>CM051004.1:22799000-22866500 GCA_027704905.1 Muraenolepis orangiensis
TAACCTGTGGGATTTGATTACCAAGGACCCACAGGCTGCTCAAACCAGCCACCAACCACACAAACTACAGAATATACGTTTGGATTGCAGTGTAAAATGTTTTCACTTTTGACTGGAAGAGTTGTAAATCATCACAAGCCAAACCGGCTGTTTGTCTGCTCTGTGTCTTGTATTGTGTGTTCTAATGAGTTCTAACCTGATCCCCTGCTCTGTGTCCTGTGCTATGTGTTCTAATGAGTTCTAACCTGATCCCCTGCTCTGTGTCCTGTGCTATGTGTTCTAATGAGTTCTAACCTGATCCCCTGCTCTGTGTCCTGTGCTATGTGTTCTAATGAGTTCTAACCTGATCCCCTGCTCTGTGTCCTGTGCTATGTGTTCTAATGAGTTCTAACCTGATCCCCTGCTCTGTGTCCTGTGCTATGTGTTCTAATGACATCAAACCTGATCCCCTGCTCTGTGTCCTGTGCTATGTGTTCTAATGACATCTAACCTGATCCCCTGCTCTGTGTCCTGTCCTCTCCTGCAGTATGAGTTCAAAGTGAAAAACATCAAGAAGAAGAAGGTGAACATCATCGTGTCGGTGGAGGGCGTCAAGGTGAACCTGAGGAAGAAGAAGAAAGTGAGTGTTGTGAGTGTCAACAATAGTACAAACAGGAAGAGCAAATACCTTTATCAAGGCCAGATGGAACATTTGGGATTAAAGTGAAAAAATTTAATAATTTTCTCTCCAATTTTGAAAACCATTTGGAACCGTTCCTCTCGCTGCTGAGCCCTCCAGCAGTTACTGGGATTCAGAGGTTCCTGCAACCCATTCCCAAGTCGGTTGTGACATTCCAGCAGAATATGAGACATGAAGTCAGACTGATTTACCCATGTTTATCCTCTTAAGTTCTGCTCTCTTGTCAGTGATGGAGTCAGATCAGTCCCAATATTAATGAATGCACACACACACAATGATTCTTCCAGTTTTGGGGTCACAGTTCGGTATAATGCATAAGGCTAGGTTTCTTTTAATTTATTTTGAACAGCCACTAGTGCAAGTTATACTTTTTTTTTCCACATATTTGTTCTACTTTAACTATATTTAAACATTCAAAGTGTAAGCCCAACCCTCTCAAGAGAAGAAAATAATACATCCTTGCTAGAAGGCAGGTACTGAGGTAGCAAGCCAGGTAGAGCCAGGTAGTATTTGCAAACTGGCAACTTTGGTAACTTCATTATAAGAATAAAGAAATCAAACTTCTCCATATTCTGTATTATGCAGTTCAATTTAAACAGCAAACATACGTCCCCATTGACCATCTTTTTGGGTCTATGGGGGACTGGGACCATGGACTGGGACCATGGACTGGGACCATGGACTGGGACCAATGGACTAGGACCATGGACTGGGACCATGGACTGGGACCATGGACTGGGACCATGGACTGGGACCACGGACTGGCTTATGTGTGCATGGGATGGGACAGTGTAGCAAGGCTCGAGTACTTTGAATAAATGTGTGAGCATATTCGCTGTTTCCACGGACATAACGTACAACTGCTGAACAACGCCGACACACCGACTTCGTCTGATCCACCACTCGCTCTCCATCCCCGCTGTAGTCCACTGCCAACCTGACACTCACAGCTGATTTGAAGGTAGCAGGCGCGTCTTCTAGCTCCGGTGTCTCATTTGCACTCTGCTTCATCTGCTGTTCCTTTAATGGCGGTTAGTAAACAGCGTTTAGGTGCTTTATAGCCACCTTTTAGATTGGAGTGTGGATCAGACGTATTCGTTGTATGGCTGCACGTACCAAACCGGGACGTCCGTACCACGAATTTGCGACACGAATACATGTGGGAATTGAAATGGTTGACATTGTTACATTAATATACAAACTTTTGAACCTGCATTTACGATGTGCTGGTCATGTGTGAACATATATTGAGACTGGTCTGACTCCAATAATCATTGGCTGGAGTTTCACATTATGTAACAGACTCTGACTCATTCCTTATGTCAGGCGCATGGTGGCCTTGAAGACTGATCCACAAACCTCCTGTGGTCCACACACATGGGAGGATGACAAAGAGCAACAACTTTAGATACCAAGAGAAGGGGAAGAGGCGAGGACCCGTTTGAACAAGAGTGAAAAAAGAAAGAAGGGAAACGCAATGTCTGTAAATGAATCAAGGAGAGAAAGAGAAGGGTATCCCAGAGTTACTAATGGATGGAGACCCCTGGGGTTTAACCTGTGCGCCACCCTGTACCCTTGGTCCCAGAATAGCTCCTGTGATGAATTGTCGTCTCGCCTGGGCCATATCTTTCTTTTTCTTTCTTCTTCCTCTTCCTATTGTTGTTGAAATGGGCCATTCCGTAAACCTCTCTGAGCTCCGGATACGAGGGAGATGGGAGTTTTGGGAGACCGAGAGGTGATTGAAGCGCACACCGGGGGCCAGGTCCATACGGAGATCAATGTGTGGATTGTTCTTCTTGTGCGTGTGCACACACACTCGGGCGGGGAGCTATCAGTAGCCGTGTTGTCTGGCGCTGAGGCTATATGTGTACAGGTTGAGTGTACAGATCAGGATGATTGATATTGTTGTGTATTAGATTGCAATGGATATTTTCATTTTTCCTGTGATCTCATTTTACATGGGGACAGGGAGTATCTCGTTACTGCAGGATTTATACACAACCTTCCGAGAGGGCAATTTGTTGCTACTGATGTGATAACAGTGGTAACCAAGCCATTTTGATCTCTAATTGGCCTAATTGGCCCTCTTGGCCAGGAGCCAAATGGGTTGTGTGCACACACACATATACACTATACACACACACTCACTCACTCTAATACCTGGAGGTATTAGAGTGTACTCCTTGGTCTTTGCTTGTACAATGTTTTACATACTATTCCTAGGTTGTCTAGTGACAGTGTGATTCAGTGTTTGATTATGATGTTTGATTATTGTCTTCCCTTTCTTTGTTTCCTTTCCTAGAAGAAGGAGTGGACGTGGGATGAGAGCAAAATGATGGTGATGCAGGACCCCATCTACAGGTGAGCTGCCTTACTGCCCTACATCCTTACAGACGTACAGACGTACAGAAACTGCAGCCCTGCTGCAGTTTCATGCTTTTATCCAAAGTCAAGGCCATTAAAGCTTTTCAAAAGTCTCTACCTTCATAGTTATTTTGGGGTCATTCCATTTGAAAACACATTTTTGAGGAGAAATAAAAAACACATCATCGTTCTTAGCCTTGGTCATTTATTAAAGTGGTGTTTTTATTGTTTTTGGAAAACGCATAATTTTTTTATCTATAAATCTGAAATACACAAAATGCCACTGGAAAGAGCGGGCACAAGCTCTTAAGCATTTCAAACCCCATCACAAATGATAAGCACAACCGGTATCTTCTCCCCCGAGAGGTATAGCTACACACACCGCCAATCATCTTGCACAAAGATGCATGTACGAGATTGCCGCTTCAATTTCACAATTCATTGGTCGCCACCACCATTGTTCCTCCAAAGTGCCTCTGATGGGCCCCACGCCTGCTTGATCTCCGGCGGGCCTTTTCATTCCACCTGTTGGGAGGATGAGGTTTGGCGGTACATTGTGTTTGGAATGAAATCCCACATAGGGGCGGAACTCCCCAGTCGAGCGGTCACACATCGCCGCTCGCTGCTATTACACGCAGAGATATATGGCATGTGTGTGGTAGCAGCAAATCATGTCACATATGAGTTAAATCAAGTCAAGTCAATTTTATTTGTATAGCCCTTAATCACAGTTATAGTCTCAAAGGGCTTCACATGCCACATGTTTACAACACCCCCCAAACCCTAAGGGCCCCCCTAAGGGAAAGAAAAAACTCCCTTAATTACGTAGGAATAAATCTTGAGAAGGAACACAGAGTGGAAGGGGATCCCTCCTTCCAGGGATGGTTCAGGAGTGCAATGGGTGCCATAAGTGACTTAGTAATGTATTATTAAGTCATGTAAGTAATGTACATAGTAAAGTACAAAAAAATTATTAATAATAATAATAATAATAATATACATATAATATGCACAATATACAAATAATAAAATGAGAATATAATTTGTGTGTGGTGCTGGAAAACAGAAGCAGACTGCGGTATGGTTAGATGGGGTAGGGTGGACATGGAACTTGTAGAGAACCTCTAGTCTAGTACCTATCGGCAGCAGGGGTATGCTAGTGCTGACTAACGGGTCGATTTAGTTCTAAAGAGAGCTGAGGGGCACTCCTAGGCGCCAAACGACAACGTAAAAAGGTAGGTTTTAAGTTTAGATTTAAATATTTCAACAGAGTCTGCTTCCCTGATTACAGGTGGCAGACTGTTCCACAAATAGGGCGCACGGTAGGAGAACGCTCTATTTCCTGCTGATTTCTTTATGACTTTTGGGATTTATAGAAGGCCGGCTCTTGAAGTCCGGAGGCGCCGAGAAGGACATTAGGGAACAATAAAGTCCTTCAGGTATGAGGGTGCTAATCCGTGTAGGATTTTATAAGTAAGTAGTAACACCTTGAAATCTGACCTTGCATTAACTGGAAGCCAGTGGAGCGAGGACAGAATTGGAGTAATGTGGTCAAACTTTCTGGTCCTAATCAAAAGTCTAGTAGCAGCGTTCTGCACAAGCTGGAGGCTTTTCGTAGCAGAGTTCGGTAACCCAGAAAACATGCATTACAGTAATCTAGTCTAGACGATATAAACGTGTGGATATATATATAAACGTGTCTCTGCATCCGCGGCAGACAGCATTGGTCGTATTCTAGCAATGTTTCTAAGATGGAAAAATGCAGTTCTGGTTATATATTTTACATGTTGACTGAAAGATAGCGTTGGGTCGAACAGGACACTAAGATTTTTCACACAAGAGCTTTGGGCCACAGTAGAGCCCTCAAACAACAGTGCGACATCTTCAAATAGTGGTCGTTGTTGCTTCGGACCGATGATTATCATCTCTGTTTTTCCTGTGTTAAGCTGCAGGTAGTTTTGGGACATCCATCTTTTAATTGCAGTCAGGCAGGATTCAACGTTATGAATCTGGGAGGAGTCGTTTGACTTGATAGGAATATAGATTTGGGTGTCGTCAGCATAACAGTGAAAACTTATTCCATAACTGCGAATAATATCACCAAGAGGGAGCATGTAGATTGCAAAGAGCAGAGGACCAAGGACCGACCCTTGGGGAAGACCAAAGCTTAGGTTACAGTGATTTGATTGTGAATCATCACAAAGAACAAATTGCTTTCTATTTGTGAGGTAAGATCTAAACCAGAGAAGAGCCGAACCTTTAATGCCAACATAGTGTTTGAGACGATCAAGGAGAACGCTATGGTCGATTGTGTCGAAGGCGGCACTAAGGTCGAGCAGCACCAGCAAGGAGCTTGCATTGCTGTCCATTGTAAGGAGAAGATCATTAACAACTCTAGTCACAGCAGTTTCAGTGGAGTAGAAGGTTCTAAACCCAGACTGGAAGGGTTCAAATAAATTGTTCACCATCAGATGATTGATGGTTTGGTCAGCTACAATTCTTTCCAGTACTTTCGAAAGGAAAGGAAGGTTAGAGATGGGCCGATAGTTGCTAAGTACTTCTGGGTCTAGGCCGGGCTTCTTCAGTAGAGGTTTTATCACAGCAGTCTTGAAGGTAGATGGAACTGTTCCAGTAGACAGGGATAGGTTCATGATGTTGAGCATAGTAGGCCCAACGACCGGGAAAAGTTTTTTAAGAACCTTGGTGGGGAGAGGGTCCAGCATACAGGTAGTGGGTTTAGAGGCCTGTGTTAGTTTAGCAAGTTCATCCAAGGAGATTGTGCTGAACTGCTGGAGGGTTGCTTCAGGAGGTACACATAGTGCCCATCTTACATGATGTTCAGGATGATGGGTGGGGAAGGCATCAATGTATTTTCTAATAGTCTCGAGTTATTCACAGCTTTACCTTACCATGCTATACATGGACACACAATGTGTGTGTGTGTGTGTGTGTGTGTGTGTGTGTGTGTGTGTGTGTGTGTGTGTGTGTGTGTGTGTGTGTGTGTGTGTGTGTGTGTGTGTGTGTGTGTGTGTGTGTGTGTGTGTGTGTGTGTGTGGCTGTCTGTATGTCTGTACAGTATTCATTGGCTCTGACAACCATACACTGTGACATGAGTTCAAATCTAAGGATTACGTCTTGAACCAAACCAGTGGCGGATAAGCTGCGGACCCTTAATGTTATGTAAGGCATATTGCGTGGTCTTCACACAACACACACCCACGCCCCGCATGTGTGTACTAACATACAAAGTCTCACAGGGATTTGTGAGGAGCGCTTGAGAGAAGTAGACGAGAGCTAGTGGAGCATTGTGTTTGTACGTAGTACTCTTGGTAATGGTGCCCTCACACCATAGCGTATGCTGAACAATATTTGTATACGCACCAAACGCAAAACTAAATCAACTATTTTGTCAATTTGTAACCTATTCGACCTATGGGTTGCGTGTGGGTTGCGTGTGGGTTGCGTGCAGAACTTACGAGTTGCGTTTGACCTGCGTGCTAGTTGCGTGGTATTTGCGAATATCGGTCACGTGATAAAAACCTAGCCGATTCAGTGTTTCCTTCTGATTTGGTCATCGAAGAGTCAACATGTGTGTGTGTGTGTGTGTGTGTGTGTGTGTGTGTGTGTGTGTGTGTGTGTGTGTGTGTGTGTGTGTGTGTGTGTGTGTGTGTGTGTGTGTGTGTGTGTGTGTGTGTGTGTGTGCGTGTGTGTGTGCCGGTATGTGTGCATGTGTGTGACTGTGTGTGTGTGCGATTGTGTGTGTGTGTGCAAATATCATGGGGAAAGCTACCAAGAAATCAGATAAAAGTGACTCCAAAACCTGGCCAGATACCTCAAATTTGGACCTGCGATCACCTGCGTTCATATGAGTTGCGTACCTGTTGCGTGCGTAGCGTACCTGTTGCGATCGTGTTGCGTGCGTAGCGTACCTGTTGCGATCGTGTTGCGTGCGTAGCGTACCTGTTGCGATCGTGTTGCGTGCGTAGCGTACCTGTTGCGATCGTGTTGCGTGCGTAGCGTACCTGTTGCGATCGTGTTGCGTGCGTAGCATACCTGTTGCGATCGTGTTGCGTGCGTAGCGTACCTGTTGCGTCCCTGTTGCGTATAAATTGATCGCAGGCATTCGCAGAGAATTATTGAACATGTTCAAAATTTCCAAACTTACTCTGCGTGTGTCTGCGATCACCTGCGTGCTTGTTGCGTACTTCAAACCTAGAAAACCTATTAGTTGCGTGTGAGTTGCGTTCAGAACTGCGTGACCACTATTTTTTATTCGCAACCATACGCAACTGGTGATCGCTATGGTGTGAGGGCACCATAACTCACTCATGGGCTTTGCAGAATGCAGAATGCAGTGCAGGCTTTAGAAGTCATTGTGTCAAGAAGATGGATATGTTGTTCTTATTCTTCTGAGTGTCTCTTTACAGAGAAAGTCAAGTTTCTTTTAAGTTGATGGGGTTGTTCCAAGTTTGGCTTTTGGCTTTGTTTTTAGTTTTTTACAACAGTGTGTCTATATTCAAAGCTAATATTTCATATCCTTCAAGGCTACACTGATGGCACTATTTTATCATGTTGTGTCACTAATTGGGCACTTAAACACAAAACGGCTGGTTGAGCAAGCTAATGCTGGCAGGCCTACTTGAGTCAAATTGAACAGAAAACAACAATCGTTTTAGGTTCCTCTCTCATTACTTATGACTCCTAACTTGAAGCCAACTGGAACAACACAATTGTGTTCCTTTAGGACAATGTTTTGTCTCAGTACCAAGGTGCAACAAGTCAAATGGAATGCTTACTCCCCATTACCTCCCACAGTATAAATGTCCTACATGCTGTGGACCCGGCGACTGGACCATACGGGGGAGAAGAGACGGTGCCCAGGGTGGTTGCTGGCCTTAGTGATGGAGACGGCCTTCTTCCGACATCTGGTCCTAAAGCTCTACTCAATGCATGGAAGTGCACACCCGATGATCTTTCCCGCCGTCCTCACGACCCTCTGGATGGCTTTCTTGTCCTGTGCAGTGGTGTTGCCGTACCACACAGTGACGCCACCAGCCACTGTTTGCCTATGCCACCGGCCGCTATTGACCTGACTGGATGACGACGACAAGAGTAAAAATATTTGATCTGTAAACTGCTCGCTAACACTTAGCATTTATCATTTAGCTCTCCTTCCTTCCTCCTCCTACCTTTATGCATTAACATTCATCCCCACCTTGCCACCCTGGCTCTGCTGCCCACCGTACGACCTCTGGACTGAATATAGTCAACTCTGTTGACTATATCCCATCACCATCGATGTCTTCGACTGCCTTGCACTATAATCATAACTCCCTACCTCTACCTATAGTGTACATATTTATTGTTTACATACCTTTATGATAGCAATGTACATTTTTACTGTACTTACTGTATATATACTAATCTACAACTGTTGATATAACTGCATACCCCTGCTCACTACCTGCTGTATGTATATGTATATATATTTATACCTGCTGTATGTATATGTATACATATTTATCTACAACTGGTGAAACAACTGCAAACCCATGCACACTACCTGTTGATACTTGTATGCTTACCTGTATATGTATGTGTATATATATATATATATATATATATATATATATATATATATATATATATATATATATATATATATATATCCGCACATATCTCATACCTACTGTAAACGTTATTTTATACCTGTTTTTATACTTTTTTTTACATCCTATTTAACCACTTGTATATTACTTTGCACTTCACTGTAACATTTGCCCTCTGGTTAGATGCCAACTTGTTTTCGCTGTACTGTACTTTGAATCGAATCTAATGTGGTCGGAAATAGACATTACAAGAGATGACATAGTTCCAGACGACTCGGGAGCCTTTGTCATGTGTCCCGGATCCTTCCTCGTAGCGCAAAATCGATTATCTAAGTAGATTACATATTATAGATAGGTATATATTGTTCTACATATTGTTATATATTGTTTGCCAATGTATTGTACTTTTCCCTTACACTTTTGCCTGAATTATTGTACTTCTACCTGAGCACTGGTTCAGTTCTTGGAGACTTGTTAGAAATGAAATGCACTTTAGACTTCTGGTGACGAGTTGTTCTCTTACCTTCCTTTGTTGAAACACACTATTGTAAGTCGCTTTGGATAAAGGCGTCTGCTAGCTAAATGACTGGAATGTAATGTAACATAATGTCCACTAGATGGCGGTAATACCCCGATGTGAATGGCGTCATGTTTGTTGAAGACACTAAACTCCTACTGGCTACAGGCTGCTGTAGTGCAGCCTGAGCAATAAAGCGGGACTCAGTCTTTCTATTAATTAATTCTTCAAAACTTTTCAAAGTATACCAATAAGAATAGGTCAGATACTTGATCCCAATAAGTCTGTGGCGGATAATATCATCTTCATTTGACGACCCCTTAATTTCCCTCGGGATAAATAAAGTCATCTTGAATCTTGAATCTTGAATTAGATATACGCTGGTCGTATTAATGTGTGTTTTGTGTTTTAAACAGCACCTATTTGACACTGTATAATACCTATTTTATGCCGTATGTCCCACATTCAAACAAACAAAAAGAATAGGTATATGTTAATAGGCCTACCGCTACTATCACTATACTGCTTTTAATAATCATCAATAATTAGACCTATATTTTCCCCTGTAAGATGAATTTGTTAATATTGTAGTGTAACTAGCAGTAACTAGAGTGCTCTTATCTTTGGTTGGGATTGGATGTCACAACTGATTACTGACATATAATGCATTTAGTTTGTACTGTTGTTTGTACTGAATGTTAATACAAATTATGTTAATACTGTTTTTTTGGGGTGAGATTTTTGGGGTATGGTAGGTGTGTTTGTAGTATAATTTCTACTCGGGTGGATATAACTGCATACCCCTGCTCACTACCCGTTGATACCTGTATACAAGTACCTGTATACACGTACTTGTATACACAGACCTGTATACACAACCTGTATACACAACCTGTATACATGACTCTTACGCCAGTAGTTTCTCCGATTGCAGCCGGTCCTCTGAGAGCCAGAGTCAGGCCTCGCGGTCCTCTACTCGCACCCTGACGCCCAGCTCCACGCACCCCGGGTCAGCAAATCCATTTGTTGTAAACGCTGTATGTTTTATTATAGAGGATATGGATTTGAATTTAACTGAATCCATTCTTTTTGGATCAATTAGCAACCTCAACAAGTCCCCGGGTTTCACCGTTAGAGTCGGTGACAATGTAGTCACAAGTAAGGAAGAGGTCACTTACTTGGGTTACATATTGGATAACAAACTAACGGGTGAAAAAATGGCGTTGTAGGTGATCTCAAAGGTCAGCCAAAGAACAAAATTCTTGGGCAGGATATCTCCCTATGTCAACAGCAGTGCAATGAGCACCTTGGCCGGTGCTCTCATTCAGTGTCACTTTGACTATGCATGTACCTCATGGTACAGGGGTATCTCCAAGTCACTAAAGACAAAGCTGCAGACCTCCCAAAACAAACTTGTGAGGCTTCTCCTAAAATTGAACCCCAGGTCTCATCTTACCTCCGCCCACTTCAGTAGCCTGGGATGGCTTAGAGAGAGTGGAGGAGAGAGTATCTCACCTCTCATTGTGTCTGGTCTTCAAGATCCTAGATGCTTCTGTTCCCAAATACTTGCTTGATTACCTGCCCAGAGTGAGGGATGCTCACAGGTACTCGACCAGGGGAAGTTTATATGATGTGGTTCCCCCTAGTTTCGGGACACTTAAGGGGAAAAATTTGTTTTATCACGCAGCCACTACTCTGTGGAATGCCCTCCCCCCAGCCCTAAAATCCCTAAATTCTCTCGCAAGATTTAAAAATGACCTTAAATCATGGCTCCACCTTAACACTTAACACTAACTGGTCTTAGTTAGATCCCTACCCCGGATAGCCCCCTCTGTTTTTTGGATTCTTCTCTCAGGGTACCTTCTACCTTCTTCTCTCCTATATGTATTGTTTTATATATATAAGGATCAAATCTTTGTTTCATGGTGTTTGTACAGTGTGTGTGTGTGTTGTTATATGTCTCAAGGTGGACCACAATGGAAACAAGCTACGGCTTTTTGTGTATTGTCCACGTTGGTGTTTTTTTCCAATGAATGACACTGTTGTGACTTCTTTTTTTTTAACTGCCAATAAAGTATCCTAAATACCTAGAGGTCATGTTCCTGTCCTGCTGACTCTTGCTCTCACTTCAGTTACACAGTTACGCGGTCGGTGCAGAGGCCCTCGAGGGTAAGTTGAACTTTACACCAACCGCCGCAAGCCATAGTACACAAGCCATAGAACACAAGCCATAGTACACAAGCCATAGAACACAAGCAATAGAACACAAGCCATAGAACACAAGCCATAGTACACAAGCCATAGAACACAAGCCATAGAACACAAGCCATAGTACACAAGCCATAGAACACAAGCCATAGTACACAAGCCATAGAACACAAGCCATAGTACACAAGCCCTAGTACACAAGCCATACAACACAAAGGCATGTCAAACATATCAGGACACACGGCACAGAGAATGAGCCAATGGGATTGAGCCACCTGATGATGGTATTCAATTCCATTAAACAGAAACAGAAACAGACTTTTGAAACAATTCATTACACGATAGACTCGCCCACAAGATAATTATACAATTATACACAGAGAGCCCATTTTGGTTCCATCTTGGTTCTACTGTACTGTTTCCTTGCATACTACCGGTATATTAGGTATAGGAACTATAGTACTATAGTAGGTATAGGTATTACTATAGGTACTATAGTATTTTAGTATGTTTAGGTATAGCTATAAGTACTAAAGTATGCAAGCCAAAAGTAAGGATTTCTTTAGACATACTGTACTTTCGTCGTTCTACAAGCTAGATAGAATGGCGTTCCGTTTCATAGACATTGTTATATTTTATTGAAACTGTGAGATATGTACGGTATGTTGTGTCTATATATGATTGCAATAATGATAATAATGGTGGTATGTGGTTATAAATAACACACACAAGTTTTGGTTTGGTCCAAGTGACTGTAGTGTCCATAGTCACGCCCCGTACTGCTCTCCTACCATGCGGTACGCTAGTGTGGAGATTCAACCACAGCCCGCCTCTCCACAAAGGCGGCTATGGGGTTTGCTTGTGAGGCGTGGCGACAACAAGATAACATTATGTGTTTTTCATTACAACAAACGTTTGACTACAAATAATAATAATCCTGAAAACATTGGAGGATTTGGTGCTGTTAGTGGTTATTTGAGTGTCAGAAGGTTGCCTCGGTCTTGTATTGTATTTGTCCAAGCCAGCAGAGGCCTCCCCACAGGGCCTGGGTCCCCCGGACTACACCTACACCACTCTGGAGGACACCAAACAGGTGCCCTCAGCTCCCACGCTCATCCACTTATCTAAACACATGACATTACAGTACATTACATTACATTACATTACAGTCATTTAGCAGACGCTTTTGTCCAAAGCGATTCACAATAGTGTGTTTCAACAAAGGAAGGTAAGAGAACAACTCGTCACCAGAAGTCAAAAGTGAATTTCATTCCTAACACGTCTCCAAGAACTGAGCTGGTGCTCAGGTAAAAGTACAATAACACACTTTACCTAGGGGTAAGAGCGGCAAACATACAGTTGTTATTGCTCAAAATAAAATAAAATGTAACACTACACATTTTGACATCACAAAGAGATGCTTATACGCCATGGTTCTATATGGCATGGGTGGCTCTGTCACAGAGCTCATACATACATAGATGTTGTTGATCTGCGTGTATTCAAGGTTAATCGCGGCACAGATGCTGCTCATTTGAGTGGTTGATTAAACAAAAGGCCTGGGGAGATCAAGCGACTTGTTTGGCTGGATTCTTGACACGTCGTGGGTTCTCTGAGCCCACAGGGCTGGTGTGACATTAAGGTTCTGCCTCTCAATTTCTTTCTGATAAGGCACCCATTTGCCTTAAGCACAAACAATTCCCCTGAAAATTAATTTTATGTTTTTTTATTGATGAAGGAGTTATTGGTTTAGTGTGCAAACCTAGGGGTTGACTTACAGTCGTAGACAGACATCATTGTGCAGGTTTAGCTGACATCCACTAAAAGGGCAAAGTTGTTTTCACACTGTACCACCAGTAAAAACAGCAAATTCCAATATTTTAACAACAACTTTTCTTTTCCCCAGCAGTTCATCCGCCAGCACAGTTCACCCAAATTGACTGTGGATCAAGCGTTGAAGGAGGTGCTCCAGGAAATGCGAGACTACCACTATATCTGACCAACATCGTCAATGGAAAACGTTGATGACTACCACTGACCTCCACTAGGAGGCGCAAGAACAACAAGTCTCAATGAAAATACACTACTTTTGTTGAACAAGAAATTCCTTGAAACATTTCTGCATATCCGTGTACAGGCGTATTCGTTTTTAGTAGTCAATTTAACTTTGAAATCACATCGCCTCATTTAGAGATTCAGTACTGTTTGTGTACAACAACAAGACATTAGATTCGATTAGATTAGATAGACATATCTGAGGGAGGTAACAAAAATTTATTTTATTACAAAATAACATGTATACACTCACAACATACACACACACATTACTGAGTCATTTCCAGTGATTATAAGTGCAACACATAAGACACCACTCAGATAAGACACAAGTTCTTAAAAAATGCCCACAATTTTTGATTTGATTCTCTTGTGCAGCAGCGGCGGTGGTGGTGGTGGTGGTGGTGATGATGATGATGATGATGATGATGGGGCTAATTGATGAGATACAAAGTGTTGCATGATGGGATTGCAGTTCCATGGACTGGTTTTCCAAGGCACAGAAGCGGTGGGCGGGGCAGTGGGAGCTCTCAGTAGGGGTCGTTGAAGGGGTAGTGTGGGTGCTCTGCATCCCGGGGAACACTCTTCCCATCCACCTGAAACCACAAAACACAAGGCATGCTAGAACGACTCCAACACCCCCCCCAAATGTCTGATTGGTGGACCTATTAACTGCTAATTAGCACTTGGTAATAACAGTCATTGGACTCTCCAAAACAAATCCCCTACACACCTTGCCAACTATATTCGTGAACTTCCGAACCTAAATCTGAACGTTCGCCCAAACTCTGGGTTCCCTAAATCTAAATCCCCAAATATCTGCATTTAACCCAACCTACTATTAGAAGCAGTGGGCAGCTATTAAAAATGCTATTTAAACGCACAAAAGTGTTTATTTATGGTCCATTTTATGGTCCATTTTATGGTCCGTTTCGGGACTTGAAGCGGCAACCCTCCGGTTCCTAAGTCCCAACAGACTGAGCTACTGCCGCCCAGAGGGCACATCTATGACATGAACATCATCTATTTCAATTCTCCAGCGTTATTGGTTCAAATAGTTTGCTCCTTGTTCGTGTCCAGTGGTCTGTGCTGGATGGGTGCATCGTTTGAATTTGATGTAAATCCATAAAAAAACAATGTTGCGTATTTAAATAACATTTCTAAGTTAAGTTACAGGTTAAATAAGAGGATATAAACCAACATCAAGTCTCTCACCTGGATCATTGGTACAATGTAGCGCCAGCTCTTGTTTAGGTCCGTGATGCTCTTCATCTCCTCTCCTTCCAGGCTAAAGCCAAATATCTGATCCGAATACCAAAAACATTTTTGTTTTACTTCATTATTATTATTACAGTTTTTCCGTCCGTAACGCTTTGTAATAATAATGACCAAACGTGCCCAAAATACCTGTATGTTTTCTTTGATACGAGACTCGGTCACGCTCTTAGGGATGGTCACCACTCCTCTCTGGGTTTGCCACCTAATAGAAAAATGTAAAGAACCACAGAGTGACAAAGTGTGTGTACAAAAATAAGAAAGAAAGAAAGAGAGAAAGAGAGCGACCAACCAACCTGAGGATGATCTGAGCAGGGGACTTGCTGTACTTCTGGGCCAGGGCGGCCACGGCCGGCTCGTCCAGCAGCACGGGTTCATCCGGGTGTTTCCACGCCCGGTCCGGGGAGCCCAGGGGGCTGTAGGCCGTGACCACCAGACCTCGCTCCCGACAGTGGGCCAGCAGCTCCGTCTGGGCCAGGTACGGGTGGCTCTCCACCTGGGGGAGGGGGCGGGGAGAGAGAGAGAGAGAGATGGATGGAAGCAAACACTCTACCACTAATTACCACCGTCGTCCAAGATGGGAGGAGGTTATGTTTTCGCCCCTGTTAGTTTGTCTCTTAGCAAGATATCTCAAAAACTGATGTATGAAAATTGGACAAAACTCGGTGGTTAGATTACTTATCGGTGAAGGAACAGTTGGTTTTTAGCGATCTGCACCAACATTTTTGAGCAGACCCGGATATAAAGCGTTCCCTTCGTCCCGCTCATTGTGATGCTTTCCTCCACATCAGGCCGAGACGCAAACTGACAAACGACTAAAAGGTGCAATAGGTCACCGAGAAGCGAAGAAATACACAAATGTATATGCAACAAAAAAAAAGAATATGGTGTTTGGCAAGGTGTTGTTCTGAAAGATGCAAGACTCGCAAAGTTTTGACTGGTCAGACGGCTTACTTTGTTTTACAGGAAGACATTTTAAACAAGGAGCGGGCGTCAAACAGATACGACGCAATGTTGAAATGATGTCATCAGCACCAGAGACACCAGAGACAATTTTGTCCCCCTCTGCCACTCCAAAGGATGGCAGTGTTGATCTCCAACCGAGAGGATCTCCCTCTACGTTTCGACGCCATTCAGTTAATCCATTGATGTTCAATGGACCCATATTTGTGCCCACCTCATATTTGTGTGACGGCGGCAGTGTGAACCAGACATAAACATGTAATATAGTCAGGAAGGTAGGTTTATAGGTTAAGCAGATCAATGGCAAGTAACTTTACTAGTGCAGTGCCACAGCAGAATGAAACAACCGCAGAATTAATGTTACGGGCGACACACACACACACACACACACACACACACACACACACACACACACACACACACACACACACACACACACACACACACACACACACACACACACACACACACACACACACACACACACACACACACACACACACACACACACACACACACACACACACACACACACACACACACACACACACACACCTGAAGGACGGTGGGTTTGATGCTGGCGACGGAGAGTACGTCGTCTATCTGACGGCTGTTGAAGTTGGACAGGCCGATGGCCCGGACCAGGCCCTTCTCCACTAGCTTCTCCATGGCAGCCCAGGTCAGTTTGTAGTCAATGTGGTCGTACAACAGGGTGCCGTCATCGCTTCTGGGGAACAGAGCGTCTCCTCGCCTGGGAGGACAGAGACCAAGACGCTTGAGGTCTTGTCTCGCATCATTTGGTGTACGTTTTACTCTGAACCCACAGAAATGATTTGGATGGCTGAATTTGAAACATCCATCTAACGCTTTGCGTGGGAGATAGCAGACAAGCTGATTTGTTGTGTTGGCTTCACTTTGACAACCTTCATAACAAATCGACTGGAGCATAACAGGGGGTCCGTTTTAACATAACCCTCTTAAGAACCAGATGTCGGATCTCCATCACAAAGAACTGAAACCACCCTGGGCACCATCTCATCTCCCCCCTACCGTCTGGTCGCCGGTTCCGCAGCATCCGTACAAGTACTACCAGGTTTAAGGATAGTTTTTATCCACAAGCAGTGAGCCTACTGAACTGCTAGGAGTGATGCCACTATCATAACATTGTCATTAATATTACACTATCATACTTTTGCTGGACTTTCTGGACTCATTACAGTTACTGTACTGTTGCTGCACTACTGCCACTTCACACAACAACTTCACACATCTTCGGAGCTGGTGATAACATTTCACTGTTCATTAATATGTGACAAATAAACCACATCTGAATCTGAAAACCTACTGGAAGGCGTTGGGCCAGTGGATGAGGTAGAGGTCCAGGTACTCCAGCTTTAGGTCCTTCAGCGTCTGGAGAAGCGCGGGCTCCACGTCCTCCGGGTGATGGCGAGTGTTCCACAGCTTGGACGTCACAAACACGTCCTCTCGTCTCAGTGCCTGACACATGGAGATGGGCGGTCTTTGATCACACCCTCTAAATGAAGTCTAAAATCAAAGTCTAAATCGAACAAAAATGTCTTTTTATGTTATAATGTGTGTGTGTATATATCATTTTTTTTTTTAATGTTATTTGTATACATTTTTATTAAAAGCTTACTCGGCAATATAACTCTTTGATGTCATCTGCACAATTTATACACCCTTCCCCATATCTTTATATTCTATTTTACATTAATACTACTTTGTTACATGGTTTTGTAATTATCTTTAGCGCCAATCTGTCTTTTACTTTACACAAGCTTTTACCTCATTCGCCCGCCTACACCATCACCTTGTCGTGAGAAATTAACTGTACAGAATGTCCATGTAATACTACGCGTAAAAACAATAAACGCTTGCTGTCCCTGGATTCAGGATTAATAAACATTAACATTCCACGGCCCACAGCTCTCCAGCTGTGGGCCGTACCACAACCACCCGTAGTGAATACCATCCGTTTCCATATAGACTGAATGCTAATGTCAATGCCTTGTATGTATTCTAGAGTACAACACGTCATCTGACAGGGGGGGGGGGGGGGGATCCTCTCTTCACCTTCCCAGAGCCCAGCGTCTCTTGCAGAGCTTCCCCGATCTCCACCTCGTTGCCATAGATGGCGGCGCAGTCAATGTGACGATAGCCAGCCTGCAAGGCCCACACGACAGCCTGCTTTACCTGAAACAATGAATTAGGGATGGGATAGAAGGAAACAGGTGTGTCGGAATACATCGTTAGCGTCATGACGGATGGTGCGTTTGAACATGAAGCTACCTTTCCGGTTTCGCTCTTCCAGGTTCCCAGTCCGAGGAGGGGCATCTTCCGCCCCGTGTTGAGAACCGCAAAGTCGCTCATGTTTCTTTGGAATACTTGGGAGAGACGACGAGACAACTCATTAATAAATTAACTCATTAATGTCCCTTCTTCTACATTCACCGTACATCTGGTCATTTAGCAGACACGTGTGTATCCGAAGCAAAACATCATTAGCCATAGTAGCAGGCATAGGAATCAGCAACATAGATAGGACACACACACACACACACACACACACACACACACACACACACACACACACACACACACACACACACACACACACACACACACACACACACACACACACACACACACACACACACACACACACACACACACACACACACACACACACACACACACACACACACACACACACACACACACACACACACACTTTCTCAAGGGGAGTCATCTGTGTGCCATTTAGAACTACTGAGGTTTACACACATGTATTGTGAAATGATATATATATATTATAATAATATTATATATAATACATATACAATTATATCCAAATATATAGGACATAATATATACAATAATATAAATGTGCATCCCTCAGCATACTTCCGGGTGAAGACAGACAGTCACGAGACCAGTAAACCGTCACTGAAGGCATTCGACACACTCATAGATGTAATACTATAATAATGTATGTAACTATTATATAAACGGAACATAATCGGTTATACGAAAGGAACAAACATCAATATTTGTGAAGCAGGCTCGTAAATAAAACGTACGATATTTAACGAAATTAGCAAATGTCACGTAGCACAATAATGAATGTGCAGAATGGCCATAACTCTTTGATAAAGACCACCTATTAAAACAAAACGGATATTAAAACGCGTCTTTCAGGTTCATTAAGTTAATTATTAGCATTCGTGTTAGTTGGAATGCATTGACTCCCATGCCCATAGCCACACTATAAAGGACCCGTGAGACATGCTGACTGACTGCATGCATCCTGCATGCATGAGACCTGCTGACTGCCTGCATGCATCCTGCATGCAGGTGACCATGAACATGAAGTAATGACGCACTTACTGTTGAGAGACGTTAAGTGTAAACGACGCCTTGCAGTCGCCCGGTTTGCAGAACGTGCAATGCAGCAGCTGTTTCCCCCCCCACACTGGATATTGAACCAACAACCTCCTCGTCATCTGCATTTCATCGGGGCTGAGGTTTCCCTTTCCGGGTGGTGCTTCGTCCGGTTTGGAAAAAAAACCTCTACGTTGACACGGGAATAATGTTTTTTTTTTTACTTTTTGTTTAACATTTTAACGTTTTAATGTGTATTATGTGTTTGTCAATCCACCACATTTCTTACATTGTAAAAGGAAAGCACTCTATGATTTTTAGTCCCTATATCCATTGAACCCTACCTTATATCAGTGGTACTATAATATGAACCAAAACTATTCTGAATTTCAATTGTAAATGTCATGTCAACGAGAGTCAGCCTCATTATTGTATGTAGTGTTAACGAACATTAAAACTAACCAAGAGTCAAATCAATAACAGTGTTAAACAATATTTGGACAATTACTGACATCTAGTGGACAATATGTCTAATGACACCACACACTCTGGGGTGGGTGGGGTGGTCTGGGGTGTCATTACACATATTGACCACTAGACATCAGTATTTGTTTTAGTTTAAGTTTAGTTCAAGAAACTGAACATAATCGTTACCCAATAAATACTGACCTGACAGGAAGATGTACATATCATCCATCGGTCACACTTTATTGTTATTTTTTATTGTGTACAGTATCTTTATAGTAGGCCTTTAGTGTTTTAGAAAAGTATTATTACTTATATACTGCGTAAGCATTAAGCATTTTATTGTACTGGTTGCATATGACAATGTACAATGTCAATCTTGAATCTTGAGTGTAGACAGTGCTATTGAGCTAAGGGGGCTCACTCTACAGACAGATCAGCTGAGGGCTCCGGTAAATGAGCCCCATCACCACCACCGCCACTGCACAAGAGAATCTAATAAAAAATTGTGGGCATTTTTTAAGAACTTAATGTGTGTGTGTGTGTGTATGTTGTGAGTGTATACATGTTATTTTGTCATTTAAAAAATGTGTTACCTTCCTCAGGAATGTCTTGCTGTTGTACACAAACTAATGAATCTCTAAATGAGGGGATGCGATTTCAAAGTTCAATTGACTACTAAAAACGAATATGCCTGCACACAGATATGCAGAAATGAAAAAGAAAGACATTTTTTGTCCAACAAATGTAGTGTATTTTCTTATTATATAGTTGTATTGACACTTTAAATGGCACAGCATCAGAATAAAGACATTCCAGGTAAAAAACATTATGTACATCCAGTTTGACATGTAAAAATGGATGACAATCCTTTACAAACATTACATTCATTCTATATACACATAATCACATCAAGTATTTGTTTGTTTGATGTTGAAGATATCCTGGTGACATGCAATGCATCCCAGGTCCTGCATTATCTTCATATCTTGATCAAAATGCCATGAAATGCAATGAAATGCAATGAAGACTTCAATCAGCAACCATCTCATAATTTGATCAAATATTATATTTTCCTTGTTATCTGTGTTTTGAGTGCATTTAAATGTCAAACAATACTGGAACGGTACATGGCATGAACAGGCATAATCAAAATAGACATGGAAGTATAATTCAGCGATTACTCCCATACATGAGTATTATATAAAAATGAAATAAATAGATTTTTTTAGTTAAGTACCGTGTGAAACAAGACATTTTGTTACATGACCTTGACATTTTGGTAGAAATATTGTCTTGTCTGATATGGCTGATGTAGGTTTTAGTGCCGTACATAAAAAAATACATTATTGCGCCCCCTTGTGGACGTCAGTGGTAGTCGTCAACGTTTTCCATTGACGATGTTGTTTGATGTTGGTCAGATATAGTGGTAGTCTCGCATTTCCTGGAGCACCTCCTTCAACGCTTGATCCACAGTCAATTTGGGTGGCCTGTGCTTGCGGATGAACTGTGTTGGGGAAAAGAAAAGTTGTCGTTAAAATATTGGAATTTGCTGTTTTTACCATTCAGTGTGAAAACAACCTTTCTCTCTTAAGTGGACGTGAGCTAAACATAGCCATGCACAATGATGTCTGTCTACGTCTGTAAGTCAACCCCTAGGTTTTCTCACTAAACCCATAACCCCTTCATCAATTAAAATTTTAATAAAAACATTTTCTGGGGATTATTTTGTGCTTAAGGCAAATCAGAAAGACATTGAGAGGCAGGACCTTAATGTCACACCAGCAATATTGTCTGTGGGCTCAGAGAACCCACGACGTGTCAAGAATCCAGCCAAACAAGTCACACTCGTAATCCTTGTAGCAGAAGATCTGCCCAGGCCTTTTGTTCAATCAATCAACTCAAATGAGCAGCATCTGTGCTTCTGTTAGCCTTGAATACACACAGATCAAAGACATCTATGTATGAATGTATGAGCTCTGTGACAGAGCCACCCATGCCATATAGAACCATGGCGTATAAGCATCCGTTTGTGAAAATGTGTACTGGAAAATATTGTATTGGAGCAATAACAACTGTATGTTTGCCGCTCTTACCCCTAGGTAAAGTGTGTTATTGTACTTTTACCTGAGCACCAGCTCAGTTCTTGGAGATGTGTTAGGAATGAAATGCACTTATGACTTCTGGTGACGAGTTGTTCTCTCACCTTCCTTTGTTGAAACACACTATTGTGAATCACTTTGGACAAAAGCGTCTGCTAAATGACTAATGTGATGTAATGTCATGTGTTTAGATGTGTGGATGAGCGTGGGAGCTGAGGGCACCTGTTTGGTGTCCTCCAGAGTGGTGTAGGTGTAGTCCGGGGGACCCAGGCCCTGCACCGCACTGCTGTGGAGGCCTCTGCTGGCTTGGACAAACTGTCGGGTCATGGCCAGCTGCTGCCTTAGCATGTCGTTGAGGGCAAACACAGCTGGGCTGTAGGCGGTTAGAACTGGAGGACACACACACATTACATTACATTACAGTCATTTAGCGGAAGCTTTTATCCAAAGAGACTTACACAATAGTGTCTTTCAACAAAGGTAGGTAAGAGCACACACACACACACACACACACACACACACACACACACACACACACACACACACACACACACACACACACACAAGAGTTTTTCAGAATCCTTTAAATAGAACACGCTAAACCGGGTGTTTGACTACCAGGATATTCTACTACATTGTAGACTGAGGCAACCTTCCAACACCCAAATCAGTACCAAATCCTCCATTGTTTTCAGGATTACTTCATTGTTAGTCAAACGTTTGTTGTTAAAAAGAGCACATAATGTTATCTTGTTGTCGCCACGCCTCACAAGCAAACCCCATAGCCGCCTTTGTGGAGAGGCGGGCTGTGGTTGAATCTCCACACTAGCGTACCGCATGGTAGGAGAGCAGTACGGGGCATGACTATGGACACTACAGTCACTTGGACCAAACCAAAACTTGTGTGCGTTATTTATAACCACGTACCACCCAAAGAACCATTAACCTCAAAGAACAGACATAATAATAAACTATATGTATATGTTTTTGTATTATTATCATTTTTGCAATCATATATAGACACCGTACATACCGTACATACCTCACAGTTTCAATAAAATATAACAATGTCTATGAAACGGAACGCCATTCTATCTAGCTTGTAGAACGACGAAAGTACAGTATGTCTAAAGAAATCCTTACTTTTGGCTTGCATACTTTAGTACTTATAGCTATACCTAAACATACTAAAATACTATAGTACCTATAGTAATACCTATACCTACTATAGTACTATAGTTCCTATACCTAATATACCGGTAGTATGCAAGGAAACAGTACAGTAGAACCAAGATGGAACCAAAATGGGCTCTCTGTGTATAATTGTATAATTATCTTGTGGGCGAGTCTATCATGTAATGAATTGTTTCAAAAGTCTGTTTCTGTTTCTGTTTAATGGAATTGAATACCATCATCAGGTGGCTCAATCCCATTGGCTCATTCTCTGTGCCGTGTGTCCTGATATGTTTGACATGCCTTTGTGTTGTATGGCTTGTGTACTAGGGCTTGTGTACTATGGCTTGTGTTCTATGGCTTGTGTACTATGGCTTGTGTACTATGGCTTGTGTACTATGGCTTGCATCATCTACAGGGTAACCAGGCTTTTAGGAGGAAGCCCCTGTGTGAAAGAGGAGCATCCGGGAGGTGGGGGTTGGTGTAAACTTACCCTCGAGGGCCTCTGCACCGACCGTGTAACTGGCCACGGGGGTGGGGTCTACTGAACCCATGCCTTCCGCGGGGCCCAGAACAGCTGAACCTGGAGGAAGTGAGAGCAACAAACGGTGGCAGAGAGAGAAAGAGTCAGCAGTAGTTGCAGGACAGGAACATGACCTCTATAATAAAACATACAGCGTTTACAACAAATTGATTTGCTGTACATTTGGACCATAAGAGGCACATATAGTTTTTTTATTCCCCATTGCCCTTTATGTTAAGTGACCGGTAGTGTCTCTTAACAGGGAGGCAGGTGATGGGATAATTACGTGGTGCGGTAGGGTTAGTGTAGCAGACTGGTAAGTTAGCATGGCAGGGGGGGGGGGCTACGTAGGGGAAGCATGGTTACCTGCGGACCAGGCGTAGGACAGCGGGTCGGGTCGCGTTTGCGTGGCGGCCTCTCTCCCGGGCCTCCTCGGTGTCCGTGTCCGTGTCCGCGTGGAGCAGGGCGTCAGGGTGCGAGTAGAGGACCGCGAGGAACAGCCAGAGCTGTCCCGGCTCGCCTGACTCTGGCTCTCAGAGGCGAAACTACTGGCGTAAGAGTCGTCGTCGCCGTCTCGGGACGTCGAGATCTCAGAGGAGTCTTCCGCCTTTGGCTTCATTTTCTTCTTGGCCTTCTCCTCGTCTTCGCCGCTTCCCCCCAGATGCTCCGAGATCTGGCTGGCATCGCTGTGGCGCTCCGTCCTGATGCTCTCGTGGCTCTCGAAGTCGCTCTGATAGTCCGCCGCCCCCTCGTCCTCCTCGTCCTCTCCCAGCTCCTCTTCCTCATCCTCCGTCAGCTGTGGTGTCCACTTGTGGTCTTTGGCTTTGTGTTTGGGTGGTTTATGTTCCTTCTGGTTGGGGTAGGAGAGAGGAGCCAGTTGAATGCTTCAGACAGTAAACTCAATTGAAACTCCAACTTTTATAATGACAGTGTTTTAATTTGTAATCCTTACCTCTCTTCCGGTTGTTTCCATAGTAAAGACAGGCGCAACTTCATCCAAAGACATGATGTTTATCTTGAAGTCTACCAAAAGACGAAAGGATTGCACAGTGTGACCAAACGATGACCGCTCAGCTTGTAAGAATTTGTAAAATAGTGAAAGAAGGATTTGAAAATCCCTCCAAATATATCTTTATATATATATCTACATAAATAAATATATATAGATATATATAGGCATCATATAGATATAGATATATCTATATATATATATATAGATATATATTCATCCTTCACATATAACACGTGTATGAATGGGTGAATGTGAGGCATGACTTGTAAAGCGCTTTGAGTAACCATTGGTTAGAAAAGCGCTATATAAATGTCCATTTACCATTTACCATAACACAACCAAAAGGCTTGGACCTTGATGTCCGATTAGAATGCATGAGGTAAAGAAATGTTGCATGTATCATCCGATCTTTATCAGGCTATATTATTATTATTAGTATTATTATCAATAATACATTTCTTACAACACCAGGGAGGAATTAGCCTTGTGGTGTGTGCGTTGTGTGTGTGATGCCTATGAACAGCACTATTTCACAACAAGCAGGTAAGAAACCGCTATGTAAATATCACATTGGTCACGCCCGTGTTGTTCCAGATCCTTTAGCTCCCCTCACCCTCGGAGGAGACGCAGCTGCTCCTGCCACTGTGGGGCTCCTCCTCCTCCTCCTCAGGAGGGCCCCCAGGCCTCGTGGGGAAGAGCTCTTCCAGGGAGCGCACCTCCCCGCGGCCCCACGACGACGCGGAGGACAGGGAGTGCGGCAGCGGGCTGTGTGGAGGAGACAGGGAGGCCGCAGGAGGAGACAGGGAGGCCGCAGGAGGAGACAGGGAGGCCGCAGGAGGAGACAGGGAGGCCGCAGGGGGAGACAGAGAGGCCGCAGGGGGGAAAGACGGCGCCTGGTCGGGCTGTTGGCCAGAGGCCTGAAGAAGGGAGGACAATACAAAACATTGTTAGTGAAAAGAAGAGGGTCCAAGGGACCACACCTTTGACTTTACGCCCACTCCACCCAGTTGACTGATTCGGGTCTGGCATTGTGACATGAAACAGTGATTTCTCGATTGAAAAAGCAATTAGCAAATGAGCCCCAGGGGGCGGGACTAACACAGTTGTCAAGCATTGTCAATTAGTTGTCAAGCCGGAAGAAGTAATAACGGAGTGCAGGGAGCACTCCTGAGGACGTTCTTTGACTCTGTCATGGCATCGGCTATTTACTATAATGAGACTGAACAGACTGGTCAAGAAGGCCAGCTCTGTCCTGGGGAGCCCACTGGACACTGTGGAGGTGGTGGGCGACAGGAGAATGTTGGCCAAGATGTCGTCCCTGCTGGATAACACGTCCCACCCCCTCCAGGATACTTTGTCTGTGCAGCTCCTTCAGTGACAGGCTGCTTCCTTCCTGCAGCTATCAGACTGTACAACCACCATAGCCCCTGCTAGACCAGTACAGACTATAATTACTCGTTGTGCAATAACACCGTCTATGTGCAATATACATTTTGTCATACACATTACACACTACTGGCTGCTACTCACATGTTCACTTATATTTTTATGTTCACTTATTTTTATAATTACTGCTCATTCACTTTTATACACTTTGCCTATATGCTGCTATTTATTCATCCATGTTCTGTACTTATTTGTCTTATTTTCTTGTTGTGTTACTAACATGTATGTATAGTTACTTATTGTTACCAACCTCTTTATCTGCACTGTCCCTTTCTGCTGTAAATTTCCCCGCTGTGGGACTAATAAAGGACTTCTATCTATCTATCTAACAACAACGGCAGTTGCTATAGACAAGCTAGACCCTGCCATCGAGGCTGTTCTAAAATCCATTAATAGTACAAATTACCTTGAAATCCCAACAGCACTTAGCTTTGAAGGCATTTATTCAATGAATTGTTCAATTCATTCTTCCCACTGGATTTCAGAAGACTTAATCTACCAACTTGCCAGTGTCCACTAGATTCAGACGGATACTTTGGTCTCTCGTGATTGGCTTAAGGACCCCCCCCCCCCCCTCCCCAGTGGAAATGGGTCAGAGTAAAGGCAATGTCAGACTGAAGATGGACATGGAGTGTAACAAGTGGACAATCCTGTCTGATATCACGGCTAGGTTTAAATGTGTTTTAGACTGCAAATGCCAGTCGAATGTTTCATATCCACTGCTGTGGGGAACTGTATCAGACAGGATGGGTTGCACTTCAAATGTGTAGTTGCTCCAGTATCGATTGTGCAACCTCACTTTGTCAGAGGCTTTGAAAAATAGCATCCGCTCAAAGTCAAATCTACATCCATCTACCTTTCCCGCCGTCTTCATGGCGTCAGACGCAGCTAGCGCTGAAGTCTTCTTTAGGAAGCGCTTCTCAGGAAATCCCGTCACTCGCCCGCCGCTCGACAACTGGGGCGACGCGGGGGCCACAGGGGGGGAACGTCCGTGGGAGGAAGAGACGCCCGGGCCGGAGGCCGCTGGAGGTACGGCGTGATGGGGAGTCCCCGTGGCGGCATGCCCCCGGGGGGTCAGGCTCTCCTGGGCTTGCTGCCGGGCACGGATTCGCTCCTCAATGGAGGCGAACCTGCTCAGGGCCGCACTCTGGGACGAAGCCACAAACCTGGAGGCAGGAGATTAGAAGCACAGACTCAAATTAACTCCTTTATGGTGATGTCACAGGTCAAAATGAGATCAAATCTGATCAGTGCGGGATGGAAAACCATCAAAAGATTAAAAGAGGGGAAACTTCCCATTCTCTCCAATGGCCCCATTCTCTCAGGTTGCAATAGATGCTGGACAGGCCAACGTAATACAGATACTCCATTTGTAACAATGTCACTATAATTAAATCACTGTGCTGTTTAGGGATTGTGGATCTATTTCAGTGTCATGATTATGTGACAGAAACATGTGTCATTATCAAGACACTACCTGCGGTCTGGGGGATTCTGTGTTTGATTCCTGCTGATTTGAGGCGATTGGTTGCTAGCCGTGGCCTTTGGTACCGCTTTCTTCAGAAACCTGCTCCCTCCTCCTCCTCCTCCTTCGCCTCCTCCTCCCAGTGAGGTTGAAGCTCTGAAAACCTAGCAATTTAACAACATATTGAGGTCTTGTTGTTTTTGAAACCCATGTAACAGCAAAAGGGCTTTGATTTATGCTCGTGCTTTTGTCTTTGATTTATGGCGATGGTAATCTTGGATGGTTCAGTACCTGAGGTGATAGGCGCTCATCTACATGGGTCATGTCCACATGTTGTTTGACTGAGCTGACAGAGGAGAGGTCGCTCAAGTCGCTCAGGTCCGGGGACGACGTGTGTGTGTTTGAGGGAAAGCGGCTCTTTTTGAGCTCACCTTCTCCACGACCCTGAGAAAGAAAGAAAAAAACCTAAATACATAGTCTCTACTCTAGACATACAATACAGTCATCTCAAGATTATAAATAATAAATATTTGATTTATTTAATAATAACAATAGTGAAAATTAATTTGAACATGAAAAGGCCTTCCTGAATTCAAAAGAGTCCAGGGTCTGTGGTGCCCTTAAATGACTAGGCCATTCCACAGGCGTGGCCCAGCCCAAAGGCCCGGTCCCCCAGGGGGCAGAGCTTAGTACTGGGGCCCTGAGGAGCAAGCTGTTGGCAGACCTGAGGGTGCGGGTGGGCGGTTTGTTGAGTAATGGGTTCTTGTAGATAGGGAGGTGCATAACCTTTTATGCATTTGTGTGTAAGTAACAGGATTTTGTAGTCGATCCTGAATGAGACCAGAAGCCAGTGCAATGAAAACAGAGTCGGGGCTATATGCTCATGTTTAGGAGTCTTCACCAGGATCCTGGCAGCACTATTTTACTATCCCGATGAAAATTCCTAAACATGAGCATATAGCCCCGACTCATGTACTGCATCGTCTGCTCTTTCCAGGGACCTCAGGCATTGTAGTAGTCTAGCCTAGAAGATGTAAAGCTTGAAAAAGCCTCTCTGCCTCTGACAGGGTTAGAGTAGAGTGGATTTTGGAAATGTTTTTGAGATGATAGGAAGTTTTACACAGATGTTTGATATGGTAATTTAAAGTCAGGTATGGGTCAAACCTGACACCCAAATTAGTGACTGACCAGGAGAGGGGGATGACCTGACTGTCCAAAGTGAGATGAGATATGGGGGATGACTGAAACTGATGTGGGGTACCAACAAGGAGAGCTTCTGTTTTGTTACTGTTTAACATAAGGAAGTTGTTGCTCATCCATGTATTTATCTCCTCAAGCAAGTGGTGAGGCTGGACATGCAGAGGGGCTTGGGGAAGTCTAAATGTACAGCTGTGTGTCATCAGCATAACAATAGAAAGACATCCCATGTCTACTAATGACACGACCAAGGGAAAGCATGTGAATAATGAAGAGGATGGGTCCGAGAACCGACCCCTGCGGAACACCACAGGTGACTGGGGGCAGTCTGGACTAACATCCTCCCAGTGAGATATATTCAGTCCTGCCGGAAAGGTAGGTCTGATAGTCCAATGGTGGGGTTGGGGCGCTCGAGGAGGATAGTATGATCCACTGTGTCAAATGCTGCAGTCAGGTCGAGGACAATGAGAACTGATGGTGATTCTGCATCAGCTGCCATCAGCAGGTCATTTGTCACCCTGAGAAGAGCTGTTTCAGTGCTGTGGGCTGAACCAAAAACCTGACTGAAATGTTTCAAACAGGTTGTTGTGTTTAAGCAACCACCTTCAAGGTTCCAGATTTAAGATGTTTTATTGCCATTTGCAACAAGTACAATGGAATGCTTACTCCCCATTCACTCTTTGCATCTCCGCAATACATATCACAATCACTTATGATTATGATTACCAGGTCAGGACCAAGCTCCGGACCTGGGGCGACTGGGCCTTCTTACCCACCCTCTGGAACGCCATCCCCGACCAAATCAGACTTCTTTGAAACAGGCCCTCAAAACCCACCTCTTCACAACGGCGTTCTCCTGCTAACCTCCTCCCACTCCATCCACTTAGTTTTCAGTGTCTAACATTTGTAAGATTTACTAGTTTAATTTTTCGTTCCCACCCCCCCCAAATCCATCTTTCGGTTTCCTGTGCATGTTGTTTGTATGTATGTCACCATCTTTTTTTTGTAATGTACAGCGTCTTTAAGTATCTTGAAAAGCGCTTTTTAAGTCAAATGTATTGGCACCCAATACCTGACACCCCAATGAACCACTCACAGTAAGTCCATCTCCATGTGTCGTGTCGTGTCTCCTCGCAGAGAGCAGCGCCTGGGCTCGGTCCAACGCACCGTGTCGGCCGCCGCCGTTCCACATTCTTATATCATACAGAAAAACAGACCAAACGACATACTAAACATACAGTATCTACTTAACTACTGTATCTACTGTATCTAATGTATCTCCATACACGCAGTGTATTTCATACAGAAAAACAGACCAAACTACATACTAAACATACTGTATCTACTGTATCTCCATACACGCAGTGTATTTCATACAGAAAAACAGACCAAACTACATACTAAACATACTGTATCTACTGTATCTACTGTATCTACATACACGCGGTGTATGTAGATACAGAAAAACAGACCAAACTACATACTAAACATACTGTATCTACTGTATCTACTGTATCTACATACACGCAGTGTATTTCATACAGAAAAACAGACCAAACTACATACTAAACATACTGTATCTACTGTATCTACTGTATCTACATACACGCAGTGTATTTCATACAGAAAAACAGACCAAACGACATACTATCTACTGTATCTACTTAACTACTGTATCTACTTAACTACTGTATCTACTGTAACTACTTAACTACTTAACTACTTAACTACTGTATCTAATGTATCTACTGTAACTACTGTATCTAATGTATCTACTGTGACTACTTAACTACTGTATCTAATGTATCTACTTACACGCAGTCATGGGTACAGCGTCGAAAGAGCCAGTGAATCGTGAATAATAACAAAGCAGTCGAACGTCGAAACCGCCAAAAAGGGTGTCCGTCCGTCCGTAGTAACCATGGATGTATTAAAAGAACGGGTCGTAACCATGGAGACGAATTGTGCGCCGTTGTTTATGCGTGGCGTCATCAGGACGCGCCGTCTTCTACGGAAAGCGGGGAAGGGAAAAAAACAAAGCGGGAAGGAAAATAATTGTACTCCACCTATTTTGTACCCTTTTAAACCCTATTTTTCACATTGTCTAGTCTACAAAATAGCTAAGTTATAAAACAAATAGTCTAAGGGATCATCTTGTCATTCTTTAATACATGTGACGAACCGAACCACACATTGAGTGTACAACAACAACACTACATGTGAAATTAACCAGATCAGGGAACGCGCTCACGCGCTCTCCGAGGGGTTTCTCGAGTCTCGATGTAACCCGAGTACTCCCGAGTACTCCCGAACAGTAAACTCGTGGTCTCGTCTCATTGGCGAGGCTCTCGTCCAATCAGCCGCAGCCATCTGTGCAGGAACAGATAGTAGTAACGCGTTGATTCCCGTGTTTCCTCATTTCCTTGAAGGTTTATTAACATCTCGACTTTAAGAAGAACGGACCGACACCTCACTTTTACCTGTTCGTTCGTCGTCGTCGTCGTCGTCGGACATTGAAACCACCATGAAGCTCGCCGTTTTAGTCACAGTCATATCGTTAGCCGCCGTCACTATTGACGCTACGGTGTACTTCAAGGAGCAGTTTGAGGACGGAGGTACAGTACCCTCATTCACGGGCTGGGGGGCTGGGATGGGTCAGAAGTGCGCATAACTTTGAGTAACAGTGTATTATTTTCACTTTTGAGATGATCCTGATGATGATGATGATGATGATGATGATGGATCAGTTTAACCTATCTAACCCAACGCATTGCAGGGCGTATAGAGTAGTAACCCACTCATGGTCTAGTGGCCGGGATGGGTCGGAAGTGCACATCTGTGTATGAGTACAATTGTATGATTTTCAATTAAGGTTTTGAGGAGAGCCATGGTGACTGATGCTGGATAAGTTGAACCCATATTGCCCAACGCATTGCAGGGCGTAAAGAGTAAGAGTAATACGTGTATACACCTGTGGTTCTAGCATGTAGTATCTAGGTTAAGTATTACACATATGATTGCATGCAGACACGTCCAACTAGTATGTGTATGCACTTCGTGTGCCGTTATTATTGCAATATTACACAGCTGTTAACCCATTGTACACCTTCCGCTTACAAGCCGTGAAGGGTTCAAGTGACCTGCTTGAGAAGGTGAACTACAGTGAACTACAATGGGAGGAGTATTAAACCTGACACATGTGACGTTGCAGATGCCTGGAAGAGCCGGTGGGTTGACTCCAAGCACAAGTCTGATTACGGCGAGTGGAAGCTGAGCGCTGGCAAGTTTTATGGCGACGCCGAGGCAGATAAAGGTAATTTGCATATGGCATATACAAGTGGCCTATTTGTGTGGAGGAGCACACTGACTCCAAGAAAGCCAATACCATCTGGTGGTGGCAGCAGTGAACCCCTTGTAAACGGTCGATGACGAAATGCAAATTAATGAATGACGAAGTTGTTATTTACACGTATAGATGCATGTCAGCAAGATGTCGAATGCGGGGGTGTTTATGCACATAAAGTAAACGCAGACTCGTTAGTCACAAAAAAATAACCCTCTTCACTCTGTTTGTGCCAAGGTGTCCAGACCAGCCAGGACGCCCGATTCTATGCCATGTCCAGCCGCTTCGAGCCGTTCAGCAACGAGGGCAAGCCCCTGGTGGTCCAGTTCACCGTGAAGCACGAGCAGAAGATCGACTGTGGAGGAGGTTACGTCAAGATCTTCCCCGCCGCACTCGAGCAGACCAGCATGCACGGAGACTCTCAATATTACATCATGTTTGGTGAGTGTGTGCATTGGCCGCTCTGTGTGTGTGTGTGTGTGTGTGTGTGCTTTGAGTCAGAACGCGTCTGTTTGAGGAAGACGGGACTTTGAAACGTTATTTTTTTTTATTTTGTGTACGTGTTTTCCTTTCAAGTCACTTGTGGTATTTGGTAAACCTTCTGAGAACTATTTTTGCAAATGGCCACCTACACTAACTAGTACACAAGTCATTGTTTTATTTGCAACACTATTCATATTGCAATGTGTTTTCTGTGTGTCCTCTTCTCATCCAGGGCCTGACATCTGTGGGTACAGCACCAAGAAGGTGCATGTGATCTTCAACTACAAAGGACAGAACCACCTCATTAAGAAGGACATCAAATGCAAGGTATCCTATTTTGTGTTGTATATTTTCTGTAAGGGGGGATCTGCCTCCTAGAACTATTATTGGGTTATTAGAAAACTTCTCTACAAAGTCTACGTGCACATTGTTGAGCTTGAGGCAACACATTGGGACTCTCTATTCTATACTTCTTATTATGTTATTAAGGTTCATCATGGTGTTCATTAAGCATCAGAAAATTATGTTTCACAAATGCATTGCAATCTTGCATAGTTTCAGTTTCAGTCTGACGGTTTCCTGCTATTCTTTCAAGCTGATTTGAACTTCTGTTTTGACGTTTTTTTCCACTGAAACTGTCTATGCAGTAGAACGGCTCAATTCTAGAACCGGCAAATTGATCATTGTTGATTTACATATACTACCTACAATCTACCAACTTGTTTGAAAACCAGCAAGGTATTCCTTTGATGGGTGGAGTCTATTTACTCTCCTGTTGCGTGACAGCTGTAACTACAGCACTTCAGACTTTGAGGAAGTAAAAACTACACTAATCAGTAAGGGGGCGGGGATTAGATCACACCCTTTCAATCCTGTACACACCTGTCTTCCAAGATAGTAGGTGTGTGTTATGTATATGTTATTTAAAGTTTTGAGATCCTATTATTCACCACTTTAAATATCTCTCCCTGTCTCTCCGTCTTCCTCTCTCTCCCTGTCTGCCCCTCTCTCCCTGTCTCTGACTCCCTGTCTCTGACTCCCTCTCTCCCGGTCTCTCTGACTCCCTCTCTCCCGGTCTCTCTAACTCCCTGTCTCTGACTCCCGGTCTCCCTGACTCCCTCTAACTCCCTAACTCCCTCTCTCCCGGTCTCTAACTCCCTCTCTCCCGGTCTCTCTGACTCCTCTCTCCCGGTCTCTCTAACTCCCCGTCTCTCTGTCCTTCCAGGACGACGAGCTCAGCCACCTCTACACATTGATCCTGAACCCGGACCAGACGTACGAGGTGAAGATCGACAACGAGAAGGTGGAGTCCGGCAGCATGGAGGAGGACTGGGACATGCTGCCCGTCAAGAAGATCAAGGACCCCGAGGCCAAGAAGCCCGAGGACTGGGACGACCGCGACAAGCTGGACGACCCCACAGACACCAAGCCCGAAGTAGGAAGACTCTTTGCACTCGCTCACTGGTTCTCAGCATTGACATATGTACATATAACACATGTACATATCATCCATCAGTCACTTTATTGTTCTTTTTATGTTTGTAAAACATAATTGTTATTGTGTATAGTATTTGTATAGTATTGTAGGGAATGGAGTAAGCATTCCATTGTACTTGTTGCAAATTACCAATAAAAAAAATCTGCATTGACCGAGCTTCTTGGCCCAATCGGGAGGAAAAGAAGCCCTTCCCTGCCAGCGTGCTGATGAGTGCCACCATTATCGGGTGTAATCAGTGGTTAACCGTGATAATGTGTTGCAGGACTGGGAGAAGCCCGAGACTATCCCCGACCCCGATGCCACCAAGCCCAGCGACTGGGACGAGGACATGGATGGAGAGTGGGAGCCGGCCATGATCACCAACCCAGAGTACCAGGTATGCCACAGTTGTATAGCCGGGGCACTCATTTCACATGGATGGTTTCAGCCATTAAAGTACTTTAAAGTGTATTTTCTATAAAATACAAAAGAAAATGACACGTGTTCCTTCAAGTTGAAATTGAATGAGACATCGTCCTCTGACTCGTCACTCTATCTATCTAATACCAATGAGTAATGGGGCTGTGGGAGGGAGCAAGGGGCTTCAATCCACACACACACACACTAGTTTTTATTTTATTTTCCACATGATGCACGTCAGCGGTTACCATGAGTCACCAGAGTCCTGTATCATGGCCAGTTACTTAGTAACTGACATAGGGAGGTTTAGTGGAGGATGGCAATGTGTGTGTTCATGTGTGGTTGTTATCATGGCCATGAGAGCACATTTGCAGCGGAAACATGCTCAGGCTAGACAGGTGTTTTATCATTCCAATTATTCAACTATTAAATGAAAATTAATGAATAAATACGTAATTACAGAAAGTGTCATTTAGAGTACAGGCAATTAAAGAGATGGTAGCGCTGTGGAATAGCTGCTTCTTATACGTTGAAGATGTAGTGGCACACTTTTGACCACTGTTTGTTGTGGCGCTGTAGAGAAAATGTGTCTAACTTGAGCTGCGCTATCCGCTCTTAAACGCCATACAAGTGACTGGAATCTCACCGTGTAGTATAAGGGGGTATGGAAAAAAATCATGTCGATGCACTTAAGAATCGCAAGTCTTATCTACTAAGACTTGCCCCCCTGCAGTTCCCTCCCACCTTTCACCATCGTGCTCCTCTCCATCCCTCAGGGCGAGTGGAAACCCAAGCAGATCGATAACCCCGACTACAAGGGAGCCTGGGTTCACCCGGAGATTGACAACCCAGAGTACGCTGCTAACGACGCCATGTACAAGTTTGACAGCATTTCTGTGCTGGGCCTTGACTTGTGGCAGGTAAAGATTCTCCCCAACGCTCTTAAATTTCTGAGAGAGCCTTGACTAGCTTGATCACAATATAGAGTTATTTTGCAAGTGTTGTGTGGTCTGTGGCACAGTTGTATTCCAAGCCATTCTTAAACAGGTTTTTTTTTTTTACAGGTCAAATCTGGAACCATCTTTGACAACTTCCTGATTGCTGATGATGTCAAAGAAGCGGCAGAGTTCGGGGAGCAAACCTGGGGCAAAACCAAGGTGGGCCCGTGTGACAACACTAACGATGCTAACTAACTAATACTAACTTACCTTGCGTTTACAAGTGAACCCTTCCACTTCCACTTTGCATTCAGATCCTTCCTCCCTCCCAATCAATCGTTTAATAAATCAAGGGCCACCCGACTGGCCTGCCCAAAATAGTTCACTACTAATATTCACCAGTGTGTCACCAGTGCACCATCTGCCACTGGGCAGGCCAGAAACTGGGCCCAGTGGAGCTCTTGAAGCTTCATGGATGCCAAGCTCAAGACTAAGACAAAATTCCACAACAGAGTGTACACACACACACTCACACACTATGAAGTCAAGAGGCCAGAGAGGGAGAAAGCATCGAGCATCAACAAAAGGTTAAACTTCTCCAACAACAATGCTCGGGTCCAATCAATGGTTGGAGGGTTTTTTTTTTGTTTGTATATAATAATACTTTGTTCCTTACGCTGTTCCTGCCCTTTGTTCTGACGCTCTTCAACTTTCACACACACACGCACACTGTTGTGAGTTAGCTTTTTCTTACAGCATCTTATTTCTTTGCCCCACCAGGAACCGGAGAAGAAGATGAAGGACGAGCAGGAGAATGCCGACAGGAAGTTGAGGGAAGAAGAGGAGAAGAGCAGCAAGAAGGATACGGATGGTGCGGATGAGGAGGACGAGGATGAAGATGGGGAGGAAGGAGAGGAGGAGGAGGGAGAGGATGAGGGAGAGGCACCCACAGAAGAGGAGATGGAGGAGGCCATGAAGAAGGATGAGTTGTAGAGGCACGGCAGACATGTCGTCGACAAGAGAGGGACTGCTGGGCGTCTCCTCCCAGCAGTGAAATGATGATAACAGAATGGCAGACCCTCATGGACACTGGCAGCAGCCTTATCTTCACAGGGGTAGCAGTTGAAGAGTTTCATAGTTTTATTTTTCATTATTATTTTTTTTTTTTCCCCTGAAGTTGAAAAAACAAAAAAGGTTAAAAACATCTTTGTCTGCCCTGGAGAATATTTGTTGATACAGTTTAAGGTAGAGTTACTTGAAACGATTTATCTGGTTTGATATCAGCTCCATGCCCTTTTTCATTATGCTGGTTGGTTTTTCCTCTTTGTCCCAGTCGGCTATAGTAGTGTAAGACTAAGAACTAAACCGATTTTATTTTAAATATTATTCACATTCAATGAGCCTTTAAAGCCCACCATGTAGACCTTTCCCGAAGTCAACTCAAGTCATGTCCATCTGACTGATCTGAACGAAGATAAAGTGTGAAAGTGACTGGGGATAAATTACCTTGTATATGGATTTTCACAAGATGTTTGTTTTGCTTCATACTTTGTTTGTTTAATTTGTTCTCATCACCGACTGGGAGGCATGCCTTTTTGACGTTTCTGTATTTTATTTGTTTTAAACCACTGCCAATTTCCCCTTTGATTCTTAGTGGAAATTCAACTCACATTTGATCATGATGCTGACTATTTTGCAGTATATAGCTGCATTATTTGTCCATAAATAATATAATTGAGGTTTTCTTACTTTGACTTGACATTTATGTTAAGCGCAGACAATTGTAATCAGTGCAATCATAAATTATTTTATAATTCATAGTTTTGAGACTGCACAAATACTGGTTGTGTGTGTGTTTGTATGAGTGTGTGAGTGTAAGTGAGAGAGAGAGAGAGACTAGTGGACAACTGTGATTCACATCTCTTATGGAAAATATTTGCTCTAAATACCAACAGTCTCCTAATTACGGTTTCAGCCAATAAAAAAAGCCTTTCTCTCGACTCTGACGTTGTGTCTTGTCATGTTTCCACATGTTTATTCAAGATTTTGATTTGCCATATGCAATACAATGGAATGAATTCCCTCCCGCAGTACGCATTTCCTACAATTTAACACTATATACTATACAAAAACACTATAATACAACAATACTGTACACATTAAAAAGAACGATAAAGTGTCTGATAGATGATATGTGTTGGTATACATGTGTTGAATTGTGCAAAAAGTGCCAGTAGTGCAGCAGCATCATGAATACAGTGCAGTAACTGTGATGAGCCCAGCAAACGTATGATAGTGCAATGTTATATGGATGACAATGTAGTGATAGTGGCAGCACTCCTAGCAGTTCAGTAGGCGCACTGCCTGTGGATCGGAGATCTGTAGTAGTCCCTGGAAACAGAAGCAGCTGTCGAGCTCCTGAAGGCCATGATGAGCTCCTTAGTCTTGCTGACATTCAGTGCAACACTGTTGTCCTTGCACCATCGCGTAGCCAGACTACCTCATATCTGTACTCCGTTTCGTCGTCATCATGGTGTCTTCTACTAACTTAACTGTCCGATTGTTGCTGTGTATGGCAGTACAGTAACGTACAGTAACGTGAGTACAGCTGGGGACTGAGGCAGCAGCCTTGGGGTACTCCGGTGTTGAGGACCAGAGTGGATGAGATGTTGTTCCCAATCTTCACCACTTGAGGCCTGCCCGTCAGGAAGTCCATAATCCAGTTACAGATGGGGGCAACCAGACCTAGGTACCTATGTTTCTGGACCAGCTTGGAGGGATCGATGGTGTTGAACGCCGAGCTGTAGTCAATGAACCGTCTGATGTAGGTATCCCCTGCATTGGTTGAATAGTCCTGACATTCCTTACAAAAACCCTGCACAAAATGCTTACTGCAACTTTCACTTTGTCTTTCACTCTCCCAAAAACTTTTTTGGGGATTTGAATTTTAACCATCACAGTTTGTAATACATACAGTATAAACCAAAAAAAATGCATATAGTCGTTACGATTTCGAAGTCAAGTTTATTGTCACTTCACAGTTTACACAAGTATAAAGCAGTGATGTGAAAATCGTATGTGCAATACCCGACGACAGACAGCAGTTATAAAATAAGATAAAAATAGATAAATAATCTTATAATAATTATTTTTATAATAAATAAAAATGCAATTTATAAAATGCTAAATATCGGCACAGAAAAGAGCAATATGTATATATAAATCAATGTAATAAAATATACATTGTTATATGCTATACGCCCTTGTTCAGCAGCCTGATGGCCTGACTGTGGAAGCTATCTTAAGTCTATTTGTACGGCACTTGATACTGCGGTATCGCCTGCCTGACGGTAACAGTGAGTACAGTTGGTGGCTGGGGTGGGCATTGTCTTTTATGATGCGTTTGGCCTTGGCCACGCACCGCTGGTTGTATATATCCAGGAGGGAGGGGAGCTCACCTCCAACGATATACTGGGCCGTCCGCACCACCCTGTGAAGCGCTCTGCGCTCCAGTGCGGTGCAGTTCCCGTACCAGGCGGTGATACACCCTGTAAGAACACTATCGATGGTGCCGTTATAGAATGTTCTCAGGATGCGGGGGCCCATGCTGAATTTCTTCAGACGCCTGAGGAAATACAGGCGTTGTTGGGCCCTTTTCACCACGTGTGTGGTGTGCGTGGACCATGTGAGGTCCTCGGAGATGTGCACGCCGAGGAACTTGAAGCTGCTGACCCTCTCTACTGCAACGTCGTCGATGGAGATAGGGCTGTGCTCTCCCCTCTGCTTCCTGAAGTCCACGATCAGCTCCTTGGTCTTCTTGACGTTGAGGGCGAGGCTGTTCTCCTGGCACCACTGCTCCAGCGATCCGACCTCCTCCCTGTAGGCTGTCTCGTCGTCGCCGGCGATCAGGCCCATCACTGTCGTGTCGTCAGCAAACTTGACGATGACGTTGGAGCTGTGCATAGCCATGCAGTCGTGGGTGTAGAGGGAGTGATTTGAATCTGTAACATGTTAATCTTTATGTTTTTCTTCTTATAAAATGTCCTTACCGCTACATTAAAATAACTTTCATTTTATACATTTTCCTTTCCTGTTTTAGAAAATGTGTACGACATCAACATTTCATCAAGGTTTTTAAATCATTGTAAATATTGATACAAAAAATACAAAAAATAGGGAATTTCACTGTGTACATACATCTACTGATGCCTAGTCTGGACACATCTTCCTTCCACACTGAGTCAGTAAGCATCATGTGACCTTGACGTCGCTAGTTTTGGTTCTGGCAAGGCAAGTCCAACCACACTCTCCTGTGTGTACCAGATCACATCATCCCTCATTGGCCAAACAAACCTATTGACCCCAACTATGTGCATTGTTTTTTGACCAAAGCATTGTTTCCGTCAACATGATGCCTGGATAAGGGTCATTGTCATACAGAACGACACACCATTCACCGATCAGCTCTTCGTTGACATCAGAAATGAGTTGTATTGCCTTGGTTTCCTGGAATGTGGGAGGATTCTGATGGAGGGCTCCCATGGAAGGCTCTGATGCAGGAGCTAAGGTGAGGCACTGTGGGCTGAAGCAGGTGCATGGATCTGAGTTTCTGCAGAAACAGCTCAACACTCTCCACGTGATTTGCCCAGAGACTGATGTGTAGATCTGAAAAATATAGTATGTTGACAACTCAGCAGAACATCCTGCACTATTCTCAGTCTTTTAGCCACAGTACAGGATAGACGGGACAGAGCCCATAGTTCTAACGTACACTGAAAGTATTTATTCACATTCTATCTATAAAATAAATATTGAAAATATTCATGCAATTTAATAGTATTATTTATTAGCATTATTACATAACGGTACATGATAGACCTTCATTGTGCCTTAAACTGTCTGCATATAATCAATCAGGGATCTCTCAACCTTTGAAATCTCCTCATGTGTGACATTGAAGAATGTCATGGATGACTTTTGACAGCTCCTCGTACAATTGGGCCCCCTTCCGTATGTCCATCCCCTTTGCTACTAGGGCATCCGCCATCCTCTTTATTGCTGCCCCCACACCATCCGCTGGTCCCTTGCCATGGCCTGCTTCCAGGTAATGCCATGTTACTCGTTCAATTCCCATCTTTAGGGGCTCTGTCAACAGGAAACAGAACTTATTTTTGGAGCGATACTGCGTGGTTGGTCCATCACTGACCATGTGAAGTACTCTAGCGTTGGGGTTATTCTCCTGCAGATGGCGCACAACAGGTCTGAGATGTGCCCGTATAGCTGAAGGGTCATGGCGGAAAGAGGATGACAGAGTGCAGTATGAAGATTGTGCTCCCATTGTGCTCCCTTGGTGTAGGCTCACCTGTTGATGAGAATCCCCGAAGTGCACTGCTTGTATTTAATTTGCATATTTGCAGAGGTCGTTTTTTTGCTAAATCATCATGCAGCAGCACCTCATCTTCGGTCAGATTCTTCTCAAGCTTTCTCAAGGTAGCAAACTGCTGCTGTGAGTTGTAAGTGTGCCGTCCCAGTTTTTGCCTGCAGCAACTTGGAGAAGTCATCAAGGAGAGTTTGGAGGGTTCCATAAATCTCCTCCCTTGTTGTCAAATAGTCAATTTTGCCGTCTCTTTCTCCTCTGCTTTGTGTTGCCACTTAGGCCACCAGGTCTGACTCTGCTTTATTCCTGCACGTGGCGCATTCCTTGTATATGCACTCTTTTGATGGAGTACAACACACGGATAGCATCAAGTCTTCATCCTTCCTGGTCTTCACGACACTCTGGTGGAATAGCCTGTCTGCCATGAATTGTGTATGTTCACACATATAGAGACATGTGTCCCTGTCTGACTGATGGACATTCAACCCAAAAGGGTTTTCTCTTGCTAAACTCACTGTATGAGATTTTAATGTTTGGATTAGCTGCTAATCCAAAGCAGGGAGAGTAAGCGCTACTGCTTTTTCACCTGCTTTCTAGTGATTGTGTCCTGTTTTCCTGGGGGGGCTCTGCTGTTGGCATCCCTTTCAAGAAAATGTGTCACTGTTATTTCATCAGTATTGCTGATCAGATTTGTTTGTCGTTTCCTGTGATAATCCATGGAGTTTGGCCTCTTTTGGTTTCCGTTCATCATGTTTTGTGACAACCCAAACTCTTGGTGTGCATATTTTCCAAGACGATCTTTCTTAATTATCTTTCCTGCAATCACTTTTGAAAGGATCTGTTTCTCCTTGGGGTTGGTGAATGACTTGCTACACTCTTTTAGCTCTGCCATAACAGCATTATGGAACAGTAAAACCCTTCTCATTTGGCTTTGGGATTTGAGACTGTGGTGGCGGGCTCTAGTTTGCAGTGAGCCAGTTGAGTGCATCTTCTTTGAAAGTCTGAAGCAAAGCTTACTGTGTTTTTTTTTTACTGAGGCCAATGTCTTCTTTCGCTTGGATTTAGTTTCTGTGAGTCTTTGATTGCCTGTTTTTCACTTCCTTACAACCCTTCATTCTGAGCCACTACCACATAAGGTGAGACAACTTGACGAGGTTCTTCAAGTTCAAGTTATGGTTTATTGTCACTTCACAGTTTACACAAGTATAAGCAATGAGTGAAAATCTTATGTGCAATACCCGACGACAGACAGCAGTTATAAAAAAACAGAATAGGATAAAGAGAGGATGTCAGGCTACTGGGGATACTGGTGGAGTGTTTGAAGCCACAAACCCATTCAAGGCCTCCAGTATTTTGGTTTCTTTTATTTGTCACCCTGTCCCTATAGGGAGATGAGCTTCTCACCCTCTCCCTAAGGGAGATGAGGTTCTCATTCTATCCCTTAGGGAGATACCAGCCACCCTCCTGAGGAAACTCATTTGGCCGCTTGTATTCGTGGTCTAATGTGTCGTATTTTATATTTAATGACTATTTAGAGCAATAACAGTAACTATTGTGAAATGCATTGGAGAAATATAATTAACACCTGAGAAAGTATCATTAATTGAAAACCTTTATATATATATATATATATTATATTATTTATATCAATTCAAACAATAACAATATTTTCTAGCCTTTATGACAAAGGCCAAAATCATCTCAGGTGAGCGAGCAGATACACACACACACACACACACACACACACACACACACACACACACACACACACACACACACACACACACACACACACACACACACACACACACACACACACACACACACACACACACACACACACACACACACTGGATACAACCGACCATGAATTATTCGTTTATTCGTTTTAAAAATAAAAATTGAAAAAACACACTGATTGGGATAAAAGAGAATGAGTACTTCTTATCGCATACACATTTGGAAATCTTTGCATACATGTTTGGACATGTACCTCTTGTTTTCTACCATCAATCAAGTCATTTCTTGGCAAAAGAATGGACACATGCTTTGACTTGGTTACTTACACCTACTGAACTGCTAGGAGGGCTGACACTATCATAACATTGTCATCCATTACATTACACTACAATACTTCCTGATACCATTAGTTATTGCACTGTTCTGCCCTGTATCGATGATGCTGCTGCACTACTGGCACTTTAATAAAATGCTTTGATATGCTTTATGCACATTTATGAACACATGTGCATATTAACCATCAGTCACGTTATTGTCATGTTGAGTATTTGTTATCGTATTGTGTATAAATCCACACTGCGGGAGGGAATGGGGAGTAGGCATTCCTTTGGACTTCAAGAATCCAGAATCTTGAAAACTGTTCTGTATAACATAGATTGTTCATAAGTGTACTATTGGCCAAATTTGTGTCGATCATGCACTGTATATAGAAAACGTGTGAAGTAGACCTTTACACACTTTATTTCTACAAAATAGAAATTAGACAATGACGTCATATCGCGTCGCCGGAAACTAAAAGCATGTCGCGACTCACCGACGTCGAGTCGAGTTTACGGCTGGGGGGGGGCTCAACGGAGGAGATTGGAAAAATGGACCATAACATAACATAACACAACACAACACCCGTCCTCCCTCCAGTGAGTGCTGCGATAGTCGTCATGTTCTTAGCGATGATTGCTTGCTTAGTACTTACATTGCATTCATTTCAAACATTACGTTGCATAAAAACATAAAAACATGTGACTTCTGTATGTATGTATGTGTTTGTTGTGGGACAATGGAGACTATTCTTTTCCACTGACAAACATATCGCTTTCTATATATACTCGTAACGCTTGCCGTCTGTGTGTTTTTGTTTTTTAAAGGTGACATATATATACATATGACATATATATATATATATATGCCACGGACGGTGGAAGTCCCTGTCTTTTAAACGTACCGTTTTGGGGTGGCAGGAGGGATGGATACCTGGACACCGAACCCCCGGGCCAAGCCCTTTATCCCCCGCCAGCAGCGGAGCTTATACCTGGCCTGGAAGTACAAGGTCACCAACAAGAGGGCCGTCCGCCGCTTCTGTCAGGTCAGGGTTTGAGATATATATATATATATATATGTATGTGTGTGTGTATATATGTATCTTGTTGATATAACTGCATACCCCCCTGCTCACTACCTGCTGTCTATATATATATATATATGTATGTATGTATGTGTATATATATGTATGTATGTATGTATATATATATATATATATATATATATATATATATATATATATATATATATATATGTATATATATATATGTGTGTATATATATATATATATATATACTGTACATATACTATATATACTGTACTTGTGCTGTGCAATGACAATACATTTGAATCTAATCTAATCTTTTTACTTTTAAACTTTTGTCATGACTTCCCCTGTGTAGGCTGGTGCTGTCCTGTTTTTGCTCATCACGGTCATAGTCAACATCAAGCTGATTTTAGACACAAGAAGAGCAGCCAATGAAGAAGAAGCGGCGCAGGAGTATGGTGAGAAGCAGATGTTCAGTTGGTACCCCTGCAAGTCTATTATAATCATTAGTCTCACACAACACAGCACTGTTGCGGTTTGTTCTGTGAGATACGGTCTGCATACGGTCCAGCCACAATGTGTGTGTGATGTGTTGACGCTGGAACGCTCTTTCAGAGGATGCGCTGCCTAACATGGAGACACCCCGCAGGCCTGCTGGTGGACGCAAGGTCCTGGACATCGAGGTGTACTCCAGCCGCTCCAAGGTTTATGTGGCAGTGGACGGCACTACTGTGAGTACAGCTGATTCCGTTGAGAGACGCCAAGGTCTGGCCTACATGTCGCGTTACTTTTTATTTGTGTAGCCAACATGCTTCTCACCTTAAAAAACTCTCCAAATCGATGAGAGATGGTTAGGAATTGGTGTCTGGACCTGTAGTGGCAGCATAAAGCCAGTAGAAACCAAGGTTGCATAAGATTAACAAAGAAAATAAAAAATAAAAAATCTATCATGACTTTGGGCTGACACAATTGTGGGGTTATTATGATCTCAAGAGTTTGTTTTTGCAATGTGTGGCAAGTATGGCCACCCGTCATGTTGGTCTTTAATACACGTTCGTGCCCTGTGGAAATGCAGTAATAACCCCCGCTTTTTTATTTATTTTTTAAACCATGATGTAGATATTTCCCCCCAGACTCCATGAGCCGTGTGTAAATCCATGATGTAGAAAGAGTGAATTTGTTAAATTGTTTCTTCAACGTTGACTACAGTGTAGCGTAGTAAAGAGCGGACGCATGCATACATTGACCCTTACTTCATATTTGCTTAAGTAGGAACTTTATGTTTGTTATCCATTCACATGTTTCTAGATTCCTCTCCCTAGAGTATTGTGTTCCCATGTCGTATGATGCCCCCCCCCTTGAAAATCGTAGCATCATTTCTGATGGCCAAAGCAACAGGTTGTCAATGAAGGCTGTGGCGTGTTTGTTCATGAAACCAAAAAAGAACGCTCACAAGACGAAGGAACCTTGCATCTTCCTCTTCTAGGTATTGGAGGATGATATGCGAGACCAAGGCAGAGGCATCCATGTGATCGTTCTCAACCAGGCTACTGTAAGTTTCTCTGTTGATAGTCAATGTGTGAGAGAAGTGGCTCAGTTTTATGTAGAGGAAAATGTGAAGACATGATGTTTCTCAATGTCTTAATGTGTCACAGGGGCATGTGATGGCCAAGAGGATATTTGACACCTATTCCCCCCACGAGGATGAAGCCATGGTCCTCTTCCTCAATATGGTGACCAGAGGCAGAGTGCTCATCTTTACCATCAAGGTCTATTCACATTCTTTGTTTATTTTTGATAAACAGTCTAATCTGCTTTTGTATTTATTAATGCTGTGCCTGCTTAAATGGGTCACATTTCTACAATGCAGGGGCCTTATATGTAGGGGCCTTTAAGTAAAAGTACCAGTTTGTCATCATGGCATCTTAGTATAATGAGTAGACTCATTGACATCCTAGCCTTATTAACCTTTTTATGAATTTAAAAGTGACGTTATTGTGACTATATTTTAGGAAATAAGAGTAAAAACAAGAGTACTTGCAGAGATGTTCACATGTGTTAACCTGCCCTCTCTACATAGAGAGAATATATAGAGTCTCCTTTTTTTAAACTGTTATAATCTGTTGGTACATTGTTACATACATGTAGCTTTCTAATGATGATAACCATTTTGAGGTTTGTGTGTGTGTGTAGGATGAGGGTACGTTTCACCTGAAGGACTCTGCCAAGAACCTGTTGAAAAGCCTTGGGAGCGAGGTGTCTCTCAGCCTGAGCTGGAGGGATATGTGGACCATGGTGGTGAAGAAAGGAGGTGAATGAAGACTCCACTGTACTCCAGCTTAGCCTCTACCTCCCACCTGGAGCTGAACCTTCGTATTTTCGTGTGCATGTAGCCGTTGGTTTTCATTCATTCCTGTGTGTGTGTCTGTTTGTATTCCATCCCCAGGTCAGGTCTATGGAGAGAAGCACTCCAAGTCTCCAGCCTTGTCCACCTGGGGAGACCCTGTGCTCCTGAAGACTGAGGTGCAGCTTACTGCCTCCGAAGGTATGTCTGAACGTGTGTGTTGTGTGTGTCTGTATAGTGTACAGCATACTTAATGCGGAAAATACCTACAAACGCATGACGGCAGTGTGTGTGGTTAGTCAGAAAAGCAAGGCAATGATTTTATTTTGAGCCAATTTCCCCTTCTCCGTGGAGACCCTGCTGGTCTTAACTAACTAGCGTTCAGTGTCCAGACTAGAACCGCTCCCGACTGGTTGGATGTTTGGCCGTGTTCGGCAATACACTCTGCGTCTTTGGAAGTACGACGCCCGCTTAACCGGCACCGCCTGTCTCTCCAGAGGCGGAGTGCCACTGGGCGGACACGGAGCTGAACCGCCGGAGGAAGCTGTTCTGCAGTAAGGTGGAGGGCTACGGCAGCATCTGCAGCTGCAAGGACCCGGCGCCCATCGAGTTCACCCCTGACACCGTGAGCCTCCAGCCTCCCAACCTTAGCTTTTTTTATGAATGCAAATTTGCAATGCTCTGTGTGTGGTTTTTGAATTCATGTTGTAATTCTGTGCTTGGTCTGTGCATTGGCAAAACAGGCTTCTAATGGAGCTGTTAACTATTTTATTTTTTCTTGTTTAATGTTTTCATTGTTTCATTATGTTTATTATATAATAAGTGATTTAGTATTTTTGAAGTGTGAGTTACAAGGATTACCCCTGCTCACTACCTGTTGGTACTTTGTGTGTGTGTGTGTGTATGTCTTTCCCTTTCTCTTTCTCTTTCTCTCTCTTACCTACTAAATATACTGTATACAGAACCTTTTTTTAAATATATATACCTAGTAGACAGTTTTTACATTGTATTTAACCACTGTACATTGTATATCACCATGCACTTTACTGTTACGTTTGCAGTCTGGCTAGATGCCAACTTATTTTCGCTGTACTGTGCTTGTGCTGTGCAATGACAATTCATTTCAATTGAATCTAGTGAGAAATGTAGAGTTGTTAGTCGTTTTGTGTGACATCATTTCTTTGTCTCTGTTAAATCTCCAGCTGCCCATCAACAACGTCTTCAATGTCCCAGTGGCGGTCATCGCTGGGAACAGACCCAACTATCTCTATAGGTAAGACCAGACCCAACTATCTCTATAGGTAAGACCAGACCCAACCATCTCTATAGGTAAGACCAGACCCAACTATCTCTATAGGTAAGACCAGACCCAACTATCTCTATAGGTAAGACCAGACCCAACCATCTCTATAGGTAAGACCAGACCCAACCATCTCTATAGGTAAGACCAGACCCAACCATCTCTATAGGTAAGACCAGACCCAACTATCTCTATAGGTAAGACCAGACCCAACTATCTCTATAGGTAAGACCAGACCCAACTATCTCTATAGGTAAGACCAGACCCAACCATCTCTATAGGTAAGACCAGACCCAACTATCTCTATAGGTAAGACCAGACCCAACTATCTCTATAGGTAAGACCAGACCCAACTATCTGTATAGGTAAGACCAGACCCAACTATCTCTATAGGTAAGACCAGACCCAACTATCTCTATAGGTAAGACCAGACCCAAATATCTGTATAGGCAAGAGCAGACCCAACCATCTCTATAGGTTAGACCAGACCCAACTATCTATAGGTAAGACCAGACCCAACTATCTCTATAGGTAAGACCAGACCCAACTATCTATAGTTAAGACCAGACCCAACTATCTCTATAGGTAAGACCAGACCCAACTATCTCTATAGGTAAGACCAGACCCAACCATCTCTATAGGTAAGACCAGACCCAACTATCTCTATAGGTAAGACCAGACCCAACTATCTCTATAGGTAAGACCAGACCCAACTATCTCTATAGGTAAGACCAGACACCACAGACAATGTAAAATGAACCAATTAGTTAAATGCATTGTGAATAAGACAATGAAAGTGCTGGACATTTATTTATTATTATCTAATGATTCATTTGATATCTAATAAACTAAGGCTGGGCAGTAGTGCAACATCATTTATTGATTTTTAAATAGTACTGTATCACTAATGAAATGAAAATATCGCCATACCCTGTTTTTATACTGAAATTAATCACGATGAGAAGATACGCCCTTAAAATGATTCAAATATGAGGTTTGAAACGCCAGTGTGATACGTTTCTTGATATTTCCATAGACTTCCCAATTTTACATTGTATGTATTTTTACTGTTGTGAAACGCTTTGGGCTGTAACGTTTGTATGAAAGGTGCTATACAAATAAAGTTATTATTATTCATGACCCTCAGTTATTAAAGAACATTTAGAATGCAGGTTTGAATTCATAAGCATTTTGTGATATTTATCGATATCGTGGGACATTTTTCCTTATCGCCTAGCTCTAATATTCACACAACAACAAACTCGACTTCTGGTTAGACTATAATTGTCGGGTAATCTTACAAATGGTTTCCTTTTATTTATTCAGAATGCTGCGATCTCTTCTGTCAGCACACGGTGTCAACCCGCAGATGATCACAGTCTTCATCGATGGATACTATGAAGTAATTCTATAAATTGTAACCTCATTGTCCTTAAGCTTTAGATGCACGTAATGTATGTATGTATATAGAGATAGTTTAAATATACATATGTATATAAATGAGACTTTCTCTTCCAGAGCTTGTAACCATATTATGGTTGCTGACTAACCTTATCTGATGGTAGGTTCCCACTGTCGTGCGGTCCGTTACGAAAGCCACGATTGGCCATTTGTAGCTGAGCGTGGAATTTCTCTGAAATTTCAGGTTTGGATACGAGTCGATACGTTCTGATACGATTTGTTGCGCTCGGAATGCGATCTGGTCACGATTTGTCAATTTCAGGTGTCACGATCTGTCACGGTCTGATCTCCCGTTCAGATACGATCACATACGTTCCGGTATGATTGTTTCGATCGAGTCCACGATTGGGTCTCGATCTGACACGGACATCACGATCGGGAATTGGGACGATCTGGTAAGTGCAGATATGTTCCGATACGTTCATCATGAACCGATGCGCTCCGTTACGATAGGATACGATTGTGGTCGCAATGTCCCAATCGAGGGTGATCACGATTTGAGCTACGACTGGACCCCGACGGGTATATATACAGCCCGACTGACCATGGACTTCATTGTTTCTTGAACTTTTACAGAGTGAACCCCGAAAGGTGTTTGCTGTACAGGACCTCATTTCTCATGAGGAACTCAATGATTTCCTCCTTTTGCTGTTCAGAGAAGGCAGTGGCTGTTTTTTTTCTCTTTGCTTTCTCGGAGGGGTAGCTGTCATCTGTCTCCTCTGGTGCCGCCTCTGGCTGGACTGGTTCAGGCTCCGGGGGTGGGACAGCCTTTCCCTTCTTGCCTCTGGTACCCTTGGGTGGCATCTCTCAAAGGCTCTAAAAAGTACTAGCAAAGGCAGGTTACTAAGATGTGCTCTCTTCAAGAGTAGATCGCTGAGACGCATCTTGTCCGGTATATACTGTATATGGGCACGAGAACTCGTAACAGATCGTGAGCGTTCATGTAAAAACGTAACTACTCGCATCTACTTGCATTTACTTGCACCTTCTCGTATCAACTCCTATCTGCTCGTGAGTCATTCATGTCAGGTCTTGAGCAATGGGACCCGACAGAGCGTAACAGATTGTGACCGATCGTGGGAGATGGCCACACATCTCAGCAGAGCGTGGTGTTTGTCTAAGATCGATCACCATCACCACGATTTGGAAGCACGATTAGATACGATCTGTTGCACTTTGTTACCATGCAATACGATCTGATACGATGATCCCGATTGACTATTGATCGTAGAAACATTTTGAACCGTTCAAAAAGTTTCTACGATTAACACGATTGCCACGACTGACCTCAAGATCTTATAAGATCTGATAGGATCACCACGATTACTCCACGATTAAGACCACGATTTCAATCGTGCTGCAAATCGTGATAGTGGGAACCTAGCATTAGCGCTTGGAGTACTTGGCGTAAAAGCGCTATAAAAACAGAATATATTATTTGTATTATTATTATTAACTCAAGTCTACATATTTAATCTCTACACCATGTCTTCCTCTTTGCCTCTGTCTGGAATACTCACTCACTCTTTCACTCACTCTCTCAGGAACCCATGGATGTGGTGGAGCTGTTTGGCCTGAAGGGTGTCCAGCATACACCGATTAGCATTAAGAATGCGAGAGTGTCTCAGGTATGATTAAAAACAGCCCATCTTTAACCAGGTGTATGATCCTAACAGACCATCTTTAACCAGGTGTATGATCCTGGGTGCGGAGACTGTTTTTGACACGCTCTAACAAACTGCTGTCCATACGGTGGTTCACGTTCGGGTGATGTTCCCATTTATTGATCGGTAAAAAAACCAACGAAACATGACACGGTTGATGCAATAAAGAGGAAAAGGAAAATGCGATGGTGATCTGTAACAAAGGAGTGAATCAGCAGCAGTGCGAGCGCTATATAATACATAACTTCCATTTCCGCCCCTGATTACCTCCACCTGTGCTTATAAAGAATAACCCTTTGTCGCCACCCGGTGGCGATCCGATGTATACCATGAAAGAAACAAACAAACAGATATGGCTCTTACAAACACTATGCACTTAACTGTAACATGTGCACTCTGGTTAGAACTTCTTTCCCTGTACTGTACTTGTGCTGCAATGACAACACATTTGAATGATTAGTTTGATTGAGTGATTAACCAGAGTGTTTCCAGTTTATTTAGTGTTTTTCTTTTTAACAACAATATTAATTCATCAACATTTGCAAATCTCCTCGCCAAAGGTCTATTCATGAGATGAACTGCTTTTGTTTTATTTTGTGTTCAAATGTATTTCAGCACTACAAAGCCAGCCTGACTGCAACCTTCAACCTACACCCGGTGAGTATTCACCAATTGAATCCATTTGACTGCGATTTGGCGTCGACAGCAAAAATGAGGATGCAACCTGAATGTGCTTACAGTGCTACCTTGACCAGGGCACTTTCTAACTGCCTGCTGATTTACAATTCACCATTATAGTCAAGTCACGTTTATTGTCATTTCACAGTTTACAGTTTATAAAGCAGTGAGTGAAAATCTTATGTGCAATACCCGACGACAGACAGCAGTTATAAAAATAAGATAAAAACAGAATAGAATAAAAGAAGTAAAAATATAGTATGCAATATATCAGCACATAAAAAGAGCAATATGTATATATAAATCAATGTAATAAAATATACATTGTTATATGCTATACGCCCTTGTTCAGCAGCCTGATGGCCTGACTGTGGAAGCTATCTCGGAGTCTATTTGTACGGCACTTGATACTGCGGTATCGCCTGCCTGACTGTAAAAGTGAATACAGTTCGTGGCTGGGGTGGGCGTTGTCTTTTATGATGCGTAAGTAAATGAATGTTAGATGTTTAACTGTAGGTGCACAATATATTGACTCGATACCAATCCCTATCAATATATCATACTGCGCAAAATCAAAACCAAAAATGAAAGTATCTGATATTCAGTTTTTGTTGTGGAGAGATGTGACCGGTTGTGTTTGAGTCCGCTTAAAAACACTATATAATGATCAAGTTTCATTGGCCAGTTGCCCCGTCACATGTAAGTGTGAACAAAGGGCTTCACTTGACAAACTCAGCCTATGGAGCCCACCATGTGACGGTCACAGAAAGAGAGAGCCAGGGTTCTCCCCACAGAATGTACTAGTGGTGCTCCACCACCATGTAACCATTCAAATTACATTGAGTTGACGTTGTCAATTTCTTTCCCCATTACATTTTTCAAACTATTGTTTATTTAAATAATGCTTCAAAAAGCAAGAGTGCAATATCAACCTAAGTGCTGTGTGGAGGAAGTCTGTGGCCTTTAGGTCCACTGTTGGGAACCGGAGGGCCGCCGGTTCAAGTCCTCGAAACGGACCAAGTACTGAAGGGGGAACTGGTACTTGGAAACCGGTGTCAGTTCGCCTCCTGGGCACTGCCGAGGTGCCCTTGAGCAAGGCACCAGACCCCTACACTGCTCCCCCCTGGGCAGCTGTATGTACACAATAGCTGCCTACAGCTTCTGATACTAGGATGGGATAAATGCAGAGAAACAAATGACACTGTGTGTGTACATGTATGTGAGCAATGAAGATTTAGTTAAGAAGCAGGTCTCGCATCAGTCACGCTGAAGAAAGGAAGACGGGACAACACACGGCAAAATGTTTAAATATTTTAGGTCTGTTTTTTTTTTTTTACATAATGTGACACAATGGATAGTGCTGCGATGTGCGAAGGTTTTGAGCTAGTTTAATGTGCGCTTTTCCGTAACTTGAGTCTAACATTGTAGCCGTAGCCATTGTAGTACGTGTGCACACGTGGGCATACGTTTCTGAATATCACAAAAGTGTGTATCAATAACGGAATATTCATGAAAAATATTGTGATATTATATTTGTTAATATCCTGCACCCCTAGCCTCCATGAATGTATGCATCTGTTAACATTGCTTAATGTCAGCATACATTACTAACCTACAATTGTGTTCTAATCCCTCTTTTGTCCTACCAGGACGTTGGTTGTGCCATCGTCATTGAAGAGGACCTGGACATCTCCATTGACTTCTTTAGGTAGGCTGCTACCCACACTAGATTGTAATACACTTTAATACTTAAGTAGGCACGCAAGTCATTTGAAGAGCTCCTCCCGAGAGAGAGAGATGGGTGGCTTTTCACATTAAAGGCTGCAGTAGGTTAGATTTAAGAGTCTTAATTGGAGTGTCATTTGTTAGAAATGCCAGAGCCATCCTTCATCTATGAGTGAGTGAACTGCTCTATGAGAACATCTGTTCAAAGGGCTTTACATCATGTGACACCCTAACCACTTCATAATGCTGGAGGAAAGGTAGAGAGGGAGCAGAGAGGGAGGGGACGTTTTTTGGGGTTTGTTTTATAAATATTGCTTCCTCTTCTGCTCTTTTCTGCTCCTTCTTTGCGCCTCTTTTGGTAGTCTTAATGTTTGTATGTATGTATCTTTTGGTAGTCTTAATGTTTGTATGTATGTATCTTTTGGTAGTCTTAATGTTTGTATGTATGTATCTTTTGGTAGTCTTAATGTTTGTATGTATGTATCTTTTGGTAGTCTTAATGTTTGTATGTATGTATCTTTTGGTAGTCTTAATGTTTGTATGTATGTATCTTTTGGTAGTCTTAATGTTTGTATGTATGTATCTTTTGGTAGTCTTAATGTTTGTATGTATGTATCTTTTGGTAGTCTTAATGTTTGTATGTATGTATCTTTTGGTAGTCTTAATGTTTGTATGTATGTATCTTTTGGTAGTCTTAATGTTTGTATGTATGTATCTTTTGGTAGTCTTAATGTTTGTATGTATGTATCTTTTGGTAGTCTTAATGTTTGTATGTATGTATCTTTTGGTAGTCTTAATGTTTGTATGTATGTATCTTTTGGTAGTCTTAATGTTTGTATGTATGTATCTTTTGGTAGTCTTAATGTTTGTATGTATGTATCTTTTGGTGTCTTAATGTTGTATGTATGTATCTTTTGGTAGTCTTAATGTTTGTATGTATGTATCTTTCGGTAGTCTTAATGTCTGTATGTATGTATCTGGAACTTTTCCCAACAGCCTCTGTCATGGGTTATGGCCCTTGTTCTTAATATTCACGAGCTGTCCTTTGAGAGAGCTCTGTAGGCTTACCTAACACAAGGTCAAGGAAAACAACAACGTTTCTTAGATAGTGATGTGGTGCGTTACATAGCAGTCAGGGGTGTAACCGTTCTCCAAAGCCACAGTTTGGTTCAAAGCTTTGTTTTTGTTGTGGGGGGAGGGGGCTTTGGAGAGTTAGTAGATCCACCACATGGACCAAAAATAACACATTTCAATGTGTTATTTTATGTTTATTTATTGCAAAATAAACATAAAATTGCATAGCAATTTCAACAGAAATTGCATCATAAATGTACATGCCACAAGTCTGTTTCAGAAATGTCCATCCTGAGAGAACAAACTGAGAGCCAGGCCAAGAGTACTGAAGCGCAAATCATCTGTTGCATCACTCACTACAGAGAACCGCACAGCACAGAATCAGCACAGTCTTTAGTGTGGAGGAACTACATTGGCCTGCACAGAACCCTGACGGAACAGAACCCTGGCCCTGGACACGGAGCCCTGGACACCTTTCAGAGAAATTTGAAAGCAGACTGAGAGCCAGGCCTTCTCATCCAATTCTCATTCAGTGCCTGACCCCACAAATGCTCTTTTGGCTGAATGTGCACAAATTCCCACAGACACACTCCAAAAGCCCAGCAAGCTCATATAGGTGTGATGGTCAGGTTACCACTGACTTTTGGCCATTTATATATCTGGTCATGTAGCACCAGTTCTCTAGGGCTGTTGTTCCAACTGTTGTTCTCTGGTCATGTAGCACCAGTTCTCTAGGGCTGTTGTTCCAACTGTTGTTCTCTGGTCATGTAGCACCAGTTCTCTAGGGCTGTTGTTCCAACTGTTGTTCTCTGGTCATGTAGCACCAGTTCTCTAGGGCTGTTGTTCCAACTGTTGTTCTCTGGTCATGTAGCACCAGTTCTCTAGGGCTGTTGTTCCAACTGTTGTTCTCTGGTCACGTAGCACCAGTTCTCTAGGGCTGTTGTTCTCTGGTCATGTAGAACCTATTTAGATTTGTTTTGCGCCTTTCTACTGCATAGACAGCCCGTTTTAATGAAAATCTCTACTTTCCAGCCCAAAAACACACACTCTGAATTGGCTACAACAAGTTTTATTTGAATAGCGCTTCAAAAAGCAAAACTACACTATCACAAGTAAGTGCTGTGTGGAGGCACTTAGCCACTCTTTGTCCAAGTCTGACTCGGTTACAGCCGAGCTTTGATGTAAAGAGGTTCTCACACCAGACGAGCCACGGAGTGTCTCGTAGTATAATGGACAACACACAGAGGAAGATTCCATTTTTGTTCTTGCTCTGTGTTTTAATGTGGTTGGTGGCGGCTCGGAAGACCTGATCCGCTACAACCCTAATAGTAGTCCTAAGGATTGATCCTTGTCCAAATCCTGACATAAAAGGATTTAAAAGGATGCAATGTAAATATGGACTCAAATTGACCTCCATTTGAGTGGATGCTTTCCATGCATTCCCTGTTAGTTTGGAGTTACCTGGTAACAACAACATGGGGCGGCAGGATAGCTCAGCAGGTAGGATTGGGTCTCGATCGTGCAGTGTGGTGTGGTGTGCTGGTTTCTTCCATTACAGCTACAGTAACTGAACAATAGGAACACGGCTCTAATTGACACCGTAAAAGGTTGGTTCTGTCAGAACCGACAGCCTGTACTGCCAATCGGGCTGGGTACTTCCAATCCAGGAACCGGTCCAGATAAATATATATATATATATATATATATTTTTTTTTTCTTCTCCATACAAATCAACAGCTTGCTGCAAAGCCATGATTGAAACAAGCCTAGGGCTACAGAGGTGTTATTTGTGATGCACGGTTGCCATTACTCGCCTCACGGTCCCTGGCAAATCACGCTGCAAATCCTCTTCTTGATCGACTGTCGTAGCCTCGCTAGAAAATCCCAAATGGTACAGTCTGAACGGGCTGATCCAGTTTGTCTCGATTGCAGTGTGACGTGTATTAATCGTATATTAATCCGTCTGTGGCAGCCTGTAGAAGGAAAAACTGAAATTCTACACACGTACTGCATTATGCATGTCTATACAGCAATACTTGTATAGTAATCATTTTATATACAGTTTTAGGAATTGTGAGTGATATTGAAATATTGGCGTTTTCAATTTCTGCTATATAGTTTCATGTGCACTCGTGTTTCATCTCACTCAGCTTTACTTGGATGTTTCAACCTTAAGTTATAGTTAAGAAGACTCTAAGAATATCATTTCCAAATGACCTGTTCATTGTGCACCAAAATACTTCTCATTTAGGCCAGAGGTACATGAACCTGCATGTCCGCCACTAGATGGCAGTATATATCTGCAGTGATGACAGTGGTTCTGCACCCTCCTCTGTGAACCTGTTGTCTTGTGTTGCACGGCCATAGCTTTGCAATGTATTTGCAGCCTCTGCGTGTGCCAAGCCCCCCCATTCCTCTTTTAAACGGCAACACTAAATAGCACAGAAGCACTGCCAGCTGTCACACCACTCATTCTGAATGCCATTTGCCTCGGTAAACATTCTCTGTGAAATTAGGTTTTGGCATTTCATTTTAGTGCACTGCGAAAGACCAAAGCTTAACACCCCCCCCCCCCATCCAAAGCTCTATATATATATTTTAATGTTCATAGCAGAACGGCTTTTCCAGGCAGGAGAGTTCACGTTTAACTAAAACCATGGGATGTTTTTGCCATTACTTTGGATGGTCTCCATCAACTGTGGTTCAGATCCACATTTAAAGCCACCAGCACAGCAAGTGACCACACACACACACACACACACACACACACACACACACACACACACACACACACACACACACACACACACACCACATTGTTTATTGAGATATTCCGAATATGTATAGATGCAATGGTGACGTTGTGAAACATCATTTAATGAATAATTGATCTTAAATGTTGGAAAAAAAAGTATGTGTAATGTAAATGCATAAAACATTATATTATGTAAAAAGGATTTTGGATTTTGCATGCAATCTCTTTCCTGGACTCTTGACATTTCAACGACTCCGACTCATATCAACTGATTTATGCCGTGAAAGGCTGCACACACACAATTGCGTCAATAACATCACATGCAACATGCATGAACAATGGCATAAACATGTATACTTATATTAGCTTAATGGATGCACATCTGTCACATAGCGATGTTAGTGTTCATCTGTTATCCCACAGGGCCTACCTCCCCCCCCCCCCCCCTTATCTATAATTATTGTAGAGGAGGGGGGGAATTATAAATCATCAATTGTTATTTGGATTAATTCTGTTATTCATCTTTATGTTTTACCTTTTTTAATTTTTTCCATGACCAACGATTATTATACGATATAATTATATTTATAATTACTATACAATGTATATGGTATCTTTTTGCATGTGTTCAATGCTATATTTTTTTCATTTTTTTTTCTCATTGTTTGAATGTTCTAAATATATGCAGCCCCCGAGTTGCCCCCTGAGGAGAAGGCCAGACCCCAGGTTGTGAAAGACAGCGTTAGAGAGCCATTGAGTGGAAAAGGGCAAAGGGAATGGCTCCATTAGCAGCCAGGCTGGCACTGTGTAGACTAGAGGGAGAAGTCAGCAGCAGAAACATATAGTGATGGTCCACACTTTCAGCTACATGTCTGATCTCCAATCACATTTCACACATTTTTCCAAAAACTACAGATTTTGTGTGCTTTGTGCTGTTCACACAAGACAAATCCATCTGGTCTGTGGCGGCTCTGACCCCCATCACGATAATCCTACTCTCCATTGATTCCCACCGTTTGCTCTCTGTAGTTTCCTGAGCCAGACCATTCACCTGTTGAACGAGGACGACAGTGTGTACTGCATCTCTGCCTGGAACGACCAGGTGAGTTGAGTGGCATCAGGCAGCAGGTGTCATGGTCTCTCTATATCCCACAGTGAAGAATACAAATACATCCTTTCTTTTCTTTTTTCTTTTAACCTTTTATTTATTCAGGAAGTTTGACCACTTTTGCCTGAGAGACCCGATCACTTCAGCTCTGGTTTTATTTTGTTCTATTTGGGGGGGGGGGGGGGGGCGGGGGATGGGTCTATGTTGGTACTAATACACTGTAGTTGTATACATCTGGTGTCGTGACAGTAATTGTACACCTCATCGTGATCTTCTTCACAAAAGCTATACCGGGGTGGAGCAGGGAGTCGGACAGGTCTTCCTTCTCCCCCAGGACCCGGGATCAGTCCCAGAACAAGATCCACACTGATTAGGTTCCCCTCAGCCCGTTATGTGAGCCCCACTGTCTCCTGGCGGTCTGTTCAAAATTATATAACTCTCAAAATGCATATGTTCTGAGAAAATAACCCCTTTTGCAGTGAGAGATGGACTGAAATGCCCTCTGATGGGTGTTCATGCTTGTCTGACGTGTGTTCCTGTAAAGTTCTGCTAGTAGCACTTGAATCTAATATGACGACGATGATTCTAATCTTAACATTTTCCTCCTTTTCTTCAATGATCAACTTAAGAGGTTCATGATTCCATTGAAGTGGTCCATGAGCCAGGTACTGGTTTTAACCGGGTCAGGGTTCTGGTCTTCATGGTGGTCTGTTGGTACCTGCAGGGCTATGAGCACACGGCGGAGGACCCGGCTCTGCTCTACAGGGTGGAGAGCATGCCAGGCCTGGGCTGGGTGCTCAAGAAGAGCCTGTACAAGGACGAACTGGAGCCCAAGTGGCCTACACCTGAGAAGGTAAAACCACCCTTATGAACGCTACTCATAGTGGGATACACAGTGTGTGGCCTTTTTATTAGAGAACAACCGTTCCAAGAGGGGATGACACGTTCTTGATGGGAAACTAGTGCATTGGCTTCCTGGCAGAATCCCTGGGGTGGTTTGTGTTGTTTGGGTCTCCAAGATTCTGGTCTTCAACTAAAACCCGCCTCAACTGAATCATTTCAGCCCCTGTGTTTCAGAGGATGATTTAAATCTAAATCTAGACGATTTAATCCTCTTTATTGGTCTCCTATAAATGCCTTGCTCGAGGGCACCTCGCCAGTGCCCAGGTGTTTCTGGGACTTGAACCAGCGTCCTTTCAGTTCCCAAACCAAGTCCTAACAGACTGCGCTATCCTGCCGCCCACGATTTACGTGCGTATGTCTCCTTCAGTGTCTTCGAGAATAGTTGGACCGTTGATGTCATTGGTCCGGGTTTTGTCATGTCTCTGCAAAAAAAGTTGAACCAGTTGACATCGTTTTTCACAACTCTGCTATGAATCAGAACTCATCTGTATTAGTAAATAGCCGAGCCTGACCGTTCCCCTTTTAATAGGATGGTACCATGTTCTATTGCACATTCGAGTATGTCAACAGTTTTTTTTACTTAAGTTTTACTTGATGACAATCTGACATCCAGGTGGTTTTGAACCACAGCATTAGAGGCTGTTCTGGTTCCCTAAAGGTTTCAAGTGTTCCTCTGTGTTGTGTCGTCACGCGCGTTTCGATGGCCGCAATTAAGTGCTCGGTTACTTGTCGCCCAGGGGAACAATTTGACCTTGTATTACGTCACCCGAGCAGCACTCGTACTGAAGGTGCTGTAGGTACGAGCACTAAGAGCTGTAATTTGTTAGAAAGGCCATCGCCATCCGCAAGCTATTAGTGAGTGAAATGTTCCGTGAGAATATGTGTTCTGGTTGACTGAGTCTGGCTCCTAGTGAGACCATTTAGATTTGAGAAGACTAACCAATGAGGGCATCTCTTTCCAATCCTTTCTTTTAAGCGGGTTGATTTTCTTATAAAATATTGCTCTTTTCGGCCCTCTCTTAAAACCCCTGAAATCGTACCTCATCCTGAGGACGATCGAGGTAATTCATTCATTAATTGTGGCATTAATTACCAGGCATTATCGGGCGAACTTTTGTTCGTATTCAATAGATTAGCGCACAGAATCACATCATCATCATGGGTTCCACACGTCGGATCACTCCTGCCCCTGTTTGCATGTATGAGTATGTGTCTTAACGGCGGGTGTGTGTTTTGCCTGCTCCCAGCTCTGGGACTGGGACATGTGGATGCGCATGCCGGAGCAGAGGAAGGGCCGGGAGTGCGTCATCCCTGACGTGTCGCGCTCCTACCACTTCGGCATCATCGGCCTCAACATGAACGGATATTTTCACGTGAGTGCTATGGAGTAACACACCGCCGGTCCCCGATGCTGGTCCCCATCTTGTCCCCGATGCTGGTCCCTCAGTGTTGTAATTTCCGGTGTTTTGCAGGAGGTGTATTTCAAGAAACACAAGTTCAACACTGTCCCTAATGTCCAGCTGAAGGATGTCGAAGGGTGTGTTGGAATGCAGTCTTTAACCTTCACAGGTCACTCTTTTATAGTCACGATTGTAAGGTGATTGTTGGTGGCTAATGCCTGTTTGTATCCTTACATTTGTACAGCTTGAAGCAGGATGCATATGAAGTGGAGATCCAAAGTCTGTTGAAGTAAGCACGCCTTTTTCTAATGCAGACTAACGCATATATATATAAAATCACCATTACTGAGAAAACATAAGTTCTCAGTAATGGTGATATTCACGGCTAGAAAGACCATCTCACCCATTAGTGGAATCACATCAGTGGACCAGGTGCTCACAGAAAATACCATTTGGACACAAGATGAACACATGGACTGAAATAATTGAGTGGATAGCGTTTTAATGACGTTATTGTGTACGACCTCAACAGTAACCATTGTTCATTGTGTTATGAAATCCAAAGAAATAAAATACACTTGTCTCTCCGCTATAGCGGATTATGAATAAGAGTCGTTCCTAATTGAGCTGTGGGGTTTTCTTCCAGGGAGGCGGAGGTGCTGGACCACAGTAAGAACCCGTGTGAGGACTCCTTCATCCCCGACTCGGAGGGGAAGACCTACATCATGTACATTAAGATGGACACGGAGACCGACACGGACACCTGGACCGAGCTCGCCAAGGTAGGCCGACATGGGAACCACAACACAGGGCCGCGCCGACGCTATCAATCACACGCCACATACATAAACTTATAGAACAATAATAGTCAGCTATTTAAGAAATCAGTGTGTTTTGTAAGAATGTCAATTGGCACATTGATATGCTTTCTTTCTTCTCCTTCAGTGCCTCCATGTGTGGGATCTGGACGTGCGGGGGAACCACCGCGGCATGTGGCGTCTCTTCAGGAAGAGAAACCATGTGCTGGTGGTGGCCTTCCCCATCTCCCCCTACTCGTAAGACCGCCATTGTAAAACCACCACACCTGAAGCACCACCACACCTGAAGCACCACCACACCTGTAGCACCGCCACACCTGTAGCACCGCCACACCTGTAGCACCGCCACACCTGTAGCACCGCCACACATGTAGCACCGCCACACATGTAGCACCGCCACACCTGTAGCACCGCCACACCTGTAGCACCGCCACACCTGTAACACTGCCCTCTGTAACACTGCCTCTGTAACACTGCCTCTGTAACACTGCCTCTGTAACACTGCCTCTGTAGCACTGCCTCTGTAGCACTGCCTCTGTAACACTGCCTCTGTAGCTGTCCATCTGTTCTGAGCTTTGTTTCGCAAAACCGGATGAAATGGAAATTGACTCCTCGTCAAGAACTTAATTTTCCATTGTGTCCTCCTCACACCCTCCTTTATCTGTTCTAGTGTCAAGAAGCCTGCAAGTGTCACTCCCATCCACTTGGAGCCTCCTCCCAAAGAAGATGGAGCGCCGGTGGAGCCCGTGTAGAACCACCACCAGCACCCCTCTTCCCCCCCCCCCCCCCCGTCGACAGCGCTCCGCGTCAGGGCCTGCAGCCTTTACCCACACAGGCCTTAACAACTCTCGCCAAGAGCATCAGACACTACACCGTCACTGGGTTCCCCCCCCCCCCCTCTGCCACTGGAGGGCAGTAGGGGGAGTACTGAGCGGTGTCAACCGCCACCAGACATACAGTTTGACCGATTTCTCGTTTGGAGCTAAATAGAACAGTTTTAACTCTCCCTCCCTCCCCTCTCACTGAAGTTCAAGTGGTGGGAAGCCCACTGCAGTCTCCCCCTCTGTTAACCCACAGCTCTGTCCTCCACAAGAATGGAGGGGGGGGGGGGGGGTGTGTGCGTGCGTGCGTGCGTGCGTGCGTGCGTGCGTGCGCGCGCGTGCGTGCGGAGAGACAGATGTGGCCGTGAAAGGGAGTGGGTTAACATTCACGGGACTCTTGAAGGGCGTGTGACGTGCGGCGCCCTTTCCCCATCGACTGATGAGATGAAAAGGGCAGATGAAGAGAGTTGACACACACACACACTCTTACACACACACACACACACACATCGCTGCGTGTGTGTGTGTGTGAGTGAGGAGCCAGGGGCCGAGGACATAGGCGACAGGTTCTACTCACTACAAGTCGCCTGTGCTCCGGTTCCCACAGATCTTTCTCTCTCTCTCGTGTGTGTGTTCTCTTCCCCTTCATATGTTTGGTACTACTGAGCGTCCTCCCTGTACATACGGTTTTAAATTATCTCTATTTATTTTTACTTGTATGTACCTTTTTTTTGTTTGTTTTTTTTGGACTTCTTAAGATCCGTACATTTTTAAAGAACTGTTTACAAAACTAATGAACTAATGAACTAATGAACTAATGTATATACGAGCATATATATTTTTTCATGGGGGTGGGCGGTTTAGTGCACGGCGTCTATCAGAGGATTGGAGCCGGTAGGACTGGTCTGAGATACCACTGTGTGGGTCTACAGGCCCGTGGTCTACAGACGACAGGGTTCATGTTCTCGTACTAACATCTGTTAGAACAATACGAATGATAAGTATTACACAATCGTGGGTCGGGACAATGAATGAGACTATTGGACACTGATGACTTTTTATTTGTTTTTTTTAAATTGTAGGAAAAATAATCCGAACGAAAAAGGTCCAGACTCTTTTCAAAGCCGACCTTTTTGGGCTCATCTTTCTACCTGGCTCGTTTCCACACAAAGGACATCGCCTGGCTGTATAGGAATGGGAGGGCATTGTTAGGGAGGGAGGGTGGAGGAGGGAGGGAGGGAGGGAGGGAGGTAGGTAGGTGGAGGGAGGAGGAGGGAGGAGGAGGAGGTGGAGGTGGAGGAGGTGGAGGTGGAGGGAGGGGGGGGGCATGGGGAAGGGAGGAGAGGTGAGGGGGGGAGGGAGATCATCACAGCCAATCACGACGGAGCATGTGCGGTGCAAGATAATGTGTGCTGATAATGGCTCCTGCGGTACTCCTCTTTGCACTTGACGTGTGTAAGAGGCCATTCAGAGAGCCTGGGGTGGTTTAGCCTTCACGGCGTCTCCTCTGGAATTACCCCATATACAGTGTGTGTGTATATAGATATATATATATATATATATATAGATATATATAGATATATATATATATAGATATATATATATATCTATATATATATATAAAAAATTACTTTTGCAAATTGTCATCTCACTCACACAGCCTCTATTGTCATGTCATAGATTGGACTGAGTCTATTTCTTGTTTTTAATGAAATTATTTTCTGTCTATTATTTTGAGGAATGTAAAGATCAGTGTTTCTAAACTACATTCAGTCATCACACGCAAATTTAATGTTGATTGATTATTGTTGATTGGATTTTTTTTTTGTTTTGTGTTTTTCATTTCATTAAAAAGTTACGTTTGAGTGCTGCTATCAGGTGTGGTCTGAAGGTCTGAGGTCGTTCTTAAAGTTGACACGTGAGAGACACTACAGAGAGCTGTGGTGATGATGATGGTGGAGTCCACATCATAACACACACACACACACACACACACACACACACACACACACACACACACACACACACGCGTGTGTGCGAGTTCCAGTACCTCCTATACCATGAAAAATAATAAACAATTTTTTTTAATAACATGTTCAAGCAGGTGGGCTCTTTCCGTTACACACACTATATCATTGTTGGATATAATTCATGTGCTCGTACTAAACTTGGGGGTCCTTTCTGTGTTCTTAGCGGAGATGTTTTATTAGGGCATCAGTTACAGATTTCCCCCGAGAGGCGCATGAGCCAAGGCCGCGGTGAAGGGGAGTGGGCGTGGCTAGGGAAATGTATGCAAATCCTGACGGTGAAAGCAGAACCACACCACAACCACACCAGAACCACTACTACTGGCCTCAGGAGCCGGTGAAGGACGGAGCCTACTTTTAGAATGAATAATGAAATATTCACATGTTTTTTTTGACATTATAGATCTTGTATTGAATAATGCCATTAAATACATATTTATATGTTTGGAAACAATATTACAAAACAATTCACCATAACGGTTTAGTGGACACGTTACGCTATATATTTAGGTTTTTGTTCCTGAAATAACTGCAGATGTGTGTTTTGTATGCACTGATTTGTATGCCCCCCACACACACACACACACACACACAGAAATACCTTATCTGAGGCCACTGGGTCACACAACACATTACACTTTGTCATACGTGCTCTAACTGAATACACACAAAGGCAATATAGATAGCCATCCTTCCACACCCTCACACTCTTGTGTGTGTGCGTGTGTCATCAGCCAGCCCTTAAATGCAGTCATTGCATGTGTCAGTCAGAAGCCAGTGGCTCGGATCCCAGCCTAAGTAGTGGACGCCCGCTGCTTCTTAAATGTCATCTTTGACCTATCAAGACGCGGTGATGAGCGCGGCCTGGGGCAGGGGAATGTAGATGGAGTATTGATTGGACCGGTTTGAGCCCAGCCCTCCTGAGGGATAGGGTGGGGGGGGGGGTTGATGGTGGTGGGGGGTGATGGGTGGGGGCTAAGCTGCTGGAGGTTATTGTTAAACATTGAGAGAGCTGCAGGTAGACAGTTAACTCTGGACGTGCCTGCAGGTGTATAATAATGGGAGCGGACAGGAGACTGACAATTTTCTCTCTCTCTCGCTCTCGCTCTCGCTCTCGAGAGCTAAATGTAGTTTGACCGTGCATGGCAGTATCAATAGGTTTGTAATGTTGACTCTTATTGATGATAGCTTACTGGACTAATACAGACGTCTGTGATATAATTGTGTATTAACACAATTCAAACATTGTTTCTGTTAAGATTTATTTATTTATTGGCACTTATATAGTATCTTCATTAGTCTTCATTTAAAATAGTAAAGTCCTTCCACCAAACCTAATAAACAAAATTAAGATATTAGGAAGAAAAATGAATTATGAAAAGTTGGAAGTTAGGCAGGAATAAGGCATGTGACTGAATCATTTGTCAGGTAAAAAAGGTTTGCTGGAAATGAATTACAAAACAAAGCATCTTCTTCGCTGATGCTTTGAGGAGTATCTTCTTCTCTTCTCTCTGCCTCAGTGTTTCACCAAGGGCTCTCTGCTGTCCAGACTACAGTAGAGGTACATGGAAACCACCATCGCTGCAATCTAGGGGAGGACAACATAAAATCAGCTCATTCACTTTCAGTATCTGATTGAAAAGTGATGGTGGGAAATGTATTTCTGAGAGAACCCCTGCTCCCTAACATTTCAGATCTCCGTAGCAAATTCACCAGACAAGAACAAACCATGACGCGGTCGGTTACTGGAAAATGCCTCAATACTGCTGGTGTTCTTCATAGTACTTATGTTACAGGAGGTAGTAGTGCACTAGTGTTCTTCATAGTACTTATGTTACAGGAGGTAGTAGTGCACTAGTGTTCTTCATAGTACTTATGTTACAGGAGGTAGTACTGCTGGTGTTCTTCATAGTACTTATGTTACAGGAGGTAGTACTGCTGGTGTTCTTCATAGTACTTATGTTACGGAGGTAGTAGTACACTAGTGTTCTCATAGTACTTATGTTACAGGAGGTAGTACTGCTGGTGTTCTTCATAGTACTTATGTTACAGGAGGTACTACTGCTGGTGTTCTTCATAGTACTTATTTCAGAGGTAGTACGTGGTGTCTCTAGTACTTGTTACAGGAGGTAGTACTGCTGGTGTTCTTCATAGTACTTATGTTACAGGAGGTAGTAGTGCACTAGTGTTCTTCATAGTACTTATGTTACAGGAGGTAGTAGTACACTAGTGTTCTTCATAGTATTAATGATACAGGAGGTAGTAGTACACTAGTGTTCTTCATAGTACTTATGTTACAGAAGGTAGTAGTACACTAGTGTTCTTCATAGTACTTATGTTACAGGAGGTAGTAGTACACTAGTGTTCTCCATAGTACTAATTGATTGATTGAAGTGTTTATTTCGAATATGAAAGCAAAAATAATAAATAAGCCATTAAAGAAACAAAGAAAAATAGAATATATACATATTCGAAAAGGAGTGAGAAGAAGTACAACTTATTAACTCCCACCCCTTCTCCATAAATAATACATAATAACAAGCTTCCTGGTCTAACCCTGTCTATACACTACTGTGTAATATTTACTAGTAATTCTGTTTCAGATTTTATAATATTATGAAAATATAAATATAATATATACATATCATACAATACTATATATATAATATACATATATTATGAAAATATAAATATAATATATACATGTCATACAATAACATGTAATATATACACACACCCATTCAGATGATTATCTATATATATGCCTACAATACTCATTATATACGCATATTTACATATGTTATTATATTTATATAATGATACAGGAAGTAGTAATGCACCAGTGTTCTTCATAGTACTAATGATACAGGAGGAAGTACTGCACTAGTGTACTTCATAGTATTATTGATACAGGAGGTAGTGCACTAGTGTACTTCATAGTATTATTGATACAGGAGGTAGTGCACTAGTGTACTCCATAGTATTAATGATACAAAGGTAGTAGTGCACAAGTGTACTTCATAGTATTAATGATACAGGGGGTAGTAGTGCACTAGTGTACTTCATAGTATTAATGATACAGGGGGTAGTAGTGCACAAGTGTACTTCATAGTATTAATGATACAGGGGGTAGTAGTGCACTAGTGTACTTCATAGTATTAATGATACAGGGGGTAGTAGTGCACTAGTGTACTTCATAGTGTTATTGATACAGGGGGTAGTAGTGCACAAGTGTACTTCATAGTATTAATGATACAGGGGGTAGTAGTGCACAAGTGTACTTCATAGTATTAATGATACAGGGGGTAGTAGTGCACTAGTGTACTTCATAGTGTTATTGATACAGGAGGTAAAAGTGTACTTCAGAGTATTAATGCTATAGCAGGTACTAAGTTACTAGTGTACTACATAGTGTTATTGATACATAAGGTACTAGTGTACTGGTCTACCATTGGTGGTATGTGTTACCTCTACTGCACCAATCCCTGCTGCCACTCCACCCACGATGTTGGTGTTCATCTTTAGCATCTCCAGGAGCTGTACAAAACACCCCTACAGAGAGCAGGCCGATACACACCTTCAGTTCAATTTGTATTTCATTCATATCCGTAACACACCTTCAATACATACTCAATAAACTCTTTAACTCTGAGATCTCTGTTTGTTTTTGTGTGTCTCTCACACACAAGGGAGTACTGTCTCTCCCTCTCCCTCTCCCTCTCTCTCTCTCTCTCTCTCTCTCTCTCTCTCTCTCTCTCTCTCTCTCTCTCTCTCTCTCTCTCTCTCTCTCTCTCCCGCTCCCTCTCCCTCTCCCTCTCTCTCT
>CM051004.1:22874000-22881500 GCA_027704905.1 Muraenolepis orangiensis
CTAAGGACCCCCAGGCTCTGGAGGGGCTGTGGGGGTCAGAGACACACTGAGGACCCCCAGGCTCTGGAGGGGCTGTGGGGGTCAGAGACACACTGAGGACCCCCAGGCTCTGGAGGGGCTGTGGGGGTCAGAGACACACTGAGGACCCCCTGGCTCTGGAGGGGCTGTGGGGGTCAGAGACAGACTGAGGACCCCCAGGCTCTGGAGGGGCTGTGGGGGTCAGAGACACAGACTGAGGACCCCCAGGCTCTGGAGGGGCTGTGGGGGTCAGAGACACAGACTGAGGACCCCCAGGCTCTGGAGGGGCTGTGGGGGTCAGAGACACAGACTGAGGACCCCCAGGCTCTGGAGGAGCTGTGGGGGTCAGAGACACAGACTGAGGACCCCCAGGCTCTGGAGGGGCTGTGGGGGTCAGAGACACACTGAGGACCCCCAGGCTCTGGAGGGTCTGTGAGGGTCAGAGACACACTGAGGACCCCCAGGCTCTGGAGGGGCTGTGGGGGTCAGAGACACAGACTGAGGACCCCCAGGCTCTGGAGGGGCTGTGGGGGTCAGAGACACACTGAGGACCCCCAGGCTCTGGAGGGGCTGTGGGGGTCAGAGACACACTGAGGACCCCCAGGCTCTGGAGGGGCTGTGGGGGTCAGAGACAGACTGAGGTCCCCCCGGGAAGAAGCTATGTTACATTATGTTATATTACATTACATTACATTCATTTAGCAGACACTTTTGTCCAAAGCAACTAACAAATATATAATATATATATAATATATATATATATACATTATAATATATATATATATATACATTATAATATATATATAATATATATATATACATTATAATATATATATATATATATATATATATATATATATATATACATTATAATATATATATATAATAAGTGCATTCAATGTAGGCAGGCAAAACTACTAGTCACCAGAAATATTAGGTGTATTTCTTTCAAGAGCAGAGCCATTGCTCAGGTAAACGTACAATAAGTAGGCTCCCTAGATTTGACACAATAAGTACATCAAACAGGGGCTACGGCAAACAGTGAAGCCAGTAGACAGGTGCTAAGAGGAGCGACCCGTCAGGTAGGATGCAAACAAGGAGAGAGCAGAGCCCGAGACACCCATCCCTATAGAGAGGAGAGGATAGAGAGGAGAATCTGGAGGTTCACAGTGTGTATTGCTGCAGACAGGTCCAGGAGCACCAGGACCCGAGGAGAGAGAGGAGGGCAATCTCGGTCGAGTGACCCGTCTTGAAACCAGACTAGTTGGGGTGCGAGAGGCGGAGTGGAGCTGGTGGAGCTCCAAGGACAATTGATTGTAGAGAGTACGTTCAAGAGTTTTTTGATAGGAAAGGTAGAAAGGAAAGCGGCCTGTAGTTCTTGACTTCAGAGTGGACAAGTGTTGGCTTCTTCAGGCTGGGGGTGACTGGAAAGCAGAGAGAGAGCATCCAGCCACATTGATGTGGTGTGTGTCAGAGAGGAGAGGAGTTCAGGCGCAGTAGACTAAAGAGAGGGGACCGGGTCAAGAGGAGCATGTGGTAGGGCGGCTGCATGTAACAAGGTGAAGAACATCACTTGAAATGGGTTAGGGAGGTGGAGAGGGTGGAGAGGGTCTTAAAGGGGTAGGAGGAAGACGGTCGTGGTTTGTGCACAGAGCACCAGCCGGGGGGGCTGAGGGTAGGAGGATCAGATATCGTTGACCTTCTTGTCAAAGGAGTTGGCAAAAGGGGAGCAGGGAAGAGATGGGAGGAGAGCGCGAGGGATGGAGGAGAAAGGAAAAAGTTGAGGGTTGGAAGCAGAAGTTTACATTTGAGTGAAGAAGAGAGAGAGAGGGAGAGGGACATGAAGTAGTGGTCAGAGCGGTGGAGAGGAGTGATGGAGGTGTTTGCAGTAGAGCAGGGTCTGGCTGAAGATCAGGTCCAGCTGGTTGCCAGCCCTGTGGGTCGGAGGAATGAATGAAGAGCGGGGAAAGGGGGCGAAGAGGGTCATGCTCCTCAGTCACCCAGAAAAATGAGTCCGGAACCATCGTCAGGGAAATGGGAGACAGGCGTGAGACCAGCTCCTCCAGGAGCTCACCAGAAGGGCCTGGTGGACATGTTATCATCACCCCTTTCTCCCCACCCAGTGCACCACCACCACGAACGACACTGTGTGTGTATGTTTTTTTTTATCATTAACATAAAGTTATCATATAATAATAATTCAAATGTGTACAGCACAGCAAAAGGAATTTCTCTGCATTTAACTCATCCTAGTATTAGGAGCAGTGGGCAGCTATTTATACAGCAGTGTAGGGGGTGCCTTGCTCAAGGGCAATTAGGCAGTAACCTGGTGTTTTGGGGACTTGAACCGGCGACCTTGCCGGTTCAAGCGACCTTACACCAGGTTCTTACTCACTGAGCTACTGCCCCCCCCCCCCCCTGCAAACTTACTACATACATACATAATTGAATCACAAAACAGGTATAAGCCTTGGACCCACCATGAGCAGGAGGCACCTGCTCTCCCTGTGGGCGGCGATGAAGCCCATCAGGCCAAGCAGCATCAGCAGCACCCCCACGGCGATGCAGAAGAAGCCCACGTTGACGAACTGCATGGCCTGGCTGGAGAAGGTCCCCAGGATCTGGAGGAAGGAGCTCCCGTCCACAGTGGCCCATATCCCCAAGGCCAGCAGGGAGATCCCCCCCAGCTGCTCACACAGGAACACACACCAGAGACACGGGTCACCACAGACAACACACACACAGGGACACACACCAGAGACACGGGTCACCACAGACAACACACACACAGGGACACACACCAGAGACACGGGTCACCACAGACAACACACACACAGGGACACACACCAGAGACACGGGTCACCACAGACAACACACACACAGGGACACACACCAGAGACACGGGTCACCACAGACAACACACACAGGACACACACCAGAGACACGGGTCACCACAGACAACACACACACAGGGACACACACCAGAGACACGGGTCACCACAGACAACACACACACAGGGACACACACCAGAGACACGGGTCACCACAGACAACACACACACAGGGACACACACCAGAGAGACACGGGTCACCACAGACAACACACACAGAGACACACACCAGAGAGACATGGGTCACCACAGACAACACACACAGAGACACACACCAGAGAGACACGGGTCACCACAGACAACACACACAGAGACACACACCAGAGAGACACGGGTCACCACAGACAACACACACAGGAACACACACCAGAGACACGGGTCACCACAGACAACACACACACAGGGACACACCAGAGAGACACGGGTCACCACAGACAACACACCAGAGACACGGGTCATCACAGACAACACACACACAGGGACACACACCAGAGACACGGGTCACCACAGACAACACACACAGGGACACACACCAGAGAGACACGGGTCACCACAGACAACACACCAGAGACACGGGTCACCACAGACAACACACACACAGGGACACACCAGAGAGACACGGGTCACCACAGACAACACACCAGAGACACGGGTCACCACAGACAACACACACACAGGGACACACACCAGAGACACGGGTCACCACAGACAACACACACAGGGACACACACCAGAGAGACACGGGTCACCACAGACAACACACACACAGGGACACACACCAGAGAGACACGGGTCACCACAGACAACACACACAGGGACACACACCAGAGAGACACGGGTCACCACAGACAACACACCAGAGACACGGGTCACCACAGACAACACACACACAGGGACACACCAGAGAGACACGGGTCACCACAGACAACACACCAGAGACACGGGTCACCACAGGCAACACACACAGGGACACACACCAGAGAGACACGGGTCACCACAGGCAACACACACAGGAACACACACCAGAGACACAGGTCACCACAGACAACACACACACAAGGACACACACCAGAGAGACACGGGTCACCACAGGCAACACACACAGGGACACACACCAGAGACACAGGTCACCACAGACAACACACACACAAGGACACACACCAGAGAGACACGGGTCACCACAGACAACACACACACAGGGACACACACCAGAGAGACACGGGTCACCACAGACAACACACACAGGAACACACACCAGAGACACAGGTCACCACAGACAACACACCTTGTTTGAATATATATAAACTATAATAATAATAGTAATAATAATAATAATAATAATAATAATATATATATAGTTTATATATATATAAATCTGTATAAAAAAAGTAATATATATATGTATATATGTTAATTTATTGATAAAATACCTGTATGATAGCGTGTACATGTTTACATTTTTACTGCACCTTCCGTATATATTTTAATCTTCAACTGTTGATGCAACTGCATATCCCTGCTTCACTACTGCCTGTTTATACATTTATATATATTTACATTTATAATTGCATACCCCTGATAGACCACCTGTTAAATACTTTACTGTATATATATTTCTACCTATTATTATGCACATATCTCATACATTCTCTATAAGTAATCTTATAACTGTTTTTATACCTAGTAGACTGTTTTGACATCCTGACATAACCTCTGTATATTATATATCACCAGGCACTTTACTGCAACATTTGCACTCTGGTTAAGATGCTCAATTATTTTCGCTGTACCTGTGCTGTGCAATGACAATACATTTGAATCTAATCTAATCTAATCATCTAATATAAATACAGGATATAATATATTAATTGCGTATTGAATACAGTGTATATATTTATATATATATATAAGTTGCAAGTTTTGCAACCACACTACACACACAAATCATTAGCCTGGAAATACCAGCCCCGGAGACCTAAATAACCCAAAACCCTCAGAAATCACAGAGTTTTGTTCTCTCTTCTTCCACCGTTTGTAACGGTCAGTAAAGTGTCAATCGTTTGCCTGGTTGTCATTTAGACAGGAGGGGGGGGGGGGTGGGGGGTCAAGTCACTTCAGTGGGTAATGGGATCTGTGATGGAGCAGCACACCGCCATGGGGCTCACCCCCTCACCCCCCCTCTCACCCCCTCTCTCCCCCCCCCCTCTCACCCACTCTCTCCCCCCCCCCTCTCACCCACTCTCTCCCCCTCTCACCCCCTCTCACCCCCTCTCACCCCCTCTCATGTAATTACAGTCCAGTACCACAATATCCTACCTGGCACTCCTCCGTGTGGGTGATATATGGGGTGGTGGGAGAGAGACAGACAGAGAGAGAGAGAGAGAGAGAGAGAGAGAGAGAGAGAGACTCAGAGAGAGACTCAGAGAGAGAGAGAGATTCCCTGCCTTAAGGCTTTTCTATTATATATATATATATATTACCCAAGCCTTGCGTCAACTCTGACCCCTTTTTTATTGTATGTCTTTCTAAAGAAAACAGCGGCAGCCTTTCAGCCTCTCTCTCTGTTTTACGGCCCACTCCATTTTTCCCTTAATGGACATCTTCCGTCTTTGTGTGGTGATGAGGCCGGGTCTAGGCGGGGCCTAGAGCATCGTACAGTACATGGGGGGGTCTCAGGGAGAGCGGGAGGACCTCCGTACATCTGCTCAGAACCACGAGGTCTTCCTCACATCTCACAGCTGGTTCTTCACCTCTGGAGCCAAACAAATCAACGCAAAGTCAGGGTTTTCCTTGTTCTTCTCCTCCTGAAATCAGTGGTGGGAAAGAAGACTCTTTCTCCCGGTACGGTTCTGGTCCAAACACTCTGGAGTTTTTCTTTCTCTCTGAACACACTGACAGGTCTATGTGTATGCGTGCGTTTGTGCTTGTGTGCTTGTGTGTATGTGTGCAATAATAATGCCGGCTTTTATATAGCGCTTTTATCCAAAATGCTTTACAAGTCATGTAAAGCCCTCACATCACCCATTCATACACCGACGGCGGAGTCAGCCATGCAAGGAGACAGCCAGCACGTCAGGAGCAGTTAGGGTTAGGGGGTCTTGCTCAAGGACACCTTGACTGTTTTTGCTAGGAGGTGCCGGGGGATCGAACCAGCGACCTTTCGGTTGTGAGGCGACCGCTCTACCTCCTGAGCTATACTGCCGCCCTTTGTGTGTGTGTGTGTGTGTGTGTGTGTGTGTGTGTGTGTGTGTGTGTGTGTGTGTTGTTCCACATTGACCTACAAAAACGATGGCGCATGTTTCAGATGACAACGTGAACAGCCAGCTAGTCTTTCCTTGTTCTATTGTCGCTGTCTCCTTTTTCGCTCTCTCACTTCACTTCACTCTTCCTACTCTCCCTCCCTCCCTCCCTCCCTCCCTCCCTCCTCCCCCCTCTCCTCCCTCCCTCTCTCCCTCCTTCCTCCCTCTCATCGCTCCTTTTCCCGTCACTCCATTGCAGTTTATCCCCTCGCACCCTCCCTCCCTCCCTTCCCCCTTCCCTCCCTCCCCTCCCTCTCTCCCTCCCTCCTCCCCTGCTCCTCCATCCCCCCCTCCCTCTCTCATCACTCCTCTTCCCGACACTCAATTGCAGTTTATCCCCCACACCCTCCCTCCCTCTCTCCCTCTCTTCCCCCTCCCTCCCTCCCTCCCTCCCTCCCTCCCTCCCTCCCTCCTCCTCCCTCCCTCCCTCCCTCCCTCCCTCACATCACTCCTTTTCCCGTCACTCCATTGCAGTTTATCCCCTCACACCCTCCCTCTCTACCTCCCTCCCATCCCTCTCTCCATTCCTCCTTCCCTGCACCTCCCTTCCTCCCTCCCTCCCTCCCCCTTCAAATATTGGTTCTCTCTCTCTCTCTCTCTCTCTCTCTCTCTCCTCTCTCTCTCTCTCTCTCTCTCTCTCTCTCTCTCTCTCTCTCTCTCTCTCTCTCTCTCTCTCTCTCTCTCTCTCTCTCTCTGAGGAGACTTTTCCCTCCTCGTCTTCTTCAGACAGTATTATTGAAACTTGATCATGTATGTCAGGCCCAATCAACCCCGCTCTGGTCCAAACCCAGGAGGCTCTCACTCTCTCTCTCTCTCTCTCTCTCCTCTCTCTCTCTCTCTCTCTCTCTCTCTCTCTCTCTCTCTCTCTCTCTCTCTCTCTCTCTCTCTCTCTCTCTCTCTCTCTCTCTCTCTCTCTCTCTCTCTTTCCGTCAGCCTTCCCATGTCCTATAGGGTACGGGAAACACGGGCTGTCAAACACTGATGCCTTCCATCTGGGAATAAACCCCACATTATCTCCTCTCTCCTGCACCATCTCTCCCTCTGTCTGTTTGTCTGTCTGTCTGTCTGTCTGTCTCTCTCTCTCTCTCTCTCTCTCTCTCTCTCTCTCTCTCTCTCTCTCTCTCTCTCTCTCTCTCTCTCTCTCTCTCTCTCTCTCTCTCTCTCTCTCTCTCTCTCTCTCTCTCTCTCTCTCTCTCTCTCTCTCTCTCTCTCCCCATCACTCACCACCCCCCTATTTTATTTCCTTCTCTCTTTGTTTAACAACAGTTAGACTGGTGGTTTGAGAATAAATG
>CM051004.1:22891500-22896500 GCA_027704905.1 Muraenolepis orangiensis
ATCGCTCTTGCTGTAGGTGTTTTTTCCTAATGGACATTTTCCCTCATCTCCCCTGCAATGTGTATTTATCAGAGTTCCCACCAAGCAGACTGAGGTGGTTTGTGATTTATTTTCTAATCCAATGACGGCTCTATGTGTGTAGCCGTGGGGCGGGGAAAGAGCGAGAGCTGACGACCCATTCGTCAGCGGGGGGGGGGGGGGGGGGGGGGGGGGGGGATATCTGGCCCACAAATGTGGAGGAGACATTCCCTGATATGGAACCCAGAGTTCACGACCCCACGGGACCATAAAGCAGCAGCATCAGCATCCCCATCACACTGTGTGACTTTGGCCCGGTAAATAGTCCATGGTCAGTGTGTGTGTGTGTGTAGCAAAAAAGTCAGAAGATAATGATGATGGTGGTGATGTATACGTGAGCTTCTCCTGACCTCTCCTCCAGCACCCCCTCCCTCTGCAACCCCCCCCCCCCCCCCAGACAGAGAGAGAGAGACATGGGGTGAGAGAGACGTAAAGAGAGAGAGAGAGACATGAAGAGAGAGATACGTGAAGAGAGAGAGACACATTTAGCAAGAGAAACATGGAAAGAGAGAGAGACGAAGTTTCAAGATTAAAGATTTACAATGGAATGCTGACTCCCCATTCCCTCCCACAGTATGAATTTCTAAAACACAATACTTACAATACACAATAAAAATGGATGATAATATTATTATTATTATTATTATTCAAATGTGTCAGTGTACAGCAAAAGTACAGTAGAGCGAAAGGATTCTCTGCATTTAACCCATCCTAGTATTAGGAGCAGTGGGCAGCTATTTATACAGCGCCCGGGGAGCAGTGTAGGGGGTGCCTTGCTCAAGGGCACTTAGGCAATAACCTGGTGTTTCGGGGACTTGAACCGGCGACCTTGTGGCTCCCAAGCTCCACTGAGCTACTCTCCCCCTATGTGATATATCGATATGTGTTGAATTGTGCATAAATCATATGAAAGATAGCATTTTTAAAGTGCCTTTTAAAGAGCATCATGAATACAGTGCAGTACAGTGCAGTAACTGTAATGAGTCCAGAAAGTCTAGCAAAGTATGACAGTGTAATGTTAATGACAATGTTATGATAGTGGCAGCACTCCTAGCAGTTCAGTAGGTCACTGCCTGTGGCAAAAAATGGTCCTTGAACCTGGTAGTCGTTGTACGGATGCTGCGGAACCGGCGACCGGACTGTAGGGGGAGAACAGATGGTGGCCAGGGTGGTTGCGGTCCGAGATGGTCTTCTTCTGACATCTGGTCCTAAACATCTCCTCAATGCATGGAAGCGCACACGATGATCTTTTCCACTGTCCTCACGACCATCTGGATGGCTTTCTTATCTTGTGTAGTAGTGTTGCCGTACCACACAGTGATGCAGCTCTTCAGGACGCTCTCTACAGTGCCTCAGTAAAAGTTAACTCTCCCCCATTTGCCTTTTCCACTTTTCCTGAGGTACTGCAGGATTATTGCTGTGCGTGGCAGTACAGTCATTGTGTGTACAGCGAATACAGCCGGGTAAAGTGCAGCAGCCTTGGGGTGCTCCGGTGTTGAGAACCAGAGTGGATGAGATGTTGTTCCCAATCTTTACCACTTGAGGCCTGCCCGTCAGGAAGTCCATAATCCAGTTACAGATGGGGGTGCCCAGACCTAGGTCCCCATGTTTCAGCACAGGTCTTGAAGACATGTGATGGAACTCTGTCTGGGCCGGCTGCCTTCCCTGCCTTCACCCTCTTGAAGGTTCTGCGGACCGTTGAACTCGGACAGTTGTAGAATGTACTCCTCTGGGTGAATGTTCAATTTGATGGTCGGCTCAGAGTATCCCCCTTTCAAAGCCAGCGTAAAATGTGTTCAGCTCGTCTGGTAGGTTGAGGTCGTTGTTGGTGACTGCCCCTGAGCTCCCCTTGTCGTTGGAGAGGACCCTCAGACCTTGCCACATACGTCTGGTGTCAGAGCCCCAACTCAATTCCAATTTGTTTTTATAATCCAACCTCCCCTTCTTGATGGCTTCTTGATGGAGTTCATACTTGGCCTTCTCATAGTGAACAGAGTCGCCTGCTGTGAAAGCCATACTCCGTTCCCTTAGTTTGATCCGCATGTTAGCATTCATCCATGGTTTGCAGTTCGGGAATGAGCGAACATACCTAGTCGGGATGCATTCCTCCACTAGCCTGTTAATGTATTCTGTGACATGCTCTGCATTCACATCTAGGTCAGTGGTCTTGAATAAACTGTGATTTCCAGCCCACCCTGCAGATGTAGTATTGTATCGCCTGTCCCGCGACGCATGTTCTTCACAGTTGTGGTCAGATTTTCCGAAAGCAGGCCGTGCAACAGCGCTATAAGCGTGCTTAATGGTGAAATAGCAGTGATCAAGAGTCTTGTTGTGTCTTGTCGGACATGAGATGTGATAGTACTTTGGTATTACCTTCTTTAAGTTGCAGTCGTTAAAGTCCCCCGCTACGATGGGGACTGCTCAGGGTAACGATGAATCGATGATTCAGAAGTTTGCTCACCTCGATGTAAAGTTCGTCCAATGCACTGTTCGCATCAGCCCGTGATTGGATGTAAACCGCCGCGAGGGATGAAAATCCCTCGGCAAGTAAAAAGGCAGACACTTGATAGTCAGTAATTCCAGATTAGATGAGCAGTGTTGAGAAAGCACCTGAACGTCTGTACACCAGCTGTTGTTCACCAAGCAGCATACGCCCCCACCTTTGTTCTTCCCCGTGGACTCAGCTGTTCTGTCGGTCCGAACCAAAGAGAATCCCAGTGGTTGCATCACTTCTTTGTCAGGAATCACGGAGGACAGCCACGTTTCCCTAAAATGATGGCGCAACAAGAGAGAGATGGAAACAAGAAAAGAATGACATGAAGAGAGAGAGAGACACACACACAAGAGAGAGAAGAGGAGAAAGAGAGAGAGAGAGAGAGAGAGAGAGAGAGGAGAGAGAGAGATAGAGAGAGAGAGAGAGAGAGAGAGAGAGAGAGAGAGACATGAAGAGAGAGAAAGAGAGACAGGGTTAGTAGATCGGTGGGTCTAATGTTTGTGGAAGGTCTGCGAGTTTGAATGACCACATGTGGGAAGGTAAGAAATGGACGAACAAACATATAAATAAATACACACAGTATACAGTATATGTATATGTATATATATATATATATATATATATTCATTTTCATTACACGGATCTGGGTGACGCCGACGTCTGCTGATACATAGAACCTTTTGTTCACACGATCACTTTCATTGATCCTTATTCACTCATCTACCTCGGGTCGTGAGAGGGACAGTGGTGACTCAGTGACCTGAGGCCAACGTACTTATTACTATTATTTTTTGGTCAACGCACTGTAAATCATCTCATTGTAACTTTGCACTGTAAATTCTATTTCAAATCCTAATTCACTTTTCACTTTTCACATGTCAGTTATTTATTAATATATTATTACTGCCAATTTGCACTATACGTATTGTTGTGTATTGTATATACCTACGTAGTACTGTAATAATACTGTAAATTTATCTTCATTTATCAATACATTTAGATTTCATTTAGAATTATTTTTACTATATTTTGTTATAATAGTTTGATTTAGTTAGTTGTTGTTTTGTTTTTTAGCTTAGGTATTAGTATTTTTGTGTGTGCATTTATTCCCCCTGTGTCAACTGTTGCACCTTAATTTCCCTCGGGATGAATAAGTAATCAGAATCAGAATCTGAATCTGAATTCCCTTACTATTCCTTCTTCTTCATGAGAGATACATATTGAGTTGATTGGCAGAGCAGATTAGCAGCCCTCCGCTACTGGGGATGAGGACTGGCTCCCATCGCAGAGAGACAAGCTGATTTAACACTCGCAGAGAGACAAGCTGATTTAACACTCGCAGAGAGAGAGATGCTGATTTAACACTCGAGAGAGAGATGCTGATTTAACACTCGAGAGAGATAGATGCTGATTTAACACTCGGAGAGAGATGCTGATTTAACACTCGGAGAGAGATGCTGATTTAACACTCAGAGAGACAAGCTGATTTAACACTCAGAGAGACAAACTGATTTAACACTCAGAGAGACAAGCTGATTTAACACTCAGAGAGAGAGATGCTGATTTAACACTCGGAGAGAGAGAGAGATGCTGATTTAACACTCAGAGAGAGAGAGATATGCTGATTTAACACTCAGAGAGAGAGATGCTGATTTAACAGTCAGAGAGAGACATGCTGATTTAACACTCAGAGAGAGAGAGATGCTGATTTAACACTCAGAGAGACAAGCTGATTTAACACTCAGAGAGAGAGATGCTGATTTAACACTCGGAGAGAGAGAGAGATGCTGATTTAACACTCAGAGAGACAAGCTGATTTAACACTCAGAGAGAGATATGCTGATTTAACACTCGGAGAGAGAGAGAGATGCTGATTTAACACTCAGAGAGAGAGATGCTGATTTAACACTCGGAGAGAGAGAGCTGCTGATTTAACACTCAGAGAGAGAGAGATGCTGATTTAACACTCAGAGAGACATGCTGATTTAACACTCAGAGAGACATGCTGATTTAACACTCAGAGAGAGAGATGCTGATTTAACAGTCAGAGAGAGACATGCTGATTTAACACTCAGAGAGAGAGAGAGAGATGCTGATTTAACACTCAGAGAGAGAGATGCTGATTTAACAGTCAGAGAGAGACATGCTGATTTAACATTCAGAGAGAGAGAGATGCTGATTTAACACTCAGAGAGAGAGAGATGCTGATTTAACACTCGGAGAGAGAGAGATGCTGATTTAACACTCAGAGAGAGAGAGATGCTGATTTAACACTTCGAGAGAGAGAGAGAGATGCTGATTTAACACTTGGAGAGAGAGAGAGAGAGATGCTGATTTAACACTTAGAGAGAGAGAGATGCTGATTTAACACTCAGAGAGAGAGAGATGCTGATTTAACACTCGGAGAGAGAGAGAGAGAGATGCTGAT
>CM051004.1:22931500-22939000 GCA_027704905.1 Muraenolepis orangiensis
GCAGTTCAGTAGGCACACTGCCTTTGGATAAAAACTATCCTTGAACCTGGTGTACAACCTTGCGTTGTAACAAAAATGTACATTTCCCATTTAGATTATAGGTAATATATAGGTAAACATATTTTTATACAGGAGTTAGTATGAATGGCAATATATAAGGTGCACGATAAAAACGGATGCTGATAGCTGTAATACATCAAGGCAGCTTCTATTACATTTCCCCCTCCCTTAAAATTGAGAGCCAGCCGTCATCAATTAAGTTATGGCTTTAAGGCTTAATTAACAAGAGCCATCTCAGACCTGGTGGGAGAGAGTTAACACACTGGACTGATGATCCTGTAATCCCTACTGTGTGTGTGTGTGTGAGTGTGAGTGTGAGTGTGAGTGTGAGTGTGTGTGTGTGTGTGTGTGTGTGTGTGTGTGTGTGTGTGTGTGTGTGTGTGTGTGTGTGTGTGTGTGTTCCTGCAGGGCAGCTCGCTGTTAGATCTGGCATGTTAGCTTAATTACCCTGTTGGATCATTAGAAACCTGATTGGTATGGGGCAGACCTGTGAGATGTAACACGCGCGCGCACACACACACACGCGTGCGCACGCACACACACTCACACTAAAAGCTAAGGAGATGCTCCATGTGGTATTGATGACTTAGATTATGGGTGCCATGATTTCTCTCTTACACTCAGTGTCCTCCATCACCTGAGGGTTGGATGGGGCTAAAGGTCCTTTTAGATTAAAAACCTGCAATGCATACAACACATAAAAAATCTAAAAATTAAAATAAAAAATAAAGAAATGTTGCTATGTGGATATGCCACACTTTCAGGCACAGCTCAGCAGAGGGGCGTTCATCTTCCATCAGTGGCCACATTTCAACATGGTTCTAGAGGTGATAAGATTAGATTAGATTATATTCAAATAATGTAATTACCTCCCGGTATCCAGACTCCTCTCCTGTCCCGGACTACTCGTCTGTCTAATACCTGTCGCTGCTTCGACCTCCCTGTATCCAGACTCCTCGCCCGTCCTCGATCACTCTTGTGTTGTGTTCTTTAAATAAAGCTTCACGTTATCGCCTCACTGTGTCTTGATCTGCGTTCTGGGTCCCACCGAACTATTCACTTGTGACAGAACGACGTAGCGATTATGGACCCGGCGACCTCGACCAGTGGAGGCAAATGACGCTGGAGCTGAGGGAGGACCGGCCAGCTGACCTGGGCCCCGGCGATCTTGAACATGCGAAGCACGCGATCGATTCCCAGAGGGGCCGTGTCAGATCACAGGTTCAAGCGCTGCAGGAGCTGGAGGAGGAATGGAAGGACCTGTTAGCCAACATGGGGTCTGCGACCAGTTGAAGGCCGAGATTGATTCCCAGAACGCCCGTCACGGACGGTTGGGTCAAGAGCTGCAGAAGGAGATGGATCAGCTCAGGGACTGGGCAACCACCGTTGCTTCCCTCATCGGAGGAACCCCCAACGCCGCGGTGGACGCCCCACCACCTGCGGTTGTCTTGCCGGTTCCTTCTGCATCCCTCCATTCGGAGCCCAGTTCTGACAGCGCCACTCTTCCCCCGTCTGACAGCGCCATGCTGCCTGACGCTGCACTGCCCAAAGTTGTGCTTCCCCCGTCTGCCGACGCTACCGCAGTCACGCTGTCCCCGTCTGACAGCGCCGCTCCTCCCCCGTCTGACAATGCTGCGCTGCCCGACATTGCACTTCCCCCATCTGCCGGCGCTGCCGACGCCGCACTTTCCCCACCTGCCAACGTTGCGCGGCCCCCTTCTGCCGACGAGAGGGGAGGTCCAGAGCAGACCTCACAGCAGACCTTAGAGAATACTCCAGAGGAGGTCCCAGAGGAGACCCCCAGAGGAGACCCCCAGAGGAGGTCCCAAAGGAGACTCCAGAGGAGGCCCCCAGAGGAGACCCCCAGAGGAGTCCCCCAGAGGAGTCCCCCAGAGGAGACCCCCAGAGGAGACCCCCAGAGGGGACCCCCAGAGGAGACCCCCAGAGGAGGTTCCAGAGGAGACCCTGCAGTCAGGGAGGACATGGACGGGTACTACCGTGCGGCCACCGTCCTCGAAGACTCCTACCGACCTGGGCAGAAGGGGTGGCTCTCTTCCCGGGCCCCGCCCGCCCACCGAATCTCCTCCACCCCCCCAGATCTTCGACTGGGTGGCATACGGCCCAGAGGAGCGGGGTTGGCTCCCGCGCCGTTACAGTCTGGACCCGTCCCGTCCCCTGCCACCGGGAACACCCCAACAAGCCGGGTTGGGCACCAGGAGGCACCCGTTGAGGGGGGGTACTGTCACGGTTACGGTGGTTGACAGGGGGCGTGGCCAAGCTGTGGGCTTTGGCGGCGCACACACACACCTGCCGGCAATTGCCGATGGTAATTATGTTAATCACGTCACCTGTGGGGGTACATATACCCTGCCGTCCCGTCACTTCGGGGCTAGGTCATACTTAGTACTTACTACTTTGTACATTCTGGATGGAATCGTTACGCCGATGTCCCGGTACCCAGATTCATCGCCTGTCCCGCGTCACTCGCCGGTCTAATACCTGTCGCTACTCCAACCTCCCGGTATCCAGACCCCTCGCCTGTCTCACGTTACTAATTATACTCGCCTGTCTCACGTTACTAATTATACTTACCTGTCTTCTACCTGACGCTACTTCGACCTCCCGGTATCCAGACTCCTCTCCCGTCCCGGACTACTCGCCGGTCTACTACCTGCCGGTATTCCACGGATCGACCTCCCGGTACCCAGACTCCTCGCCCGTCCTGGACCACGCGCCTGTCTACTCCCTGCCGGTACTACGCTGATCCGACTTCCCGGTTTCCAGACCCCTGGCCTGTCCCCGATCACTCTTGTGTTGTGTTCTTTAAATAAAGCTTCACGTTATTCGCCTCACTGTGTCTTGGTCTGCATTCTGGGTCCCACCGAACTATTCACTTGTGACAGTTATAACACAGCAAACACACAGAGACTAGTTTAGGATGCAAGAAATACCAACCAATAATAATCAAATGAATTGTTGCCGATACGTTGATATGATTCAAATGAAAATTTGCTGTATTTTGTATGATTCTGTAGTTTTATTAATAAAAATTGTATATATGTGTGGAAAACAGGTAACAAACAATCGCTGTGTGTATGTGTGTGCACATGTGTATGTGTGTGAGCGTGCGTGCGTGCGTGTGAGCATGCGTGTGTGTGTGTGTGTGTATGTGTGTGTGTGCGAGAAAAACTACAAGCTGAATAGGAAACTAGTGACACAGACAGAATGTGACACTAGCGCAAACAGGATTCCAACCTATTCCCCTGAAGGGTCTTGTAGGGCACTCTGCTACTATGTGAACGTGTAGTTAAAAGGAAGCATATTCAGTTAATAGTGACTGTAGCCTTGGCAGTACTAGCTCTGGTTGCTATAGTACCTGGAGATCAATAGTAGGTAAGATGTATTTGCTTTCAGGGCACTTACAATGTTACAATGTTTTCCTCTTCTGGAGTGCTCAGAAATAAAGGACCTTGCGTGGTGAGATATATATACGTGTTCTACACACAAGTCAGCCATGCTCTCACACACACACACACACACACACACACACACACACACACACACACACACACACACACACACACACACACACAGATCAAGGACGTAATGGGAACACTCCCATGTCGTGTTATCTACTGCAGTAAACCTTTACGTTCCAAATGCAAAACATTTCAATGATTCGATCTGCATCTCGCTGTGCAATGTTCAGTGTCACCTATTAGCCTCCGTCATGAAGACCAATCCTCCACGGGGAAAGGTCAGGTGGGAAATGCAGACATGTGCTCCTGGGAATTGCTTCTGTGGTTAATATTTAACCTTCTTGAGCAACAAATTTCACATGGAAACACAATCTCATCTGATCTGAAAGTAAAGGGGAATTAAGGATTTGATTTGACTGCAACCAAATGAGGAAAAATCAAGGCTCTTAGTCTTGACCTTTTCCCATAATCCTAATCCATACTAATCCATACTAATCCATAACAGTCACTCAGGGAGTGTCCAGTGTAACCACTGTGCCCTTTATGGACAACACCTCCGCCTGCCCAGTGCCGGATAACGCACGCACGTACGCACGCACGCACGCACACACGCACACATGCACACACACACACACACACGCACACACACACACACGCACACACACACACACACACACACACACACACACACACACACACACACACACACACACACACACACACACACACACACACACACACATATGAACACACTCACACACACCCACGCACATCCACACACACACACACTCGCACACACACACACACACACACACACACACACACACACACACCAATTTACGATCAGTGGAGGCTGTCCTTTTAACAGCGGTCCATAACATATGCACATATGTCAATTCAGCATTATGTGGTGCATGCCATGAATGACCTCACCACCACCACTGTGGAACGAACAGCCAGGCCAGCAGTGGTGGTGGTGGTGCAGGAGGCTGCCCAGGCCTCAGCCTCCATATGGGCATCCATCTTCAGTGGTGACTCACACTCTCATTAAAAAAAGAAAACTCTGCCACACAGCTGCCCTTGAAAAATAAAACAGAAGAAGAAAAATCTGGCTGTGATGTTCATTTGGTTCCCGAACTCCTGTTGCAGTCACGCAATGGCAGTGATATTTTTTGGTTTATATTGAAAGACACTTGGCAATCCTACAGGCCTACAGTTCTTAACTGCTTTATGCTTTACTTTTGACTCTTTTCACTTTACGACTGGAGTTGAATTCACCACACCTTACAGCATTAATACTTGAATAAGGTTATGTGTTAAGTCTTAGTTTAAGTTTGAACTATAAATTGTTTTGTCAATTTATCAATTCCTTTGTTGGCCTGGACATCACCTGCTTACCTGTTGTCTTGCTTTATACACACACTGGTGTCGTATTCTGTGTCTCTGTGACTTTAAGTCTCTCCCCACAGAATCCGGGATGTGCAGATTTTGTCCTCCGACGCAATCCTCTGGCCCAAGGGAGGAGTATGCAGATAAAGATCCCAGATGCCACCGTTGTGATTGGGCCATCACTTGTCAGCAGCCAATCATATCCCACTGCAGCCTATATGGATGCTGTGAAAGGTGGTTTCCAGCTTCTGACAGATGGTCCAGCTGGTTGATGGAGAGGGCTACTGCTATGAAGAGTACTTTTTGTGTATATTTGTGTCTTGTCCTTATATGTTCTCTCAATAGGGAAGAGCTAGGTATGATTGGGGTACCCTTTACATTTTATTTGTTAAAGAAAGAGATGTGCCACCCCCTATAATTTTGACTATAGAGGTTTTTGTGGTTATATTCATTTCTTGATAACTTTATAACTCTTATTGTTATTCAGTTGTTTGGTTTGGCACTGCCTTCGGTCCTTTCCCTTCCCTTTGGTCAATATTGTAAATTGTATGTCAATAGCCACTGTGCCTATTAAACACTCACAAAACACGCTTGTATATATACGTGATATATACGTGTTCTACACACAAGTCAGCCATGCTCTCACACACACACACACACACACACACACACACACAGATCAAGGACGTAATGGGAACACTCCCATGTCGTGTTATCTACTGCAGTAAACCTTTACGTTCCAAATCATTTCTTGATAACTTTATAACTCTTATTGTTATTCAGTTGTTTGGTAAATTGTATGTCAATAGCCACTGTGCCTATTAAACACTCACAAAACACGCTTGTAAATCACCATTTGTCACCAACCAGTTGTACTGGGTTATGTTGAGGTCCCTCCCTCCTGCCTCACAGCCAATGGGATCGTAGCATACACCTCTATGTTCATGCTGACAACACTGTTGCAGCCCATTGAATGCTTGCAAAATGCTTTTATTTTCCTCCAAAATACCCTACTTCAGCTGAAACTTGTTGTAGTGTACTTAATGCAGATAAGAACCAGCTTATGTTGTTTTTCTAACTCTAGAAGTAGGCCACACCATATCCCTTCAGTAGTCACTGTTGAGGGAAGTGAAATAGATTAATAAATACCTGGGTATTTTGATTGATGACTCCCTCACTTTCCCTCACTTTTAAGCCTCATGAGAAAATGTGAAAATGCTAATACAGGGGTTTCTATTATTTTATTTTAATGTCAAAAATGTCAAAAACGCCACTTTTTTTATCTGTGCTGGACTATGGTGATCTTCAATATAATAATAATAATATAATATATGCTCCGCTCAGCGTCTTCATATGGTCGACCCTGCTGACCATGCTGTGTCCTAGTAATGAGTTTTCCTCTAGGGTAGGATGGCCTGCTCTGGCCACCCATCCAGGCTCCATCATCTGCTCCTTAATAACTTATATGACGCATTTTGCGCCCTCTGCATGGAATACATTGTGTTATATTCTAATATATTTTACGTTGCAGACTTGAAACTGAATTTATTGATCTTGCTTAACTTTTTTTAAGCCTAAAGCTGCATACAGACAACAACATAGAATCTGCAACCGAAATGCATGTAAACATGCAACCACCCTGGGCATGCACCCTGTACCTTATTTCACACACTCGATGTGCATGGAAGGAACGATGCTATGGTCTACATCTTATGCTACAAGCAGCCGTTTGGGATTCCGAACACTTCCTCTGGACAAGAAGCAATTAGCCTCTGCTAATACAGGAGCGCTCGATTCCACCCTCAACACTTGTTTACGGAGATGATAAACCAATCAATGGTTCTGGGGGAAGTAGGCACGGGGAGCAGTAGGTCAAGACATCAACATGCCAGCACAAATAACAGTGTGTCTGTTGGCTTTAAGATGAGCACCCCACACATGTACACATACATCATGCCATTAGGCACACACTCACACACACACACACACACACACACACACACGCACACGGACACGCACGCACACACACACAGAGCCGTGCACACACACACACGCACACACAGCCGTGCACACACACACACACACACACACACACACACACGCACACCCACACACACACACACACACACACACACACACACACACACACACACACACACACACACACACACACACACACACACACACACACACACATATTAATACACAAAGGACCACATCCCATTTGGATCCTCATGCAGGCTCTCTTTGTTCAAACCAAACAATCCCTCGTGCCAGAGGAATTACACATTACAATGCTGTCAGATCTTAATTATACTGGGGACGGGAGCAGGCACAGAATTCACGTTAAACCCCCTCACACTATTACAAAGTGTTCCTTACATGTTTATATATATGCTGCTGCCATAGTGAACGCTGTAGAATTGATGCTATGAAGAAATGCAAAAGGCATATTTCTATATTGCTGAAGGCTCTCCGTGCTGCTCTCCGGGTCTGACTTACCTCAGCTGATTTCTTGTTTAGCGTTGAACAGCATGCATTGGAACGGATGAATGGGTTTTGTGAACGTAAG
>CM051004.1:22949000-22969000 GCA_027704905.1 Muraenolepis orangiensis
GCGAACATCTCTTGATAAATACTCAGATTTAGGCTTTGGCTACATTGTCTGAAAGGCTCTCAAAAAGGCATCCTGCTAAAATGTTAACTGACATTGACTATGCTGACGACCTCGCTCTCACTGCCAATACCGTCATGAATGCACTAAGACCGAACATATTAGTTTCAATCAACAAGGCACCATAAATACCATCTCAAATGAACCAATAAAGTTTTACATATCTGGGAGGTTAAATTAACTCTACTAAGAAGGATATTAAGATTTGCATAGCGGAAGCCTGGTCAGCTGTAAATAAGTTGGACACTGTCTGGAAATCTAATCTATCAGACAACTTGAAACGGAATCTTTTTCGTGCCGCTGTAGTCTGTCCTCGTGCTACAACATGGACTCTTACAAAGACCCTTGAGTCTTGAAAATTTGATGGCACCTATACTCGCCTGTTGAGAGCCATCCTCAGTATTCCATGGAGATCTCACCCTGCCAAAGTACAGCTTTTATGGCTCAATCCCAGACTTTTCAGTCATTTTTACGCGAGCGAAGAATGTGATTTGCCGGACATTACTGGCGAGCCAAACAAGAACTCGCTAGCGACCTTTTCCTCTGGTCCCCTCGTCGCCATGGCCACACCTGAGTCGGGGGTCCAGCAACCACCTCCATTGACCAGCGATGTAGAGATACTGGATGCCTCCCTGAAGACCTCCTAAACTTGATGCTGGATCCTAATGGATGGTGTGGTAGCATTCAAGTCCCAGCTCGCTCAACCAGATGATGAATACATGTGTTGTTTATAGTATATAGTAGGTAGTACGTAGTGTTGTTTATAGTATATAGTATTCGATAGTCGGTAGTATATATAGTGTTGTTTATAGTAGGTAGTATATAGTTTTGTTTACAGTATAGTATATAGTAGGTAGTATAGTGTTGTTTATAGTATAGTAGTGTATAATTTAGAATTGCATAGTGTAGTATAGCAAAGTATAGTATTGTTGGGAGTAAGCATTCCATTGTACTTCACTGCACATGGCAAATAAAAACTTAAATCTTGAATTCACTCAAGAGATCATTTTTAAAATCCTCCAAGCGCTGCCGGTAAAGTGACTAGACACAAGCTGTCCCAGGTGGAGTCTAAGGGTACGGTATCGAGAGCTCTGTCCAGCCCCAAGAGCATGGGAGAGAGCTGCAGAAGTATTTTTCCCCACAAGGATGTGAGACAGACAGACATCGCAAATAATAATGATCTCTGTCCCTCTCTCGGACTCTCTCTCAATAATTTTTCTCTAGTTCTGTAACGCTACAGTTTCAGTGTTGATTTACACACCCTTTAATATTCTATTGGATGTACAAGATTTCAATCTTACTGGCTGATTGGTTCTATGTCCTGGGGAGCCTCCCAAGCCTCCCACGCACTCATTTGTAACATGGAAAAGATAGCAGATGGAGGAGGAACAAAAATGTGAATGAACCTGTGGATTGGCTGGTTTAAGCAGCCTCATCTGGCTGGAGTCACACTGAAGTGGGGTGAGCTGGGTGAGGCTGCACACCTGTGGGTCACTGGTTAAACCAGCCACCACCACACACACTCGAGGAGAAGCGCCAGCATGTACCATCTTCTCTGTTTACCATTATCAACAAATGTTTCCTCAGCACCCTGTCTCCTTTTCTTTGGGAGGAGCCCTCAAGTAGCCATTTGAATGGCTTGTGGCAGCGTGGTTTGCTACACTGGCGTTCGAGTAGGGACCCGGCCGACCAGGACCAACCCTTTTCCCGGCGGCGGCGGCGGCTGCTGGTGGAGCCCAGTGGACGTGGTGGCAGCGCAGCAACCATTTGTGGCTAGCCAGCCCTGAATCCAGCCCGCAACAGCCCAGGTCCTGCAGCACCTCCACCTGCCAGCGCAGCAGCCCAAGGCCCCATGCTCCAGGTCGGAGCTGGGGGGGGGGAAGATGCCTCGTTGCCCTGGTGGAGGGTAGGTTCATGTTACTTATTACATCAAATGTTTTAAGGGAAACAGTGACAACATGCACATTTTATTAATAATTACTGTTACGACCCCTGTGGGTCTAAGGGCTGTAACATAAACGTTGGTCGGTGGAAATGATGGACCAGGTTTGTAAACACAAATGATATTTATTGATGTATGCAAAGGAAGCACATGTAACTCAAGGGTGAGCCAAGGCCAAAACAACAAACAAACACCACTATTCTCCAAATAAACCTAAACCTAAGAGATGACCTAAACTACCCTTACCTAACAAAAACAGGACAAAACAGATGTCCAAAGGAAATGGCAGCTCACCCCATCCGGGGTTCCTGAACAAGAGGAAAATAACACACATTAGTGACATCTACAAGAATGGAAAACATAACAAAACGATCTACAGCTAGCTCTCTCTGTGGCCATACACACACACAAAGGCCAATAAACAAATGCAATATTTCAAAGTCAAGGTCACAAAATATCACCAGGCCTAGCCTCATGCCAGAGAGAGGGGGATGAAGTATCTGAGCAGCCATGTTTTAACAGGGTGTGGTGATTAGGGTTGATTGGGTGAAGGAGTCTTGAAACCCATCCACCAATGGGTTCTGTTCTGTATAGTAGTCCACCAATGGAGGGGCAGGACTAGCAGGGACCAATGGTGGAGGGCGGGTTCTGGCTGAATGGAGGAACCAAACTGGAGACACACAAGACACACTGGGGAAGCACATACATTGGGATGTAACAATTACAAATTCCTTATCTAATCTCTGTCCATATTGCACTTTGCCGGAAAGTATTTGATTTATATCCTGGCATGGCCAAACTGGTTCTTTGAATTTTCTTATTGTTGGTTTTTTTAAAAGTCTTCAGGACCTTGATGTTGTTCCCTCTGTGGAGAATGGCCTCTCTCTTTGCCTCCATGCCTCTCTTCTTCTTCCTCAACATGACCATTTGTGACACTTAAAGCACAAATGCATCCCTCTCATTGAAAATCGTTTTGCAAGTTGAATGCCTTTTGATGCAATCAGCGCTCTTTCTCCAATGCTTACTATTTCCAAGCTGAAGTACTCCTCATCCATCTGAAAATCCTTTCTCTTCAGCTATTGCTCTATCTTCTCCTTCAGGTAGGTCTCCTCAGCATTCCCCTTTCTAATACCTTCAGTCTGAAGGCCACCCTCTTCAAAATCATGTTGTTCATGTCGTTCTCAATGCTAAAGGACCTGCTAAAGGTATTTGGTGCTCAGACCTCAGGAAAATATTCTACATTCCTTTCTTGAAGGCGTCCCTCCTAGCTTGATGTGTCTCCATCAGGAAGGTCCCCCTCACCTCAGCCATTGTAATCGATCTGTTTCTGGTATGCAAGTCCCTCTTCTGCCAGGCGAGAGAGAGAGAGAGAGAGAGAGAGAGAGAGAGAGAGAGAGAGAGAGAGAGAGAGAGAGAGAGAGAGAGAGAGAGAGAGAGAGAGAGAGAGAGAGAGAGAGAGAGAGAGAGAGAGAGAGAGAGAGAGAGAGAGACTGTTACAGTCTCCTTTCTGGTTTTTAGGAGGTGCTCCTCCACTCCTCCCTATTCAGAAGAAGGTAGTAGTCCTGTCCATTCTTGACAACCAAGACAGAATCATTTTTAGCTGAACACAAGATTTTGTAACATGACTCTAATATGAACATAACCTTACACACAGCCAGCTTCTCAGTATTCTCTCTGTCCTCTTACCTCTTTCTCCTTTAAGATTAAACTTTCTCTGCAAGCGAGATAAGTCTTTTCATTTTCCAAGTCAAGACGTTCCTGCAGATCCTCCATCCTATTTTGCTCAGTCATGAATGCCTCCATGTGTGTCTGCAAATGACGGGAATTCAGTTCAGTTCATCTAGAATGACAAAATACAGAGTGCACCTTGTTTTTTTCATTGTAGTTTCAAGTTGACTTGATTAATTAAGATAATAAGTATATAGTTAAAATAGTTAATACTATTACCATTACTTCTAAGTGAACATGCATTGAATGAACATGACAGAACACAACTAAATGAATACCTTTAAAGATGAATTCATCTATAAATCTGAGCCTGGAGCAAATCATCCCGCGATATCTTTCTCGTGCATAGGTCCATAACGTATTGAACCTTATTTTTACAGGTGCTTGAACCGTTGGACCCTCGACCCGAGTTAGGATGAGTGGTTCAGCCACTCATCCTAATTATTCTCAAGCACACAATTGTGCAGCATGGACTTAAATGTCCTCTCTATCAAACGGTGGGTCTGGGGATGGTACAAGCTGATACAAATGAATTTAACCCCCAGTAAAGTTTGTGTAGTGTACGAACTACGAACTTTGAAGTGCCATTGTTCCAATTGTTCCAATCTCTTTTTGGATTCCAACTCTGGAGATAATGAAGTACTCTTATCCTTATCCGTACTCTTATAGTACTTCTTATCCTGAGGCACTACGTTCCCTGTCCCTGCCTCCAGTTACAGGGTTGGACCGATGCAAAGTGGTGTCCCCGTTCGGTCTAGTGGCTGCTGAGTGGCTGAAATGGAACCTCAGTTAATGGCAGTGGGCGCAGACGGCCGGTGTATTTACCAGCTGACGTTCCCAACAAGAAGCGCACCACCAATATACATCTGCGTGAATGCCCGGCCAATAGAAGTGAGCCAATATCCGGTATTTGTTGCGTGTTATCACAGCCTAAAAGCCCCCCCCCCCCCCCCCCCGCCCCCCCATCGGGCTGTGGTGGGCTGCCTGGAAGACCATTTTCCCGAGGGCTTTCCGGAACGAGCAACTGGCTCACCTCATCCCTGAGTCTCATGACTGACCCTCTATAACTGGTCCCTGATGACTACAAAATGCGGGAATAGGAAAACCGCTTCCAGGGTGTACCCACTGACCAGCAATCCTAATCCCCTGGTCCAAGGCGGAGCGTGGAGTATCGTCCTGGACTGATCAAAGGGGGAAATCTCCCACTGGATGAGCACCGGTGGAGCTCGGTGCAGATTCCACATGTCCCTTCTGGTCATGCATCCACGCCCTCTTGGGAAACCAACCCACCAAAGCCCTTGTTAATTTAGGAGCTTCGCCCCCTGAGGGAGGTAGATGAATCCTGAGAGGGGTAGTTGAATCCTGAGAGGAAAGAAATACAAAATACAAATGACATATTAGCAACTGGAGGCACACCGTTTCTGTAATACGTGGTAAAGGTTATTGACATTGTGCAGCAGGAGAAGTCCTGATACAATATCCTACCTGTTGGTTTCTTGACAATGTCGAACGCCACTTGTCCCAGCTGATATTTGTCTGTGCTCGTTTCCGTGCCGCTCTGACTGATAGCTGATGGTTTTGTGTCAAAGGAACAAGAAATGTGTTGTTGTGTGATGTTGTGCTAACTGTTAGAGTTTTGGAAATGTGACGTCAGAACTGAAAAACCCCGTTGAGGTAGGCGTGTCTTAATCATGTAACTCCTGGCTGAAAGTGAGTCCCACTCCGGCCCTGCCTGGGCGGGTAAACACCGCGAGATCAACTGGAACCTTCCTGTGATCGTGTCTTTAGTTCATCGCATCACAACCTTAATTCAGAGGGTGAATATCCCTCCCCCTCCCCCTTAGCCGACACAGAGGGCAAAAGAGAGAGACAGAGAGAGAAAGATACAGAGAGAAGGATGGATACAGAGAGAGATGAATGGGTGGTCCAGAGACAGATGGAGACATTACAGGAACAAGCCCTGTTCTGCATCACATTGACAGCTGATTACACTCCCAGTCCCTCATCTGTCCTCCAACTGCATCCCAAGGAATTGCCGTCATCTTGTTAACACGCACGCACGCACGCACGCACGCACGCACGCACGCCTGCCCGCACGCACGCCCGCCCGCACGCACGCACGCACGCACGCACGCACAGACACACACACACACAAACACTCTCTGATGCAGCAGAGGAGGACCCATGAGGGAATGACCAGCGTGTAGAGTTTCATCACTCTGGTGTCTCGCCACCAACATATCAAGCCAGGCAGGGAATAGAGCAGAGCAGGCTGGGATTAGACATAATGACAGGCCCGGCCTCTGAGACAAATGGACGGTATTACTTGCTGCAATACCGTGTGTGTGTGTGTGTGTGTGTGTGTGTGTGTGTGTGTGTGTGTGTGTGTGTGTGTGTGTGAGTGTGAGTGTGAGTGTGAGAGAGAGAGAGAGAAGATAACAATGGACCAACCCTATTTCCACACTAAACAGAGAGGAGGAGACCTGAAGCACCAGGGTAGGGGTTGTGTTCATCCACTTTGTGTTTCATTCAGCACACATACTAACATCCATCTAGCAACCAGCTCAGGAAACCCAGTTCAATGCACATGTTACGCCTCGAATGACTTCATAAAGACATTTGTATGGCTATCCACATCTCAACCTACCCATGGCCTAGTCGAAGAGATTTAATCAGGCCTGAAAAGCTCCTGAGAAGCCCCAACCTGATTCCAGTCCTACATTCTTCTATTGACAAGTCAACAACGTCATTGGCTGGCAACAAACAAAAGGCTTTTTAATCTAGTTAGTTTAGTTTAGATTCATGTCTCAAGGCACCAGACCCCTACCCTGCTCCCCGGGCAGCTGTATATACAATAGCTGCCCTCTGGTCCTAATACTAGGATGGGTGTGGGGAAGAGGAGAGGGGAAACACACGGAGAGAGAGAGAGAGAGAGAGAGAGAGAGAGAGAGAGAGAGAGAGAGAGAGAGAGAGAGAGAGAGAGAGAGAGAGAGAGAGAGAGAGAGAGAGAGAGAGAGAGAGAGAGAGAGAGAGAGAGAGGAGATGAGTTGGGGGAAAGGCTGCAGGATTCTCTGTTCTTTGTCTCTTCAGTATCCTCTTCAGTGGGCTTCCTCAAAGTACCGATTATGTATTCACAGTAAAAAGGAAACAGGGGAGACATCACCATTCAGAATCAAGAGTCAGAGTGTGAAAGTGTGTGTGTGTACATGTATGTGACCAATAAATATTAGATTTTTGGAGGACAGACCATTTTTAGCCGTCTTATTATTATCATACACTCACAAAAATGATTGTACATATACAAAAAACAATCTGTCTATGCAGCATGCCTTCGCAGAGATGAATTGACTGTCTTTTTGCTGGCATATTCCGGCAGACTGTCAAAACTTTTTTCATTAAACGTAAGCCACCGCTTCATTTTTTCCCTGCTTCATGCTCATCGTGTGTCACCTCAGACTTTCCTCTCTTTTTCTCTTGCGCAACCAAACTGTCTTTTTCAGCTCAGCAGCACCCAGCAGTGTTTCTCTCTAATCCAGAACCATGTACCGGACGGGGTTATTCCATCCAGTCTTATTGGTCAGTAAAATTGGTCATCTAAATCTGAACCCAATCCAATCTGTATTGGTCACATACATGTACAAACACACAGTGAAATTAGTTTCTCTGCATTTAACCAATTCCTAGTATTAGAAGTGGCGGGGCAGCTTTTGTATTTACAGCTGCCCGGGGAGCAGTGTGTAGGGGGTCTGGTGCCTTGCTCAAGGGCACCTCGGGAGTGCCAATGTGTTTTGGAGACTTGAACCCGCGACCTTCCGGTTCTCAAGCCCACAAAAGTCCCATCAGATTGAGCTACTAACCGCTAATAACCAAGAAAGGTTATTCAGGTTATTATAGATTTTAAACATTTTAAATTTGAAATCTTAAATCTGGAATCTTGACCCGAAACCCGTCCAGGCTGGTCTGGTTTGGGCAGAGATCTCAAAGCTCTAATGGAGCCCCAGTGGACCTGGACCACACTAAGGTTAGAAGGGTGCAACACAGAATGGTAGACCGTCACCTAGATACCTCCAGCATGGTTGTTTTCCCTCATTTGGCCCTCCTCTCTATCAGTGCATCTCTTTCTCTTATTATCTCCCTCTGTCCCCCCCCCCCTATCTCTGTCCCTCTGGCCGTCTCCTCCAGGATCATGTCCGTATGTCCCAACATGTCCTCTGAGGCGTGGATATTGGATATAGTGAGCGCCGCCTGCATCCTTGTGTACATGTGCTGCAGAGCAGAGCACTGGGAGAGTTTGAGCCAGTTGTGATCAATTCCGGCATTAGCCTAGACGGACGGACCCTTGTGCTGCTCTTCCATCCCCTGGTGAGTTGCATAAATAACCGTGTTGCCCTGGTTACGCCTTCAATCAACCGTTTCCAGGAAGAAGAGGTGGATAATATAATGGTGCTGATGGATTTCCAGTCTGTGTGTCCTTAACAACATTTTTATCTGCAGGACATACAATTAAATGCACGGATCAGAGAGCAAGAAAGAGAGAGAGAGAGAGAGAGAGAGAGAGAGAGAGAGAGAGAGAGAGAGAGAGAGAGAGAGAGAGAGAGAGAGAGAGAGAGAGAGAGAGAGAGAGAGAGAGAGAGAGAGAGAGAGAGAGAGAGAGGGATGTGGGTTAAGTCAACTTACATCCAGGTTTTAAAGCCAGCTATCTACAGCCATGCTTTATCCTCATTGCTAATTCACCAGTCACACAATTTATCTCAGAACACACTCCCCCCCCCTTCTGCCTTCGGTGTGTGTGTGTGTGTGTGTGTGTGTGTGTGTGTGTGTGTGTGTGTGTGTGTGTGTGTGTGTGTGTGTGTGTGTGTGTGTGTGTGTGTGTGTGTGTGTGTGTGTGTGTGTGTGTGTGTTTGCGTGTGTGTGTGTGTGTGAAAGAGAATGTCCAATAAATCGTATTGATTTTTTATTCCCCACAAGACCAGCCGCTAAGGTTAAATCATGAGTTGGAACGGGGAGATAGTGGAGAAACTAATAGAAGGTTTGAGGAGGGGGAGGGAGGGTGGGGGGGGGGGGGTAACACGGAGAGGGGAAACACACGGAGAGAGAGAGAGAGAGAGAGAGAGAGAGAGAGAGAGAGAGAGAGAGAGAGAGAGAGAGAGAGAGAGAGAGAGAGAGAGAGAGAGAGAGAGAGAGAGAGAGAGAGAGAGAGGGGAGGAACCGGAGATGAGTTGGGGGAAAGGCTGCAGGATTCTCTGTTCTTTGTCTCTTCAGTATCCTCTTCAGTGGGCTTCCTCAAAGTACCGATTATGTATTCACAGTAAAAAGGAAACAGGGGAGACATCACCATTCAGAATCAAGAGTCAGAATCAGAATGCCTCTATTGTCATTGTCGAGTACAAACACAATTGTACAGCAGTCCTTAAGACACTCTTCGAAAACAACAATTCAGGGCTTGTTTTAATCAAAACAACAATAATTTAAATTGAAATGCTTTTAAAGATTTTTGTAAAAAAAATTAAAAAAACATGCACATTCAACACATGTAAATATCATTAAACAGTCACTTTGCTGCTCTTTTTTTTGTTTATTTGTATTGTATATATTATTTATATATGTATTTATATATATATAGTATTGTTTTGGAGATGTAAACTGCGGGAGGGAATGAGGAGTAAACATTCCAACGTACCTGTTGCAATTGGCCAGTAAAAATATATGGTATATATATAGTATATTGTATATTGTATATTGTATTGTAATAAACAGGTTAAAGAATGTCCATATAGATACAGTATATATACTTTCACACATATTGTGTTGGACCCTATATACAGTGCCAATTAGTAATGTATTTCCATACAAAAGGTACATTGTGATGCAGCATGTAACTCGGTATGAAGTATTGATACAGTACAGTATTGTAGTTACACAGACAGTCCAGTTACAGTCCAGCAGTCCAGTATTATGGTGACACAGAACAGTCGGTGTCAGTGTTTGACCGTGTTCAGTTGTCGTATGGCACTGGGTTAGAAACTGTTCTTAAGTCCATTTCAACATCAACGACCAGTAGTGCTTAGCGGTTTGTTGAGTCAAATACATGGGCATTTTTCTCAGATTCATAAAAATGTAATTCATGTTATTAAAAAACACACACCTCCATGCTTGCTTTCATGCACACCTTTCTATTTCAAATATGTTAATATTTTAAAGGAATGTTTAAGGAAATAATTAATACATAATTAATTAAGGTTGCTGGTTCGATCCCCGGCTCCTCCTCGCAAAAACTGTCGAGGTGTCCCTGAGCAAGACCCCCTAACCCTAACTGCTCCTGACCTGCTGGCTGTCTCCTTGCAGGCTGACTCCACCGTCGGTGGATGAATGGGTGAATGAGGCAAGACTTGTAAAGAACTTTGGATAAAAGCACTACATAAAAAGCAGTCCATTTACCTTAGCCTTGAGATTAAGAAAACACAACTGTAAAAGTAAATGACATGGTGTACTCAAAATTACGATAAAAGGGTACATTTGGACACCACACAGTGCTGTATATTAAAGTGCATTGTATTTTGAGGAAAACAAGGGGTCAGAGCTGCCAGAGCCAACGGGCTAATTGTCTTCTCTCTCATTATCCATACAATCTATACTTAATAGGAGTGCACTGCATGCAATTATTAATGCATTGGACGGGGAACCTTTTAACTTTGCCTGACCTCGATCCCTCGCTTTTACCGTCAGCCGGCCAAGCAACGCTTGTCAGTCAGATGTGCCCTAATGTCCTGCATGAGGCCAACACTCTCCTCTCAAGAAAACACCACAGCTCTCCTTTCCCCTATAGGCTTCAAGAAAACACCACAGCTCTCCTTTCCCCTATAGGCTTCAAGAAAACACCACAGCTCTCCTTTCCCCTATAGTGATCAAGAAAACACCACAGCTGTCCTCTCCCCAATAGTGATCAAGAAAACACCACTGTTCTCCTCTCCCCAATCTCCTCTCCCCAATAGTGATCAAGAAAACACCATAGCTCTCGTCTCCCCATCAAGAAAACACCATAGCTCTCCTCTCCCCAATAGTGATCAAGAAAACACCACAGCTCTCCTCTCCCCAATAGTGATCAAGAAAACACCACTGTTCTCCTCTCCCCTATAGTGATCAAGAAAACACCACAGCTCTCGTCTCCCCTATAGTGATCAAGAAAACACCATAGCTCTCCTCTCCCCAATAGTGATCAAGAAAACACCACAGCTCTCCTCTCCCCAATAGTGATCAAGAAAACACCACAGCTCTCCTCTCCCCTATAGTGTTCAAGTGTTAGAGCTTTAAAAGCATCATATACTCCATACAATGCATTGTTTTCAATATCACATGATGATAATATAAGTCACTTTTGCTAATTCTAACGTAAAATAAAAAATCTGTCACAAAGTGTCCCTGAGTAAGACCCCCTAACCCTAACTGCTCCTGACCTGCTGGCTGTCTCCTTGCAGGCTGACTCCACCGTCGGTGGATGAATGGGTGTATGAATGAATGAATGAATGGGTGAATGAGGCAAGACTTGTAAAGAACTTTGGATAAAAGCACTACATAAAAAGCAGTCCATTTACCTTAGCCTTGAGATTAAGAAAACACAACTGTAAAAGTAAATGACATGGTGTACTCAAAATTATGATAAAGGGTACATTTGGACACCACACAGTGCTGTATATTAAAGTGCATTGTATTTTGAGGAAAACAAGGGGTCAGAGCTGCCAGAGCCAACGGGCTAATTGTCTTCTCTCTCATTATCCATACAATCTATACTTAATAGGAGTGCACTGCATGCAATTATTAATGCATTGGACGGGGAACCTTTTAACTTTGTCTGACCTCGATCCCTCGCTTTTACCTTCAGCCGGCCAAGCAACGCTTGTCAGTCAGATGTGCCCTAATGTCCTGCATGAGGCCAACACTCTCCTCTCAAGAAAACACCACAGCTCTCCTTTCCCCTATAGGCTTCAAGAAAACACCACAGCTCTCCTTTCCCCTATAGGCTTCAAGAAAACACCACAGCTCTCCTTTCCCCTATAGGCTTCAAGAAAACACCACAGCTCTCCTTTCCCCTATAGGCTTCAAGAAAACACCACAGCTCTCCTTTCCCCTATAGGCTTCAAGAAAACACCACAGCTCTCCTTTCCCCTATAGGCTTCAAGAAAACACCACAGCTCTCCTTTCCCCTATAGGCTTCAAGAAAACACCACAGCTCTCCTTTCCCCTATAGGCTTCAAGAAAACACCACAGCTCTCCTTTCCCCTATAGGCTTCAAGAAAACACCACAGCTCTCCTTTCCCCTATAGTGATCAAGAAAACACCACAGCTGTCCTCTCCCCAATAGTGATCAAGAAAACACCACTGTTCTCCTCTCCCCAATCTCCTCTCCCCAATAGTGATCAAGAAAACACCATAGCTCTCGTCTCCCCATCAAGAAAACACCATAGCTCTGCTCTCCCCAATAGTGATCAAGAAAACACCACAGCTCTCCTCTCCCCAATAGTGATCAAGAAAACACCACTGTTCTCCTCTCCCCTATAGTGATCAAGAAAACACCACAGCTCTCGTCTCCCCTATAGTGATCAAGAAAACACCATAGCTCTCCTCTCCCCAATAGTGATCAAGAAAACACCACAGCTCTCCTCTCCCCAATAGTGATCAAGAAAACACCACAGCTCTCCTCTCCCCTATAGTGTTCAAGTGTTAGAGCTTTAAAAGCATCATATACTCCATACAATGCATTGTTTTCATTATCACATGATGATAATATAAGTCACTTTTGCTAATTCTAACGTAAAATAAAAAATCTGTCACAAAGTGTCCCTGAGTAAGACCCCCTAACCCTAACTGCTCCTGACCTGCTGGCTGTCTCCTTGCAGGCTGACTCCACCGTCGGTGGATGAATGGGTGTATGAATGAATGAATGGGTGAATGAGGCAAGACTTGTAAAGAACTTTGGATAAAAGCACTACATAAAAAGCAGTCCATTTACCTTAGCCTTGAGATTAAGAAAACACAACTGTAAAAGTAAATGACATGGTGTACTCAAAATTATGATAAAGGGTACATTTGGACACCACACAGTGCTGTATATTAAAGTGCATTGTATTTTGAGGAAAACAAGGGGTCAGAGCTGCCAGAGCCAACGGGCTAATTGTCTTCTCTCTCATTATCCATACAATCTATACTTAATAGGAGTGCACTGCATGCAATTATTAATGCATTGGACGGGGAACCTTTTAACTTTGCCTGACCTCGATCCCTCGCTTTTACCTTCAGCCGGCCAAGCAACGCTTGTCAGTCAGATGTGCCCTAATGTCCTGCATGAGGCCAACACTCTCCTCTCAAGAAAACACCACAGCTCTCCTTTCCCCTATAGGCTTCAAGAAAACACCACAGCTCTCCTTTCCCCTATAGGCTTCAAGAAAACACCACAGCTCTCCTTTCCCCTATAGGCTTCAAGAAAACACCACAGCTCTCCTTTCCCCTATAGGCTTCAAGAAAACACCACAGCTCTCCTTTCCCCTATAGGCTTCAAGAAAACACCACAGCTCTCCTTTCCCCTATAGGCTTCAAGAAAACACCACAGCTCTCCTTTCCCCTATAGTGATCAAGAAAACACCACAGCTGTCCTCTCCCCAATAGTGATCAAGAAAACACCACTGTTCTCCTCTCCCCAATCTCCTCTCCCCAATAGTGATCAAGAAAACACCATAGCTCTCGTCTCCCCATCAAGAAAACACCATAGCTCTGCTCTCCCCAATAGTGATCAAGAAAACACCACAGCTCTCCTCTCCCCAATAGTGATCAAGAAAACACCACTGTTCTCCTCTCCCCTATAGTGATCAAGAAAACACCACAGCTCTCGTCTCCCCTATAGTGATCAAGAAAACACCATAGCTCTCCTCTCCCCAATAGTGATCAAGAAAACACCACAGCTCTCCTCTCCCCAATAGTGATCAAGAAAACACCACAGCTCTCCTCTCCCCTATAGTGTTCAAGTGTTAGAGCTTTAAAAGCATCATATACTCCATACAATGCATTGTTTTCAATATCACATGATGATAATATAAGTCACTTTTGCTAATTCTAACGTAAAATAAAAAATCTGTCACAAAGTGTCCCTGAGTAAGACCCCCTAACCCTAACTGCTCCTGACCTGCTGGCTGTCTCCTTGCAGGCTGACTCCACCGTCGGTGGATGAATGGGTGTATGAATGAATGAATGGGTGAATGAGGCAAGACTTGTAAAGAACTTTGGATAAAAGCACTACATAAAAAGCAGTCCATTTACCTTAGCCTTGAGATTAAGAAAACACAACTGTAAAAGTAAATGACATGGTGTACTCAAAATTATGATAAAGGGTACATTTGGACACCACACAGTGCTGTATATTAAAGTGCATTGTATTTTGAGGAAAACAAGGGGTCAGAGCTGCCAGAGCCAACGGGCTAATTGTCTTCTCTCTCATTATCCATACAATCTATACTTAATAGGAGTGCACTGCATGCAATTATTAATGCATTGGACGGGGAACCTTTTAACTTTGCCTGACCTCGATCCCTCGCTTTTACCTTCAGCCGGCCAAGCAACGCTTGTCAGTCAGATGTGCCCTAATGTCCTGCATGAGGCCAACACTCTCCTCTCAAGAAAACACCACAGCTCTCCTTTCCCCTATAGGCTTCAAGAAAACACCACAGCTCTCCTTTCCCCTATAGGCTTCAAGAAAACACCACAGCTCTCCTTTCCCCTATAGGCTTCAAGAAAACACCACAGCTCTCCTTTCCCCTATAGGCTTCAAGAAAACACCACAGCTCTCCTTTCCCCTATAGGCTTCAAGAAAACACCACAGCTCTCCTTTCCCCTATAGTGATCAAGAAAACACCACAGCTGTCCTCTCCCCAATAGTGATCAAGAAAACACCACTGTTCTCCTCTCCCCAATCTCCTCTCCCCAATAGTGATCAAGAAAACACCATAGCTCTCGTCTCCCCTATCAAGAAAACACCATAGCTCTGCTCTCCCCAATAGTGATCAAGAAAACACCACAGCTCTCCTCTCCCCAATAGTGATCAAGAAAACACCACTGTTCTCCTCTCCCCTATAGTGATCAAGAAAACACCACAGCTCTCGTCTCCCCTATAGTGATCAAGAAAACACCATAGCTCTCCTCTCCCCAATAGTGATCAAGAAAACACCACAGCTCTCCTCTCCCCAATAGTGATCAAGAAAACACCACAGCTCTCCTCTCCCCTATAGTGTTCAAGTGTTAGAGCTTTAAAAGCATCATATACTCCATACAATGCATTGTTTTCAATATCACATGATGATAATATAAGTCACTTTTGCTAATTCTAACGTAAAATAAAAAATCTGTCACAAAGGTTGAATCACAAAATAGTATACACTAAAACTATACCTACAACTATGCTGTGCTACTAGGCTGAACTAGTAGAGATATATATCCATTTTTTGGTTCAACCACAAACAATTTGGTCATGTAAAGATGGTGGAAACGCAAGCACCACTGTTGACATTAGCCTTATAGGCCTATATCACACTTCCTGCTTCCGGAGCCGTGAGCAGTGTACTCTTTCTTCCGGTAGTTACCCCAGATACGTGACAAACTGTGGCCGCCTCCCCTCCTCTCTGTTATTGTAATGTACCGGCTGCTCAACGTCTAAACAAAGACAGCCCTACCTCAGTTTACACCATTACCCAAAGACAAACTCTTCCGCAAGTCTTGTGTGAGGCTGATAAGGAGGATGATGGTCCCTCGTTTCATGTTCTCAGGGGTAGCGCGTATGTCTGTTTGCACTTTGACAAGGAGAGCATATACGGCTCGAAAAGTGGGCGGAATAGGCTAATAATGTCGGGTATGTGTATGATTAAAAGCACTGGTCCTGACCCCCACACACACTCCATCTCTCATCCGAATAGAGCCACATATTGTCGGGTATGTGTGTGATTTAAAGCACTGGTCCCAAGTAGGGCTGGGCGATACGGACCAAAACCCTGTATTTTTAGGCTGCATCGCTATATATTGGTATTTTATACAAATTCGGTTTTAACTCAATGCCACAAGTATGTCACAAGCACTTTTATTTTAAGACAACTCATATTCACAAGAATAACAGGCATTCCCTTTTAGAAAATATACAGCTGCACACTACATATTAACACGTAAATGAAAAGGTACATTGAAATAATCCAAATCCATCAAATAAATCGCCTATATTATATACATAGGCATACCTCTGCTTCTACACAAAATCATCTTCGTTATTCAAGATTCAAGATGACTTTATTTATCCCGAGGAAAATTAAGGTGCAACAGTTGAAACAGGGGAATAAATGCACACAAAGTATACTAATACCTAAAAACTAAATAACAACAAAATAAACTAAACTAGTATAAACAAAATATAACTAAATGAAATCTAAATGTATGTGTTATATATGTGTTATATGGCGATATATCCAGATAGAGCCACAAGACACAATGTCGGGGAATTGTATGATTTGGATTTAGACTTCTTCACTGTAGTGTTCATTCACTAGTTGAACCACATCGTCTGGACCGACTTTTGGAAGGTTATGCAGCGATGTTGTCCAGCGATAACTGTCCCCCATGGTGAATGCCAAGCTGAATGCATTAACCGGAACTTGGGATACACTGCTTCAGCGATTTTTAACGGGTACTTCCGGCGTTCTAATCTAACGTGATATAGGCCTAACAGGCCACACAAGATCTTGCATATTCCAGGTTGTGGTTGAAGGTGTCGTAGGTTGGCTCCTAAGGACAGCACTGCAGGGTCAGGAAGGGGTCCTACAAACACAAGTAACAGGAACCATTCATCAGTCAATTAAATCAGTAAAGCACCATCTGCAGGTTTTAATATTATGCCCATGTTCTAAAAAAAACAACTACACAATAAGTGATGAAATTAATAAAAATGATAAACGTACCTACATAGGCTCGAAACAGCGTATATTTGACACTGCTGCGTCCAGGAGCCTTGGGCTTCCGGACCACAAGTTCATCCGTGGGGGAATGACACAAAAAGAAAATAGATGCTGTTGCAAGTTTCAGAGAATATCGGGATAATTCAACACGCAAGTCATATTGTACATCCTCTTCAGGGAACTGCTGCTTTGAGAAATAGAGGAAAACTCCATGCAAATGTATACACTTTAAGTGATGTACAATGTACAATGTACACCTTGTAAGTCGCTTTGGATAAAAGCGTCTGCCAAATGCCCTAAATGTAAATGTAAATGTAATGTGTTGGTCTTGCGAGTCTTAAATGCTAGAATCTTAAACATCTTTGAGTAGTCTATACAGTATGTATAGCTATATCTGAGGGATCCAGACAAAACATACCTGTGTCCTTGGTCGGTGCCATGACTGAATCTCACTGGTGCAGGCCAGTGGTGTTTGCACACTTTTCACCCCCATGGTACTGTAGTGAGCCGTCTGGAATAGGAGTGCGACCACGTGATTACACAACACCTTTCCAGCAGCACACGAACAGGAGCATCCATTTAACTGCACGGGTGTAACTGCACGCAGCACAATCTAGAAATGGAGAACATGTACAAAAAATTTGAACAAAAAATTAGAGAATCTGCAACAGCAGACATGGAACAAAAAACAGAAACTGCAACAGCAGTTATGGAGCAGGAAAGACCATTTGCAACAGCAACAAGAAACAAAATACTGAACATGCACCTGAACATGTGCAGGTCTGAAACCATGCTCTCCACTACACACATTTGAGGTATTGTCTGGGTCCTAAATGTAAATCTGATGTGTAAATCCAAAAGTGACCAGAGAGATTGATGTATACATGATGTCCTATTGATACACAAAAGACTGCGGAAAGCCAGTTAAGCATGTTGATGTGTAGGGGCTAGAGCATGACTTCGGACTCATTCTTAACATTGTAACCTGTAGGGTGTGAGGCTCGTCATTTTTCCGTATAGAACGGTAGCAGCTCACCTGCACTACCACTTCCTCACTCACTAAATCTGACACTGCAGTAAGGGGGGGGGGAAAGATTATCACATCATACAGCATTATGTCTGAGACTTTTTGGTTTAACCACATATAACTTAACCTTATCATGTGGTTCTTAAATTGCCGCAACGGCATTTCAGAACACTAGTTAGTAAAGTCACTTTCAGAAACGATTTTCAACATTGCAAACACTTTTTTCCACCGAATGTTTTCATGCACGCTAGCTAGAGAGCCAAGAGCTTCGCCATAGCTCTTGGGTCGTCAGGTAAAGGTTTAAGAACCACTTATACACCATAATATATATATCTATATATATCTATATATATACTCTATCTCTATCGATATAGATATAGATATAGATATATCTATATATAGATATATATAGATATATATATATAGATATATATCATTATACACCGAATGGATACCGTTCTGTCTGTAGTTGAACTTATCTGACACACTGGTCATTTTCATTAAACCTTACAAGCTAGCGGTGACACAACAGAATCTAAGCACTCATATAGATATAGATATAGATACATAGATATATATATAGATATATACCATTATACACCAAATGGATACCGTTCTGTCTGTAGTTGAACTTATCTGACGCACTGGTCATTTTCATTAAACCTTACAAGCTAGCAAGCTAGCGGTGACACAACAGAATCTAAGCACTTAAATCTATAATTGAAGATGAACTTTTCCAGTTTAGACTTCACTGTAGAGTGTTCATTCACTAGTCGAACCACATCGTCTTCACCGACTTTTGGAAGGTTATGCAGCGATGTTGTCCAGCGATAACTGTCCGCCATGGTGAATGCCAAGGAGAATAAACCGGAACTTGGGATACACTGCTTCGGCGGGTTCTTCCGGCGTTCTAATCTACCGTGATATAGGCCTATTGACTATGGAAAATAACGCTAACCCTAACCCTTCGACCCTCTAGACCACTCCTCCCTGGCTACCTTCGACCCTCTAGAGCACGCCTCCCTGGCTACCTTCGACCCTCTAGACCACGCCTCCCTGGCTACCTTCGACCCTCTAGACCACGCCTCCCTGGCTACCTTCGACCCTCTAGACCACGCCTCCCTGGCTACCTTCGACCCTCTAGAGCACGCCTCCCTGGCTACCTTCGACCCTCTAGACCACGCCTCCCTGGCTACCTTCGACCCTCTAGACCACGCCTCCCTGGCTACCTTTGACCCTCTAGACCACGCCTCCCTGGCTACCTTCGACCCTCTAGACCACGCCTCCCTGGCTACCTTCGACCCTCTAGACCACGCCTCCCTGGCTACCTTCGACCCTCTAGACCACGCCTTCCTGGCTACCTTCGACCCTCTAGACCACGCCTTCCTGGCTACCTTTGACCATGATGTGGACAACATGCTTGTATTTCTTCTTTCTATGTTTCTTTCTTCTGAAGTCGGTGGCTCGGAAGAGCATCATATTTAGCAATTCCTCGGTCAACACAGCACCCACTGAGGTTTTTATGTCTTCAATTGACTACATTTACAGCAACACTGATGGCACATCCACATAAAATGTGGGGAAGTTACCGTCTAACAGTGGAAGCAAATTTTGGCCAAAAAAAAGGAAATGCAATATTGTTTGTGTCTCCATCAACTAGTTGGAGCGAACAAACTACGTCAGCGATTACGGATATCGGGCGGTGACATAAGGCTTGTTTTCGGGTCATTGGAGCGCTTGAGAAGAAGCCGACAGCATAAGTCACGTGAGTTTAAAGTTCGCTAAAGTTGTTTCCATCTCCACTTTTGCGAATTAACTTGATTCTAATCGGTCAAAAACCACCTCAAGCGAGCGTATCAACATTTATGCGAATCAGAGGAAGTTGTTTTGAATTTGGCCGTTTCCATCAACATTTTATAAGATGAAATATGGTGATGGAGACCCGACTAGTGGCTAAGTTTTCCTTGAACGTTTTTTGCCTTTGTAGGGCAGTATCGCCCTGTCCTGCTTCAGGTGTTTTCCCATTTAGCTGTACGACCGCCCTCAGACCTGCAAAGAGAAACACACAGACACAAACACTTGATAGGGGGGCGGAGTCACCTCACCAAAGCTGCAACTAAGTAGCCAAGTTCATTCAAAGGTTCTTTGCGTCCCTCACACGGAGAAAAAAAACAAACCTAATCGACCTTTTTCAGCGAGGAATTGTCCACGTCTGGTCAGGCTTTAAGTAGTTTCAGTGACCTTAATTATAACATCCTGTGTTTAA
>CM051004.1:22989000-23014000 GCA_027704905.1 Muraenolepis orangiensis
AGAGATAAGGAGAGATAGTGAACAGATAAAGAGATAAGGAGAGATAGTGAACAGATAGAGAGGAGAGATAAGAAGCGATAAGGAGAGACTTATCTTAAGAGATAAGAAGTGATAAGGAGAGATAGTGAACAGATAGAGAGGACAGAGAGATAAGGAGATATAAGGAGAGACTTATCTTAAGAGATAAGAAGCGATAAGGAGAGATAAGAAGAGATAAGGAGAGATCAGTGATAGAGGAATGGGTCTTAGTATGGACGTGTCACAATGGCTGCCATATTCAGTTCCATTCAGTGATCACAGTCTTAAATAACATAGCATGTTCTTTTTTATTTACAATTAATCAATGCAACTTTATCTACTTCAATCATACAATTATGAGTGGTTTAAATCATTAGATCTTATCCAGTGTTTGATTAAAATGTACATACAGTCCCTGATGTATTTGCGAGGTTAAGGGGTCGCTGGTAGAGGTAGCAGGGCACTGAGAATGTGATCAGTCCATCTTAGAGAAGTTTACTTCCCAGATGAAGTAAGCTTGTGTTTGACTGACAGTTCTGGTTACAGGTCGAAATGTACGGCGAAATAAGTTTGAAATAACATGCAAAGCTTTATGTGTGGATGCGGTGTGGACCGGGGAGTACGTGGTGTAGGTAGTTGGGGTCGCTGAAGAACGTTACTTCAAAGGTTGGGATATTGAAGGTATGGAAAGAACCATTAAAGCAATTTCTGTAAGTGAGGCTAAAGCATGACACGTAAACCCGTGGACCAGGCTATGGTGTGATACTGCGTTGGCGTGTGTATGTGTGTGTGTGTGTGTGCGTGTGTGCCTGTGTGCGCGTGTGTGCTTGTGTGTGCTTGTGTGTGTGTGTGTGTGTGTGTGCGTTCTTGTGTGTGTCTTTATGCGCCTGTGTGTGCGTGTGTGTGCGCATGTGCGCGTGTGTGCCTGTGTGTGCCTGTGTGTGCCTGTGTGTGCATGTGTGTGTGCTTGTGTGTGCTTGTGTGTGTGTGTGTGTGTGTGTGTTGTGTGTGTGTGTGTGCCTGTGTGCTTGTGTGTGCTTGTGTGTGTGTGTATGCGTTCTTGCATGTGTCTTTATGCACGTGTGTGTGCGTGTGTGTGTGTGCGTGCGTGTGCATGTGTGTGTGCGTGCGTGTGTGTGTGTGTGCGCGTGTGTGTGTGTGTGTGTGTGTGTGTGTGTGTGTGCGTGTGTGCGTGTGTGCGTGCGTGCGTGCGCGCGCGCGCGCGTGCGTGCGTGCGTGCGTGCGTGCGTGTGTGTGTGTGTGTGTGTGTGTGTGTAAAGCTCTAAGATAATTTCAGAGACATGCTCTGTGAATTGCATTTTAATTGAAACAGATGAAATGGTTCCTGTTCAAGAATCTAATCTTGCTATCTATGGCAATGGGCAGAGCTTACAGGCTAATTATTATCAGGTGTGCAGCTTTAGCTGCTGATTATGGGTATGTAATATTATTATTATTATACTTTATAATTTATGGTAGAACAAAAACTCACATGTTATATTCTACTATCCAAATTAATGGAACAACTCAAATCTTAAATACTAAATAAAAGCAAATTTATTTATTTCAAATTTAAAACCATTAAATTCTTAAACTACTACATACACACACACACACACACATGGGGTTTGTCTCCCTCTATTATTGTTAGTGTACAAAATATAAACATATAGATATATAAAAATCTACAAACTGTCACACACACTGCCCTAATGCTTAGAGCCATCAGACATATTGTACATGTGGTTGAGAACCACAGCTGCTGCCTCATCAGCGTCACGGCTGTTTAAAGAAAGAACACTTTATATATATAATAATATCTTTAAATATTCTATACAAATGTCCATCACTCAACTCCTCCTTCATACAACAATAATTCAAACTTGACTTACTACCATACTATTCAAAGGTCTATACAATGACTAAAAACATACTAGTTATACTTTTATTCAAGATTCAAGATTTTTTTATTTTCCATATGCATGAAGTACGAATGATTTCTCCCCATTCACTCCCACAGTATGAATTTTCCTCTAAAAAAAACAACTATAACAATTAAAACAATAAAATACTGCACAATAAAATAGAATATAAGTGACTGATGACATGTTCATGTTTTGAATTGTGCAGAAAGCATTTCAAAAGCATTTTAAAGTGCCAACAGTGCAGAACTGTCCAGTCACTGTAATGAGTCCAGAAAGTCCAGCAAAAGTATGATAGTGTAATGTTAATGACAATGTTATGATAGTGGCAGCACCCCTAGCAGTTCAGTAGGCACACTGCCTGTGGATACGAATAGACTTTTAGACAAAGGACACCCGAGCAACCAGCTAGTGGCAAGAAGCCACCTATGTCACCCTATCAGCCTCCATACAACTACAGCACCACCTCACTTTGATTTTTTTTAAAGAAACAATTGTTTAGCTCTTGTTTAGTGTTGTGTTTTGATTACCCGAGACATGTGTGGAAGTCATGTAGGTTAACATGTGAATTCTAGGTCATACATTCCCTGTTGCCATGGCTACACTTTTTGGTTCACGTCGGCAGCGTTTAAAACGCCATGGATCTGATTTACAGATGGCTCAGGTTTGAGAAGCAATTTAAAAATAAATATCTTACAAATATAATATTTTGTAATAACATCATTCTGTGTTAGAACTTCTGAGTGTGTGCGTGTATGTGTGTGCATGTGTGTGTGTGTGTGTCTGTCTGTCTGTCTGTCTGTCTGTCTGTCTGTCTGTCTGTCTGTCTGTCTGTCTGTCTGTCTGTCTGTCTGTCTGTCTGTCTGTGTGTCTGTGTCTGTGTGTACATGCGTGTGTATGTGCGTGTATATCACACTTTTGTATCCGGGGGTTAATCATCAAATGCCCATTCTCAGGTGTAGTCATACAGGGGTACCCAGGTACAGGGGTACAGGGGGACAGGGGACAGGGGTACAGGGGTACAGGGGAACAGGGGGACACGGGTACAGGGGAACACAGGTACAGGGGTACAGGGGTACAGGGGAACAGGGGTACCCAGGAACAGGGGAACAGGGGAACAGGGGAACAGGGGTACAGGGGAACAGGGGAACAGGGGAACCGGGGTACAGGGGTACAGGGGAACAGGGGTACAGGGGAACAGGGGTACGGGGGAACAGGGGTACAGGGGAACAGGGGAACAGGGGTACAGGGGTACAGGGGAACAGGGGAATAGGGGTACAGGGGAACCAGGGCACAGGGGAACAGGGGTACAGGGGTACAGGGGTACAGGGGAACAGGGGTACAGGGGAACAGGGGCACAGGGGCACAGGGGAACAGGGGAACAGGGGAACAGGGGTACAGGGGAACAGGGGTACTTGTCAATACATGAACAGAGATGAACAGTTATTTGTCCTCAGTTTGGGAACCCAGACAGACTGAAATCCCCCACATACACACGTTCACACCACTGGGTATCTGTATCTCTCGTCAGAGTGACTTCTGCCCTAATCTCTTTTTCCTTCCATAATAGAGCTTTTCAAAAAGCCATAGAGTTGCTGACCCTGCTTGACACACAACTCCCCTTTCCTCTCCCCTTGCATCCTTCTCCCCTCTCCATCTCCTCGCCCTATTCCTTCACACTGGCCCTGAGCGCATTCATAATGGCTCTCTTTCAGCTGTCCGTCAGTGTGTTATCACAGGAACTGCAATCTATTACTTATGGAACTTGATTGACGTATCATATGATCAAATTAAAGTTTCTACAATGTAATCGAGCGCCAGAGAGGCGGAATGTCCCACTAGTGCCCAGAGGGTATTAGGAAGCAGCTGAAACTTCAGTCTTCCTCTGTCCTTTCTTTGCTTTCTGACCACACTGTACGCACAAACCTATCATGTGTCTGATCCTCCGGAGGGAACTGGCTGTGTGGAACAGTGTTCCTCCTCTAAGGCTTGGGGAGCTAGTGTCCTTATAGACTTCTACTTCCTGCTGCAGGCCTCATGAGATACAGGGGGGGGTGGCATTTGCACGTGTACTGTATTAACTATACAATCACAATCACAATCAGATCAGAATCACAATGCCTTTATTGTCATCGAACAACGAAATGACAAGACACTCATACTCACAATGAAAAAAATACAAAATATGTAAAAGAGAACTCAACTAAACAAAATAAACAAGTTAGAAAATTGCTATAAAAAATATATAATTAATATATACATATTTTGGTGGCCCTTTAAACAGTAGTGCAAATTGTACAAATGTGGTGGTATTTACTAGTCACAGTGTTCTTAGCAGTGTTCCTCAGCAGCCTGTCCTCCCACAGCCTATCTGCAGGCGGCTGATACCCCAATGGAGCGGGTGTACCATCCAGGGGGAGCCCCCGGGCAGCGACCACCCCCACAGATCCGGAGGGGGGCGGGGCAAGGCAGAAGTTGACTTTGGTGCATTGATGATAGACAGCTGTAGGTCCGCTGCTGACAGCCCCCTGTGGCCCAGCCAGCTGTGCGCGGTTCACAGACCCCTGCAACATGCGTGTGTGGCTTGTAGCAGCATCAGGATTGATGTGTGGAACAGTCTACACACCGTGCAGAGCCCTATCTCCCTCTCACTAATATGCTCGGCATGGCACCTCCTGAGCTAGACTGCCGCCGTGGGGCGGCAGTCTAGCTCAGGAGGTAGAGCGGTCGCCTCACAACCGGAAGGTTGCTGGTTCGATCCCCGGCTCCTCAGCAAAAACTGTCGAGGTGTCCTTGAGGAAGACCCTAACCCTAACTGCTCCCCGGGCGCTGTATGAATAGCTGCCCACTGCTCCTAATACTAGGATGGGTTAAATGCAGAGAACACGTTTCACTGTATGTCTTCATGTATGTGACCAATAAAGAGGATTCAATCCTCACGATTTGTTGTTGTTTGTTGTTGTCTTTGTCCGATGGTGTGAAGTGAACCACGTGGATATCGACCCAATCTGGTAGAATTGTGGTGGAGGCAGGGAGGCAGAAGGTGGTTATGTAGCCCTCACACAGCCTTCACCCCCGCAGGTCATTACCACTCTGTTTCTGTGTCGAGTCAGTGACCTCGCAACCTTCCTCTATTGAATTCCGTGCACAGTGAGAAGCAGGACGAATACATTGCACCCTATATGTGCTACATACATGACCACACACATGTGTGTTGCGTTTCTCTGCTCAGGCCACAGACAGGTCTCTGTGGAAGGACCACAGTGCCCCTGGTAGATGCAGGGCAGGTCTAAATTCTTCCCGGCCCTCTTCGGGGGTTCCGTCAGTACATCATATGTTGGGTAGTTTCCTTTTTCCATTTCTACACATACTGGACATCAATAGAAAAGAAAAGCAGAAATGATCATGGGGTGTGCACTTCCATGCATTGAGGAGATCTGTAGGACCAGATGGTCGGAAGAAAGCCATCTCCATCACAAAGGACCGCAACCACCCTGGGCTCCATCTCTTCTCCCCCCCTACCGTCCAGTCGCCGTCAAGGACAGTTGGCAGTGCGCCTACTGAACTGCTAGGAGTGCTGCCACCATCATAACATTGTCATTTACATTACACTGTCATACTTTGCTGGCTTTTCTGGATTCATTACAGTGACTGCACTGTTCTGCACTGTTACTGCACTGTATCCATGATGCTGCTGCTCTACTGACACTTTAAAATGCTTTAAAATGCTTCTTTCACAATTAAACACATGTACATATCATCCGTCAGGCATTTTATTGTTCTTTTTATGTTATTGTTCTTTTTTTTATTGTGTATAGTATTTTTAAAGTATTGGGTTTTATAAATCCACACAGCGGGAGGGCATGGGGAGTAAGCATTCCATTGTACTTGTTGCAAATGGCAAATAAAATCTGATCTTGGATGTTGGATCTAAAGCGTCCGTGTCTTTGGCGTGTGGTGGTGAGCTCACTGAGTCCAGCGTGTGTGTGTGTGTGTGTGTGTGTGTGTGTGTGTGTGTGTGTGTGTGTGTGAGCACCGCACAGCCTCACTTCACATGCTCAGCGCTCGTGACTGTGGTGTACTCCACGGGATTACCTGATCCGTCCATTCCAGTTCCACATGTAATAGATCTGGTCTCAGGGAACCGCGGTTGCCTTGGTGACCCACGCGCTCTCCGCTGCCCCTCTCTATATTGGTTGACAAGGAGCAGATAGCGTCTCCGATGACCTCCGATGACCTCTGATGGCAGTGGATGGATGAAGAAAGGCAAACAAGGAGGATGGGAAAGAAGGCTAAGGAAAGATAGCAAAACCACACTGGCCCACTCCACTTCTCTATAACTCTAATAGAGTTCTTCTATAACTCTAATTGAGTCCATCATTGGATTCAACACTGCAGGCGATCACAAAATGTGTTGACCACATATATATATATATATATATATAATGTATATATATTAAGTAGCAGTCGCTGCTGCCACAAGCCATTAAATAGGCTACTTAGAGCTCCTCCCGAGAACACAGGACACAGGTGGATGAGGAAACCGGTTAATTCCAGTTTTTTATTTGTAAGATGAACAGAGCAGATGGTACATGCTAGCTCTCTCCTTGTTTGTGTTTGTGTGTGTGTGTGTGGGTGCGCGAGCGTGCATGCGTGTGTGTGTGTGTGTGTGTGTGTGTGTGTGTGTGTGTGTGTGTGTGTGTGTATGTGTGTGTGCGTGTGTGTGTGTGTGGTGGCTGGTTTAACCAGTGGGCCTTGATTAAGGACCCACAGGTGGGCAGTCTCATCCAGCCTCAGACTCTAATCAGTCTGACTCGGGCCAGGTGAGGCTGCTTAAACCAGCCAACAACCATACACACTCCATATAAATAAATGAAAAATGTATAATATTTATATATATATATATATATATATATATATATATATATATATATATACATATATACAATTGCTTTTTGTAGTAGGGAATAATGTCTATCGTGTGTATCGTCTATAGGTCAATTTGGAGTCGAATTCCCTGTCATAATACAGGGGGTTTGCAGTTAGTGTAAACTCAGTATTCTGTGAAGGTTTGTATGGTAGTCTGGTGGTTTTGCCACATGTCTTGTAACGGGAGAGGGTCGTATTGAAGCAAATGTTCAAGGACAGCTTGAAGTTTTCGGGTTTATTAAATGTGGGCGCATTTGTGGGTTACCCACACATTCCTGAGATTAAAGGACCGTCTCCTCTGTAATCTTATTGATGTTAGTATCCGGGGGATGTATATGTCTGTGTGTGTGTGTGTGTGTGCGTGTGTCTATATGTGTGTGTGTTAGTGTGTGTATGTGTGTGTGTGTGTGTGTGTCTGTGTGTCTGTATGTGTGTATGTATGTGTGTGTGTGTGTGTGTGTGTGCGTCTATATGTGTGTGTACGTGTGTGTATGTGTGTGTGTGTGTGTGTGTGTGTGTGTGTGTGTGTGTGGTGTGTGTGTGTGTGTGTGTGTGTGTGTGTGTGTGTGTGTGACAGCGTGTGGGAGGTATATATATGTGCCATAGGTGTTCACTGTTGTCTGAAATGTATTCATAGCCTTTGGCCAGGCTTAGACTTCTGATGTCACCCCACTTGTATAAACCAACACAGTAATCCTCTTTCCCGCCCAACCAACTCTGTCAAATTCTCACCTAAATTTGCCTCCGGGTGTCCCTAAGCCAGGTATTCCTGTACATCCTCCATTCCCTCCAAATTCCAAAAACTCATGTTTCCTTGCGATAAGACAAATGTTCCCTTAAGTAATATGGGGAATAATTGAATTGGCAACGTAGTGTGGCCTTATCTGGCTCTCTCTCTCCCAGCGTAGCCAGGGAGCGCCCTGCGGACCGGGCCCAGGTTGGAGTGACTGCTCTCGGGCCACCGAGGAGCTGTTGACCCCTCGTAGTTCACTGGAGCACGTCCTCACAGACGCCATGCAGCGGGGGGGGGGGCATGCGTGCACGTGTGTGTGCGTGTATGCGTGTGTGCGTGCGTGCGTGCTTGCACGTGTGTGTGCGTGCGTACGTGTGCGTGTGTGCGTGGGTGCGTGGGTGCGTGGGTGCGTGCGTGCGTGCGTGCGTGCGTGCGTGCGTGCGTGCGTGTGTGCATGCGTGCGTGCCCCTAGGGTATCCACGTGTCTTGTCATTATAGTGGCCAAATGCCTGGTCAAAGCATGGTAAGGTCACTGCACACGTTTATACACAGTGACAACCACCACACACATAAGACAGGCAGGCGGCGCAGTGTGGAAAAGACCACACACACACACACACAGGCAGGCTCATGCATGGCGAGGCAGCCTGAGAGTTCTGTGACCCTGTGGAGTTACCACGGCGATGTGGGCTGGATCCATCTGCCGCTTTGCCTTTGTTCTGACCAAGCTAATGACGGTGCCAGAGGCTGGTAAACACACGTGTGCTCCTCCATGAAGCTATATGTATATATATATATATATATATATATATATATATATATATGACTCACTGGGGTTGGCAGAGAGGAGCCACGGTAAAGAGGAAAGAGAGAGAGAAAGGAAGAGAGGGAGGGCGAGAGAGCAAGCCAAACCAAAAAAGGGAAGGAGTGTAAAAAGGGAAGAGAGTAAATTAATTAAAAGATGGATGTGACGGTTTATGTAACCAGAAATAACGGGATCAGAAGGAGGAAAATGAGAAAAGCAAATGTGTTCTGACATTCTGGCAGAGGATAGAGAGAGGAGAGAGAGGGATTGTTGCCTTGTTTCCACCAAGGCATTTTGAGGGCCTGTTTGGAGCTGGTGCCTAGTCTCGAACCAGTTCTTTGCGTTCTTTCTCCACGAAAGAACCAGTTGTTGGCCCGGAAAACTGGTTCCTGAGTGGCCCCAAATCGAAGCTGGGCTAGCAGCAAGAACCGCTTTGGCGGGGCTTTATTGTTACCAACAGACCAAAATATAAATGTCTGTTTCATTATGCTTTATCAACCGAGAAACATAATACAAGAGGACAGTTTTGAAGAACAAAAGGCGCCAATGGCCCCTTCTGTTGAAGTACCCCATTAATGCAGCTCTAACGTAATGGCCGTCCATAGCACTAAAGAGGAGCAGCTCAGCGCGTTGGACCAGCCCTGTTTCTATTCCAATGGAGCCTCAAAGCCAGGAGCAACACTTTTACAGACTTCATGTAGTCCGCCACTGTTGTTACTGTGCTTGAAGTTGGCGCTAGCGTTGCTGGGAAAGCAGAGACGCATACAGTGACGTAATGACGTGGCTCTTGTCAGTGGAAACGCTAACCGGTTCTTAGACGGTTCACCAACTGTGAACCGGCTCTAGCACCAGCCCAGAGCTAGAACTAGGTTTGTGTTGGTGGAAACGAGGTAAGAGAGAGACTGTTTGGAACTGATGCAAGTTGACCCATTACTAGATGGGTTTTATATCCACCTGTATAAATATATAAATAAATATACTTTATATACTTATTTATATACTTTCTTTCTTTCTTTCTTTTATAGAATAAATGAAATGGCAAATACAGACACCAACGAGAAAACATTATTGGTAGCTATAAGGATATATAAGGAAGATAGATACAGTTCTATAAGGAAGATAGACATTAAGCATTAAAACGGCTGTATATAAGAAGTGTGACATCAAGGAAAAAAACAGCACTGCTGTTGATATTATAGACACCATTTAATAAACAAACCAATATCAGTATTGATTTTACCAAATCAATACTGGTGAGCATATAATAAATAGCAAATCTGAGCTGTACCCATTGACTGTGTGTGATCCCACCTTCAGGCTGCCAAGTGACTGTCCTTTCAGTTGTGTGTGTGTGTGTGTGTGTGTGTGTGTGTGTGTGTGTGTGTGTGTGTGTGTGTGTGTGTGTGCGTGTGTGTGTGTGTGTGTGTGCTGTGTGGTGCGTGTGTGTGTGTGTGTGTGTGTGTGGATGCGTGTGTGTGTGTATGTGTGCATGCGTGGATGCGAGGATGCGTGTGTGTGTGTGTGTGTGTGTGTGTGTGTGTGCATGCGTGGATGTGTGTGTGTGTGTGTGTGCGCGCGTGTGTGTGTGTATGTGTGCATGCGTGGATGTGTGTGTGTGTGTGTGTGTGTGTGTGTGTGTGTGTGTGTGTGTGTGTGTGTGTGTGTGTGTGTGTGTGTGTGTGTGTGTGTGGATGCGCGCATGTGTGTGTGTGTGCGTGCGTGCCCACTCAGGAAGACAGCTGCTGGGGAACTTAATAACACACAATAGCATATAGGGAGATGATGCTAATGCGGCCCGACACCGCGGGGGCTTCCTATGGGAAGTTACACTTTAACCCTTTCATGTCTGGTGTGATATTGCAGTGGGCTGATAGGGATGGAATCAGAGGGAGATGAGACAGGGTGACAGGATGAATTAGACAATTAAAGTCCCCGGTGTGTGGAGATATTCCCACTCCATTATATTACCTCTCCATCTCAGCCTCTCAGCTCTCATCGATTGCTTGCCATTTGCGATTTGCATATATATAGCGACCCTGTCATCTTAAAGGCCATTACTGCGCCATTGAGAGAGAGATATATAATGGATGTTAAGATCTGCTCTAATACGAACAAGAGACAGCGTGTCGTTAGATCAGGTCATTTTGGGACAACGTGCATCCCCATTGGGGGGTCTGGGATCTCAATTAATTTTAATTTTATTAGATATGTGATAGTTTAATCATGGCCCACCTTTCAGTGTGGGAGAAAATCAATTGCATATTCTTGTTTAAAAGTTCAATTGCGGATTATTTAATAATGAAGGGAGACACGAGTAGGACGTGAGTTCACAAGTGTGTGTGTGAGTTCACGAGTGTGTGTGTGTTCAAAACCCACACACACACACACACATACACACACACACACACACACACACTCTCACAATTAGCATCTGCAAATATACTGTATTTACGATGTACCATAGGCCTATATCTACATGCATGTATACATACAGACATAGGCCTACACAAAGAGAGATCTATATATATTTATCTTTATATCTATGTATCATTATAGTTATGTACAGACTACTAAATGACAGAGGATTTTACATTTGACATTTCTGAATGAGATTGATTGATTGAATTTAGATTTAGCACATTTTCCATTTTGATCTATTTTAAATGTTTGGTCTATTTAACATTGTAGGTCTATATATATATATATATATATATAGACCAACAATGTTAATATACTGCATATTGATGTTTTCATTGCATTGGCAAAATATTTCAGTATTGACCATTGTCTTCATGAACCTGTGATAATGCTGAATGGACAATAAACTAAATGCAACTAAACTAAACTGTCTAGTCCAACAATTCTTTCTTAAATGACATTGACATTTCTTAAAATGACTAATTAAGTGTGTGACATAGAAGTCAATCTGGGCAAAGGTAAATGCAGAACTGCCTACAGTTTGATGTTATAGGCCTATGACTCCATTATACATTATATTATTACTATTAGTATTATATTATATTTGAAATACATTATCATGTATAATACAAAGATTATATCAAATAAAATGACTTCATAAGTTATGATAATATCAGTTATTTTATTGAATGCAATGTATTTAAAGGTATGACCTGATTAGACTAGATTCGATTAGATTCAAATGTCAAATGGTCCATTTCTCATTGCACAGCACTAGTACAGTACAGCGAAAAATAAGTTAGCATCTAACCAAAGTGCATGGTCATATGCACTGTACAGTGGTTAAATAAGAGGGTGTGCATACAGTATATGTATGTACAGAAAAAGAGTATAAGGTATAAGATATGTGCAGATATAGGTATATATATATATATATATATATATATATATATATCTAATATGTTAATATGTTAATATATTAATATATGTTAATATATCTTGTTAATATGAATGCTTGTGAACTGCTCTATTGTTATGTTGGCGTACCTCAGCGTTATGCTATTGTCTACTGTCTACAAATGTACTCCTTGTAAGCCGCTTTGGATAAAAGCGTCTGTAAAAATGTAAATGTAAATATATATATACAGTATACAGTATACAAGCATCAGGTAGTATACATGGATATACATGTAGTGAGCAGGGGTATGCTAATACTACTTGCCCAGGGACTGCAGATGTAAACTTAGATGTAACTCACATGTCCAAATCCAACATTTTCCAGTCCATGTGGATTCAGTGGAAACATGAAGCATGCAGGGGACATGAGCAGGGTGTCAAACACATGCCAAACAGCCATTAATACAATCATTTAATAGATGGAAAGTACATGGCTGACACATTGTTCTGCTCTGCTGTCAAATCAATCAATCAATAATAAATTAGAAATTGATTTAACTATTCTAAATCTAAATCTGGAAGATTTAAATCGTCTTCATTGGTCACATACATGTAGACATATGACCTCCGACCCCAGCCCCAAGTTTCTCTCTCTCTCTCTCTCTCTCTCTCTCTCTCTCTCTCTCTCTCTCTCTCTCTCTCTCTGCTCTCTCTCTCTCTCTCTCTCTCTCTCTCTCTCTCACATACATACATGTAGACACACACATTGAAATGTGTTTCTCTGCATTTAACCCATCCTATTATTAGGAGCAGTGAGCAGCTATTGTATATACAGCTGCCCAGGGAGCAGTGTAAGGGGTCTGGTGCCTTGCTCAAGGGCACCTCGGCAGTGCCCAGGTGTGTCAGGGACTTGAACCGGCGACCCTCCTGTTCCCAATGTTGTGTCTCGTCCAAAAAAACGTTAGTCTAGTCATGTTTCATGTTTTGTTAAGTCATTATTGTCTTGTCTCCCACTTCCTGTTTTACTTTGGTCCTCACCTTTTGTGTCTCATTCCAGGTCCCTTGACTCCCTATCCCAGGTGTGTACCTGCCCTCGTTAGCGTTAGCCTCGCCCCTGATTGTTGTCACCTGTTCCCAGGTACCTCATGTTTAAACTCTCCAGTTTCCCCCTTTGTCTGGTGCCAGTTCGTCTTGTGCTGTCGTGATGTCAGTAGCCCGCGGACCAGTGTTTTCCCCTCTTGTTTCAAGCCTGATTCATGCCCCTGAGTTTTTGTGCCAGTAAGTTTTATTCGTCATTTTGTGAGTGATTTGCTGTTGATATTTTCTGACGGCGTTTTTATTGTAATAGTTCGTTTTTGACCCTCATACTGAGGACAATGTATTGGAATAAAGTATTTTTGCTCATACTTTATCTGTATGTCTCCTGGGGTCGTACATTTGAGTCCTACTACCTTGTGTCCCAACAGACTGAGCTACTGACGCCCTATTTAGAGGCACCCTTTGCTCAGTTCCATCTGTGGCCTCTGATGACACATGTTGGGACGGTGAAGACGCCTAAAAAGATGCTTCCAGGTCAGAGGGATGTTTTGTAGACTTTTTCAGCTTCTCTCGTTTAACGTCTCCCATTTTTTCACATGATACACAACAACAACAACAAATATAAACAACAATAATATTAATAATAATAACAATAATAAAAAAATTATAATAATAATAATAATAATTTGTATTATTTTTGACATTATTGTTATATATTATTGTGTATATATACAATAATATTGTATATATATATTATTATATAGTAATAATAATAATAATTTGTATTATTATTATTACTATAAAAATTATAACAATAATGTAAAAAATCCAATTCAAACTTTTCGGTGAATTCCAGTGTATAATATGTTTAATATATAATAATATAAACATAATATATAAATACCAGGGTAAAATGTGTGTAGACTAGAGTCGGTGATAAGCAGGTCACTGTGGGATACTGCAGCAGCAGCAGCAGCATCAGCATCAGCAGCGGTCTGGTCTCTATAATTCTCAGACGCCGGGGGCGTGGCTTACTGACATCAGCATTGCCGTAGTACAGTGTTCAGCGGGGAGGACTGTCTGGCGCACCAGCCACGCATGTATTTTGGATGGGATCTATGGATTTCGCGCTTTTTTTATAATTAATGGAAGTGGATCGGTGGAACAGTGTGTTTATAGCGTGACCCAAAGAAAGATTAAGAGACAGAAGAAGTCGCAAAGTTGTAAGCTGCAACGGTGAGTTTTCCTCAGTGTTTTTCTCGGTTGCCCTTTGCAGACTGTGTCGGGGCTAGACAGACACGCAGTCGAGTTGTCGTGCATGCTGTGTCTGAAGTTCGTATTCGCCTCGTCATGTTTGTAACTGATATGTTATGTGTCTGGGATCTCAACCCAGGAGGGAGATATAGTGTCAAACACAACCTACTTTGTTTATAAATGCTACTTTATGCCTTGTGTTTCCCTGATATGTACACTATTGTTTTTTTTCATATTTGGTGACTTTGTGATGAGTGTGTTCTGTCACATGTCCATGCCTTATGAATAATTGTTTAAAATCATGTTAAATTCTATATATATATATATATATATATATCACTACCATATATTTGTGATGTAATGAAACATGTGATATTGACCATGATAACTTTATCTAAGTTTGCAGGTGTCTGGCTGCCTGGTTGCTGGGACGTGTGAGGTGGATGAGGAGGCTGTGTCGGGAGGAGAAGGCAGGGTTGTGTGCGCATGAGGGGCGCACCAACAAGAAGCCAAATTCTGCACTGCAGTGGATTTCCTCAGGTGTGCCCGTCGTCGCATCCGTCAGGTGTTTTCCACACCTGACGAACGATGCGGTGATCAAACGCCCCCGCCTCTAACGGACGCTTTTTTGTCGCTGCCATTTTTTGTAATTCTTAAAAATAAAACCTCCACAATAGGCTATCTAAAGCCCTGCAGACGGAGGCGGGCGGGGACGGTGTCTAGGACAGAGTCGTCTAGGACGGTGTCTAGGTCACTTCATCCTAGAGAGATAGGATGCCACGTGTGTCTTTGGGGAGCAGCTCCCTTTCTTCTCTCTCTCCTCCACTGCAGACACAGTGAGGTGGCTACTGTCTGGCTCCTGTCTGCCCATGTGCTGCAACACACACAGAGGAGCCAGCAGCCCTCTCTGCTCCGTCTGTCTGGGAACCGGGGGACTTGCGCTGTAAGGGCTTTTAAAGTGTTATGGACCAAACTCAGGACTTATCGGGGCTACAAAGAATACTCTCATCTTATTCACAGAATGGCCGAATAGCTTTTGGTTTTACTGTCTATTTTTTTTGTACCGAGAAGAAACAGCTTGTCGCCAATGGAATTTTTTTTTAATCTGCAGTGGACCTAAACCGTGCGACCAAAACATAAGCGATCAGGTCTTTTTGTTTTGCGATCAGGTATTTTACCGATTCTACTGTCTCATCTCAAGACTTCCTCAACATAAGACATCTCGGGCTGCATCAGACGCTCCCCAGGAGTTTCAGGTTTTAACCTCAGGGATCCTTCTCTCAGTTTTCTTAACCCTTCCAGGATTTTGTATTAACTCCAGCCAGTAAAAATATATATCTATATCTATACGTATATATCTTTTATACATACAATACATATATTTCAAAACAAATCTCAGACCTCTTTTAGTGCCCCGGAACTTTTTCAACTTTCTTCCTATGAACACCGCTTGTCTCGGCCATGGCATCTGAGAGCTTCCAGTACCGAGCGCTCTTCGAGTACCAGCGTGAGCGCGGCGACGACATCGGCCTGCAGCCGGGCGACCTGCTCACCGTGGCCAAGTCCTCGCTGGTCCAGGCCGGACGACCGGCGTACCAGGAGGGGGACGAGCGCAGCCCCAAGGGCTGGCTGCACGGCACCAACGAGCGGACCAAAGAGACGGGCGACTTCCCGGGCACCTTTGTGGAATATGTGGGCGTGGTGGTGGTGAGACCGGCCCCGCCCGCCACCGCCACCGCCACCGCCACCACGCCCCGGACACCCGGAGGGCCGCAGGCCGCCGCGGGCCCCCAGCTGCTGGGCGGGGCTGCCACCTCAGGTAAGAGCCTCCCCACCCACCCCACCCCACCCCTCCCAAACCCCCTGCCCATTCACCAGATTGACATTGTCACTGTAAAAGGATGTATGACTAATGCATACGTTTGATTGAAGGTTACCTTTCATTGGATGTATGTTAAGTATTTGTACGTTATTATGATCTAAATGTGTTTTAAAGCTGCTGAAGGTAATATTCCAGAGTTGTGAAGCACGAGGGAAGCAGAAAAGAAACGGAAAAAGAAACTAAACCTCTAAAAACTGCTTCTCAATTTTATGCACCTATGATTGACAGGCAAGAAAGAACCAATCAGGGAAGCGGTCTAATTGTCTCATCTGTCTAAATCTAAATCTGGAGGGATTCACACACAGTGAAATTAGTTTCTCTGCATTAAACCCATCCTAGAATTAGGATCAGTGGGCAGCTATTTGATATCCAGCGCCCGGGGGGGGGGCAGTGTAGGGGTCTGGTGCCTTGCTCAAGGGCACCTCAGCAGTGCCCAAGTGTTTCGGGTACTTGAACCGGCGACCTTCCGGATCCCAAGCCAAGTCCCAACTGACTGAGCTGTCCTGCCGCCCCTGGTCTCAGGCAGAGGCGGGCGCAGTCAGCTTAAAAATATCTATTGTCACACCGCATTTCTGCACTCACTAATAGCTGACGGACGGCTAAGGCCATTTCTAACAAACTTCACTCAAATATTAACTCTTAAATCTTACCTACTGCTCCTGTAACCAAACATCTCCTGTTCTTGTACGGCTAACCTTGGCCTTTGCAGAAAGAGAGTCTTTCTCCAGGCAGATGTTCAGAGTATGATAGAGGTGAAGCAATGCCGCTGTCTTGTGCTCTTCCTACGCTACCACTGTGTCCAAGTTCCGATCTTTTTTCCATTACGTTGACCACAGGACACTTAATCGCACCGTTAAGTTTTGGATTGACCGTTAGGACTTAATGATTGATGGTATTGGAAAAGCAACATCCAGACTCAGTCAGGGATAGGTAACATGTTATGTCTGGGCGTTAACAATGCAGAAAACTCAAGAATAAGTATATGGAGTTTTGGGAAAAGGTATGAAAAGTTGCTGATAGATCTGATGCTAAAATGATCACGAAATAAAACCGATATCTGATTCCAGTATTTATCTATGGGCCTCACTGGAACAGCATTCAAGTCTTTTTACTTTACCAATAAGTGATGTGAGTGTTTAGGAATCTGGCGGGGTTTAGTCCTGGAAAATGCTGTCGTATAATTTGCTGCAATATGCTTCTCTGTTTTATGTGTCAGGGCTGTGTTCATACAACCATGATATATTTGGAAAAGAGAGTTTGTGTGTTTTCCCTCTCTCGTTCGAATCCATGCACCATTTCAAGGCTGAGGGTGACTCTGTCCAAGGATAACGCTGCACCAATTTCAAAGGACATTGCAAAACAAAACTCAACCATTTAAAAGGCTATTTCTGACGCTGGAAGCTTTGATTAGTGTTTTTACAGGCTTGGTGTGGTTAGCTTTGGTTTAATCCAGAGTGTCTGGTATGGGCTGTATACTGGAGCTAAAACACTCCTCTGTGTTTATTGCTCTCCATGCGCTAAATGGGTCAGATGGACAGCAATGTTCTCTTTCTCTCCTTCCATTCCTCTATTCCCCTTCCATCCTCTCTCTCTCTCTCTCTCTCTCTCTCTCTCTCTCTCTCTCTCTCTCTCTCTCTCTCTCTCTCTCCTCTCTCTCTCTCTCTCTCTCTCTCTCTCTCTCTCTCTCTCTCTCTCTCTCTCTCTCTCTCTCTCTCTCTCTCTCTCTCTCTCTCTCTCTCTCTCTCCATGAACTAACATAACCTTTATGTCTTGGCTTTATACTTTCTCTGCCCCCCCCCTTCTTAACAGACTTTTTTCCTCTCCCTCTCTATTTTCCCGCCCTTCTAATCCCTCTCTCCATTACTATGCGGTTGCAAGACTTCAAAGCATGCTATGTATGCTAGCTAGGCCAGCCAGCCCTCATTCCCTCCCTCCCTCGTTTCCTCCCTCGTTCCCTCGTGCCGTCTCTCCCTCTCTCTATCTCTCTACCCTCTCCCTAGCATCCTGCATTAAGCACAAGGCTGCGTTTGTCCTGAATAATTGATTGTCTGGCTGGCAAGCTCGTGTCCTGACGTGCCACAGTCTTGCAGTCACAAATCACCATCCTCAGAGTCGCAGCAGCGGCACAAGTAGCAGTAGCAGCAGTAGCAGCAATAGCATAGCAGCAATAGCAGCAGTAGCGGCAGTAGCAGCAATAGCAGCAGTGGCAGTAGCGGCAGTGGCGGTAGTGGTGGTAGTGGCAATAGCGGTAGCAGCGGTAGCATCTGTAGCAGCAGCAGCAGTAGCAGTAGCAGCAGTAGCACGTAGCAGCCGTAGCAGTAGTAGCAGTAGCAGCAGTAGCAGCCGTAGCAGCAGTAGCAGTAGCAGTAGCAGTAGAAGTAGAGCAGTGGCGGTAGCGGTGGTAGCGGTGGCCGTGGCGGTAGCGGTAGCAGCACCAGGCCCTGCCCAGGCTATGTTGAGTGATCAGCAGAAAACTCCACTGGGGCTGACGAGCAGACACGCCCTGATGTTGCCCTTCTCTTGATTGGACTGAATGGTGTTACATTTAGAGAGTATCCTACCCCCCCCCCTCCCTCTCCCCCGTCCCTCTTTATTGATGACCTCATCACTGGACGTAAACATTATTAATAGGCTCGCAGGCAAATCATTAGTTTGCGTGACAGATAATTCCTTGCAGATGGAGTTAGTGCAGGTGTAAATCAAATGAGTCTTCTGCAATGTGCATACTGCATCATCCTGATCGGATTGAAGGGAAAGGGCTCATGGATTGCCGATCAAACACTTTCTGTGTAGATCGTTAATATAACAGACTTTTTAATATAGCGGATAATAAATAAAGATTCAATCAATTCATTAGTTATATGATAATAATGAATATATGATATTGTATATTTTGGATGTATAGATTCTAAACATAGAGGTATTTTAGTATTGTAGTATTGCTATTATGGTAGTTACCACTGCTTATTTGATTTATTATAATTTTAGGAGTATTGCCAAATAATTGCTCAGTTTACTATAATGTCGCTGTTGGTTGTGGACAGAGAACACCAAGCAGAACCGAGGGCTTTGATGGAGTGGCCCTCAGGTCTTGGCTGACACTTCCATTACTTTAGAGATGAGTCATTTTTCTGATCAATGTGGGCGGTGATCATTTTATTTTTTCATTAGGACCCTTTATTCAACAAATCATTTATATGAGGACTAGATCCATCTCCCAGCCAACCCGCTGGACTGTACCACCTGGTGGGCTTATCCATCCATCATACATCTGGGTGGACCCTCCCACTGTGTGATGTCACTAGTGGGTCGTCACATGACAATTATGTTTTTGAACAGCTTCTAATGGCTTCTAATCCCCCTCCCACCTTGTGGTAAATGAGGGACTCTTGAAGTGTAGTGCTTTCCACAGACCCTACTGCACAAGGACGGTGTGGCTGACTCAAGGTTCATTCTTGTTTGTCTTTGAAGGCTGGGCTGAATCTAGAGTTGGATCTAGAGTGCATTTCTAACCCCCTGCAGTGGCGTTTGCTGGTGGAGGATATTGTGGTACCGGTTGGGAGTCTGTTAGGGAAAAGGCTCTTTGAAAGGGTCAGCTTTCATGAGAGAACTTCCCCAGGCCCTCGAGAGATCGTCGTCAGACCGAGTAGCACAAGAGCGTCTGAATTATTAACCCCTGGTTGATGTAGGGGTCTTATGGGCTCGGCTACTTTGCTATTCCACACTCACGTCCTCCTCTCCAATGGTAGCCACCGTGCAAGACTGTTCAGCGCCATCACAAACCATTAAAACCCGCCTCCACCCCCCCCAGGCCAGTCCATTACTCACAACTCACAGACACCGTTAATTATGTCATTTTGGTTAATGAATCCTTTCAGAGGTTTTTTCCCAATCACTTGCACCTGCAGCGACGACGTAGGTGGTGGCAGAGCTAAAAGGTTAACACCGCCAGAGTTCAGAGAGAAGCTAACGCCTTACTAATCAAACGCGGTGTACTTCGCGATGGGCGTGCTAACACGTCGGATGGCGGCACTCCCTTTGATGTAAACCAGAGAGCCCATTAGGTACAAGACACCCACACACACCCTTATCGCTACACTGGGCTACAGACATTGATTGCCTCTGGTAAATATGCAAGAGAGCACATAGGTTACAGGAAGCTCCACTGTCTGCATCAGGGATGAGTGTGCTTTGTCTTAGTATTATCTTTTATCTTTTAGAGTATCTTTGTATTATACAGAGTATTCTATCTTAGTATTATGCAGAGTATCTTTGTATTATACAGAGTATTATATCTTAGTATTATGCAGAGTACCTTAGTATTATACAGAGTATTATATCTTAGTATTATGCAGAGTATCTTAGTATTATACAGAGTATTATAACTTAGTATTATACAGAGTATCTTTGTATTATACAGAGTATTATATTTTAGTATTATGCAGAGTACCTTAGTATTATACAGAGTATTATATCTTAGTATTATGCAGAGTATCTTAGTATTATACATAGCATTATATCTTAGTATTATGCAGAGTACCTTAGTATTATACAGAGTATTATATCTTAGTATTATGCAGAGTATCTTAGTATTATACAGAGTATTATATCTTAGTATTATACAGAGTATCTTGTATTATACAGAGTATCTTAGTATTATACAAGTTCTTAGTATTATACAGAGTACCTTACTATTATACAGAGTATTATATCTTAGTATTATACAGAGTATCTTAGTATTATACTTAGTATTATATCTTAGTATTATATCAGAGTACCTTAGTATTATACAGGGTATCTTAGTATTATACTTAGTATTATATCTTAGTATTATTCAGAGTACCTTAGTATTATACAGAGTATTATATCTTAGTATTATACAGAGTATCTTTGTATTATACAGAGTATTATATCTTAGTATTATGCAGAGTACCTTAGTATTATACAGAGTATTATATCTTAGTATTATGCAGAGTATCTTAGTATTATACATAGCATTATATCTTAGCATTATACAGAGTATCTTAGTATTATACAACGTATCTTAGTATTATACAGAGTAGTATATCTTAGTATTATACAAAGTGTCTTAATATGATACAGAGTACCTTACTATTATACAGAGTATTATATCTTAGTATTATACAGAGTATCTTAGTATTATACTTAGTATTATATCTTAGTATTATTCAGAGTACCTTAGTATTATACAGAGTATTATATCTTAGTATTATACAGAGTATCTTTGTATTATACAGAGTATTATATCTTAGTATTATGCAGAGTACCTTAGTATTATACAGAGTATTATATCTTAGTATTATGCAGAGTATCTTAGTATTATACATAGCATTATCTTAGCATTATACAGAGTATCTTAGTATTATACAACGTATCTTAGTATTATACAGAGTAGTATATCTTAGTATTATACAAAGTGTCTTAATATGATACAGAGTACCTTACTATTATACAGAGTATTATATCTTAGTATTATACAGAGTATCTTAGTATTATACTTAGTATTATTTCTTAGTATTATACAGAGTACCTTAGTATTATACTTAGTATTATATCTTAGTATTATACAGAGTATCTTAGTATTATACTTAGTATTATATCTTAGTATTATTCAGAGTACCTTAGTATTATACAGAGTATTATTCTTAGTATTATACAGAGTATCTTTGTATTATACAGAGTATTATATCTTAGTATTATGCAGAGTACCTTAGTATTATACAGAGTATTATATCTTAGTATTATGCAGAGTATCTTAGTATTATACATAGCATTATATCTTAGCATTATACAGAGTATCTTAGTATTATACAACGTATCTTAGTATTATACAGAGTAGTATATCTTAGTATTATACAAAGTGTCTTAATATGATACAGAGTACCTTACTATTATACAGAGTATTATATCTTAGTATTATACAGAGTATCTTAGTATTATACTTAGTATTATATCTTAGTATTATTCAGAGTACCTTAGTATTATACAGAGTATTATATCTTAGTATTATACAGAGTATCTTTGTATTATACAGAGTATTATATCTTAGTATTATGCAGAGTACCTTAGTATTATACAGAGTATTATATCTTAGTATTATGCAGAGTATCTTAGTATTATACATAGCATTATATCTTAGCATTATACAGAGTATCTTAGTATTATACAACGTATCTTAGTATTATACAGAGTAGTATATCTTAGTATTATACAAAGTGTCTTAATATGATACAGAGTACCTTACTATTATACAGAGTATTATATCTTAGTATTATACAGAGTATCTTAGTATTATACTTAGTATTATTTCTTAGTATTATACAGAGTACCTTAGTATTATACTTAGTATTATATCTTAGTATTATACAGAGTATCTTAGTATTATACTTAGTATTATATCTTAGTATTATTCAGAGTACCTTAGTATTATACAGAGTATTATATCTTAGTATTATACAGAGTATCTTTGTATTATACAGAGTATTATATCTTAGTATTATGCAGAGTACCTTAGTATTATACAGAGTATTATATCTTAGTATTATGCAGAGTATCTTAGTATTATACATAGCATTATATCTTAGCATTATACAGAGTATCTTAGTATTATACAACGTATCTTAGTATTATACAGAGTAGTATATCTTAGTATTATACAAAGTGTCTTAATATGATACAGAGTACCTTACTATTATACAGAGTATTATATCTTAGTATTATACAGAGTATCTTAGTATTATACTTAGTATTATATCTTAGTATTATTCAGAGTACCTTAGTATTATACAGAGTATTATATCTTAGTATTATACAGAGTATCTTTGTATTATACAGAGTATTATATCTTAGTATTATGCAGAGTACCTTAGTATTATACAGAGTATTATATCTTAGTATTATGCAGAGTATCTTAGTATTATACATAGCATTATATCTTAGCATTATACAGAGTATCTTAGTATTATACAACGTATCTTAGTATTATACAGAGTAGTATATCTTAGTATTATACAAAGTGTCTTAATATGATACAGAGTACCTTACTATTATACAGAGTATTATATCTTAGTATTATACAGAGTATCTTAGTATTATACTTAGTATTATTTCTTAGTATTATACAGAGTACCTTAGTATTATACTTAGTATTATATCTTAGTATTATACAGAGTACCTTAGTATTATACTTAGTATTATATCTTAGTATTATACAGAGTATTATATCTTAGTTTTATACCAAGTATTCTGAGTAGTATATCAAAGTATTATACAGAGTACCATATCTTAGTATTATACAGAGTATCTTAGTATTAAACAGAGTATTATAACTTAGTATTATTCAGAGTATTTTAGTAATAAACAGAGTATTATATCTTAGAATAATACAGGCTAGGGCTTGGATCCGCTGCCTGTATCACTAAGCAGCGCGGTGGAACAGTAAGGACCGGTGAGGGCAGAGGACGGAGCGTTCAGACAACACAACAGACATGCTCATTAGAACAGCTCTACAGCTGCACCTTTCCCCTCAAGACTCATCTCTTTTCTCTCTTATCAAAAGTGCCTTCCTCTCACTCCACCTGTCTGTCCACCCCCCATGCCCCCCCCCCCCCCCCCCCACCCCCCGTCCCTGTTCCCGTCCCCCCAAAAAAAGACCCAAATGCAAACGACTACGTTGCCCATGATCAAACATGGAGCGATGAGAATATACATTAAGACGGTTCTCCCCTGTCTGCCGGTTTGCAGAGGACTCCTCGTGTCAGCCGGACCTGTTGGGCTCCACACAGAGAATCCAACTCCTCATCACCACCGTGGGTCGTAAGGGGGCGGTGGCTGCATGTTACAGACAGGCCCCCTTCAGCCTCACGTGTATCACAGGCTCCCTCCCTCTGCTCCTTGATACATCCATGAACAACAACACACACACGCACACGCACACGCACACGCACACACAGACAGACAGACAGACACACACAGAGACAGACAGACAGACAGACATACAGAGAGACAGACAGACAAAGTCAGAGAGACACACACACACACACACACACGACGCACACACACACACACACACACGCACACGCACACCTGACGCCAGGTCGAATGGGGGTCAACAGCAATAGGACTATTTAAATTAGCTTTATGATGGAGCTCATGCCAGGCATTCTGAATGTCCTCCTGTGTGTGTGTGTGACATCAGGTACGTGTTCAGAAGCTCTGCAGCCCCCGATAATGAGGAGACAAAGAACGAGAGAGAGCGAGAGAGCGAGAGAGCGAGAGAGCGAGAGAGAGAGAGAGCGAGAGAGAGAGAGAGAGAGAGAGAGAGAGAGAGAGAGAGAGAGAGAGAGAGAGAGAGAGAGAGAGAGAGAGAGAGAGAGAGAGAGAGAGAGAGAGAGAGAGAGAGAGAGAGAGAGAGAGAGAGAGAGAGAGAGAGAGAGAGAGAGAGAGAGATGGGTAGAGAGACAGAGGGAGACAAAGAGAAGATGCGTGCCAGCCAGTGGCCAGCGGTGATCAGCCGCTTCACGTGTAGCCAGTGGAGCGATGGGTGTTTCCAGCTGGGGATCGATGCCTCTTAACAGGCGGGGGCTGCTGAGCTAAAGTGCCTCGTTTGTGGGTTCAGACGGACCCCCCTGGGCCTGGTTCCCGGGCACATGGACCATGCCATGCAGTGTGGAAAATAATAACGCTAGCAGTATGGTAGCGCTATTATTTTTGCTGGAGACAAGCCATGTGTGACTGTGTGACTGTGTGTGTGTGTGTGTGTTGTGTGTGTGTGTGTGTGTGTGCAGAAGTGCAGAAAACGGATGTCTTCACGCCTCCAGCGTCGGGATAAACTCAGAGTGATGACATTTTGTTCTCTCCGTGAGAACAAAGAAATAAAGAAAAGCTTTATTTATTTTCCCTGCCGCGGTGGTTCACTATTTCTTCACCGCTATCTCTCCGCCTCCATCTCCTCTCTGCCTTATTGCCTTCCCTCCGCTGCCGCTTCTCTTCTCTCTCTTTAATATGGTTTCATCCGTCGGCAAGAAGGACTGCTCTTAGTTTTCTGTTAAATTGGGACTTGTTCCTTCATAGGACTTTTCAGT
>CM051004.1:23021500-23024000 GCA_027704905.1 Muraenolepis orangiensis
CTAGGATGGGTTAAATGCAGAGAACACGTTTCACTGTATGTCTTCATGTATGTGACCAATAAAGAGGATTCAATCCTCAAGATTTGTTGTTGTTGTTGTTATTATTGCTCAACACAGAAACCACACACACACACACACACACAGAGTATCTGCGATTGCTCTGTATGTACTATACATTCTATACATGTATTGATGGCATAGTCCATGTGAAAGCTATGCTAATTAGGGGTGTGATGTATTATTGATGGCGAGGGGATTAGCCATTCCCTCTCATTCACTACTTTCCTCTGGTCTCTCTCTCATCTCATTTCCTCCTTTCATTCATTCATTGATTCATCAATTTATTATGTACAGATTTTTTGGGTTTTGTATAGTAATAATAATAATAACAATAATAATAATTACAATAATAATATTAATAATTGTAATAATAACAATTATAATAATTGTAATAATAATTATAATAATTGTATTAATAACAATTATAATAATTATAATAATAACAATACTTATAACAATAACAATTATAACAACTATAATTCTAATAACATAATAATTATATTTATAATAAAAACAATAACAATTCTAATAGTAATTACAATAATAATAATAATAATTATTATTATAATTAATTATTATTCCTACTATTACTATTATTAAGAATAACGATAAGTATAAGAATGATGATTATAATAATAATTTCTTAATGTTTGTATGTATTTATTTTGTATTATTTTGTATTTTTGTATGAAGTTACACGTTTTACTGAAGCCCCACGGCTCTGCCCAGAGGTTGCTTTGAACTTACCCTGAACCGGCTCTAAACACACACACACACACACACACACACACACACACACACACGTGATATCACACAACAGTGTTCCAGTAATTTGTTCACCGTTCCATTTCTCTCCTTTATTCTCTGTCCACTGTCCACTGCACCCCCTAGCTGTGTCTCCTGTCCACTTTCCACTGCACCCCTGCTGTGTCTGCTGTCGCTTTGTCACTGTGTGTGTGTGTGTGTGTGTGTGTGTGTGTGTGTGTGTGTGTGTGTGTGTGTGTGTGTGTGTGTGTGTGTGTGTGTGTGTGTGTGTGTGTGTGTGTGTGTGTGTGTGTGTGTGTGTGTGTGTGTGTGTGTGTGTGTGAGCCAGACGAACATAGTGGTCTAACTCGTAGTCTTAAGGTTAAGAAAAGCCCTGTTTAACAACGCCTGAAAGAACAAAACGACAGCTGTTCTGTATCTATGGATCGCGTTGGACATCCAGGTCCGTCCGGTATGGGTCCTGTTCTCCATCACGTCTCGTTACGCTGGTTCTATGTTTGCTTTTTAGCCTCAGTGTCTTAAGGTGCTACCTAAAGTGCCTTCTAAATTAATCCTTTATGTAATATAATATAACTTTACTGCAACATTTGCACTATGGTTAGATGCCAAATCATTTTCGCTGTACTGTATTTGTGCTGTGCAATGACAATACATTTGAATCGAATGAAATCGATTATAATCTAATCTAATCTAATATAAAAGCTATAATAATGCTGGGTGATACGGACAAAGTCAAATATCGATATTCTTGACCAAATATCTATAATATCGCTGTTGTGATGATATTATGGATGAGTATTGATGCTTTCACCAAATATTTAGGGATTTTTGATCAATTGAATCAGTGTTGACGATTGGAGATGTTTGATCAATAATCACATATCAGTGTGGATCCAATGACTAAATGGGTAGAGGCAAACTATAGAACAGTCTGGTAAGTTTAGAAAAATAACATTTCTTTACAGTAATGCAGCCTTTAAAAACCAGGAAAAGACGACACTTATCACAATGTTACCATTTCCAAAATACTAGACCCATATCTAATATCACTATATTGATATTAGATATGGATATACATCAGTGATATCCTGTGTGGACCAGCTCATGATTGATGAGCCATGGCTCCTCACACACACACACACACACACACACACACACACACACACACTCACTCACTCACTCACTCACTCACTCACTCTTGTCCTCCTCTTCCTCTCTTGGCTGTAATTGGGTCAGTGATTGAAGAAGAGAAAGAGAAAAAAGCGGTCTGTCACCATCTTTTACAGTTCCTTCAACTTTGGTTCGATCCGTGTGAGTATGTGTGTGTGTGTGTGTGTGTGTGTGTGTGTGTGAGTGTGAGGGTTTGGGTGTGTCTGTGTGTGAGTGTGTGTGTGTGTGTGTGTGTGTGAGTGTGAGTGTGAATGTGTGTGTGTGTACATGTGTGCGTTCTTGCTCACCCATTTTCTGGTGTGTACTCAGTAGAAGCTTCCTCTCGTTGGCCCCAAATTCATTACTGATCGTTACTCTTAACTTTAGAACAAGAAAGAAATATTTTATTATTGATTGTTACTCTTAAGAACAAGAATGAAATATCTCATTAATTATCGTTTTTCTTAAATAACAATTAAGAAATATTTCATATATTTCATTGTTACTCTTAAGAACAAGAAATAAA
>CM051004.1:23036500-23039000 GCA_027704905.1 Muraenolepis orangiensis
GCAGTGTAGTAGGGGGGTCTGGTGCCTTGCTCAAGGGAGTGCCCCCAGGTGTTTCGGGGACTTGAACCGGCGAACCTTCCGGTTCCCAAGCCCTAAATCCCAAAAGACTGAGACTATCCAGCTGCCTCTTACAGAAGCAGGTTTAAAGAAAGTAAGTTACACAGAACAAAACAGGTGGACAGAATACACTGGTGAAAGACGTGGTTCAACAATAGACACACAGAAAACACAAAAGAAGACAGTAGTTGGGTTTTCATCACCATATTTCATATTTCAATTCACATTTTGTGAATATCGCATTAGAAAATGTGGATGGAAACGACCGAATTAGAAACAACTTCCTCTGATTCGCATACAGAATGATCCGCCCGCTTGAGGTGGTTTTTGACTGATTGGAATCGAGTTCATTTCGCAAAAGCAGAGATGGAAACAACACGTGACTTCTGACGTGAAGTCACGTGACTCACGCTGGGGGCTTCTCCTCAAGCGTTCCTATGTCCAGAAAACGAGACTTATGTCACCGCCCGATATCCGTCACGGCTGACGTAGTCTTGTTTGCTCCAACAAGTTGATGGATGGAAACACCATGAGAGTGAGTAGAATTGTGCTGAGGAAAGGAAGGGTTTGCGGTTATCCAAACTGAACCAGGGTTCCAGGGCAAGCATCTTGAGTTTGAGTTAGTTTGAGCACAGGTTTTTGTCAGGCTGGTGGAATGGAAATGAGAACAACTCTTGATGGAGTCTTGGAACACATTGTCGATATTCCACCAGCTTTGTCCCATGACAATGTGGATAGAATATGCACATTGACAATGATCTATTCCCCTCCGTTTAACAGCATTTAGCTTTGCAGGATCTAGGGCTGTTGTTCCAACTGCTGTTATATACGTATATATATACGGTATGTATATATATATATATATATATATATATATATATATATATATACGGTATATATATATATATATATATATATATACTATATATATATATATATATATATATATGCAGCAGGTGTCTCACACACACACACACATACACACACAATTACACGGGTGATACAAACGTAGATTGTATGTAATGCGAGACAAACGCACACAATCATACCTGGAGGAACAGTGATAGACACAGGAATGTGCACAATGAGAGTCTTTACAACCTCCTGTGTGTCCTTCCTAACACCATGATGTATCGTGAACACGGTTATATATATATCTATATAGATATCTATCTATATATATAATAGTGGAACACAGCTCAAGGACATCCTCGTCCTCTTTAGTCCTCTTCTGGGGATTCCTCAGGGGTAGGGAGTACTATATATAAGATCAGGTGTGAGTGAGCACAAACAGCCCAACTGGTGTGTCAAATATGTGCTCATTTCTGTGCTCTAATAATTCACTGTTACATCCTATGATGAAATGCAGTAACACACACACACACGCACGCACGCACGCACACACGCACGCACACATGCACACACGCATGCACACACACACACACACCACGCACACACACACACACACACACACACACACACACACACACACAGATTCAAGATTCAAGATGTTTTTATTTGCCATGTGTAAGTACAATGAGATGCTTACTCTCCATTCACTCCTGCAGTATGAATTTCAACAGCAATACTTTGCTTTACAATACTATACTAAAACCAACGCTACATACCTACCATACTACCTACTATATGCTATACTATATGCAACACTAGACCTTAACAATGCTTTACACAACAAAAATAACAATAAAGTGACTGATGATACAGAATATACATATAGCGAGTGGTGTAAAAAGCATTTAAAAAAGCAATTTAAAGTGGCAGAAGTGCACAGCATCTTGAATACAGTGCAGTGCAGTGCAGTGCAGTGCAGTGCAGTGCAGTGCAGTGCAGTGCAGTGCAGTGCAGTGCAGTGCAGTGCAGTGCAGTGCAGTGCAGTGCAGTGCAGTGCAGTGCAGTGCAGTGCAGTGCAGTACAGCAGGGGTTCCCAACCGCCGGGCCGCGGACCGGTACCGGGCCGTGGAGGTGTTACTGCCGGGCCGCGAAACAGCTGTGTTTTTATCGTCATATTTGACTCAAATAATTTGAGTATAGGTGAACGGCGGGCGGTATAATCTATATATAGAGATTATATATATAGTATAATCTATATATATAGATTATATTGCAGTATATATGGGCGGTAATCTATATATATATATATTAAATATATATCGGTGGCATAACGAGAGACTTTCAGTTGCACGCGCTACTAAAGAGACTACGCGCTAGTGACGTGTCGGTCGCGAACGAGCCGGTTTTGTTACGGGCGCTCCGCGTACATGCGCGTTTATACTGAAATCGAGCCCTGCCGTTTTGTTAGGGGTGTGTGTTGACACACACTTTGACAACCGGTCCGTGAAAATTGACAACCGGTCCGCGAGATTTCTTTCATGTATCTGCCGGTCCGTGGCACAAAAAAGGTTGGGAACCCCTGCAGTGCAGT
>CM051004.1:23046500-23054000 GCA_027704905.1 Muraenolepis orangiensis
GTGCCATTGGAGTCCATGATTGGCGTCAACTATGTTCTGTTCTGTTCTGTTTGTCCTCATTCACTAGAGAAGAACCCGAAACTCAACATTTAGTCGCACAAAATATAAAGTTGCAACAAAAAAACCATCTCAAATCATCAAATCATATCGCAAAATAAGTGCAGCAATGTGAAAAGTGGGTGTGTCTAGAGAGCACACCGTCTCGTGTCATATTGCGATATATCACCACAGATACAAACTAAATAGAAATGTAGCATTAAAATGTAGTCGTCCCCCTCCCCCCAATCTCAGGTTATCAAATGAAGTAAGTGATTACCAAGAGGTGTCTTCTCTTTGTCTCCCAAGCTAAAGGCTAAGAGACATACTGCATGAGCAGGATTAGCATCAGCACTAAGCCTGGATCCTCGAGTAGCCTAGTAGTTACATTTTAATATGAAATTAAAAATACTGTCAGTCTTCCCTTCCTTCCTGCCTGCCTCTCTGCTTCACACACACGTGTTCCTCTGGCAGGTGATTAGTCAGGTCAACCTCCGCCTACAGGGTGGAGGTGACTTCGAGAGAGAGAGAGATTGGTAAAGTGAAAGGTAGTTTGTGTGTGAGAGCAGATATGGGGGGGGGGGGGGGGGGGGGGGTGATTAACAGTACAGAGGAGGAGCACCAGGGCAGGAGGAGGGGGAGAGAGGAGGGAGGGAGGAGTAATAGAAGTGAGGATGGATGGAGGGAGCGAGGAGGGGAGAGAGAGAGAGCGAGGGAGGGAGCGAGGAGGGGAGAGAGCGAGGGAGGGAGGGAGAGCCAGGGAGGGAATTAAAGGGAAGCGACAGCAGCACCCTCTTAGTCTTATCTTAATTATAAACAGGGTGACCCAGCTGGGCTCGTCACCATGTGGCTCCAGACACACACACCTAATAAACCTGTCTGACACTCCCTAATCAGCTCACTGCTCTAGGGAAGAGAGGTGTGTGTGTGTGTGTGTGTGTGTGTGTGTGTGTGTGTGTGTGTGTGTGTGTGTGTGTGTGTGTGTGTGTGTGTGTGTGTGTGTTGTGTGTGTGTGTGTGTGTGTGTGTGTGTGTGTGTGTGTGTGTGTGTGTGTGTGAGAGATTCTCCGTCCCATGGGAGCAGGTAAAGAGACTGAGGATGAGGATGAAAGTCAAGTCCTAAATTGCTTTTGGCCCCCCCCACCTTCCAACCCCACCCTCCCATTCCCCCTCCCCCCAACCTCCTCCTTCTCCCCCCCCCCCTTCTCTTCTCTCCTCCCTCCCATCCTCTTCTTCTCCTTGTTTTATTTTCCAATTCTCGCCACCGATGGGGAGAGACAGGACTGCAGATGACTCTCAGCCTGTGTGTCTGTCTTCTTCTACTTACTACTCCTGTGTGTGTGTGTGTGTTGTGTGTGTGTGTGTGTGTGTGTGTGTGTGTTGAAATGTGTACCAAGCATTACGCACACACACACACACACACACACACACACACACACTGTTGTAGACAGCGCAGCAGGTCACTTTCTGGACATGGTTGGTCTTTCTGGTGTTAATGCACTCAGGACCAATGATGGGCTGTGTGTGACGTGGTGGGGGAGGAGGAGGAGGAGGGGGGGGGGGAGGAGGAGGAGGAAGAGGAGGTAGAGGAGGAGGAGGAGGAGGAGGAGAGGAGGAGGAGGAGGAGAAGAGGAGGAGCAGGAGCAGGAGGAGGGGGAGGAAGAAGAGATGGGAGTTTTTCTTGGTGTCCCAAACCAAGGGGTCTTCAACCTTCTCCAGCCCAGGGACCTCTTGGTGGTGGATTAAGAAACAGATCAGGGACTCCCTATATGTCTTTTATAAATAAATTGCTGTTGCATTTCGTCCCATGAGGTCTATAGGCCTAATCATATATTTATAATGCCTTATTAACTTAAATATATCCAGCTTTGATGCTTAGTTAGAAGCCATGTAGACATCATTCAAATAAATGCATCAGGCTTAAACATTTCCATTGTACAATGACCGGGTCTATCTATGGGTCTATCTATGGGTCTATCTTACTCTGAGGCCCGGGTCTATCTATGGGTCTATCTATGGGTCTATCCATGGGTCTATCTATGGGTCTATCCATGGGTCTATCTATGGGTCCTATCTTACTCTGAGGCCCGGGTCTATCTATGGGTCTATCTATGGGTCTATCTATCTCTGAGGCCCAGGTCTATCTATGGGTCTATCTTACTCTCAGGCCCGGGTCTATCTATGGGTCTATCTATGGGTCTATCTATCTCTGAGGCCCAGGTCTATCTATAGGTCTATCTATCTCTGAGGCCCTGGTCGATCTATGGGTCTATCTATCTCTGAGGCCCAGGTCTATCTATGGGTCTATCTATCTCTGAGGCCCTGGTCTATCTATGGGTCTATCTATGGGTCTATATATGGGTCTATCTATCTCTGAGGCCCAGGTCTATCTATGGGTCTATCTATCTCTGAGGCCCAGGTCTATCTATGGGTCTATCTGTCTCTGAGGCCCGGGTCTATCTATGGGTCTATCTATCTCTGAGGCCCAGGTCTATCTATGGGTCTATCTATCTCTGAGGCCCAGGTCTATCTATGGGTCTATCTGTCTCTGAGGCCCGGGTCTATCTATCTTGTGGAGCCAACACTGCCTTTAAGGTGGAGTTTGGGTAAAACCAATGTGGGGGAAGTAAAGGTGACAGCAAGAATTGGTTTCTACATTAATCATGTTTGTGGACCCCCTGCAGTACCTCAGCGGACCCCCTGTCCTAAACAATATCAGTTATAGTTTGATATATAGTTAGATATATTTCCAGATATATCGTTTTCAGACTGTTTTCAGACGGGTAGACCCTCTCACCCATTTTCAACCACTTGGGAACTAGCTAGTGCACTACTGGCACCAGTGTTTTGCACAATATAACAAATGTACATTCAGATTCAGATTCAGATTCAGATTACTTTATTAATCCCGAGGGAAATTAAGGTGCAACAGTTGACACAGGGGGAATAAAAGCACACACAAAAAATACTAATACCTAAGCTAAAAAACAATAAAAATTGTATAAACAAAAATATAGTTAAATGAAATCTAAATGTATTGATAAATGAAGATAAATTTACAGTATTATTACAGTAGTACGTAGGTATATACAATACACAACAATACGTATAGTGCAAATTGGCAGAATAATATATTAATAAATAAATCAACTGAAAGTGACATGTGTAAAGTGAAAAGTGAATTTGAAGAGTGATTTGCAGTGCGTTGACCAAAAAATAATAATATTTAAGTACGTTGGCCTCAGGTCACTGAGTCGCCACTGTCCCTCTCACGACCCGAGGTAGATGAGTTAAAAAGTCTAATTGCCACAGGAAGAAAGGACTTCCTATGGCGTTCTGTGGTGCACCTGGGTGGAATGAGTCTGTTGCTAAAGGTGCTTCTATATGAGGTCAGCACCTGATGGAGAGGGTGAGAGTTGTTGTCAAGGATACTACGCAGCTTGCGCAGCATCCTTCTCTCAGACACCACCAACAAGGAGTCCAGCTGGACCCCCAGGACAGCGCCAGCCTTCCTGACAATCCTGCTGATCTTGTTGGCGTCTGCTGATCTCAACCTGCTTCCCCAGCACACAACACCGGAGAAGATGGCACTGGCTACCACCGACTGGTAGAACACATTCAGCATCTTGTTGCAAACGTTGAAGGACCGGAGCCTCCGCAGGAAGTAGAGACGGCTCTGGCCCTTCTTGTAAACAGCCTCAGAGTTCTTGGCCCAGACCAGTTTATTGTCCAGATGAACTCCCAGGTATTTATATTCCTGGACAACTTCAGCGGACACACCCTTGATGGAAATGGGTGTGGGTGTGGATTTCCTGCTGCGGAAGTCCACCACCATCTCCTTCGTCTTGTCAGTGTTGAGCTGCATATGGTTCAGCTCACACCACTCAACAAAGGAGTCCACGACGCCCCTGTACTCCTCATCGTTTCCCTCGCTGACACAACCAACAACTGCAGAGTCGTCCGAGAACTTCTGCAGATGGCAGGACACAGAGTTGTACTGGAAGTCTGAGGTGTAAAGGGTGAACAGGAATGGGGAAAGAACAGTTCCCTGTGGAGCACCAGTGCTGCTGACCACAGTGTCAGACACACAGTCCTGCAGTCTGACAAACTGTGGACGACCCGTCAAATAGTCAGTAATCCAGGACACCAGGGAAGAGTCCACCTTCATCGCCGTCAGCTTACTTCCCAGCAGGGCAGGCCGGATGGTGTTGAACGCACTGGAGAAGTCGAAAAACATGATTCTCACAGTGCTCCCGGGTCTGTCCAAGTGGGCGTAGTCAATCATATAAATATTTGTATAGTAATGTGTTCTATCAATTCATCCTGCAGGAGGGAATGGGGAGTAAGCATTCCATTGTACTTTGTTGCATATGGCAAATACAATTCTTGAATCTTGAATCTTGAGAGCTGAAATCATTCTTAGACAGAACTGTAGCAGTGGTTTATTTCTACACTATAGACCTTCTGTCTTGGTCCTCACTGTTTGCTATTGATGACACACATGTAAAAGGCTGTCTAGTCATGGTTGTTTGTATTTTTGCTGGTTTCTAACATATTCAAGACTCAACAAATAACGTAACCAGATGAGTGATTACAGCGCCCGGTATCATTTTACACAGTTGTATCATACAGATGCAGGACTTGCACACGCCTGTTATCTAACCGACAGGTCGGCACGCACTCTCCAGCCAAAACTCTCTCGTCTTATTCATTTAAGCATTCCCCCCCCCCCCCCCCCCAAATGCATAACCAGCCGCTCAATGCGCAGTGCAGATTCGGTAATGAATAAAAAAGAAGCATTCATTCACAAACTAAATCAGGAGACCTTTAAAGTTTAAAGTTAAAGTTTTACGTTCACATCAAAGTATCAGTAGGCGTGTATGAAACACATGAATTCAAAAACGAATGAAGTTTAGTAAAGTTATGTTTGATTAAGTACGCCAAATCTCCACCCTCCATAATGCTTAATTTGCTTGATACTTTCTAACGGCGATGATGACAGTTACAGTACTACGTACTACGAACTGATGTTGATGTGATTTGATTGGATTGTGAGGCAAGGGATTCCCTTGCCTCACAATCCAATCAAATCGCAATCAAATCGCATCAGAGGCGGCTGGCTTCCCTTGGCATGGCCCTGACCAATCACAGGTTGGCAGGGGCATGACGTGGGCCTCATCTGATTGGTCAATCCGGGACAATCCCTCCATTTTTTTTCACCAAGGGAAGCCCGATTCGGCTGGCCTCCTCTCGCAACAGTGAATGCAATTTACTGTTTCACCATAACATCTAGAGGGGCGCTGTTTGTTTCACTCTTTGTAAAATACTCAATGAGAATGGGGGAGAGACGGTCCGGCAGCAACACACAGCAAAGGAGAATTACCGGAAAAAAAAAAGTGTTTTTATTTATTTATTAAAATTATAACTACAATCCGAAAAAACAGGGGAAGCCTGGCTTCCCTTGGCCTCCGGGAGAAAACGCCACTGCATACATGTACACACACACATGGTACACACACAGTGACATTAGTTTCTCTGCATTTAACCCATCCTGGTATTTGGAGCAGTGGGCAGCTTTTGTATATACAAGATACAGATACAAGATATTTATTTGCCATTTGTAACAAGTACATTTGAAAGCTTGCTCCCCATTCCCTCCCGCAGTAAACATCTAAAAAAAACAATACCATAAAAATAATATATACAACAAAAATAAAAATGAACAAAAAATGGACAGCAAAGTGACTGACAGATGGTATGAACATGTGTTGATTGTGCAAAAAGATTTAAAAGCATTTCAAAGTGCCAGTAGTGCAGCAGCATCATGAATACAGTGCAGTAACTATGATGAGTCCAGAAAGTCCAGAAAAGTATGAAAGTGTAATGTTAATGACAATGTTATGATAGTGGCAGCACTCCTAGCAGTTCAGTAGACCCACTGCATGTGGATAAAAACTATCCTTAAACCTGGTAGTACTTGTACGGATGCTGCACAACCGGCGACCAGCCAGTGTCGCCGGTTGACTTCCACCAGTGTCCCGTCCAGGCTGACGGTGGAGTGGGTGCCCCGGTGGCTCCTGAAGTCCACCATGAGCTCCTTGGTCTTGCTGACATTCAGTGCGAGGCTGTTGTCCTCACACCATCGCGTCAGCTGGACTACCTCATCTCTGTACTCCGTTTCGTTGCCCTCGCTTATCAAGCCGATGACTGTGGTGTCGTCTGCAAACTTGATAATCCGATTATTGCTGTGCGTGGCAGTACAGTCGTGTGTGTACAGCGAGTACAGCCGGGGACTGAGGCAGCAGCCTTGGGGTTCTCCGGTGTTGAGGACCAGAGTGGATGAGATGTTGTTCCCAATCTTCACCACTTGAGGCCTGCCTGTCAGGAAGTCCTTAATCCAGTTACAGATGGGGGCGCCCAGACCTAGGTACCTAAGTTTCAGGAAAAGCTTGGAGGGAACGATGGTGTTGGAACAGTTGATATGTGACATTACAAGTACAGCTACCCGGGGAGCAGTGTAGGGGGTCTGGGGCCTTGGTCTAGTGTGCACCCCAGGTGTTTCGGGGGACTTGAACCGGCGACCTTACGGGTTCCCAAGCCCCAAGTCCCCAACAGACAGACTGAGCTATCCTGCCACAAAGGAGGGGGAAGGGATGTATGTGATTTAGTACGGGGGGAGACGTCTGTTTCCTCAGAGTTCCCCTCTCACCAAGTCAAGTCTTCAACACAAACTGTGTTTTTAATTGGCCGAGGCGGTGGGTTTCCGCTCTGTTTAATCGCGTCGTCTTTGAGTTCTCAAATGATGATCTGACACCATATGCTGATTCTTATGCTCTCCGATCCTCCCTGATCCCATCTTCTGTTTTAATCATATTGGCGGGGGGTGAACAACGCCACACTCATATTAAGTGGGCTAGGGTTGGAAGGAGGCCACGCATCATGTCTGAAGAATGAATTAATAGCATGTTGATTCAAATGTTTATTAATACAGGATTAAATACACAAACATGATTTTCTGCACACACAAAATTACTCACAAATACGATATGAAATCTGGTCATAATATGGTCAATTAAGAGGGGAAACAGGGGAGTGGATTTGGTGAAAATAGAGGGTTGAATGAGTATGTTTATAGTATTGTGTTCTAGAATTTCATACTGGGAGGGAATGGGGAGTAAGCATTCCATTGTACTTGTTGCAAATGGCAAATAAAACATATTCTCTCTCTCTCTCTCTCTCTCTCTCTCTCTCTCTCTCTCTCTCTCTCTCTCTCTCTCTCTCTCTCCTCTCTCTCTCTCTCTCTCTCTCTCTCTCTCTCTGTGCTGTGCTGTGTTCCCATCCTGTTTTATGGCCCATTGTCCTGTCGCAGCGATGTTAAGAATAGCAAACCACAGCTCAGAGCGGGAGAGCATTCTCACCATGGATCCACTGTACTCCACTGTACTGTAGGAGACCTCTCTCTCTC
>CM051004.1:23059000-23064000 GCA_027704905.1 Muraenolepis orangiensis
GAGAGGGGAGAGAGGGAGAGAGGGGAGAGAGGGAGAGATGGAGAGAGGGATAGAAGGGCGGGGGAAGAGAGGGAGAAAGGGAGAGAGGAAGAGAGGGAGAGAGGGAGAGATGGAGGGAGGGAGGGAGAGAGGGATACTGAAGAGAACAGACTGCACTTGACTGAACGAGACGGTGTGTTGAAAGCAGGGCTAAGTAGGACATCGATAAAACTGAAATATGGTGGGAATGGCACATTTTTACCCTTTAGATGTTCTGAAATATTCCAGAAAGCAACCCATGAGAGAGAGAGAGAGAGAGAGAGAGAGAGAGAGAGAGAGAGAGAGAGAGAGAGAGAGAGAGAGAGAGAGAGAGAGAGAGAGAGAGAGAGAGAGAGAGAGAGAGAGTATGGGGGGGGGGGGGGGGGAAGAGATAGAGTGAGAAAAATATAAACCAACCCACCACCCTGCCGTGGTTCAGACCTGTGTGCTCTGCATGACATACTGTATGAGGCTCTCACAGTGGAGGCAACAGGACCCGGAACACGGGCCCTCATGCAATCTACCATGAGTCATGTTTACATCTTAACACACACAGCCCAGTGAGACGAGCACGGCCTCTGTCTGCTGAATGTTGTGTTCATGAAACATTTAAAGACCAGTGTGCTTCTTTTCCCTGGCATCTTAACGGGGCCTGTCAGTACAGCACTCACACAGCATCACTCTCGATCACTGCCTCTGTTGGATGGACCATGTGTGTGTATCTAAGCAATTGTGTGTGTGTATCTGAGCATGTGTGTGTATCTGAGCATGTGTGTGTATGTATCTGAGCATGTATGTGTATCTGAGCATGTGTGTGTATCTGAGCATGTGTGTGTATCTGAGCATGTGTGTGTATCTGAGCATGTGTGTGTGTGTATCTGAGCATGTGTGTGTGTGTATCTGAGAATGTGTGTGTATCTGAGCATGTGTGTGTGTATCTGAGCATGTGCGTGTATCTGAGCATTTGTTTGTGTGCATCTGAGCATTTGTGTGTATCTGAGCATTTGTGTGTGTGTATCTGAGCATTTGTGTGTGTGTATCTGAGCATTTGTGTGTATCTGAGCACGTGCGTGTATCTGAGCATTTGTGTGTGTGTATCTGAGCATTTGTGTGTATCTGAGCATGTGTGTGTATCTCAGCATTTGTGTGTGTATCTGAGCATGTGTGTGTATCTGAGCATGTGTGTGTATGTATCTGAACATGTGTTTGTATCTGAGCATGTGTGTGTATCTGAGCATGTGTGTGTGTGTATCTGAGCATGTGTGTGTGTGTATCTGAGCATTTGTGTGTATCTGAGCATGTGTGTGTATCTAAGCACGGTATTGTCAGTGTACAAGTAAATGAAACAGTGTACAGTGTAGTCTAGTACTCTTTACAAACAGCAATTGAAAAATATTAATTATTGAAAAAAACTAAACTAAATAAACAGGTAAAAAAATTCCCATATAAAGTTGTATATATACATATTGCCATATATATGGTATGCTTTATGGCTAACCCATATAGCATACCATATCAGGGCTCAACGCTAACTTTTAAAAGTGGTTGCCAGAGTGGCAACCAGGCATCAGCTTTTGGTTGCCAAAACTGAAAATACGGTTGCCATTTTTAGTCACCTTATATTTTAAATAATTAAGATACTATACAGTTATACATCAACTAAATAATGAAAAGGAGACACAAAAGAATGTTCAAATGCTTTTTTACAATAAGGAATGAACACAATTATTTGAAACTTAAGTGGTATCAGTAAACTTGTCCACACTCAATAGCTGGTGTACAAAATATCAGTAGTGCAGCTGTTGTCATCTTCTTCACAGATCCCTCACAAATGAACTGAGCAAGTCACTAGTTTCTTGGTCATCCGTTGCCTCCCTTTCAAATTTGGGTTTTCAGCCGGAAGCACACTTTTACTTTCTCTGACTGTATAGAAATAAGAGCTTAGTTAGGGCCCATCCAGACCCACCCTACCTGAGCCCGTGTTCTCTTCGAGTCTGGCCTATACCATTAACTGTAGGCTATTTATGGGCCAGAGTCTGAAAAAATCCCGACATTTTTAATAAGTTGGCTGTTCTAATTAAAGTTTTAAACTACAATTCCGAGTTGTATTGATTGACAAAAATCTGTTCAGCTGAGATCTTAAACAGGGTGTTTATTAGGATCCCCAAACACACGGATTGAGTGCTGTTCTAAAGCCATTTAAGTAGGTGGCTATTTGTCTTTCTTGCTCACTCAAAACAACCAAAAGTAACCAGGCCTTTTAGGTGAGCAACCGTGAAACGTCATCAACCCAGAATGCAACGCACATCTTTGTAATGGCGGTGCCCACGAATTTCGAAGCGTCAAATAGCTTCTTCTTTTTTCCAATTTACCAAAAAACTAAAACGTTTTAGCCATTTCTTTCAACGGATTTGGATTCAGCACTAAATTGTCGACCTTTTAAGGTGTTTAAGGTAAAGCTTGGAGGTGCTTGGAGTTCCAATGCTCGTCTAGCCCTGTGGTTCTGAAAGATGCGCTGCCTTGAACTAGTGAACTCGATGCGTCACTCATGGAGGTATATGTTGTACATGCGTTGAACTAGTGAACTCGATGCATCACTCATGGAGGTATATGTTGTACATGCGTTGAACTAGTGAACTCGATGCGTTACTCATGGAGGTATATGTTGTACATGCGTTGAACTAGTGAACTCGATGCATCACTCATGGAGGTATATGTTGTACATGCGTTGAACTAGTGAACTCGATGCGTTACTCATGGAGGTATATGTTGTACATGCGTTGAACTAGTGAACTCGATGCGTTACTCATGGAGGTATATGTTGTACATGCGTTGAACTAGTGAACTCGATGCATCACTCATGGAGGTATATGTTGTACATGCGTTGAACTAGTGAACTCGATGCGTTACTCATGGAGGTATATGTTGTACATGCGTTGAACTAGTGAACTCGATGCATCACTCATGGAGGTATATGTTGTACATGCGTTGAACTAGTGAACTCGATGCATCACTCATGGAGGTATATGTTTATGTATATGTACATGCCTTACAGTATCATTCTCTGTCGAGCTCAAAGATGCCGGGATATTTCGCTATTTAAGACTTTACAAATTTTGTTCGGGTTCATCTTGCGCTTTATCAGTTGAATCACTTTGAACATTCGTTTGAGATGTTGACTGGTTGGCTGAACTTTTTACCCCACAGTCAAACAACTTAATTTGCTTCGCCGTATACGGCGCACCGCACATGCGAGTAAACGTGCATCGCTTTCCGACTCCGTAATTATGCCAATGCACGTGCAACTTAAGTATCAGGTTCCGACTGGTCACAACCATAATTAAATATCGCTCTTAATACAACAAATAATTAACATTTATCTATTGGTGCACGTTTTGCTGTTTGCTGTCCTTATTTCTTTGTTAAAAACTGGTTGTCACTGATGGCAACCAAAGGCCAAGAAGTGGTTGACATTTTTTCTGAATGGTTGCCAATGGCAACCTGGCAACCGTTACTGTCAAGCCCTGCATATATATATATACCATAGAGCATGCAAGATGCGTTCGGCCGGCAGCGATTTTTTTTTGGCCTTTTTTAACGTCGATTTAGAGGAATATCTCAATTTAAATTAACATTAAGACTGTTGTGATGTCTTCACCCCCATGCCAGCTGCTCTCCCTGCACTGTCGGCCTCCTCATGCTTATATAGTGTTAATAATTGACCAGCACAAGTAGAAATGAAAACAATTGTAACAAGAAAGTTTGACAAATAAAATACATTTATTTATAAAATGTCAATATAAAGAAAACATAGCAGCCTTTTAAGAAACAATAGCAGCCTTTTCCTTTAGTGCATTTTTTTTTTAAGTGTAACAAAATTAGAACCAGAATAATATATATATATATAATGTATATTATAAAAAAATAAAGTGCATGTCTTTGTTTGTGTGTTTTGGTTTACATGACATGTCTCATGTTGTAGGTGTTTGTGGCAGATGTTGATGCCTTGATGACAGAGGGAGGGGGCTCCCATTTGAAACACTGTGGCTCAAGGTTTGCCATCTCCACAGTCATGATGGATGATAGAGTTCCATCAAGAGCCAAACTGTTTCGGGTTTTGGTTTTGTTCAGTCCCACCACAGAGAACACTCGTTCAGCATCAGCATTTGAATGTGGAAGTACCAACACCAACTTGGCAATACGAGAGAGCCTCCCAAATCTGCTCATACCGAGCACATACCGTGATGACTTAACTAACACTGCTATTAGTCACGGTTGTTTGTTGTTAAACCCACCGCAGCAACCTGCCACACTGCTCACCAGCAGCCTGTGTAACGTTAAGTCTCACGTAGTCAGACCCACCGTTGACTTAATCAAAATAAAAATATTTGTAAAAATTGTTTGTCAAAACATGTATTGAGGCGCTGACAGACGTTTCACGTTTACTTTTCGATTTCTCCACCATAAGTGTTGTTCTCATAGGTTCACGTTGTTCTTCATAGGATAGAGACGCAATGACCCGCCCTAAGCTGCCTCTGATTGGTTTGTATACGTGGTGCCTTTCGTTGGGTTGGTTAGATTTAGCCTCAAGGGCTGATGATTGGTTATCACATATCTCGGTCAGCCAATCGGGGGCAGAATAGGGCGGGCTCACCCTGTCCCTGACTCGAACTACGGCAAGCCTCAAGCAACAAGTAATGGAAATATATAATTAAATAAAAAAATAATTATAAAGTAGTGAAAGGGGGAAAAAGCGTGTGAAATGGCAAGTGTGGCGTGAGGCGTGTGAAGAGGTTAAATTGCGTGACTCTCACTCTCAAAGGGTGAGACTTGGCAGCTCTGAATAGAACAATATCAAACTAACAATCTACTAAGACAATCAAGTAGTAAGACGCTAGTAAAACAGGATAAGAGGATGTGCTAGGAGGATACCAGTTATACCATGTAGCATACCAGCTATATCATGTAGCATACCAGCTATA
>CM051004.1:23076500-23079000 GCA_027704905.1 Muraenolepis orangiensis
TGTGTGTGTGTGTGTGTGTGTGTGTTTGTGAGTGTGTGTGTGTGTGTGTATTTGTGTGTAGGTGTGTGTGTGATTGTGGGTGTGTAGGTGTGGGTGTGTGTGGGTGTGTGTGTGTGTGATTGTGTGTGTTTGGGAAGTATGTAGTGAGGAACAACAGCGTACATTGAAGTGAGGCCGTGTGTATGGAATGCAATATGTGTGTGTAGAGCCAAGCATCAAGTCCAGTGAAGCATGCAACTCATATCCTGAGAGTGTATTACTCACCCACGCCCACGCCGGTCGCACACACACACACACTCATACGCACACACACACCGCGCACACACACACGCACACCCTGTCCTGACCCTTCCTGGTCGGGCCCTTCCCTCCACTTGCAAGGAGCAATTAGGCTCTCTGTAGTTTCAGTTTGGTAAAAGATGTTTCTTGAGAACATGATTTTCACTATTCCCTGTGAACACACAGGTGTGTAAACACAGTGATATTAGCCACCCTCATTACCACGTGCAGGCTGCGCCATAGGAAGCCTTGGAACGTTTCAAGATTCAAGATGCAAGAACTTTATTTGTCACATCCAAACGCAGGATAAGCAGTGAAATAAAAGTGCCTTACAGAAATTGTGCAAAATAAAATAAAATGTAATGTAAAAAGTCAATGCAACAGTGTTTACAATTAAGAAGGGATGAATATAAAAGTAACATAAAAATAATCAAATAATTAATTAATAATTTTAAAAAAATAATAATAAAAAATTATTAATTAATACAATAAAAATAATAATAATATAAAATTAATAAATAAGAAAATGTGAATTAAACATAAGTGTTTGTGCATAAGTGCATAAATGTTTGTGCAGAGCATGTATGCGACGCAGGAGCTGCTCTGTGGCAGGTCCTCTTTTGCAGTGGCTGCAACTCAGAGTCATTGTTCTCATTGTGCTCAGGTCTGCTCCGCTCTCCTCCACTCTCCTCTTCTCCGGGACCCCTCCTCTCCTCTCCTCTCCTCTCCTCTCCTCTCCTCTTCCCGTTCCTTTCTCTATCTACTCCACATGTCTCTTGTTTTCTCTTTTCATTCTGTTTTGTTTATCCACTCCTTTCCTCTCATCTTCTCTCCTCTTCGCCTCATTGCTTGCTTTCTCCTTTCATCCATCTTCTCCTCTCTCCTCTCATCTCTCTCCTCTCCTCCCCTCTTCTCCTCTTTATTGCTTGCTTTCGCTGTTTCCAATGTGTCCTCATCTACTCCTCTCTCCTCTCCTCCCCTCTTCCCCTCCTCCCCTCTTCTCCTCCTCATTGCTTACTTTCTCAGTTCCAGAGTTTCCTCCATCCACCCCACTCTCCATCTCCTCCGCTCTCCTCCCCTCCTCCCCTCTTCTCCTCTCCTCGTTGCTGTTCTTTGTCCTTTTCCTCTCCTTCGTTTTCCTCTGCTCTCTCCTCTCTGCATGTCTCATCCCTCCTTCCTCCTTCCTTCCTCCTCTTGTCCTCCTCACTGCTTGCTTTAGCTCCTATCTCCCCCTCCCCATCCTCGCCTACCCCTCACACACACCCTCTTTTGTCCTCTCCCCCTGTCTCGTTAGGTTTCCTCGGTTGGGTCCTGGCAGCCAGCAGCCTGCCATCCAGAGCTGTGTTGTTGCTGCTGCTGCTGCTGCTGCTTCCTCTGTGCTCGGGGCTCTCTGAGATATTGCCGGTGTGATTCTTTGTGACAGTGACGTTAATGGAAGCACTGTACATTTAACGACCTATATCCCACTGAAATTCCACCGTTGCCTCCAAACACACACACACACACACACACGCACGCACACACGCACACACACACACACACGTCTAAAATTGCATCCGCCACACCTACACCCAGCCTTGCTTCTTACAAATGTGTAATTAGTATGTTGCTTGGAATCCATTTGCTTTGCCTAAGACCCTTGATTCTCGTCACATGTTTCTGGCGGCGCCGGCATGATTATCTCCGGGACATGTTTAGTTTAGGAAGCCATGGGTGTCACTCAGAGCCCTGTGTTCTGATATGACTCTACTGGTGACAGTACAAAGGAGCCCCGGAATGCCTGGATGCGGGGGTGATGCTCACAGAGAGAGAGAGAGAGAGGGAGAGAAGGAGAGAGAAGGAGAGAGAAGGAGAGAGAGGGAGCGAGAGAGAGAGAGAGAGAGAGAGAGAGAGAGAGGGAGAGGGAGAGGGAGAGAGAGAGAGAGAGAGAGAGAGAGAGAGAGAGAGAGAGAGAGAGAGAGAGACGGAGAGAGAAGGAGGGAGAGAGAGAGACGGAGAGCGAGAGAGACAGACAGAGCGTGATGAGATAGGCCATAAGAGGGAGAGATGTGAGAGAGCTAGGTGCACAGAGAGCGAGGGAAAACGTGGAGAAAATAGACAATGAGAAGAAAGTGAGGGTGGGCAGGATGATGTGATGTGAACACAGCCGCAGGACCAGACAATAGGAGACAAAGGGGACGGCGAAAGTGGGGTTGTGGGGTTAAAATCACAAACAAATGAC
>CM051004.1:23086500-23091500 GCA_027704905.1 Muraenolepis orangiensis
GCACTGCCGAGGTGCCCTTGAGCAAGGCAGACCCCCTACACTGCTCCCCGGGCAGATGTTTATACAATAGCTGCCCACTGCTCCGAATACTGGCGGCAGTTTAGCTCAGGAGGTAGAGCGGTCGCCTCACAACCGGAAGGTTGCTGGTTCGATCCCCACCGCCTCCTCCTAGCAGAAGCTGTTGAGGTGTCCTTGAGCAAGACACCTACCTAACTGCTCCTGACGTGCTGGCTGTCTCCACCGTCGGTGGTTGAATGTGTGTATGAATGTGAGGCAAGACTTGTAAAGCGCTTTGGTTAAAAGCATCCATTGCCATTACTAGGATGGGTTAAATGCAACTCATTTCACTGTGTGTGCGTACATGTATGGGACCAATGAAGAGGTTTCAATCCTCTAGATATACATTTTCTATAGGCGTTACCAATTATTAATAATAATATCAGGGGATTTGTCACTCCTAGCCAAGTGTCGAGGTGTCCTTGAGCAAGACCCCCTAACCACTCCTCTCCTCGCTGGCTGAATGAATGGGTGAACGTGAAGCATGACTTGTAAAGCTCTTTGGTCAAACAGCTATATAAATGCAGTACATTTACCATTCACTAGAATAACAAAAGATATTCACTGAGTACATACATATTGGAATGCATATGTTGGCTGATTTGAGTAATACAAGTAAAAACTACAGCTTTTTGGATGCTATATAAACCAAAACTAAACGTATTCAACCTTTACCCTGTAAAGGGTAAAGGTTGTTACCCTGTCCAAACCGTACCACTGTGTCTTTCTGTTGCCCTTTCTTTCGTCATGTTGTTCCTTCCATTCACACATTCAGCTCACATTCATTCTCTTTTGGTTTCCTCTTCAAAGGTTTGGACAAGGAGCCCTTATACCGAAGCCAGCACATCTCCAGTGGACCTGTTGACCTGAGACAGGCTCTCGACAAAGGTACACACACACACACACGCACACGCACATGCACACACACACACTCTAGAAATGAAGACAAGTACAAATTGTAGGCAACTTCTCTGAGGTTCAACCCACCCAGATAACTATTCGTCAAGATATGTTGAGGGTGTGGCCTTCACTCTGAAGACCACAGCCGTCTGCTACCTCGAGGCGTCTGCTACCTCGAGGCGTCTGCTACCTTGACCCTCTGCTACTTTTGGGCCGTCTGGTCGCCCCCTCGCTTAGGGGCCCTTGTGGCCGATCTACGCAGTCACTGCTGTTCTGTTCTGTGGCCCTAAAGTGGTGAAATGAACTTCTCACAGATGTCAGGACTGTAGAGTCACTGAGTCACTGCCCATCTTCCACCGCAGGCTGAAAACTCACCTCTTCAGGAAACACTACCCAGATCCTTCCTCCTAGCGCATCCTCTTATCACACTTTACTAGCTTTACTAGCTTTACTTTGCCAACTTATTGTACTTTTACCTGAGAGTAACAGTGAGTGTCCTGCACTAGCCCTTAATCACAGTTCCAGTCTCAAAGGGCTTCACAGGCCACATGTTTACAACCCCCCCAAACCCTAGCCCGCCTAAGAGCAAGAAACAACTCCCTTAATGATGGAGGAAGAAATCTTGAGAAGGAACGCAGAGTGGAAGGGGATCCCTCCTTCCTGGGATGGTTTAGGGGAGCAATGGGGGCCATAAGTGGCATACATAGTATTAACAAGCAAACATTTAAGTACAATACCAAAATGGGAGATTGATGTTGTCTATGGGGCTGGCTGGTGAGGTGAGCTGGAAGCCTTCAGATGAGGTGAGCTGGAAGCCTTCAGATGAGGTGTACCGGCATGTACGATCACAGCGGCACACTAAAAAACAGAAGCAGACTGCTGTATGATAAGATAGGGCAGGACGGACAAGGAACATGTAGTGAGAACCTCTAGTCTGGTACCTAGTACTAGCCTACCTGGGGTAGGCTAGTGCTGGCTAACGGGTCAATTCTAACAGGTCAGGGCGGCAGGACAGCTCAGTCTGTTGGGACTTGGCTTGGGGAACCGGAAGGTCGCCGGTTCAAGTCATTTCACTGAGTGTGTGTACATGTATGTGACTAATAAAGAGGATTCACTCCTCTAGATTTAGCTGTGATGAGAGCTGAGGGGCACTCCTATAGGAGCCAAAACGACAGCGTAAAAAAGGCCGCTTTAGAAGTGAATATTTCATTTCTATGTGTCTGTATTTGTCCCTGTTCAAATAAACCATACTAACCACCGAACAAACTAAACCAACCAAGAGAAAGATCTATTAACCACTAAACCAAATCACAGGATGATGTATTTACTCTAAAATAGACGTAGAAAGTAGGTATGGTAGTTTAGTGACGTTAAAGCACATCCAGAGCTGAAGGGTGAACATACATGTGAAGCCCATCTCTGGTCTCACGTCTCACACACACACACACACACACACACACACACACACATACACACACACTGTGTTCCCTGCTCACTGTTCACTGCATGGAGAGGCACTCGAGTCTCCCCCCCAAAATAAAGTAGTGTAACTTTGAGCAACTGAAGTTCAGCAGTGGGACCAGCAGGGAGTGCTCTGACTCCGCACTTTATTTTGGGAAGAGCCACAAAAAAAACAACAGACAAAGTCCTGCCCACCAATCAGCATTCAGCAAGCAGGAGAGGAGAGGGGGGGGGGGCGGGGGGGGACACAGAGTAAACAAGCCGGGGGCCAGTTTGTGGTGTTGATGTGTTTTCTGAATCGGATCAATGCAAAACATTCCGAGGCTATGGTATTATCCAGCCAAGGATAAAATGCAGTGAACACGCACACACACACACACACAAGCAGACACACACACACACACGCAGACACGCACACACACGCAGACACGCACCTGCACCTCTGTGTCCACAGGTCGCCACACGCACACACACACGCTTCAAGTACATCGCCTGACAGGACCTGACATGCCAGGCACTCAGAGGAATTTAACGTGAAATCTTGACATGCACACACACACACACACACACACACACACACACACACACACACACACACACACACACACACACCACACACACACACACACACACACACACACATATAGGTTGAGACAGGGAGTGGGCTGCAGGAGAAACACTCAACCTTTGTGTAATCACTTGAAACGCACACACACACACACACACACAGCCAGGGAGAATGAGAGAGAGAAAGAGAGAGCGAGAGACATAGATTAAGATTGAGAGAGCGGGGCAAACACAGGGGACATACTAGCCTCTCACGCAACCAGGAGTTGAATGACCTAATAGACATTGACAGATCCTATGGACTATATATATATATATATATATATATATATATATATATATATATATATATATATATATGTGTGTAGCAGTAACTTGTGTGTGGATGTGTGCTGACATGTGACTTTTATGCTACATGCGTGCAGCTGCAGGCTCGGACGGCCATGGGCGTGCGATGCGGCGATGCTGCAGCCCACTGCTGCTCTTTGTGTGTGAAAAACTGCAGGGATACTGAGGTGACAAAGAAATGGAGAGAGGGAGCATGGTGAAGAGAGACCAGAGAGAGAGAGAGAGAGAGAGAGAGAGAGAGAGAGAGAGAGAGAGAGAGAGAGAGAGAGAGGAGAGAGAGAGAGGCAGAGATAAAGAGGGAGTGTGTGTGTGTGAGAGAGAGAGAGAGAGAGAGAGAGAGAGAGAGAGAGAGAGAGAGAGAGAGAGAGAGAGAGAGAGAGAGAGAGAGAGAGAGAGAGAGAGAGAGAGAGAGAGGCAGAGATAAAGAGGGAGTGTGTGTGTGTGTGTGTGTGTGTGTGTGTGTGTGTGTGTGTGTGTGAGAGAGAGAGAGAGAGAGAGAGAGAGAGAGAGAGAGAGAGAGAGAGAGAGAGAGAGAGGCAGAGATAAGAGGGAGTGTGTGTGTGTGAGAGAGAGAGAGAGAGAGAGAGAGAGAGAGAGAGAGAGAGAGAGAGGAGGAGAGAGAGAGAGAGGCAGAGATAAAGAGGGAGTGTGTGTGTGTGTGGTGTGTGTGTGTGTGTGTGTGTGTGTGTGTGTGTGAGAGAGAGAGAGAGAGAGAGAGAGAGAGAGAGAGAGAGAGAGACTTTCTATCCCCTGTACATGTACAGCGATGTTCTTCCTTAAAGAATGACCATGCCAGTCTGGCTGATCAAACCATTAACAATCTTCATTTAGTCTAATGATACAGATTATAACAGATGTTTTACACCAGGAGAGACCGTTACCATGGTTTTCATATGTGTTATGTGTGAGCCTACTGTATGTATTTCTGCCTTTGTGTGTGTAGGTGCATTTGCATGAGTATCGGTATATACTTGGGTATATACCCATACTCACCCATTTCATTTTTATTGTGTATTGTACTATTATAGTATTGTTCTAGAATTTCTAGAATCAGGAGTAACCATTCCATTGAACTTGTTGCATATGGAAAATAAAAAATATTGTATCTTGTATCTTGTATCTCGATCACCCAGATCGTTATGGTCCCTGAAGGATAAGTATAAAGTATAAGTATAAATCAGTGATGTGAAAATCTTATGTGCAATACCCGACGACAGACAGCAGTTATAAAAATAGATACAAATAGAATAAACATTGAATAAAGTTAAAAAATAAAAATACAAATGCAATTTAGAAAATGCAAAATATCGGCACAGAAAAGAGCAATATGTATATATAAATCAATGTAATAAAATATACATTGTTATATGCTATACGCCCTTGTTCAGCAGCCTGATGGCCTGACTGTGGAAGCTATCTCTAAGCCTATTTGTACGGCACTTGATACTGCGGTATCGCCTGCCTGACGGTAACAGTGAGTACAGTTCGTGGCTGGGGTGGGCAATGTCTTTTATGATTCGTTTGGCCTTGGCCACGCACCGCTGGTTGTATATATCCAGGAGGGAGGGGAGCTCACCTCCAACGATATACTGGGCCGTCCGCACCACCCTTTGAAGCGCTCTGCGCTCGAGTGCAGTGCAGTTCCCGTACCAGGCGGTGATACACCC
>CM051004.1:23099000-23101500 GCA_027704905.1 Muraenolepis orangiensis
TGGTTCTCTCCACTGCCTGGTTCTCTCCAATACCGCCTGGTTCTCTCCAATACCGCCTGGTTCTCTCCACCGCCTGGTTCTCTCCCCCGACTGGTTCTCTCCACCGCCTGGTTCTCTCCACCGCCTGGTTCTGTCAGCTCTTATAGTGGTTCCATTGATTGCCTGCTGAAGAGGATTCTCTTATTTGTTTAAACTCATGTGATCTTTCCCTTTATCCTATTCACCGTCCTCTTGCTCTGCTTGTACGGCTGTTGCATCAGTCTGAGGTAGTGTTGTGTTAGAAGGGTGTGTGTGTGCGTGTGCGTGTGTGTGTGTGTGTGTGTGTGTGTGTGTGTGTGTGTGTGTGTGTGTGTGTGTGTGTGTGTGTGTGTGTGTGTGTGTGTGTGTGTGTGTGTGTGTGTGTGTGTGTGTGGATACATTTATGGGTAGACCAAAGGTTAGCAAGTTCAGACACATTTACACACACACAAAGACACACACACACACACACACACACACACACTGACAGAGCCTTGAACATGTGTGTGTACACACGGAGCATGTATGGAAATGACAGCACTCACCGCTTGTCTTGAAACTCATCCCCTCGTTGTGTGGTAGAAAGCTCATTAAGGACGGGAACCTCTTTGAGTTGTTTGAAAGCCTTTGCAGTAGTAATATGAGTGGAGTGACTAAAGAGCACATATACATATATTCATCATATAGTATAATAGAATACATTAGTTAAAACGACGACAGCCCTGTCAGGCGACAACAACAAGAAATACACTGTTTAATTTGATCACCTAGGCCTACTAAGAACAATTCCTCATGTAGATCTACTCATGACTCATGTCATGTAGGGCCTACTTAGAACAATATGTGGCAATTGGTGGAGACACACAAGATACACACACTGTGTTCTCCTCAAATACACAGAACAGAACACATCTTCGATGCTCGTTCGAGTGTCCCGTTGACAGAAAGGAGGAGAGCCAACAGGTCTGGAAGGTTTCCTTTCTGCTCCAAAAGAGAATGAGAAGTAGTTTCCCAGAAGAGTCTTCTTCTGGGCTCCTACCCCTCACCTCCTGCTCAGTTGGATTGGTGTGCAAATGGAAAGATATGGAAAGCAAGATTAAGTCCATCGTTAAATACCCTTTGGTCCCTGACCAAAGCCTACAGATCCCACCTACCGTAGACACTAGCAGTACATTACAGATTAATGGGTGAATGTGAGGCATGACCTTTTTGGAAAAAAGGCATTTAGGATAAAAGCGCTATATAAAAAGCAGTCCATTTACCGTTTACACTGGCAGTTAGCGACCTTCTACAGTGCTCAGGGTTACTTCATGCAGAAACTTAAACTTAAGTTTTGGCCACTAGCACCTGCAGTTCTCGATGGTGAACATGGTCTGTGATCGGTCAGAGCAGCGAGTGTGAGCGGGCTTCATTTTTGATCCGGTTCCCTGGCTGATCTGGGAACCAGCGAACCCAAAACCCTGTTGAGTGTAAATTTCATCGTTTTCCTATTTGTTTTCATAGCTTTATTCCTGTATTTATTTTGCACTTTACAGGTTCCCTGTGTGTACTTTAGTGGGTGATGAATACAGGCCATGCTGGTAGAAGTGGGCAGGGCTCCTCTGGGATCAACAGGCCCTCTACACGCGTTATGCTCCGGCAGCACACGTTAACATGGTAGCTTATGTCGTGTTTATGAACCGTAAGCGCTTGAAGGTTTCCCGTCCTAATTTGGGTAAGTGACTGTAGTCAATCCGATGTGTCGTGCCATGGAGCCGTATTTCAAGCCACTGGCGTGGCCACCGGGTAATGTTCATAAAGCAGCTGGGCATTGTAGAAACACATGGAGCATTAGCATACATACGTGACGTACCATGTGGTGGCTAACTAACTGTAGGAGGCTAACAGCTCTTAAGGAATACAGATATGCACACAATTTGCTCCACATTAAGAAATTAGTTTACACTCAGACACGCACACGCACGCACACAAACTCACACACTCACACATACATACATGCGTACATGCATACATGCATACATACATGCATACATACATACATCGACAACTACGATAACATACGTACATTGCTTGAATAACGGATGGATAATTATTGTCTTTAAGGTATTCTGGTCATAGGAAAACTCCCAGGAGCCGCGAGCTGAACCGCTCTCCGCTGCTCATACCCCCGCCTGTCAGCCCCTGTCTACTGTCCCTGTCCTTGGTTCAACCCGTCCAGGACAGTCGACACCAGGTTCTGTCTGTCCCTGTCCCTGGGTCAACCTGTCCTGGGACTGTAGACACCAGGTTCTGTCTGTCCCTGTCCCTGGGTCAACCTGTCTGGGACTGTAGACACCAGGTTCTGTCTGTCCCTGGGTCAACCTGGGTCAACCTGTCCGGGACAGTAGACACCAGGTTCTGTCTGTCCCTGTCCCTGGGTCAACCTGTCTGGGACAGAAGACACCTTGTTCTGTCTGTCCCTGTCCCTGTCCCTGGGTCAACC
>CM051004.1:23116500-23124000 GCA_027704905.1 Muraenolepis orangiensis
TGGGTTCTCCTCTCCTGGGTTGTCCTCTCCTGGGTTGTCCTCTCCTGAGGTGTCCTCTCCTGGGTTGTCCTCTCCTGGGTTCTCCTCTTCCGAGCTGCTGCTCCCAACCTCCACAAGGGTGTGTGAAACCTGGCACACTAAGGTCACCAGATGCAAAGACAATTCTAAAGAAGGGTGGTGTCCCTTTTTAGACCTATACATATGAATGATGCAATTATTACAAAATTGTTTTATTACTAATCATAATTGTAATAATCCTAAAAACACACAAATCCATAGATACATGTCTAAGGTAGCATACATTTAATATCAGGAACAGTATGCATCATTGAATGTATGTATTCCTATATTTCTTTATTATGGTTTGTTTGGGGTCGGGTTGTTGGGTGGGTTCTTTATGCTCTTTAGTGCTAATCCCTGCCTGTTCCAGTTCTGCTCTCTCACGTCTCTGTCCGTCCGTCCTTCTAATGATCTGACCAAGGGGTCAGCGCCTTTAACAACTAAGACTAATGGGCTGACCACTGTCCATCTGGACACGCAGACAGAGGGCTGCGGAGGGGGGGTGGGGACAGGGACGGGACGGGGTGGGGGGGGGGGGAGTGTTCACACAGGGGACCAAAGGAGCTAACGTTTCAAAGGAGGAACCTTATGATCATCCCCGATTCCCCCGGTTCCACCATAAGCGTCTTACACAACGTGTCCTATAGCGTCTGGCGTATGCACCTGCCTGTCACTGCGCAGGACTTATCATCACGGGATTGAATCCCTACGATGGAGCCGTGGATGGATCAGTCTGCAGTGTCCTCAGTGGACGTCCCTTCCCCTCCCCCCCGCAGCCTCCTCCTCTCAGCCCCCGGTGTCCAGTTGTCCAGATTGTCCAGAAGCTTTGAGTGGGCCAGATGAACAGGCCAAGTTCCTGCTTCAGCCTTGACCTCTATTGACCAGTGGGGTCAGCCACAATCCATATGACCAGTGTGTGTGTGTGTATGGGGGGTGGGGGTGGGGGGGTGTAGCCTGGGGGATGCTGATATTGGGTCCTGCAGACAGAGATATATATATATAAAGGTGACAGAGGTGGACGTTACCGCGCGCGTGTGTGTGTGTGTGTGTGTGTGTGTGTGTGTGTGTGTGTGTGTGTGTGTGTGTGTGTGTGTGTGTGTGTGTGTGTGTGTGTGTGTGTGTGTGTGTGTGTGTGTGTGTGTGTGCGCGTGCGTGTGTGCGAGTGCGCGTGGTGTACTAATTTGTGTGTGTGGTCATCTCTGTGGTCAGTGCGGCTGCCAGACAGGGGTCACTCCCATGACCTCTATCAGCCTGCACCAGATTGGCAGACATCCATCACAGCCTCACTAGCCCCCCCCCCCCACACACACACACACAAACAGGCACACACACACACTTGCACACACACACACACACACACACACACACACACACCAAACAAAGGGAGGATATCCATAAATACTGTGTATATATATATATATATATATATATATATATATATATATATATATGTATATACTCATGTACTCATTCAGGGCAGGATATATGGCATGCATCCAGGAAGATGTGCAGGGAATCCTCTTGACCTTTCACCCCTGGACACCAGTGCCCCACACACACATATACGAGCGCAGACCCGCTATGTAGATGCTGCTAGATTAGCTAGGCATCATGCTAGAGTGCTGTCCAGACGGCTTCCTGGGTGACGCCTCAGCAGACATGTGTGCTGACTAACAGATGGACCACCGTCAATAAGACACAGGCTTGCTGTCTAATCGCGGGAAGCCAGGGATGGAACATTTGGTTGACTAAATGTTTTGGTCTTTAAAAAAGGGCCGATTAAGAGTGGTGCAAGTGCAGAAGGGAGGCGCCCACGTCCGACACAAAACACTCATCGGATCGTGTGTCATCGTATAACTTCGTAGTTACAGTACACGGCCGCCGTCCAGCTCCTAATCGTAGGCGTCTAATGGTTTGTGTGCACAAGGAGTTTCTTTGGTGTACACACAATGCCACAATGTCTTATCAGACACGTGTTGATATCAGGCCGTACCATAGTTTGGACCGTTTGGACATCCAATATCCCTTCATTTTCAGGAAGAGCACGAGACTCTGGTTATGTTTTGCCATGAGTGAGAAATAAGAATAATTGGATGTAGTTGAATCCCATATTGGTTTTGTGCATTTATAGATTTCCGTTGTTTAAGTATATCGATTAGAAAGAATCTATGAATGCACTGGCCTAATATGGGATGGGATGTGTTATGTAATATATACTGTATATATATATATATATATATATATATACTGTATATATATATACATATGTATATCTATAAATATATATATATATATAATAAAAAAGATATATATATATATACACAAATATATTAAAATATATATAGGTATATATATTTATTTATATATATACATACAAATATATTAATATATATAGATACATATATATTAATATATGTATATAAATACTGTATACACTGACACCAACAGCAAACCAACACTAAGCTATGTTACATTAATATGCAACAGAAGGACCAACCAACACATTACACTCCTCTGAAACTATCATTTTATCATTCCATTAGGCTTTAGGCTTTAGACACAACGGTTTATCCATTGATCCCAACACCCTGGTCTCTCTGTATTGGGACCACAGTAGTTCATGCTACACAATGCGGTTTATTGCCGCCTCGCTGCGCAAGCAGCCGACCGTGTCTGTAAACAGGGGTCTATGCAGACCCCTCAGGACTTCTTAAAGAAACTCCTATATGGTTTCTATATGGAGATTGATTACAACAACATGTCGTTTTTGTTCAATACACGGGCACCACCGATACACCAATCACACAGGCCCTGTCAATAGAGATCACTATTTGAGTCATATATAGAAAAAAACTATAAATTTTTTTTTTTTTTTTTTCTTATTCTCCTCCTTTTTCCTCACCTGAACAATACTATCTATCACACTCTCAAGTCATACTGAGGAGACCAACTTGGCAAATAAAGCCGCAAATTAATATTTGTATTTGAATGGTTACATTGGTTATTAGAAGCCCACCACCACCACCACACTCACAGTCACTGCAATGTGAATACCATGTACGTATATATACACTATATATATATATATATATATATATATATATATATATATATATATATATATGTATATACACTACCAGACTGCTGCCTGCAAGCTATTGGTTCTCATGATGTGTTTGTTTATTGCTCTTACGTACGAATGGCGTGCTGAAGGTGAATGGCATCGGCCCACTCAGCAACGTCTCAGAGTGAACCGCAATCGCACAATGCATATGGAATATGTAAATCAAAGGTGTTATGGACGGAGAGAGCAGATGATGTATTTGATATATCTTTATGTATTTATATATATATATATATATATATCCTCTTAACGCTTTTTACGAGCTTCACTAGCGTACTAGCGTATTACAAAGTACATTGTTTGCGTGTTAGTTAGTTAGTTAGATATTCTTCTATCGTTTGCCAACTTATTGTACTTTAACCTGAGCACTGGTTCAGTCCTTGGAGACGTGTTAGGAATGAAATGCACACTTTAGACTTCTGGTGACGAGTTGTTCTCTCACCTTCCTTTGTTGAAACACACTATTGAAAGTCGCTTTGGACAAAGCGTCTGCTCAAGACTGTAATGTAATGAAATATATTTGATACATATATACAGTATATATATATATATATATATATATATATATATATATATACCAAATACACATATATATACTGTATATCAAATATATATATATATATACTGTATATACTGTATATATAAATATACATATATATATATATATATATACTGTATATATATATATATATATACTGTATATGTGTATCCAGATGTCAGGAGGATGGGGACGTGGCTGGTTGTGTGCTGACCATAAAACGCCCGCGGTGATCAGCCTCGTCAATACGTCTGCTCCTGTCGGTCAAACGCGGTCCCCGGTCCACGGTGTGTGCGTCACCCGGCTAATACAACACAAAAATATATATAAAAAATGGGTGTCGGAACCAATGTGCTGACGTGATGCTGTGCCATTCATCCTCCGCTTCGGCATCTGTATAGGGGGAAAAAGCCAATACCATTTTCTCCCGTAGCATCCGTCAGGGTGCTACGGGGCTATTGCTCCGAGTTGATTTGGCTGCTTATTGTGAATTATTGACACCACACACGGGGAATGTAAATGTACCGTCCACTGTGGAATGGGCGGGCTGAATGCATATAAACCAGAGTATAGTCCACTCTGGAATGGATAAATGTACATAAACCAGTTTATAGTCCACTCTGGAATGGGTTGGCTGAATGTATGTAAACTAGTGTATAGTCCACTCTGGGCTGGCTGAATGTATATAAACCAGTGTATAGTCCACTCTGGGCTGGATAAATGTATATAAACCAGTGTATAGTCCACTCTGGGCTGGCCGAATGTATATAAACCAGTGTATAGTCCACTCTGGGCTGGATAAATGTATATAAACCAGTGTATAGTCCACCCTGGGCTGGCTGAATGTATATAAACCAGTGTATAGTCCACTCTGGGCTGGCTGAATGTATATAAACCAGTGTATAGTCCACTCTGGGCTGGCTGAATGTATATAAACCAGTGTATAGTCCACTCTGGGCTGGATAAATGTATATTAATTAATTAATTAATTAATTAATTAGTATATAAACCAGTATATAAAGTTTTCTGAATCTGAATATAGTCCACTTTGGTCTGGATAAATGTATATAAACCAGTGTTTAGTCCACTCTGGGCAGGCTGAATGCATATTCTGAACCAGTGTACAGTGTCATCATGGGTATTCACGGTGCTGTGTGCCACTTGCCTGCAGGCCCAGTAGGGAAACTAAGAATTTATTTTTGTTTTTGGCTGAACATCAGACCTGGTTTCTTGTGGTGATGGTGAAATCTGCCGTAATGTGAGAGATGTTTATTCGTGCAGCTGCTTTGTCCCATGTGTCTGCCTAGCTGGTGGTTTCCAGCCCACTCACTGATCCCCACACACACACACACGCACGCACGCACGCATGACGCACGCACGCACGCACGCACACACACACACACACACACACACACACACACACACACACACATGGACTTGCATATTGGCATGCTGAACATCATATTTGGGCATTGAAACGCTGGGGGAATTCTCTTTCATCAACATACACGGACCCCGTCCAAACATCCAACCTTTAGAGCGATGCTGCTTGAATTTCCTATTGGTTGAGAACATTCAGATCCCTTCAACTTCAATGGCGTGCCAATCTCAGAGCTTATCTTTCCTCGTCCAACCTGTTCAATAGTCATGCTTTACACTCCATGCATCCGCGAGACTGAGACTTGTAAAAGTCTCCGATGACTCTTGAAAGTTTAGCATGACAGTTGAAGCCGCTGTCGGCTGCCGTCGACATGGTTCTGTTTAAGAACTCCTCCAGGTTCGATGTTGTGGATATAATCGGCACAAGATGTCATTTATTTGACTGTAATGCAGAATATTTCAAGTTTTTGTAATCAATTGACCGTTTAACTCATTAATTGTATTTGTTTTAGTTTCACGGCTGTTCTCGTAATATAGAACGACATGGCTGCACGTTTCCGCTCTCCAATTATCCACTTACATTAAAGGTTTGCCTTCATGTTAATCTTAATTTGCATACCATATGTTTACTATTAGCATGTATTAGGTACAGTAACGTGTGTGTGTGTGTGTGTGTGTGATGGTTACAGCTGTATGTCGGGGGGGCCTGTATGTCTCTAATTGTATGGCACTGATTCACTTCCAGACAGCCAGAGTGTGGAGGAGTGTGGCGAGAGGACCAAGAGGATCCTGGAGTCTCCGAGTGTCCCCCAGGCCAACCACCGGCTCCTGGCCCACGTCACCGGGCACCTGGCCAGGGTCGCTCTGGCACACGGTGGGCAACACAGCCAAGCGAGCCCCAGGCTGCTGGGACAGGCCTTCTCAGGATTACTCTTCAAGCCAACCCTCTTCAGGTATTGGACGAGCCATCAACAGCCCAGTTTTACAGCAATGGGTTGGATGTGTGTTAGCTTCTTCAAGCTTCAATAAAATACAATTAAAAAATGAGTTGTTTAAATAATAAACAGAATTGACACGGCTATGAATAAATAACCTTTAGTTCTCGAATTATATTGTATATATTATTACGTAATAATGTAGAAATAGTTTTGGCTGACCAAGATGAAAACAACTATTTTAAAGCTTATTATAATATGTTATGAAGCTGTGCAAATGCTTATGGTCTTCATATGGGATTCATATTGTGAGGGATTTGAATATTGTTAGTCTAAACGATGCTGGTGGGGTCACATGACCATCTGTGCATGTGTAGGACGGCTGTGAGGCGGAGGAAGGGGTGTAGCTACTGAAGAACATCCCTGTTGATGGACGTGGTTTTATTGGCTGAGAATCCCACACTCTCATTCGCTGCAGTGCTACATCATAGACCTGAAGCAATGCTACATCATAGACCTGAAGCAATGCTACATCATAGACCTGAAGCAATGCTACATCATAGACCTGAAGCAATGCTACATCATAGACCTGAAGCAATGCTACATCATAGACCTGAAGCAATGCTACATCATAGACCTGAAGCAATGCTACATCATAGACCTGAAGCAATGCTACATCATAGACCTGAAGCAATGCTAGAGAGAGAGAGATAGAGAGAGAGAGAGAGCGAGAGAGAGAGAGAGAGAGAGAGAGAGAGAGAGAGAGAGAGAGAGAGAGAGAGAGAGAGAGAGAGAGAGAGAGAGAGAGAGAGAGAGAGAGAGAGAGAGAGAGACGACTGCTATTTAAACTGAGGGACCAATGAGGGAATGAGCTGCAGGTGAGGCGATGGGCGGGGCCACCAGGTGAAGGGGATGAGGTTATGACATAGCAAGGGGGAGGAGCCAGATGTGGAGTGACAGGAGAGTTAGTGACTGACTAACTCTCTAGTTTCCTGATGGGAAACTAAAAAAACCTGATAAAAATGACACAATAATAGTAGTTAGGGGAATGAATAGGGGAATTCATGACACATATGAGACCACATGCGCTCACTTGAGGTGGTTTTTGACTGATTCCAATCAAGTTCATTCACAAAAGCGGAGATGGAAATAACTTTACCTTCATTTCCCTCGGGATAAATAAAGTTATCTTGAATCTTGAACCTTGAATCTTGAACTTTGCCGACTTTGAACTGACATGACTTTAGCTGTTGGCTTCTCCTCAAGCGTTCTTATGACCCGAAAACATGGCTTATGTCTCCGCCCGATAGTTAGTTTGTTTGCTCCAACTTGTTGATGGAAACACAACTATTAGGAAATTAGCATTTCCTTTTTTTTTTTTTTTTTAAGTTAGCTTAAAATTAGCTTTGACTGTTAGATGTAAACCCAGCTATTGTATACCATAGCTATGCACATACCCTCCA
>CM051004.1:23136500-23141500 GCA_027704905.1 Muraenolepis orangiensis
GTATACCAGGAACCAGAGGATGAGAGAGAGAGATACAGCCCCGTTTACCAGGGATAACCAGAGGATGAGAGAGGGATACAGCCCAGTATACCAGGGACCTCCAGAGGATGAGAGAAGGATACAGACCAGTATACCAGGGACCAGAGGATGAGAGAGAGAGATACAGCCCAGTTTACCAGGGACCACCAGAGGATGAGAGAGGGATACAGCTCAGTATACTAGGCACCACCAGATGAGACGGTGCATTTCACGAGTCACTGTTTCATTCAAGGGCATCACGTCATCACTCTGAGCACTCTAGCAGATCAATACATTTTTATAACGGCGGTCCAATAAAATCAGTACAAGTTTACGGCATATCCGCTAAAAGTAATTCCTATCGCTATACTTTGGCAAGTTGCTGACAGCAGCCACCGAGGTGAACGAGACACACCCAGTCACACACTCCCCGGGCCGCGATGGGCTGGGCCGTTAGTTTTAATGCTGGCCTGCTGTCAGTGTAACGCACTCCACTGGGCTCTCCTCCATTGACCTGGAATCCTGAGAACTGAACATTAGGAAAAGGGCAGAAAGAAAATATACTACCAGATTTTTCTTCAAGATTTTTATTTGCCATATGCAACAAGTACAATGGAATGCTTACTCCCCATGTCCTCCCGCAGTATGGGTTTCTTAAACATTACTATAACAATACTAGACACTGGTTGCCTATTGGACAGAAGTCAATTATACCAAAAATGTGTTAAAATGAATATATATCAATGTTCTTCTGGTCTCTTAATAGAAACATGGTCACTGTCTAGATTCCCTTGGCACCTTTAGCATAACATGGCTGTGTCATCATGGCTCCTGTCCAGCAAAGAGAGATAAGGCTTCTTCTGTGTTATTGTACTTATCTCCCCCATGTCCCCATGCTCACCAGAGATCTCACCAGAGGTGGCAAAAGTACACACATTATGCACTTATTAAGTAGTGCAGATACTTGAAAATAAAAATGAAAATACCGTGATAAAAGTAGAAGTACTGATTCAACTTTTTACTTAAGTAAAAGTAACAAAAAAAAGGAGAGGTACCGAAAAGTACTCACAGTAAAAAGTAAAAAAATACAATTCTTAATCGGCTGTTTTAGGTGCAAAGCTAACAGAACCCCACGTCATATTAATATAATATAAATATCATACAATAATAATAAAAGGGAATATAAGGTAAATAAAACTTCTATTACTGCCATTTTCTGATATGTATTCAGCGTGAACAACAACCGAAACAAAGTAGAAAAACCAACTACCAGCTCCATTTGCTGTGGCCTGCATTGTGGATGATGGGTGAAGTACAGACTCTACATGCCATGCTGCTTCCCACCTCTGGATCTCACCTTTCATGTTTGATTTGTATGCTAACCTTGGGTACTATTATTTCATTATCATTGCTATTATTGAATCCTCTTTATTGGTCACATACACGTACACACACACACACACACACACAGTGAAATGTGTTTCTCTGCATTTAACCCATCCTAGTATAAGGAGCAGTGGGGCAGATTTTGTATATAAAGTGCCCAGGGAGCAGTGTGTAAGGGTGTCTGGTTGCCTTGCTCAAGGGCACCCAGGCAGTGCCACCGGAGGTATCCTGCCGCCCCCTATTCCTCATTTTTATTGTAAAACATTGCGGTGGTTTTAATCGCACGTGGTGTATGTATACAGTATATGCGGCCGATCTACGCGGTCACAGCTCTTCTCCGTCCTGTGGCCCCTATTTGGTGTAATGAACTTCCCACGGAGGTCAGGACTGCAGAGTCACTGCCCATCCTCCACCGCAGGCTGACAAACTCACCTCTTCTTCAGGAAACACTACCCGGATCCTTCCTCCTAGCGCATCCCTCTTATCACTTTTTACTAGCGTACTAGCGTCTTTCTAAGTAGACTGTCTAGGTCGATTGTCAGTTAGATATTGTTCTATTGTTTGCCAACTCATTATACTTGTAACTTAATGTACTTTTGCCTGAGCACCGGCTCAGTTCTTGGAGACGTGTTAGGAATGAAATGCACTTTTGACTTCTGGTGACGAGTTGTTCTCTCACCTTCCTTCGTTGAACGCACCATTGTAAGTCGCTTTGGACAAAAGCGTCTGCTAATTGACTGTAATGTTAATGTAATGTAATATAATATATTACATATCATTTTATATATATATATATATATATATACTGCAATCCCAATTTGACATTGAGTACGTCGTGTTCTGTTCTAAAGTGAGAGGAGCCCCTTGTAGCGTGGTCCGGAGGGAGACCGTGTGACTGGGTGTTGTTTGTGTGCTGTTCTGCTCTGCTTGACACCGTATCAGGCCCTGGGAAAGCCCTCAGCATACATTCTGTTCTGTTGGGATGTTTACATTGTGCGGATATCAGCTATTCAGCTCTCCCAGGCTAACAAACTACACGTGGTAATGTAAGAGGAAAACAATGAAACGTGCAAGAAACCCCTTCTGCTTTGGGAATGGATTAATATGAAGCCCTGTTTATACGCCCCTGTCAGCGTATATTATTGAGAAGGGAATTATAGTAATATTAATTGAATATGTTATAATGTATTTTCGAATATGAAAAAAATGGTCTTTTTGTTGAGGACAACAAAGTCGAATTGATGGCTAACTTACGTCCTATGTGTGGTATGTATTGACAGTATGTATTAAGTCCCCAAGCACAGCCAGAGAGCTATATGGTCAACATCAATAATCGATCTATATTCAGGATCCTGATCTGAGTAAAACACACTTACATCGCAAAGTAGTTTGCTGCGATTCCCATCCAATGGACTCTTCTGATGATTGGATTTGATTTGATTTCAATGCAACGCTCTTATGTGCTGTCTTGTATGCTAATTTTGCACTACTCTTGCTCTGTCCTTTTATGCAATTGTTATGTATTTTTACTATTGGGAAGTACTTTGGGCTGCAATTCTTGTATGAAAGGTGCTATACAAATCAAGTTATTATTATTATTATTATTATTATTATTATTATCTGTGTATGTCATCAGACTCTCTCCAGGCTCAGTTCTAATAGTCTATCCTAGTCAAGCCGTGGTGAAGGTGCTGTCACCCCCTCCCACAGTGGAAGCAGTGTAGGGCAGTACCCCCGGTGGGCAGAGCTGGACGTGGAGCCCCGCGCTCCCCTCATGATCTGCCGCCATCTGCTCAGGTGGGAAATACAGTTAAAAGTGTCCTTATCGGTCGCGGTCATGTCAGGCCAATGACGCCGTGGTCATCCGTCAAGCGATCACTCCTAGAGAGTCTAATGGACAACCGGTCCCTCTATTGTCTTCTGCTCAAAGAGGGCTGAGAAGGCTTTTGTGCGGCTCAGTGATTTGGCTAAGTGGTGTCTTGGTCGGGCTTTACGTCGGAGGGGGGGGGGGGGGGGCCAGATGAGGGGGATTAGAGGAAGCACCACAGCGGAAGGACTGGGGGCTAGCTACCCTGGGTTGTCCATAAGGATTTAGATTTTTTTTAAGCTAAAGCACCTTTAATAATCAATGCTTTGTTCAATAGGGATTTGCCTGTTGCAGCTGTGTACAATATGCTGTAAAGGACGGGTAAAGATCCAGTCTCGAGTCTACAGTGGAGCCTGGAAGTGTCCGGCTGACAGCTCCTTCTGTCTGCTGCGTGATTGGGCCGTTCCTTTGTGTTGCTGCCGACCGGTTCCTAATGAATTGCACCGGAGACAGAAGTTGAACTGTGCTATCGATCCAGCGGAGTGGAGAATTGACCAAGTGGGCCGCCTTCAGACTCTGGCGCGGTCGGCTTTCATCTCTCCAACCATCCACCGTCAGTGTGATGAATAAGATATGAGCTAGCTGATAGCCGCGGCGAGGCCGTTTCTGGTAGTTCTAATCCATATCTGATATTAAATTCGCTTTATACACACCGGGGCGCGGAGGCACAGAGCTGGGCTGTCCAGACCACTGGGTCTGGGTGTGGCCTCCAACAGAATTAAACGAAAGAAACATCACCACACCACACACACACCACACACACACCACACACACCACACACACCACACACACACACACACACACCACACACACACCATGTATGTGTGTGGGCATACATGGGTTTTTGCATATTGCATATCGACTCCTCATCTAAGATTAAACTGTAGAAGAGGGATTTAAAGACGAAGGTAAGAATGCAGATGGAATTAAGCAGAACATTTGTTTTTCAAAAATATCAAGTATGTAGAGACAGAGAAGACCCTCCAACATGAATGAATGAATAAGATGACAATGAAAGGATAACAAGGTCCATCCGTAGGAGGAGCCATCATAATTGCAACGGTCTTGATCTCATTCATTCATGAATTAGGTCTTAGGACCGCTGCTTCTACCTGAAGATGATGATGATGATGATGAAGGTGCTGATGATGATGATGGTGATAAAGATGGTGATGATAATGCTGATGATGGTGATGATGATGATGGTGATGATGATGATAATGATGGTGATGGCGATGATGGTGATGATGATGATGTGATGGTGATGATGATGATAATGATGGTGATGAAGGTGCTGATGATGATGATGGTGATGAAGGTGGTGATGATAATGCTGATGATGATGATGATGGTGATGATGGTGATGATGATGATGGTGATGATGATGATGATGGTGATGATGATGACGGTGATAAAGGTGGTGATGATAATGCTGATGATGATGATGATGGTGATGATGGTGATGATGATGGTGATGATGATGATGATGATGGTGATGATGATGACGGTGATATTGAGGGTGGTGATGATGGTGATGATGATGAGAAGGATGATGATGGTGATGATGATGATGTAATGATGATGATGATGATGATGATGATGACGATGATGGTGATGATGATGATGGTGATGATGATGGTGATGATGATGATGTAAATGATGATGATGATGATGATGATGATGATGATGATGGTGATGATGATGATGGTGATGATGATGATGGTGATGA
>CM051004.1:23146500-23149000 GCA_027704905.1 Muraenolepis orangiensis
TGCGTAATTCCAATTACTGTCTCCAGTCTCAATAATTGTGGCATAATTGTGTCAAGGTCTGGTTCAGGATCGATTTTCTGAACAGTAAATTGAGGGAAACTTAAAAAAATCTTCTTCTAAAGAACCACTCACCCAAATTAAAAAGCAGATGATCTTGGTGTGTATCTATTTAAAAATCGTATCCTCACCAAGACAGTTGAAATATAACAAAAAAGGCAGAGTTATGTGGAAGTTAATATTTGTCTATTAAACCTTTCAAATGGGTCACACATACACTCTATATACCCTGAAAAAGCACGCCTTTCAAAAATGTTGATACCAACTCACCCATAGGGGGCGCTATCATGTATGATCATATTATTTCACGTGTTTTTGTTCAGCTTGCTGAGGTGGCAGTTTCTGGGGTTGTCGCTGTGGTTGGTGGTGTGTGTGTGTGTGTGTGGTTGGCGGTGTGTGTGTGTGTGTGTGTGTGTGTTGGCGGTGTGTGTGTGTGGTTGGTGGTGTGTGTGGTTGGGGTTGTGTGTGTGTGTGGTTGGTGGTGTGTGTGTGTGGTTGGTGGTGTGTGTGTGGTTGGTGGTGTGTGTGTGTGTGTGGTGGTGGTGTGTGTGTGTGGTTGGTGGTGTGTGTGTGTGTGTGGTTGGTGGTGTGTGTGTGTGGTTGGTGGTGTGTGTGTGTGATGGTGGTGTGTGTGTGTGTTGGTGTGTGTGGGGTTGGTGGTTTGTGTAATAGCGGTGTGTGTGATGGTGGTGTGTGTGTGGTTGGTGGTGTGTGTGTGTGTGTGTGTGGTTGCAGGTGTGTGTGTTGGTGGTGTGTGTGTGTGGTTGGTGGTGTGTGTGTGTGTGTGTGGTTGGCGTGTGTGTGTGTTGGTGGTGTGTGTGTGTGGTTGGCGGTGTGTGTGATGGTGGTGTGTGTGTGTGTGTGGTTGGCGGTGTGTGTGTGGTTGGTGTGTGTGTGTGGTTGGTGTGTGTGTGTGTGTGTGGTTGGTGTGTGTGTGGTTGGTTTGTGTGTGTGTGTGGTTGGTGTGTGTGTGGTTGGTTTGTGTGTGTGTGGTGGGTTGTGTGTGTGTGGTTGGTGTGTGTGTGGTGTGTGTGTGTTGGTGTGTGCGTGTGTGTGTGTGGTTGGCGTATGTGTGAGCTGTGTTACCTACCGAAACTGTGCACAGTTTTAATTATTATTCTTTCATCTCTGATTTAAGGTAGTTATGCTTTTTAATTCTTTATTTGCGTCTTTTCAGTTTTCCTTTCCTCTCAATCACTTAACACACACACACACACACACACACACACACACACACACACACACACACAAACACACAGGAGCGGGTGCCGTGTGAAGGGAGTTGCCTGGTTGGTGATGAGTGTCGCCCGGTGATTGTCCCCAAACAGCGTCCTGCTGTGGGTCCGTTTTCCAGGAAAGAAGGGTGCTGGCCCACATTTGTGAAACACATTTGCACGTACGCATGCATCCACACACATACACACACACACACACACACACACACACACGCACACATTGACAGATTGTTAATCAGTACATGCCATCTATCTCACTCTCTACACACAAACACATTTGCACGTACGCATGCATGCACACACACACACACACACACACACATTTTGCCACCTCCCTGCATGCATGTAAACATGTTGACAGTCCACGTCGAGTCCCATTATGTCAGTGTGCCGATGTACAGTGCCTCCTCAGCACCCGGCCAGGAGCCTGCAACACTCTCCTGCTGCTATCCCCTTAACTTCACCTACTGACCTGCTCCTGGTGGAGCACAGCGGCACATGCAGTACAAGCGCCTGCCACTGGGGGCACCCACCGGGCCCAGTCTATGGCCGGTGTTTACAGTACGCTCACAGGGCGATAGCTCAGTCTGTTGAGACTTTGCTTGGGTATCAGAAGGTCGCCGGTTTAAGTCCCCGAAACGCCGTGGGCACTGCCGAGGTGCCCTTGAGCAAGTCACCAGACCCCCTACCATGCCCCCCCGGGCAGCTGTATATACAATAGCTGCTCACTGCTCCTAATACTAGGATGGGTTAAAGGCAGAGGAACTCATTTCACTGTGTGTTTACATGTCACCAATATAGAGATCCTCCAGATTTAGATTTTGATACCAATTGAACATATAGCCTGGCTCTCCTTGTAAAAGTTATTAGTCACTTGATATATACGCAGCTATTACGTTTATTGAGAGTTATATTTTTGAAATATAATACTTATATATTTATAATACTATATCAAATATAATAATAATAATAATAAATAATCATTTTGATTTGGTTAAAAAAAAACATTTGAACATTAATCCCGGGAAATGTTATTCAGCGATAGTTTTCACCATGGCCTTCAAGAACACGCTGCTCACTTTATCAAACAAGTAATGGCTTTGAAGTCACTGTGCAAAAGGTTACAAAGGTTTTTACCAACCGTATTAGGATGAGAGCTCAGCGCTTGTCAGCTCTGTTTGTCCCCATGTCCACCAGCGGATTGAGAT
>CM051004.1:23154000-23159000 GCA_027704905.1 Muraenolepis orangiensis
GGGTTTAAAAAAATATATATATATATATATGTATACCCTTTCCTTTCTTTCTTTCTTTTATTCTCTCTCTTTTTCCCCGTCTTTCGCAAATAACAAATTCATGAATAAATATGTAAAAGCAAACACACAAACTTTCTCAAAGAAGGAGCACGCTCAGCCCCCCCCCCCACCCCTCCAGCCCCCCCTCAAAACTCATACACGCAATTAATAGATCCAATATATCTTCAAATCTTTTCACTGTGTTTGACTTTATTCTCCGTCTGTCTTATCCTCAAAGTGTGTGCGTTAGAGCCGCACTGAGATGCACATCAAAGCACCATGCCATCACGTCCGGTTGCTTCACGTCTCTTTGATTTCCACTTCTTCCAGACGCTTTTAGGAAATTGGTTGCTAACAGTAAAACCAATCTCTGGGGTGACCGTGTTAGAGTCCGCCTTCACCACTAGACAGCAGAGACGGCTTCATAACAAAGTTTACGGAGCCAAATGTATTCATTTTTAAATGTTCTTTCCTCTCCTTTCAGTTATCGTGCAATCCCAATCCTTTCCTTTTCCCTCTGATACATGTATATATATGTACGTTCATCAAAGGCCGGCCTACCAGTATACACTCACTCAGGCACATAGAGAAACACACGCAAGCACGGAGGACACACTCACAAACACACACCACATCTGTGTGTATGAATGACCTGAATTAGCCTTCCATCTCTGTGAAGGACTTATGGCAGACGTGACCCGCTGCTCGTATGCATTTTAACTAGATAGCTTAGCCTCTCTCTCCTCTCCTGCATGCACTCTCATGTACTTTGCATTGCTAAAAGCATCAGCTAAATAGGATTCACCGCACACAAGCCTGCCTGCTTGTGTGTGTGTGTATGTGTGTGTGTGTGTGTGTGTGTGTGTGTGTGTATGTGTGTGTGTGTGTGTGTGTGTGTGTGTGTGTGTGTGTATGTGTGAGTATGTGTGTGTGTGTTTGCGTGGGTGTATGTGTGTGTGTGTGTGTGTGTGTGTGTGTGTGTGTGTGTGTGTGTGAGTATGTGTGTGTGTGTTTGCGTGGGTGTATGTGTGTGTGTGTGTGTGTGTGTGTGTGTGTGTGTGTGTGTGTATGTGTGACCTATAAGCTGTGTAGGCTGCCCTTGACCTGTGGGTGAAAGTGTGCGTCCCCCTGGCTGTTGTCCTAAACGTTTGAACATGTGAGTATGTTGAGATGTGTGTTTTGTTACCGTGTGTGTGTGTGTGTGTGTGTGTGTGTGTGTGTGTGTGTGTGTGTGTGTGTGTGTGTGTGTGTGTGTCTGTGTATGTGTATGTGTATGTATGTGTATGCGTATGCACGTGTGTGTGTGTGTGTGTGTGTGTGTGTGTGTGTGTGTGTGTGAGCGCACATTTGCGTGTGTGTGAATGCGCACGTGTGTGAACATGTGTGTACATGCATGCATGTGTGTGTGTGTGTGTGTGGGTGCGTGGCGTGTGTGTGTGTGTGTGTGTGTGAACATGCATGTGTGTGTGTGTGTGTGTGTTAGCACACATATGTGTGTGTGTGTGTGTGAGCATGTGTGTGTGTGTGAACATATATGTGTGTGTGTGTGTGTGTGTGTGTGTGTGTGTGTGTGTGTGTGTGTGTGTGTGTGTGTGTGTGTGTATGTGTATGTGTATGTATGTGTATGCGTATGCACGTGTGTGTGTGTGTGTGTGTGTGTGTGTGTGTGTGTGTGTGAGCGCACATTTGCGTGTGTGTGAATGCGCACGTGTGTGAACATGTGTGTACATGCATGCATGTGTGTGTGTGTGTGTGTGGGTGCGTGGCGTGTGTGTGTGTGTGTGTGTGAACATGCATGTGTGTGTGTGTGTGTGTGTTAGCACACATATGTGTGTGTGTGTGTGTGAGCATGTGTGTGTGTGTGAACATATATGTGTGTGTGTGTGTGTGTGTGTGTGTGTGTGTGTGTGTGTGTGTGTGTGTGTGTGTGTGTGTGTGTGTGTGTGTGTGTGTGTGTGTGTGTGTGTGTGAACATGCATGTGTGTGTGTGTGTGTGTGTGTGTGTGTGTGTGTGTGTGTGTGTCTTATCGGTGCTGTAGCTTCAGAGAGCAGGCTGAATGGTCTCCTCTCCTCAGCAGTGCAGCAGCTGCACTGATTGCCCAGTAAGCGGATTAAAGCGTTCACACTTGGGTCACTTCAGCCGGTCGGTCCGTGTCCTCGGCTGAACTGCACCCCCCTGTACCCACACAGCGGGGGGGCACCCCCGTTGGGCGCGCAGGTAAAGACAGAGGACAGAAGGCTGGGACTCCCGCTGGGTTGCTCATATTCCCGCCAGCCGTTACATAGTTGTTTTAAACCGGTTCAGAAGGCATGGCGTGTGTCTGATCTGCTGGCGCCTTCTCCATTAGCATTTTGGCTAGGACATAAATAGCCGGTATTCCCGCTACAAAAGAAGTATTTTTATTATTATGTATTACAATGTTAGCAGCTTCAATGAATATACATTCTGAGTCGTTTATTTAAAATACATTTGAAGTGATAGCAATGATTAAATCCATACTGCAAGAGGGAGAGGGGAGTAAGCATTCCATTGTTCTTGTTGCAAATGGGAAATGATCATCTTGAATCTTGAATCTCTCTATTGTAAAGACTCTATTGGAAAGTCTCTCTTGCAGACAACCTTTCTCTGTTGTGTTGCTGTGTCTGTCGTCCTGTAGAATGAGACGGTAGCCTTGAGACTTACTGGTTTGTCTATGAAACAGGAATGTGGTCAAACCCAAAGTGTGTTAAATGCTCCTGGATGCTCAGAGTTCTGGATTCAGACTTCCTCTGATTAACCACAATGAGTGCAAGTGCAACAGGGTTCCGTGAAGCATCCATTATTAATGATGGATGTATTTGTGTGTATAACCCTGATACAAGATACACAATGTGAATGCTTACTTACCCATTCCCTCCTGCAGTATGGATTTCTCAAACAATACTATAAAAATACTATATACAATAAAAATGAAATGAAATGAAAAGAACAATAAAGTGACTGATGATATGTACATGTAAATACTTACATGTAAATATTTAAAAGCATATTTAAGTGCCAGTAGTGCAGCAGCATCATGAATACAGTGCAGTACAGTGCAGAACAGAGCAGTCATGAGTCCAGAAAGTCCAGCAAAGTATGATAGTGTAATGTTAATGACCATGTTATGATAGTGTAATGTTAATGACCATGTTATGATAGTGTAATGTTAATGACCATGTTATGATAGTGTAATGTTAATGACCATGTTATGATAGTGTAATGTTAATGACCATGTTATGATAGTGTAATGTTAATGACCATGTTATGATAGTGTAATGTTAATGACCATGTTATGATAGTGTAATGTTAATGACCATGTTATGATAGTGGCAGCACTCCTAGCAGTTCAGTAGGCGCACTGCCTGTGGATACAAACTATCCTTGAGTCCCATACACTGTGTAAAGTGCTGCGACAGAAGATTTAGATACACTTGGTTAGATTTAAGGGGTGCAGAATACCATTTGGTTCAGAGTACTCACCTTTGGGTACTTGCCGATACCATGTGATAAGAGAACTTAGAATAATAATAAATGCAATTTTCTGTTACCACATAGAGTACGATTTGAATACAGTAGAAGTCGATCAAAAAAGTATACAAAAAAAATAGTATCCAGCTAAATAATACAGAAGATTATTATTAACAATTTTAGCAAGCTTAATGAATATACATTGATTACATCGATCGGCTTCGATCGGCTCCTTCTTCTAGCAAAAACTGTCGAGGTGTCCCTGAGCAAGACCCCCTAACCCTAACTGCCCCTGACCTGCTGGCTGTCTCCTTGCATGGCTGACTCCACCGTCGGTGGATGAATGTGTGAATGTGAGGCATGACTTGAAAAGCGCTTTGGATCAAAGCGCTGTACAAAAGGCCGTCTATTTAGCCTATCGGCCACGACCGAGTTGAAATTGTGTCGCTTTTAATGCGCAAATCAAAGAAAGATGAGGCTCATCGAAAGAAAACAGCCCAGCCCAGACTGTACCGCAGAAAAACAACATTTAAGTTCGCGCTGTGTTTTTCAAACGCTCTGAGTGATCGGCCCATGGTGTTTTAGCCTTCTCTGGCTCAGGTCCACCTTCCAAGACACACTAAAAAAAACCTGCTGTGCATGATGGTGTCTGTTCATTTGAAGTATTCACATACTTTTGAAGAATTCAGTCTTTGGTGGCACAGTCTGCTGCAGCTGCAATGGGTTTTTTTTGGATTCTGTAGGGGGTTGAGGAGCCCGGGATGGGAACTACTGAGTGATATTGAAGTAACACATGGACCGCTAATAGAATTCATTCAATTAAATTACTCATTAATTCATAAAAATGTTAACGAATGGGCGATTCGGAATGTTTTCATGGATTTTCTGAACGATACGTTACATATGGTTGGGTTGGAATACATGTTACATATGGATGGGTGGGGGTACATGTTACCTATGGATGGGTGGGGGTACATGTTACATATGGATGGGTGGGGGTACATGTTACATATGGATGGGTGGGGGTACATGTTACATATGGATGGGTGGGGGTACATGTTACATATGGATGGGTGGGGGTACATGTTACCTATGGATGGGTGGGGGTACATGTTACATATGGTTGGGTTGGAATACATGTTACCTATGGATGGGTGGGGGTACATGTTACGTATGGATGGGTGGGGGTACATGTTACATATGGTTGGGTTGGAATACATGTTACATATGGATGGGTGGGGATACATGTTACGTATGGATGGGTGGGGGTACATGTTACGTATGGATGGGTGGGGGTACATGTTACATATGGATGGGTGGGGGTACATGTTACATATGGATGGGTGGGGGTACATGTTACATATGGATGGGTGGGGATACATGTTACGTATGGATGGGTGGGGGTACATGTTACATATGGATGGGTGAGGGTACATGTTACATATGGTGTGGGTTCATGTTACATATGGAT
>CM051004.1:23164000-23166500 GCA_027704905.1 Muraenolepis orangiensis
AGGGGGGCCAGATGAGTCTTCCGTAGGGAGGAGACGGAGCCGGCAGACGGGGTAATGACTCTCCCTAATAGGGCTTACTTCAGCTTGCCCTCATAATGCTGTCTGGTCTATGTCTAATCTAGTCCCCTGTCTGACTTTAAGAAGAGCATTCAGGGCCCCTTGTACAGACAGGGTTATACATATAAGTTAGGGGCTAGGGGGTGCACGGTGGTAAGAGAGAAAGACAGGAAACAGATGGACTGTTCACAGGCAGAGTGGGAGATCGGGGAGATGGTAAAATGTCGTATTTTGTAGTAGTAGTAGTAGTAGTAGTTTTCATCCTGATCTTTAGCCATACAGTCAAGGTAACGGTTGTAATGGACAAGTCTCTCAAATTAGCCTTGTGCTAATGAATAGAGACAGCCAATAGATGCCGTGCCGTGTGTCTTCTTCAGAAACGTTTAGCAAACAAGGTTGCTCTCATTTAGGATAATTCCTGATGATTGCTGAACAAATGTGTGTGTACATAAAGCAAAAAACAAACACTTGATTAAACATTTACTTAGCTGATTACCCATGCTGCTTCCCAGACCTTGGGGGTTAACCTAACACAAAGCACCCATGTGATGTCGAATTGAAACCTAATCAGAGAACTGAACTGGGATGACCTGACCTAGTCCTACAGGGCCCTACAACATGTTCCTACAGCAGTCACCTCGCTAGGCCAGCCAATTAGGACACAGCCAGGGAGACCCTGGACATAAAGAAATAAAGAAGATAAAGATAGAAAGAAAGAAATGGATGCCAGCACCTGAGCGGCCGATCCAAACAAGCCGGGGATAAGATGAACGAGGGACCAGGAGCCGGTGACAGAGTCATCACGCAGCGCACGCAGGGGGAAGAGCATGCTCCTCTGTGATGATGATGATGATGATGATGGTGAACTTTAACCCCTGTGTGGAGGTAATGATACCGCTGGTCAGGGCTAACAAATGATCCCCTGTGTTAACTTGTGCAGGGCTAGCCACAGGGGGACTCAAATGCTACAGGCCGGTGTTGTGTGAATGTGCGTTTGTGTGTGTGTGTGTGTATGTGTGTGTGTGTGTGTGTGTGTGTTTGTGTGTGTGTGTGTGTGTGTATGTGTGTGTGTGTACTGTATTTTCGGGCTGTTTGTCACTGTGTTTTATATGACGGATGCTGGATTATGTTATTCCTTATTCTGTATTATGCTATTCCATATTCTGGATTATGTTTTTCCTTTTTCTAATTTTCTCACACCATCCTCTAAGGGTGGTGTTACCCTCCATCCAGAGGTCGTCCTGTATCCCGCTTAGTGACTGCATACCTTTTAGGTGAACTATGAAGTGTGTATTCTTCTCAGTGCAGATTCACGCTGTTAAAGTGTGTGTTTCGAGGTGTGTGTGTGTGTGTGTGTGTGTGTATGTATGTGTGTGTGCATGTGTGTGTGTGTGTGTGTGCGCGCATGTGTGTGTAGGTGCATGTCTGCGCGCATGTGTGTGTGTGTGTGTGTGTGTGTGTGTGTGTGTGTGTGTGTGTGTGTGTGTGTGTGTGTGTGTGTGTGTGTGTGTGTGTGTGTGTGTGTGTGTGTGTGTGTGTGTGTGTGTGCGTGTGTGTGTGTGCGCGCGTGTGTGTGTGTGGAACGAGAGGCCGTGGCGCGGTGCTGTGATTGAAGGAAGCCTGGGCGATGGTTGGTGATATAGTAGGAGGAACAGGAACCAGCCAAGTCAGCACTTCTGCCTAAAGCTATTCACACAGCCGTCACGATCCGGTCTCTTCCGCTCTCTCTGGTACGGACGCATAGCAAGGGGCGTGTAGTCCGTCAGCTGTGTATTACCATTCTGTCACCGCACGGTTTTTAATACAGCATGGGACATTAATCATAAATATACAGGACTACATCGGAATTACAGATTTCCTTAAGGTTTGACTCGCTGCTGATCGTGTGGGCAGGCTGCTCAGAGGCACACGGGCAGAGGGCTCTCCTTCTGGTTTTTAACCAGGAACCGTTTGGGGATGATGACCCTTTTTTTGCAGTTTTTTACAATTGTTTTCACACTTGTCTCAATACCACGTCCATCTTCCACAAAACACTTTTCCCCTATCAATAGACTATGTGAACTCAACTGTGTGTACTTTTGCATTGCTTTGATACAAAAGGCATTCAATCACCGCTTCTCTCCAAAAACCCATGAATACATAATATAATATAAGTTTACTTTCACTTTCAAACACAATTCTGATCACTGTGGATGGAAATATAAATACATAAATACACAGACAGACGAAACTATATGCTGGAAATACGTAAAACTGCTCATTTTGATTTGAGCAGAAAGTTCATTTCGGTTTATTCAGTTGTTTTTGTTGGCAGCATTGTTATAAGCTATACAAAAGTGCTCAAGATTGCATTGAAATGTGCATGTATATATAGGGGAAAATATAGATCTAGTTGTCACTGATATAGTCATCGATCTAGTTGTCACTGTCACAAGTGATTATA
>CM051004.1:23171500-23179000 GCA_027704905.1 Muraenolepis orangiensis
CTACCTTCAGATCCTCATCCTGTGTTTAGCGGAGCACGACCTGAAGTCCTTATGTTGTCTGAAGATTGCAGACATCATTTCAGGTCGCCGCACAAAACTAATCCCTTAAATTAATTTTAAACATGCCCGCTGGCTATGAAAGCGCTCACTGTCCACCCTGTGTATGTCACACACACACACGCACGCACACACCAACCACACACACCAACCACACATACACCCACACATAGACCCACACACACCAACCACACACTCACACACACACACACACACACACACACACACACACACACACACACACACACACACACACACACACACACACACACACACACAAACCACACAAACACCAACCACACCAACCACACACACACACACACACACACAAACACTCTCACATACACACCAACCCCACACACACCAACCACACCAACTACACCAACCACACACACACACACACACACTCATCAACACACACACACAAACCACACAAACACACCAACCACACACACACACCAACCACACACACACACACACACACACACACACACTCCCCCACACACACACACACACACACACACACACACACACACACACACACACACACACACACACACACACACACTCCCCCACACCCACACACACACACACACACACACACACACACTCCCCCACACCCACACACACACACTCCCCCCCCCCCCCCACACACACACACACACCCACACACACTCCCCCACACCCACACGCTCCGTGGACCTAAGGAGGCTTCCCTTCCCATGGAGGACCAGGGCATAAGGTCAGGACCCAGCCGGACATAAATCTGTTGTGCTGCTATCCATCCCCCCCCCCCCCCCAACACACAGACCTCCCCTATCCACCCATCCCAATATCCTCACACACACACACACACACACACACACACACACACACACACACACACACACACACACACACAGGGCCGGGTAACAATAGGCCCTCTCCATCTGGGTGTAAGTAATGAGGATATTGTAGTGGTGAATGGAGCCCTGTGCCTGGCGATAAGCCCAATATAGTTATAGCAGAAGCACATCACTTTAATACAGGGGAGCTGTCTGAAGAGGCATTATCCTTTATCTGTGTCATGGCTTAGTGTGTGTTTGTGTGTGTGTGTGTGTGTGTGTGTGTGTGTGTGTGTGTGTGTGTGTGTGTGTGTGTGTGTGTGTGTGTGTGTGTGTGTGTGTGTGTGTGTGTGTGTGTGTGTGAGGTGGTTGGGGTGTGGGGGGATTGGGGTTACACACTCTTAATTATTAATGCCTAGCCATTGACCATTTTTCCTAATTTATCCAATTCCCCCCCATCCCCATCCCCCCCCCCCACGCACGCACACACACACCCCATCACACACACAAGCTGACATCTACACCCTCACACACAGACAGACAGACACACACACACACACACACACACATACACACACTTACCCGCTGTCACCCCCCCCCCCCCCTGCTGCCACTGTACCTCGACCAGCACCATCCCCATCCCCATCCCCATCCCACCCTCCACCACCCTCCCATCCTATCCTCCACCACCACCACCCTCCTCATCCTATCCTCCACCACCACCACCACCCTCCCCATCCCACCCTCCACCACCACCCTCCTCATCCTATTCTCCACCACCACCACCACCCTCCTCATCCTATCCCCCACCACCACCACCACCCTCCTCATCCTATCCCCCACCACCACCACCCTCCTCATCCTATCCTCCACCACCACCACCACCACCCTCCTCATCCCACCCTCCACCACCCTCCTCATCCTATACTCCACCACCACCACCCTCCTCATCCTATCCTCCACCACCACCACCACCCTCCTCATCCTATCCTCCACCACCACCACCACCACCCTCCTCATCCCACCCTCCACCACCCTCCTCATCCTATACTCCACCACCACCACCCTCCTCATCCTATCCTCCACCACCACCACCACCCTCCTCATCCTATCCTCCACCACCACCACCCTCCTCATCCTATCCTCCACCACCACCACCACCCTCCTCATCCTATCCTCCATCACCACCACCACCACCCTCCTCATCCTATCCTCCACCACCACCACCACCACCCTCCTCATCCTATCCTCCACCACCACCACCCTCCTCATCCTATCCTCCACCCCCCCCACCCCCCGTGCTCCAGACCTCATCTCCATGCACGCTTTGCGACCCCCTTTTGACAATCAATTAGCCGGGGGGGGGCGATTAGGGTCTGTAAAATGAGCCGGCGGAGACAAAAGAGGGGACTGGAGAGACGTGGTGGAGAAGAACGGGTGGGGGTGAGTTTAGTGGCGGAGGGAGGTGGGTGGAGGGGGCGGGGAAATAACTTGGTCAAATCCTTGATAATTCTCTCCGTCGGGGCCGTCTGACCTCTCTCTCGGGCGTGAGCAGATGTCCGGGATAAGGCAGGGTGGTGGGGGGGTAGTCGCCTGGCCGTGTTCAGCCGGCCGTACAGACACTCTGAGCCCCTCCTTATCCAACAGAGGGCTTAGGTGGTGGTGGTGGTGATGGTGGTGGTGGTGGTGGTGGAGGTGGTGGTGGTGGTGGTGATGGTGGTGGTGGTGGTGATGGTGGTGGTGGTGGTAGTGATGGTGGTGGTGGTGGTGGTGATGGTGGTGGTGGTGGTGGTGGTGATGGTGGTGGTGGTGGTAGTGATGGTGGTGGTGGTGGTGGTGGAGGTGGTGGTGGTGATGGTGGTGGTGGTGGTGGTGGTGGTGGTGGTGGTGGTGGTGGTGGTGGCGATTGTGGTGGTGGTGGTGGTGGTGGTGGTGATGGTGGTGGTGGTGGTGGTGGACTATCTGTGAAGCCTGGAGGGTGGTGTGTGTTTGGTGTGTGATTGATCCAGATCTGTCACTATCAGTTATTAGCCTCCCGATGCTCCCACACCGGGTCAATACAGCATTCAAAACCATGGAATCAGCAGGTTGACTGTATTGACCAAAAGGTCAATACATACAGTTGATAATGAGATGATACGTTCTGTCAACGCTTTTTCATTCATTTTTATTTATTTTTTAACACCGAGGACATTGGTCGACTTGGTGCTTTCATTCCTGCAATGTTTTTAGCTCAGATGTGGAATGGAAACATTTATATTTTTGAAATAAGAATATTGATGGAAATAATTTATTCATCGGGTAAAAGTTTCTATATGATTTGCATTTTAGATATTATATATGCTTGCCGACTGAAGCTTTCTAACCAGGATGTGCTGCAAGATAGCGCAGTCTGTTAGGACTTGGGGCATGGGGAACCGGACGGTCGCCGGTTCAAGTCCCTGAAACACCTGGGGGCACTGCCGAGGTGTCCTTGAGCAAGGCTCCAGACCCCCTACACACTGCTCCCTGGGCAGCTGTATATACAATAGCTGCCCCACTGCTCCTAATACTAGGATGGGTTAAATACAGAGGACACATTTCACTGTGTGTGTGTGTACATGTATGAGACCAATAAAGAGGATTCAATCCTCCAGATTTTGATTTAGGAGAAAGGTGAACCTTGGTTTTGGTCAAGCAAAGTCAACGGTACAACCGAATCAGATCGGTTGTCATTTTGAGTGTTTCTTACAAACCTTGGACTGGTTTCTTTAAGGTTCAGCGGTGCTGGCGGCGTTGTGTCCTCCCATAAATGTTCCCTCGTAAAAACACTTTGATTTGAACACCCTTCGTGTTGACACGAAGCTTGGTTTCTCTTGGTGTGTTTCAAGCCATGTTGTTTTGTCGCTGTATACAAGTAGGAATCAAACACCAGCAGCTCAGAGTTATTTTATACCTGTTTTTATACCTAGTAGACTGTTTAAAATCCTATTTAACCACTGTACATTATATATCACCATGCACTTAGCTGTTACATTTGCACCCTGGTTAGATGCTAAATGATTTTGGCTGTACTGTACTTGTGCTGTGCAATGACAATACATGTGAATGTAATCTATTATATTCTAATCTAATCTAATTTAATCGAATCTAATCTAATCAATGCACAGTACGACAATGAAACAAAACATGCCGAAGGTTTTTAGCATGGCACTTTCTCTTCTAGTCCAACGTAACACAGAAGTTGTGTAGCCTAATGGTGAATGGATGATCAAACAAGGAGAACATCTACTGTTGTAAATAATGCATGACAATCAATTGTTAATCCTTCCATATTCTGTACAGAATCTTTACCGCCAAGTCCTATTCTGTTCTATGTTCTTACTCTGGGCTGTACGGGCTCTCCCAATCAAACCTAGCATATATTGAATTATCTTAGACAAAGAGAGAGTTTGACAAGATTTTTTTTGTTGAGCGGGTTTGACAATTGTTTGTTCAACATACTGCTCAGCCCGAGAGGAGCAGGAGACTAACTCTTATTGGTTTAATAAATGCTGGCAGCAGGGGAGACATCTACTCTCAGGTGTCACATCGGTATGAAGAGAATCAGGAGCAGATGTCTCTCTCTCTCTCTCTCTCTCTCTCTCTCTCTCTCTCTCTCTCTCTCTCTCTCTCTCTCTCTCTCTCAGTGGCCCAGTGTTGCCAGGCCTGTGTGCATCTGGCCAGTGTCACATTGAAAGATGTCTGAGGGCTCATCATTGTCTTTAATGATGGCTTGATACACCCGCATCCAGGCCTGTGACACGCAGGCTGGGGGGAGCATGGGACAGAGGGAGGGAAACTACACACACACACACACACATAAGAGATATGGAGACTCAGGAGACACAGAATCACAACAGTAGATATGGACGGTCAGTCTTTGCCAAGGGAGGGCCAGTTTCTAGTCATGACAGTATGGTGACGTGGGCAGGGTGGCCTCAACCTGAAGTGTATATATGACCTGATATCAGAGCTGTTGAACCACGCTGTTATGACATGATTCATATATCAAATATAAAGAAGGGGAGGGAGGCAGGTGGGGGGGGGGGGGTTAATCATCACATGTTAGCACTTACATGTGTACAACATAAAACAACAACACTGACTATCCTTAATACAGTGCATAAAGAGAGTTAATTCACAATGTGCTTATCCATCATAGGCCCATTGACACACACTTCAATAAATCACCTTTCAACATTGAACAAAATCTGCTGCAGGTATTGAAATTATTCATTTCATTCATATTATTGAAATTAACAATCTAAATATATGACCTCAGCCATGAGTCAATCATTCAACAGAGATTACCTGATGTATAAAGTCACAGATGCACATCTTGTGGAAAACCTGAATCTCTATCAACGCATCGTACACAGCGACCTCACCTCTGCTTCTTTTAACTGATCCAAAGAGGGGTTTGAATTGATCTGTTGCAAGAGCTTCCACTCTTGCTCTCGGACATGTTGGTATTTTTAGTGTAAATACCAAATTCTGTTCTTCTTCACCTTTTGTCACCGGTCACTACATCTTCAAGGACAGCTAGCGGTGGATTCTCTAATTCACAGAGAGGCTCCGTCCTTTAGTTTTGACGAGGTGTCTGAACCCATGGGATGTGTTCCATTGAAGTTTGAGTTCTTATTTCATACCTTTGGCCTCTCTCAAAACTCTTTTCTTCAGCCTCTCAAACCTCTTTTTTGCCTCAAGCAGAGACTGACGTGACCAGAGGGATGTAGGGGGCGGGACAAAGGGGATACAACAGATTCCTATTGGAGGAAATTGAACATGCTCAGAAAGAGCGTTTTTTGTTGTGTTTATGTTCTTGTATATAATTATAATTTGCGGGCCTGATCAGTTGAATAGGCCTGCCCTACATAGACGTATGGAATAGGGCTGCTCTTCCCTGTTTCTAGTAATTAGTGATTAGATTAGATTCAAATGTATTGTCATTGCACAGCAGCACAAGTACTGTACAGCGAAAATAATTTGGCATCTAACCAGAGTGCAAATGTTACAGTAAAGTGCATAGTAATATACAATATACAGTGGTTAACTGTCTACTAGGAATCAAAACTGGTATAAAGTAACTTGTAGAGTAGGTATGAGAGAGAATATAAGGGAGTGACTGACAGAGCTGTTCTTCATCTGACTGGCTACTGTGAGCTGTCAGTCAGACCCAATAGAATGAATAAGGATAGAGATTCAGAGAGAAAGATTTGGGTGCTGTGAGCTGCATGGACCTCTCCAAATGATTGCGATTCTACAGCCTTCTTAACAACTGTTGTCTTTCTGTTTGTAATACTGTTAGTTAACATGTGGTTATTACATCAAAATGGGCATCTGAAAATGTCCGTAAATCACATCAAAACCCTAGTAGGGGCAGTAGCCTAGCAACCATGACATGTGGCGCTCCTCAGCACAAAGGCTGCAGTCTGAGACATGGGCTGTACTTAGGAACACACTCAGCTGCAGTCTGAGACATGGGCTGTACTTAGCAACACACTCAGCTGCAGTCTGTCTGAGACATGGGCTGTACTTAGCAACACACTCAGCTGCAGTCTGAGACATGGGCTGTACTTAGCAACACACTCAGCTACAGTCTGTCTGAGACATGGGCTGTACTTAGCAACACACTCAGCTACAGTCTGAGACATGGGCTGTACTTAGCAACACACTCAGCTGCAGTCTGTCTGAGACATGGGCTGTACTTAGCAACACACTCAGCTGCAGTCTGAGACATGGGCTGTACTTAGCAACACACTCAGCTACAGTCTGAGACATGGGCTGTACTTAGCAACACACTCAGCTGCAGTCTGAGACATGGGCTGTACTTAGCAACACACTCAGCTGCAGTCTGAGACATGGGCTGTACTTAGCAACACACCGGTCACGTGGCTCTTTCCAACTGAAAAGGGGATATGGGCACAGCGGTGGACTAAGTAATACCAGTCCAAGTCCAAGCACTGTTTGAGTCGACAACCTCAACCTCAAAAAGGTGTGGAAAATGAACCACTTTTGACACACATAATACAGAATATTTCACATTCTTGTCAAATGTGTATGATGAAGACACTGCTTAAATTGCCGGCATGTACGCACACACCACGGTCAGCTGTGCAGTCTGCACACTGCAGTCTGAGTCAGGGTGAATTGGTCTGTTACCTCAGCCCACGTTGGATCTGTTCACGGCTGTCTGAACAGCCAGAGAGATCCTACCCTGGGTATTCTCTGTGTGTGGAGACAGCCATGAGCAACACACCAGATCTGCACCATTCCAATTCAAGAGGTAACCTGTGGAACGAAAAACAAAACAAAGCGCGTGTCACTTCCTCATTCTTGAGTGAGTGACGGGCTGCCATGCTGGGTACACCTTAAAGGCGGGTGGTGTTACACAATATGGGTCACAAGCTAAATGCTAATGAACCGCCACGCTATGAAAGCATTAGAGTCAATAAATGAATTACCCTGGTGAATACAAATGTATTATTTCACCCTGAGGAACATTTCCATATAAAAATAGAGTGAAATTGTTTATAATCCCAGTTTCTGAGTCAACAGAATATGACCTCCCTAACACGATCCTATTTTCAAAAGAGGG
>CM051004.1:23181500-23189000 GCA_027704905.1 Muraenolepis orangiensis
GTCGCTCTCTCGCTCTCTCCACCGCTTCCTATCAGAGTGGATGCTGGTGGTTCTGTAATGGAAGGTTACATACATGCACGCATTGGATGTTCTCATTGGCAACTAGTCGGAACAAAAAAGATGGACATGTTTTAATGTTATTCTACCTCAGCCATCGATTCAAGATTCAAGATTTTTATTTGCCATTTGCAACAAGTACAGTGGAAGGTAAAAAATACTTTACACATTTAAAATGACAATAAAAATAACAATATAGTGACTAATGGATGATATGTTCATGTGTTGAATTGTGCAAAAGCAAGATAACTCAAAAGGTTACATACAGAATTGGACAAAACTTGGTGGTTAGATTACTCATGGGCCAAGGAACAGTTGATTAGATTTGGCCTATCTATAGTGACATATGTTGTCCAGACACTGACACTGCCACAGTCGTATGTAGATGGATGCTCACTCAGTTTTCCTTTCCCTTTCTTTTAACAATCTTCCTCTTAACCCGTCAACCATATTCAAAGCCACTTTAAGAACATATGAACACCATTCATCCAATGATATCCACTTCCACGTTGAGTCTAAGAACCCAATTCGCTGACAGTAGAACAAGAACAAGAAGATATGGCGATGCTGACCATGCTCATATGGACGTTCTGTGTTTGAATCCAGGACTGTACGGCTTGCTAGCTGCTGGTGTTCTTTTGGCTCAATGATACGGCACTTTTTAGCCAATCAACATAAGTGTTGATTTTCGCAATTCCAAGCTGCGTCTGTTTGTGTGTGTGTGTGTGTGTGTGTGTGGGGGTGTGTGTGTGGGTGTGTGTGTGTGTTTGGGAATAAGTGGCGTTTTCATACCTTATAGTTGGGTATAACTCGGTCCGATTCAGGGGTGAAGTTGATACTCTGTTACCCCCAAAACCCCCGAACCCAAGCAAACCAAACCATTGGTTTACACACACGTCACTCCGTTAAACAGGTGGTCAGAACCCCAGAGGTTACCTCATAGGTTAGTTGACTAACTAACTAACTAACGTGCTCGTCCTTGTGAAGTGGACAGTAATAATGGAGCAACAACTTGCAGTCTTGGCTTTGTTTGTTTTCATTTTTTTCATTTCCTTTTTCACAAAATGTTAAATAACACCACCATGCCACCATTCGGTCGTTGAATAGTTTTAAAACTTCAGTGTCTTGGTGAGTGACCACAAGCAATTGCTTTGTGTGATTGCTTTCTGACCATTTTCCGATGAGTGCTTTCTCCCCCTGACTGCACCACGTCTGACCCCCACTCATTTGAATCTAGGAACAGTGTTAAGGCTTACATTCGATCCACAATGCAATGGTTATTGCTCTGGGTTTTATAGTCTGGTCGGGTCACGCTCACACACCTCAAGCGAACCGAACCAGAGCTCACTTGAAAGACCTCACTGGCCGAGACCTCAGCCAGTGGTTCAATGGGACAAGAGTTAGTTTGCTTGTTTGTTTGGCTCCTAAGACTCAATAAGACACAGTAAGATACTACCAGATAAGCTAAAACAAAATACATTAGTTGTGAAATTGGACTTTTTTATGTAGTCACACACACACACACACACACACACACACACACACACACACACACACACACACCATACACACACAGAAACACCGAAACACACACCCACAGAGCAGGGCTTAGCATTGCCTCCAGCTGGGTGACGCTGAGTGTATCCGGCGCGCTCTCTCTCTCTCTCTCTCTCTCTCTCTCTCTCTCTCTCTCTCTCTCTCTCTCTCTCTCTCTCTCTCTGATTAATACCTGTTACAGCTGACCCTTGTAATCTTATTACACAATCTGTCCCTCTCTGAGGAGAGCTCCACCCGAGGGCCTCCTGTCAGCTGACCGAGGCCTCTCCCCATACCCCCCCCCCCCCCCCCCATGTACCTTTCCCCTGGTCCGATCGTGTACCTTTCCAATTTGCCTGTTGTTTATTCCCCCGGATAACGGCCTGGATGAGTTCACTCTCAGCCCACCGGCAATCACAATCACATGCAAGGATGGTTATCAGGTGGAAGACAGGTGTTTTAGAAGGCAAAGACTTTGACCAGATGGCATGGAATAACATCATGTTGAATGTGCAGTAGAAGATGCACTCGTGTCCAAGGTTCTGTCCTTAAATCCCCAACAAAAGGTGCCATGGGGTCGACTCCTGCTTGTTCATTGGCCAGCTGCTATCTGAGCTCCGGTCAGTGACCAAGCCAATAGAGCCAATCAGAACCAGAGGCCCATACGGAGACAGTGCATATGAAGTTAATTGTAGACGGCTGTCTCTTTTGTAATATGTATGTTGTTATGCTGTTATTATTACATATATATATATATATATATATATATATATATATATATATATATATATATATATATACTGTATATATATATACTTATTAATAACAGCCGTCTACAATTAACTTCATATGCATTGTCATTGTCATGGGCCTCTGGTTCTGATTGGCTGTAATGGCTTGGTCACTGACCGGAGCTTAGATAGCAGCTGGCCAATGAAGAGCAGTTCATGAGTTGACCCCATGGCACCTTTTGTTTTCTTGGATGTTTGTGCGACAAATAATCTAATTTGGTGCATTTAGGTTTCCCAAACAAAAATACTTTTGTATAAAGAATGGAATTGAGTTGAGTTGAGAATAGAACAGACAAGGCCATTAAATACAGTACAGAAAACAATACTATACATACAGGAAAGCCTGCGTGTGTGCTTGTGCATGCGTGTGTGTGTGTGTGTGTGTATGTGTGTGTGTGTGTGTGTGTGTGTGTGTGTGTGTGTGTTGTGTGTGTGTGTGTGTGTGTGTGTGTGTGCGTGTGTGTGTGTGTGCCTGCGTGTGTGTGTTGTGCTTGTGTGTGTGTGTGTGTGTGTGTGGGTGTGTGTGTGTGTGTGTGTGTGTGTGCGTGCATGTGTGCGTGTGCGTGCCTGTGCGTGAGTGTGTGCATGTGTGCGTGTGCGTGTGTGCGTGTGCGTGTGTGCGTGCGTGCATGCGTATGTGTTGTGCTTGTGTGTGTGTGTGTGTGTGTGTGTGTGTGTGTGTGTGTGTGTGTGTGTGTGTGTGTGTGTGTGTGTGTGTGAATGCTTGTGTGTGTGTGTGTGTGGTGTGTTGTGCTTGTGTGTGTGTGTGTGCATGTGTGTGTGTGTGCATGCGTGTGTGTGTGTGCGTGCCAATGCGTGAGTGTGTGCATGTGTGTGTGCTTTTGTGGTGTGTGTGTGTGTGTGTGTGCATGTGTGCTTGTGTGCATGTGCGTGTGTGCGTGTCCTCAGTTGCACACGATAGCCGATGAGGGGTTGGTGTTTTAGATCTGTGGAGCTTAATGGATGTACTGCTAATTAATATTTAATCATATTCCTATTCAACTAGACTGATGACCTGCAGCTTAGGCGGCGTATCCTGGGCTGAACCCGCCACAGACATGTGAAGTCGGGGCGATGAGCGAGGCGAACGGCCCCCCTCTCGGGGTTTCCCAGTCTAATCTCATCTCGCAATATGCGAGTGTAGTGTCTGTCTTTAATATTTTAGCTTCTAAGAAGAGATGATTGCATAATTAGATGATGCTATACCGCTGTACTGGATGCTACAAAAGGCCTCGTCTCTAGTTAGTTAAATTATGGAGGATGGTTTCTGGCCGCTCGTTAAGCCCTAGGTCTTCCACTGTGTTTCTTTACTGGTTGGAAGCCAAGGCTGGATCCACTCATCAGAGAAGAACACTTTAATACGTTATATTGGCACACATGAGACCAGTTATGAGAAAATCATTGCTTCCACACAACCCCCCCCCCCCCCCTTCCCCCACCCTTTCTGTTTTACTAAAGATGTAAACACAACTCGAAGGTCCATTGGACTACACCAACACACAAACACAGTTAGTTACACAAGATAGGATCATACAAATCATACTGATGTATTGTATGAATGAGTTGAGACCCTATTGTATGTCAGGAATGAGATGTCTCTTCATTGCAAGTTCAAGACGGGCCAAGTGTTGGATGATGCCCTTTGGATGATGCCCTTTGGATGAGCTAACTCTGTAACTTTTGGCCATGTTACAGAGAGCTAACTCAGTAAATGGTGACCATGTTACAAAGAGCTAACTCATTAGCTGGTAACCATGTTACAGAGAGCTAACTCAGTAGCTAGTAACCATGTTACAGAGAGCAAATTCAGTAGCTGGTAACCGTGTAACAGAGAGCTAACTCGCTAGCTAGTGGCTGTGTAACAGAGAGCTAACTCGCTAGCTAGTGGCCGTGTTACAGAGAGCTAACTCAGTAGCTGGTGGCCGTGTTACAGAGAGCTAACTCAGTAGCTGGTGACTATGTTACAGAGAGCTAACTCAGTAGCTGGTGACTATGTTACAGAGAGCTCACTCAGCAGCTGGTGGCCGTGTTACAGAGAGCTAACTCAGTAGCTGGTGACTATGTTACAGAGAGCTCACTCAGCAGCTGGTGGCCGTGTTACAGAGAGCTAACTCAGCAGCTGGTGACTATGTTACAGAGAGCTAACTCAGTAGCTGGTGGCCGTGTTATAGAGAGCTAACTCAGCAGCTGGTGACTATGTTACAGAGAGCTAACTCAGTAGCTGGTGGCCGTGTTACAGAGCGCTAACCGAACATTGTGTCTTTGTTAGTTGTTTGTTCTATTGCTGTTCTAGTCAATTGTGTTCTTATTCATCCAAGCTGGAAGTAATGATTCAGCAAAATGTTCACTATTTTGCGAGGAACTATTTCTTGAAGATATAAGCCGCTTTGTGATTAGAGGACTTCATTGCTACCATGTGCTAAATCTGGGCAGCCTTTTGAAAAGAGGAAAATTACATGTAATAATTTGTCGTGTATTTTGCAGATACACAATCTCTTGGCTTGGAGCCTGTCCTTAGTTTGTTTTTTTGCCAGCCTCCACACAGGCCCTGATTGGATCCAGGGTTTTCTTTTCATCCTGTTTTCTAGTGGCCTGTGCATCATTTTTGGTGATTTGTGTTTTCCTAGAGACATGGCAACATATGTCTTACCTATAGGGTTGTTTCACACTGTGATCCTGGTGAGTGTGAAGAGAGGGGGACCGGAGGAGAGTGTAACCATGACAGAGTGTGAGCCTCCGTGCTGCTTCCACATAGCTGCACCATGCTCTCTGTCTGCTTAGTGCATACTCGCCTGCTTCACTGCTAATCTAATATCTAGCGCATCACAAGCTTGATCTCACACACAATGCTCACACCAGCTGAGGGGTCTTACACGCATGCCCATGCACGCAAATGCATGCATCACACACACACACACACACACCACACACACACCACACACACACACACACACACACACACACACACACACACACCACTGGAACATCTATGGAAGTAATTATCATGGAACTAATTCTCTTTAAATGATGAGTTGTGTATGATTAAAACATTTGTGTGTGTGTGCGCTGTGTGCAAGTGTACTTTTTTAAGGAGATATTTCAATGGGAGTTGGGGAGTGAACCAGAAGACTTCCTTGCAGGAAGAGGTTTTCTTTTAAGGAGGGCATCCTGTCCTGTGACCTGGTCTGATCTCCCGATGCTCCAGCTGCGCTTCACACACTCCTGAGGCCTCCTTGCTACAGGAGGGGAGTGCGAGGATACCTACAGTAGGTACCTGACAGGATGAGTTAGTTCAACAACCGCGTGTGCACACCGTTTTGCACACCCACCGGAAGTGATGGTGGAAGTGGTCCGACGGGTTTCACAGCGCTGTGCTAACCCTAAAGCACAAGGCCATGAAGGCTGTGAAATAATGGGTTTTTTTTGTTTATTTGCGTCTGAATTACTTTTTGTTTTCTGGGGTCATGTCACCGCCCAGCCGCGACGAGGCTGTCCCCGACGCTGGTGAAAACACTGCTGGGTTGATTCCTCCCGAGTCACACCACCACAGGACTCGAACCAGGGTCCTCATTTCCTTCCACCGGAATTAGGGCCAGCGGCTTAGCCTACCAGACCATAGGAAAAGGCGGCCGATTGCCATTGGTCAAGTGGGCGCATTTTTTTTCTCCTTCGGTGCAACCTGAGCTAATTTCAAACACGCTGCGGTCACACTGAGAATATCAAGCAAACATGTGCTTAATGAAGGAGGTGATATCTGAGGAGATAGGCTCTTCCTCTGGCCCCGTCACCGTCTGGTCGCCGGTTGCGCAGCATCCGTACAAGGACTACCAGGTTTAAGGATCGTTTTTATCCACAGGCACTGCTGCCACTTTCACTTTCGGAACTTAACTCATAAAGGCCCCGTCACACCATAACGTTCTGGTCAGCGTTTGAGGAAACGTTGGTAATCGTCCGTGGTCGCTGGTATAGCGCCAGAAGAGCGTTGTGTGTGAACGCTGGTAATCGTCGGTGATCGGCGGTGATCGGCGGAGAACGCTGGTCCGAAAATAAAGTTTTGAACATGCACAAAAGTTCTCATGGAGACCAGCGTTCTTCAACGTTTAACGTTAAACGCTGGAGAACGCTGGAGAACGTTCGTGGAACGTTCGCCAAACGTTGCACGTGTTCGGCTATTGTTAGTCAGTCTTTACCCTAGTGTTACTTGGTTGTTATTAATCGTTCACAATCTTTGCTTTGCAGTGAACGACTCACTGGTACACATCCCACATTGTGTGCCTCTGTCTGGATGAGAGATGGAGTGTGTGTGGGGTCAGGACCAGTGCTTTTAGTCATACACACATCCGACATTGTGTGCCTATTTTCGGATTGGAGATGGAGTACAGATGACATGGAGATGGAGTACAGACGACATGGAGATGGAGATGGAGATGGAGTTTAGCAGTAGCAGTAGCCCCCCTCACACGCTTTTTTCCTCTTGGCGGCATGATGTGCACTGTTCAATATCCAGAAGAACTGTCACGGTTACGGTGGTTGAGAGGGCGCCACGTGCGCTGGAGGCGCACACACACACCTGTCAGCAATTGCAGTGGCTGATTGCTAATCCCCTCACCTGGGGTCTATAGACCCTGGCTTCCCGTTACCCCAGGGTTAGGTCGTACGTCATACTTTGTTCATGTTATGTTGTACATTCTGGACGGAATCGCCACGCTGATGTCCCGGAGATCCAGATTATTTGCTTGTCCCGCGTCACCCGCCTGTCTCGCGTTACTCCGGTCTATACGAGCTCCCCGGTCATTATAATTACCTGTCCAGTACCTGTCGCTATTCCGACCTCCTGGTATCTAGACTTTTCGCTCGTCCCTGATCATCCGCCTGTCTAGTACCTGTCGCTACTCCAACCTCCCGGTACCCAGACTCCTCTCCCGTCCCGGACTACTCACCGGTCTACTACCTGCCGGTACTCCGCGGATCGACCTCCCGGTACCCTGACCCCTGGACTGTCCCTGATCACTCTCTTGTGTTGTGTTTGCTTGAAATAAAGCTCTGTTATCTGTGTCACTGTGTCTTGGTCTGCGTTCTGGGTCCCACCGAACAATCCACTGGTGACAAGAACAAC
>CM051004.1:23194000-23196500 GCA_027704905.1 Muraenolepis orangiensis
GAGAGAGAGAGAGAGAGAGAGAGAGAGAGAGAGAGAGAGAGAGAGAGAGAGGAGAGAGAGAGAGAGAGAGAGAGAGAGAGAGAGAGAGAGAGAGAGAGAGGGAGAGAGGGAGAGAGGGAGAGAGAGAGAGGGAGAGAGGGTGAGAGAGAGAGGGTGAGAGAGAGAGAGAGAGAGAGAGAGAGAGAGAGAGAGAGAGGAGAGAGAGAGAGAGAGAGAGAGAGAGAGAGAGAGAGAGAGAGAGAGAGTGAGAGAGGAGAGAGAGAGAGAGAGAGAGGTAGAGAGAGAGAGAGAGAGGGGGGGGTGAGAGAGGGTGAGAGAGGGAGGGAGGCAGAAGAGGAGTAGGAGGAAAAAGAGAGAGAGCGATATGTAAATGCGTTGTGTGCCTGTGTGCTCCTTTGTGTCCGTCTATCTGTCTCCCCGGCTGCCTGCAGTGTTGCTATCTGTCTGGCTCGCTCTCTGTTGAAGGTTTCGCCTTGTCATGCTCTGCCAGTCTGTGTGTTTGTACCGCTCGGTGTTTATTACCCTGTTTGACAGCGTCTGCCTGCTGGCTCTTCACTGTGTTTACGTGCCTTATTGTCATTCTTTGTGTCTGAAACCTGTCTGTCTGGCTCACCTTAAAGACACGATCAGGGGGGAGAAATAATAAACCAGGCACACAGACAGATGGACGGACATGGAGGCATGGATACAGCAGGAAGGAGGAACTGGGCCACCTTTTACATGTTTTAGTTCTTGCCGATCTAGAAACATCAACCACAGTATCACAAGTACAATTGAAGACGGTGGTGTGTGTGTGTGTGTGTGTGTGTGTGCGCGTTTGTGTGTGTGTGCGTATGTGCCCGTGTGTGTGTGTGTGTGCGTGTGTGTTGCGGGGAACACGAACCATTCTGCCTGACAAACTCGTCTGCACTAACAGCCGACCATGCAATATTGAAACAAAAGAGCAATTTGCATGTCACGCAAACCAGACTTGGCTCTGTGCACATCTTTCCATTCTAGCTAAATGAAATATTCCACATGACCCAACAGAACGGCTGAACTGAGCTCGTCGACAGGCCTCAGGAGCATTTTGTTTTGAAGTAACTCGGGGCATTGTCATTGCGTTTTGTAGCGTACAAGGAGTTAAAAGTAAAAAAATGAACTGTTAAAACTGTTTTATTTGTTGGACTGCACTTGGGAAGATCAATCCAGTGCTCTTGCAAGAAGCCCACTTTGATTTGGGCAATAATCAGCGACATTGATCGCCGGGGCTGAGGTCGGGCAGATCAAGGAGGGGGATAGTTGAGGCGGGAGACGGGGGGGGAGACGGGGAGGGGAGAGGAGAGGAGAGCAGGCCAGAGTGCCTGTGGAGCTGTTCATTAAATGAGCTGAGCAGGAAAGTTTGAGGCCGGTAAAGCCGATGGTTTTGCCCGAGCGGAGGCACGCAGCGTCGACTCTGGGGCTCTGCAAGGCCGGAGCGATCGATGCCATTCAGTGAGACAGCCCTTGATCAAAGGCGCTGATTACAGAGCAGCTTAAACAAGGTCTTTCGCACACGTCTGAGCTTAACGCCGCCGTGAGATGCCGATGGAGATGTTCATTTCATCCATAGCCATCCTCCACCCCCGCCTGCCCTCGTTCCTGGAACTCTGTGTACTAGAATGTTGTTTCAATTACCGCGGAAACAGGACTCTTTGGTGGAAACTATTCCCCACTCCACATCTGCACCTGTACAACAGACCCTGTGCCGCACCGCAGCCGGTCAACTGTTGGCAGGGAGTCAGCCGTGTTGTGTCTGTTTCTAGAAGATTACCCCCAATAACAACTGCTTTCCACGACCTTGGATCCCAGCGCTGAATAAGCAGGTCCTGCACCTTGGCTTCTGTTAAACAATATAGGAGATAGCGTGCTACGCAATCAAACGGTTGTGGAACACAGGCGACAATATCCGTCATTCCCTTTTTACGTATTTCTGTACAGAACGATACAGTACAGTACATGCTGTACTGTTTGTCTGTGACTGGACTGTCCTGTTGAACTACAATACCGTATTGTTGTCAATACAACATACCTAGTTACGTAGAACATGACAATGTACCTTTTGTATGGAAATACATTTCTAAGTTGCATTACCGTGTATATAGGGCAACACAATAAGTATATACGTATATATATATATACACAGTTTTGATATGGACATTTTCTATTTGAGCTGAGAGCGTACTAAGATTGTAATTGGACATGGTACATTGTACAAAGACAATGAAGGCAGTCCCATAGAAGAAGAGGTCCCATAGTAAAAACCAGAGAGATCAATATCTTCAGCCCCCTGTAAACCCTGAGTGAGAGAATGTGGAGGAGGAACAACTTGAATGGAGCGTGCGGTGTATAAATCAGCTCAAAGCTCAGGATGGAGCAGATCTCAGTAGTTCCATTTGGAGAGAGAACACCTATTGGCCAGCCCGTGTGTTTTGAGCCCGGCCATATGTAACTGGGACAGGGAATATGGCCTCTCTGCATG
>CM051004.1:23216500-23229000 GCA_027704905.1 Muraenolepis orangiensis
TTTAATTTCTGTTCAGTCCTACGCTAGTCAGACATGCCAACAGAAAATGGAATCATGGAAGAAGGCACTCTCTGTTCCTAGAAGGTTCCTAGAAAGTGACCTTGCCCGACTTTCTCTCACTCTCACTCTCTGACACGCACACACACACATGCACACACACACACACACACACACACGCACGCACACAATTATTTGTATTCAGCCGTGTTTCATAGTCCTGTCTTCCTCTGCAGCTGGCTGAATCATAAAGGAGTGCGTCAGAAAAGAATCAACGACTGGCTGGGGATTAAGAACGAGACCACGGATGAGTAAGTGTGTGATTCGTTACCTTGTTGTCTAATCGCTGCTCCTCCACTGCACATCCATGTCGAGTCCTGCTGTAGATAGGTCCGACAGTATATGATGTGGCAATGGGTTGATCTATGATAATAATGAACTTCAATTACATTGATTACATGTTGTTTCTGCACATAAAAAAATGGTTTGAATTCAATTCAAGTGTTATGCATTTGATTTTAACCATGTTTGTGTCTTCTGTGTGTGTGTGTGTGTGTGTGTGTGTGTGTGTGTGTGTGTGTGTGTGTGTGTGTGTGTGTGTGTGTGAGTGTGTGTGTGTGTGTGTGTGTGTGTGTGTGTGTGTATGTGTGTGTGTGTGTGTGCCTGTGTGCGTGTGTCATTTCTTGTGCATTCCAGGGCCTACTTTGTGAGTGAGGAGGACGAGAGCCTGCCCCACCACGACGAGAAGAGCTGGTTCGTGGGGGACCTGAACCGAACGCAGTCTGAGGACCTGCTCCTGGAGAAGCCCGACGGAGCCTTCCTCATCCGCGAGAGCAGCAAGAAAGGCTGCTACGCCTGCTCTGTTGTGTGAGTACACACACACACACACACACGCACACACACACACACACACACACACACGCATGCACACAAGTGGCTCGGTAGTACAAGTCTAAGGTAGTACAGGGGTACTACAAGTCTAAGGTAGTACAGGGGTAGTACAAGTCTAAGGTAGTACAGGGGTAGTACAAGTCTAAGGTAGTACAGGGGTAGTACAAGTCTAAGGTAGTACAGGGGTACTACAAGTCTAAGGTAGTACAGGGTAGTACAAGTCGAAGGTAGTACAGGGGTAGTACAAGTCTAAGGTAGTACAGGGGTAGTACAAGTCTAAGGTAGTACAAGGGTACTAAAAGTCTAAGGTAGTACAGGGGTACTACAAGTCTAAGGTAGTACATGGGTACTACAAGTCTAAGGTAGTACAGAGGTAGTACAAGTCTAAGGTAGTACAGGGGTAGTACAAGTCTAAGGTAGTACAGGGGTAGTACAAGTCTAAGGTAGTCCAGGGGTAGTACAAGTCTAAGGTAGTACAAGGGTACTAAAAGTCTAAGGTAGTACAGGGGTACTACAAGTCTAAGGTAGTACAGGGGTAGTACAAGTCTAAGGTAGTACAGAGGTAGTACAAGTCTAAGGTAGTACAGGGGTAGTACAAGTCTAAGGCAGTACAGGGGTACTACAAGTCTAAGGCAGTACAGGGGTACTACAAGTCTAAGGTAGTACAGGAGGTAGTACTAGTCTAAGATAGTACAAGTATTAATTCAAACATAAATACATGTAAATTGAAGGCCTTTAAAAGGTATTAAAAAGTCTAAGATATAATGTGCGTAGGTCTTAAATATTTTTTCTGACTGTCAGGAGAGGAAAAAATAATAAACCTCAAACCAATAAAGGCCAATTATGTATTGATATTTATGGTCAGTGGTCAACACGAGCTGTGTTGACCACTGCACTGGTGCCATAACTTCATGTGTGTTGTTACTGTTATAATGTAACTACAGTGATGTTATCATTGTAGTTATTTAAAGCATAGCCACGTCAAAAAAGAGACAGCGGCTGAGAGCTAGCGCTGGTGAAATGCCGTTTGTGAGGTCCACAAACTGCAAGCTATGGACTACGCTAGAGGAGGGAGGAGGGGCTGATCGTTTAGTACACGCTATATTTAGCATATTCATTAGTTTGCTAAACTAATGAATAAAATGATCGCAGTCTTGAGCCCTGTATAATAGAAGAGCAAAAACATGTAATATAGCATATTCAGTCGCACATGCAATTCAATTCAAACATTCAACATGGTTTGGTTTGATGTACTTAATGAATCTGTTATCAGATATATGCTGTAAGAGCTATAGCCTGGTCAGTTTAATTTACTGCTCTCTTGTTTACTAGACTCTTCTTTAGTCTAAGCTAGCACATGACTAACTGAGGTCCAGGTTGGGGACCATGTCATGTTATCCCAAACAAATGCATTCGTCTCATACTTACCGCAGTGATGACTTGGCACACGGTAGCGACAAAACCACCAAAATACACACAGCCAATTGTACTTGTTCTCCTAACTCCGATACATACTAATAGTCCAGCTGTTGGTTTTTGTTGAGTTTTAAACCAGGTCACCTTTCGGTGGCTACCCCTAATTTTTGATACTGCAAAATGTATTTGTGTCAAAACTGCTGCTGACCTCTAGGGGGCTCCCTTTCCCTCTCTCTCTCTCTCTCTCTCTCTCTCTCTCTCTCTCTCTCTCTCTCTCTCTCTCTCTCTCTCTCTCTCTCTCTCTCTCTCTGTGTGTGTGCAGCGTGGAGGGCGAGGTGAAGCACTGTGTGATCTACAGCACGGCGCGGGGCTTTGGCTTTGCCGAGCCCTACAACCTGTACAGCAGCCTGAAAGACCTGGTGCTCCACTACCGCCAGGCCTCCCTGGTGCAGCACAACGACGCGCTCAACGTGCGCCTGGCCTTTCCCGTCTACGCCCCGTCTACGCCCATGCCCTCCTCCGGGCGCAGATGAGCCCCCCCCCCCCCCCCCCCCCCCCAAAACCCCGACCTACCCAACCCAACCCAACCCTCCTGGTAGCCCCTCCCCACCGCCGCCGCCGTCACGAGGCCACACCCCCCTCTTGTCGAGGACCGCGCCCACCCCACCCTCCCCCCCCCCCCCCCCCCACCCATGGACGACGAATGAAGACCTTTGTTTAAAAGTGGGGGGATGGGGCGGGGCTGAGGCTGGCGGCTCCGGGGGATGCCTCCGAAAAATCAAGAGACCCGACGAAACCGTACACGGACGAGAGGCTAGATAGCTAGGTCAAACGAATTGAACACACTTGCTGCAACACACATACACAAAGACACACACACACACACACACACACACACACACACACACACACACACACACACACACACACACACACACACACACACACGTAAGCCACCTTGGAGTTATACATATATATTTTTACAAGAACAATTTTCGGAGGGCATTCTTTCCTAAAAGACTGCTTGATTTGCACAAGGAAGATATACATGTTTGTGAATGTGAAGAGGCGACCGACAGAAGGAACCAGGAAGTGGGGACAGACAGAGAGAGACAGTCAGTCAGTCAGTCAGTCAGTCAGTCAGTCAGTCAGTGTAGAGACTCCACCGTTTCAGGTTGAACCCCCCCCCCCGCCCCCTGCTTTCCCCCCCTCCCCCACCTGTCCCCCCGCTGCTACCTAAACCTTAACTCCAGCTCAAGACTTTTATAACAGAAACCCAGAGGACGCTACAAACGCTCCCTCACGGTTTCACTTTTACTGTTTAGTTTTGTTGGTTTCTTTTGTTTCCAGAACATTATTTGGTCACATGATTACTAGCCGGCGTTATCTCCTCCGCTAACCTACTAGCCGTTAGCTTTTGTTTTCCTTTTTTCGTTTTTTCTTTTTGGATCATTATTTCTGTTTTTGTTGTTGTTTACTGCTTGCTTGTTTTGCTTGACGCAAGAGGTGAGGGTATGATGATGATGATGATGATGGTGAGGGTGAGGGTGAAGATGAGGATGGTGAGGATGATACTGGACGGCGGACGATTACGCTAAGAGGAACGATTACCATGTCAAGCGTCCCTCTTCGTATATACAAAAAGCAAAAAAACAATGTAGCAAACAAACCACACACCTGGATCCCCAGTGTTCCTCCATATATCGATTGCTGCTGAGGGGGGTTGAGGTGGGGGGAGTGGGGGGGGGGGTAAGAAGTAGTAGAAGAAGAAGAAGAAGAAGAAGAAGAAGAAGAAGAAGAAGAAGAAGAAAGCAAGGCTTGCTTGTATGCTAATATATGGGGGGTTTTATTTCTTGCTTTGCTGGAACCTCGTTGAACTTTGCCAATGCGAAGAAAGAAATGGTTACAACATTCGAACCAGAGACCAAAGTTTGGTGTGGATGAGGGCGGGGCCGGAGAAGGGATTCCACAACTGAGTGTTTTGTTTTTGTAAGAGTTTTTTTTTTGGAACGGTGAACGTTGTTTCGAAAAAAGCAAGCCAAGTGCTTTTGAACACGGGAATCGTACGTTTTTCGCGGCAGAGTGCTTGTATACCAATAATTCACACAGTTTGTAAACCAAATGGCACACACACACACACACACAGACACACACGCACCGACACACCGGCACACACAGAAAGAACACGACCCCGGGCCTTGTTCTCCTCAGATGGTCACGTAAGGAAGCACTTATACCAGCGCAAATACCTTTCTTTTTCAAAAATCTAAATCTCCTCTTTTAAAAGGACGAGCAGATAGAATCAGACGGTAGAACCTGAGCTCACTCAATGTGTTTTGTTTTTCGAGTCACGCATACGATATGCTAATGTCTGTCATCCGTATACCGGGACTTTCTGGGATGTATTTGCAAGAAAAAATATTAATAACCTTCAGTGATGAAGCTTTTGCGTTAACAAAACAACTGAAAACGAAACCATTTTTTTATGGACACAGACACAATAAAGCAGGTAGAGAGAGAGACAGCAGCAGCAGCTGAAGACAGGCGCTTTACCAGAGAAATACACTTGAAGAACGTGCAATCTGGCGTGGTGTTGCGTAGGTTTAGCGGCAACAAGCCAGGTCTCTCCGCTCCACGCACCCCACCTGGCCGGGGAGGGGAGGAGGGGGTCCAATCAGTGCACAGCGGGGGGTCTGGAAGACACTTCTGTCGGTTAATTATTACCCTATTTTAACCATTCCAAAAAGACGTGATGCTTGACTTTTTTAACCCAGTGGAAACCTTTATTTCTGTCTTAAAAAAAAGAGAAAAAGTCTATTATACCATCACATGATACAACTTAAGGAAATATATAACGCAGACAAGTGGCAATCTATTTGTTTCTCGAAGTGGGGACTTAAGTGGGGGTGTATTTTGATTGGCTCTGATTAGGTCGGCGTTAATTATAATTGGCTCTTTCAAAGGGTGACCCCGTCTAGAAGGTCACGTGACCTATGGATGTCCAGACCTCCTCTGCCTCTCTGTCTCGCTATTATACCTGTGACAGCAGGTCGCTGGTACTAGACCAAAGGTGGCAGGAATTTGTTCAACCTGGACTGGATCAGATTGTAAAATGCCACTAAATCGCAAAATCTGTATATCCCTCTAGGTGTTTTTCTGGGGAAAACAACGAGCTAACAGTCATTAAGAGAAACAACATGAATGTTTCATGAGGGGACAAAGAACGCTGGTTACGAAGTCAATATGAGAGGGAGTGTCTTGAAGGGGTGGGGGTCCATTGTTTTGCGAGAGGTATATTTGATGTACTATCTATCAAAACCCAACCCTTGACCTTTATATCTATAGCCCCCCCGCCCCCCAACATGGTCCAGGTCAAGAGATAAGCTAAAGGAGGAGGAGGAGGAGGAGGAGGTGGTGGTGATACAGTGAATGGGGGTTTTCAGAAGGGTTGAAGCCATTGATGATCGCGCAAGCACTCGGTGATACAGTGGGTCGGTGCTTTACTCGTGTCTTTATTTCTTAAATCTAGGTTTCTGCTTAGCTAGCTAGGTGTACATAATGAATGGGGGAAGGCGTTGTCTTTATCCACAGTCAAGAGTTAAAAGGCTGTGATGGACGGTTTTTACTTAGCTTGTGTTCGACATCTACTACTTCTGGCCAATTGGACGATAGCGTTTCTTCCTCCAATACGGACAGTTTCAGGGCAAGGTGAACTATGTTTTAGGTTCTGTTTAAAAAAGAAAAAAGGAGACAATAGAGCAGGATATGTTGACATAACATTGAATGTATAGTGGAATAATACTGGGTCCAAAGCATTTTCTTTTGTTAGCAACTTCAGATTGTTTTGGTTCAATACGTTGCGTTTCCGTTTTGGCCCGTCGTCTACCTACAAAGTTTACCGTTTCACGACCACACAATGAAGCCAGCAAATCAAAAGAAATCAGGGTTTTTTCTGCATTGGTAATTACAGCCACACTCGCAATCAGTTCATTAAGCTATAGACTCAATAACTGACTGATTTTATAGCATATAGCATCCTTCACGAGGTTCATCTTTCCAAAGGGTCTCCTGATGGGGGGGGGGGCCATCTTCTAGTCCTTTCTTTCCCTGCACCTGAAGAGTCTGCACGGTTTTGGGTTTGTTTTAAAGCCGAATCTTTTGTTTGTTTGTTTGTTTGTTTAAAGGGGAACCCCGAAAAGATCCCCAACTCTATTACTTGAAAACTATTGCATTGCTCACTGTTGAATGTCTTTATATGAAAATATACATTTATTGAGGAATAATGGAAGTGATTGCTTTTGTTTGTTTGAGTTTTTTGTTTGTGTGTGTGTGGCGAACAGGGCCTAGATTTGACATTTAGAAAGAAGTTTTATGACAGATTGTACAGTATTGGTTACAGACACACGCTTCGTACAGCTAGACTCTGGGAGGGAAAACAGGGCGCTTGTCTGAAATTGCACACACCGTCTAAATAGAGGAGTCGTTGGAAGAAAAAAGAAATGACTCAAATAGTTCCGTGTACCGTACCTATATGTACAGTATACCTTCAGACACATTTACACAGAGAGAGATATAGCGTCTTTTTTCATTTATGCGGTCTTAAAAGAAAATACCGTTGCAACGATTGTTTTTCTTCAGTAACTGCTGTTCGGTACCCATCGTCCTCCTCTCCTCCCCTCCCCCCACATTTAGACCAAAGATTTCAGTTGACTCATCGTCCTTTAGGTTACTTGAGCAGTGGGAATGGATGTTTCAATGTCCCGTTTTTTTGTCAAGTGAACACCACACATCCATTGCCTTGACCAGACCAGAATCCAGGAGGGCGGGAGGGAGGGAGGGAGGGAGGGTCCTATCCAAGTACACTAGTGACTATATGGTTCGACGATGCGATCGCACTCGCCGCTGCGGTGAGAAAAACAACCCCCTCGCAGTTCTTTGTAAATTATTTCTACCGACGTGTGAAACATCGGGCAAACGTCACTTGAGGATGGCCTGTGAGTTGAGAGAGAGGGGATCATTCGGTACACGATGGTCCGAGGGCGATGATGTCCTCTCAGAACGTATTTATAGGGTGCTGTTGGCACCTTGGTCCTTCTTTTTCATTCACGCACTGTAGCAGAGCTACAGATGTGTTTTATATTAAAAAAAAATCGAAAGGTACGTCACAATGGACGTGGGGCCATCCTCGTGATGTTGGTCCCTTATTATAACGTTATAGCAGTATAATGGTTAAAAAAAAAAAAATACACCTTTTATTGACCGAATAAACCCTCCCCTACAATATCTTTGTACTCTTCTATTTGCACAAAATGACCATAGCTGGTGTTTGTTTGGTTGTCTTTTTTTTTTTTTATTGGTCAAAATAAAGTACTTTGGTGATGTCTCGCATAAAGCAGAATTCTCAGTTTTTCCTAATTATTGGTCATGTCATTTGAACATGGCGGCCATCGACGAGAAACTCAAAAGATTGTTTTCTGCGTAGCACACAACCGACCCCCACCCACACACCCCCACCCAACCGACCCTACCAGTCACAAACACACACCCACCCAACCAACCCTACCACCCACCCACACACCTCCACCCAACGACCCCCCCACACACACCTCCACCCCCACCCAACCGACCCCCCCACCCACACACCCCCACCCAACCCCCACCCACACACCCACACACCCCCACCCAACCGACCCACACACCCCCACCCAACCGACCCCCCACCCACACACGCACACACCCCCACCCACACACCCCCACCCAACTGACCCCCCCCCCGCACACCTCCACCCCCACCCAACCGACCCCCCCACCCACACACCTCCACCCCCACCCAACCGACCCACACAACTCCACCCCCACCCAGACCTCCACCCCCCACCCGTTCTAAACCAGGAGGAGCGGTTGTTGTTTTTACTTTTTTCTTAATGTCTCACTTTCAGCACACTTCGCAATATTCCATGAATTGGAAGTCAGGGGTTCTAGTGACAAGAGGGCAGACAGGATGTTCTTTCAGGTATCTTTCAGGTATCAGGGTCCACACAGGTTCATTATGACTTGGAATATGCATATACTGTATGTACAGTCACACAGCTGAGTGTCAGGAAGACAGAACGGTAGGGGTAGCAGTAGGGGGGGGGGGACAAAACCAACACAACCAAAATATCCACTCACTCACTCACTCAAGTTTACCTTCGACTGTTAGTAGTTGACTTTCCGGCAACCACAATAACGCAGGAAGAGAATTAGGGTAACGTGGAACATTTCTCTTATTTTGTTTAGAACAACTTTTTTTAATTTTTAAATGGTGCCAATGGTGGTTTCACATGCGGGTGGTGTACATTTTTATTTATTTCTTGAGTGTTTTTATATGCTCACCACCACCACCACCACCACCACCAGCACCACCACCATCACCACCACTCCAGGACTGTTAAAAATAGCAACCAAGTTTTATTGTTCTACTCAAGTCAGTGCTACCGCTCGCCCTCAAGCGGTTCTGCAGAGTTGTATTTGCAGGCCAGGTTTGAGTATAATGTTGAATATGTGATTCTCACCAGAGTCTCGCGGGTCCTCTCCACTTGCTTGACTGATCACAAATCCCAGTGCAGCTTCACATGTGTGTAAAGACACTCTACACACACACACACACACACACACACACACACACACCATGTATGTGTATGTACTGTCTATATACATATACAGTCATGTGCTGAGGGCACTCCTCCTTAGACTCCAAGGAGTACAGCTTCTTATACATATCTGTATACATATACATGCTCCATATGTATGTATGTATGTGTGTATGTAGTTATATGTATACAGTATGTGCACCAGTATCAATTAACTAAAATGTTCTCTTTTTTTTTAAATAAAAAAAATCTGAAAAAATACCTTTTGAAAAGTGTAAAAAGAAAATTGAAAAATGACACTTTGACCTTCCTCCCTTTTAACATACTTACAGGTCCAGCATGCATCTTTGGTACTCTTGGCTGTTGTTTTTTGTGTAGAAAATAAAGAAAAGAAAATATAAAAAAGAGGTTTTAAACAAAGAAATGTTACTTGTCCTTAACAGTGTATTCCGAACAACTTTGAATATATCCACCTGCCATCACCGCTTATTGCTCAACCCAAGGTCCTGGCTTCTTCTGAGTCAGTTGTACAACGCTATAACAACGGCATGCCGAGATAGAGGACTGTAACGATTGTACCATTTATTTGATCGAAAGAGACAATTATTGTTGCTCAACTTGATTCAAGTCATCCCATTGTCATATTATATTCATATCTGACACATGCTAACTATACACAGTGGCTGACGATGCTTTTGATTTGGGAGATTTTCTTGGAAAACTTACTTACTTAAGACTAAATTCAAGCCATTCAACAACCTCATTGGCTCGTCTCTTTTGAATCAGCTACAGCATCCAGCATATCTGATGAAATAGCCAGACTAGTGCAGAACCGCATTTGTCTCTGGGCCATCGTTGTCCAATTGTTGTATCCTAATGATAACAATGTACCGCTAGTCTCAGAGTGCTGTCACTATATCTTGAAATCCTCTCTCTCAGTATTTGCTGCGGCCATAGCTTGCTTCAGGCTTTCGGTATTCTCTTCTCTCATCACCTTATGTTCTTGTATCTCTGTTCCAAAAGTTTGTTGGTTGTTAAATCTCTTGTTTATGAGCCAAACTCAAGTAACTTTATCAGTGGAACTCCACACTATTCGGTTCTCTTGCAGAATAAAGACAATATTTTCCCCAAGTACACACAGTAGCCCTGTGTTTATTTTATTTGCATGTGTGCAATTTCAATTCAAAACCGATTCAAAAGTAGGCACACTGCCTGTGGATAAAAACTGTCCTTGAACCTAGTAGTCCTTTCTACGGATGCTGCGTAAATGGCGACCGGACGGTAGGTGGAGAAGAGATGGTGCCCAGGGTGGTTGCGGTTCTTTGTGATGGACCTGGCCTTCCTTCTACATCTGGTCCTAAGGATCTGTTCAATGCATGGAAGTGCACACCAGCTGTGTTTGCTTCTCTGTGCTAAGACAGACTTGGTTGCGTAGCCCCTGGACCCGAGACAATATCACACTCCTTTCCCCCTCTCTCTGCCTGCGATATTCTTTGACAGGAGATCAAAGCATAGCCAAGATGCATAGAGGTCCATATGACTCAATGTTGAGGACGGATTCTTAACACAAACCTCAATTTCAAAACCCATATCAAAAAGGTCTGCAATAAAGTAAAATTCAATCTGTCAAATTACAGATACATTCGAAACTTCCTATCATCTGCAGCAGCTAAACTATACCTTCACTCAATGGTCCTCTCCCACATCAACTACTGTCTGATAAGCTGGTCTAATGCACACTCTAAAACCACTGGAATCACTGTATAAACAAGCACTCAAAACACCATTCCGGTATCATCATTGTCACATTGTTAAAAAATATAATGTGTTCAGCTGGGAAAATCTCATCGTTTACAAAAACATCTGCTTAGTTTATAAGATCAATCGTGGGTTGGCTCCTCCTCCTCTGGCTGGCTTCATCAGCCTAAAGTCCACCTCAACCAGGGTTACTAGAGGTGCGGCTACGGGAGACTGCGCAATCCCATTTAGGAAAAGTGCATTCAGCCAGGCTGTCTTTTCATTCCACGCATCCCATCAATGGAATTCAATACCCCAACCAATAAGAGAGTCCTCATCCTACTACACATTCAAGCACAGTATTAAAAAGTGGCTCACTAATAATCAACAGTGTCAGCACTGATGTGTGGGTGATGGTGTTAGTGTGAGTGCGTATTGTGAATGTTTTATTTATTATCATGACTCGCTCTTATCTGTATTCAGTGATGTCATCTATTGTAAATATGTACAATGGTATAACAATGTCGTGGTATTTTTATTATTGCTTTTAGGATGTCTATCTCCATCTGGCAAAGGGACTATCGGTGAAAACTAGCCTTTTGGCTAATTTGAGTACTTTTACATGTTTTTTATATGTTGATTAATGTACACTGTCCCTTGTTTTAAATAAATAAATTCAATTAAAACATGTAGCTTGCTCATACTACAAGCCAGTCCTGAATAGGACTACACAAGACACAACCACAAAGTGACTGAGAACATGTAGCTTACCTACATTGATTCAAGATTGAAGATTCTTTAGTTTTGCCATGACAAGACAAGAACAAGAACAATGGAATGCTTATTCCCCATTTGCTCCCGCATAGAAGTAAAACTTCAGAAAGAATAACAATAACAATAGTAATAAATCAAACTTTCACCAAAGTGCAGCACCGTAGTGAGTGGCAGTAGCATCATACATACAGTACACTACAGTGCAGAACAATGCAGTAACATTAATGAGTCCAGTAAAGAAGTATGATACATTGTCCTTTTTGATGACAATGTAATGATAGCAGCAGCACTCCTAGCAGTTCAGTAGGTCACTGTCTGTGGATAAAAAGTGTCCTTGAACCTGGTAGTACTTGTACGGATAGTACGGATAGTACTAGTACGGATGCTGCAGAACCGGCGACCGGACGGTAGGGGGGGAGAAGAGATGGTGCCCAGGGTGGTTGCGGTCCTTTATGATGGGTTAGATGGCCTTCTTCTGACATCTGGTCTCTACAGATCTCCTCAATGCATGGAAGGCGGCACACCCAAAGATATGTTCTGCCATCCTCACGACCCTCTGGATGGCCTTCTTGTCCTGTGCAGTGGTGTTGCCGTACCACACGGTGACTTCCCTTTGACCTCCACTCTACTCTACTTTTCTCTCTCAATATAAATCAGTGAGTACGACTCGGTAATGGCATCTGGGAGAGACATTAGGCAGAGCACCAGGGTGAAGATTACCATCTCTGACTCCTCCCTTTCACACCCGTGGCGGCCCAATATGCAAATGAAATCCATGTAAACACACTTCATGTTAAAAAGGCTCAAATCCTTGAGCACACACACACACACACCCACACACACACACACACACACACACACACACACTCACACACTCACACCCCCCCCCACCACCACACACATACACACACACTCACACCCCCCCCCCACCACCACACACATACACACCCCCCCCCACACACACACACACACACACACACACACACACACACACACACACACACACACACACACACACTCACACCCCCCCCCCACCACCACACACATACACAC
>CM051004.1:23234000-23239000 GCA_027704905.1 Muraenolepis orangiensis
CTTTCAGGGTCACCGCTTGCTTGCAGGGAGGAAGGGGGGGGGGGGGTGTTTACATCCAATCTTCCTCCAAATCAGCATCATGCTAATGAGCTTCTGGCTTTCTCCTGTACATCCCTACCCTCCTCTGTGTGGTCCCCTCCACCGTCCCCCGGACCCCACCTGTCTCACGGTCCAGAGACTGGAGACGTAGACAGGAACCCCAAAAACAGACACAGCATACAGTCATACACAGAGCTTAGTCTCTTTAAGGAGTCTGGCAATGGGCCACTTCCAACACAGTCATGCAAAGATATTAACAACAATTTTACTATTTTTTAAATGAGGATACAGGTAATAGTTCCAAAAGAAAATCAGGTCTTTTTAAAGGAGAATACAAAGTTCAAAAATCTAAAGTCCAAAAAGCGTTACCCGGGATATGGTCCAAAGTAAAATGTCCAAACATATAACAAATAAGCATGAGATTAGAACAGGCCTCAAAGCAAAAGGCGAGATGATTCTTCAGCTAGTGATCTGAAAACCCTCAGAAAAACATCAGCATAAACAGTGTGTTGATGACAGTATTAGGCACAGGTGTGTCAGCTGACGTGCCGATGCTCAGGAAAACGTGGAGGGGAATATGGACAGGAGGCACACAATGCTTAGCCTGGCAGGGGGGGCGGAGGTAAAACCTGGCTCAGGAACTAGACGGACCGGGTCGATTCATGACAACCTGATCTCCATCACAGAGGGAGAGAGGATGGCTGGACAGGGGGGGGGGGACTGGACTGCTGCCCACGCTCCAGAAGGAGGAGGTGGTGGCAGCCCGGGAATCAATTATATCATTCTTTCATTATGTCACTGAGGATGAGGTACATGATAACGAGCGTGAACGGAGCAGGATGCTGCCACCGTGCCAACCCGGGGTCACGGCCTGCTTAGCATGTTCACCAACCTGGTTGTACCGAGGTGCGGAGGCCAGGGGTTAGATCAGTGGCCTGAACAGGACCGGGGCAGGAGACCTGCTGTTGGCCAGGGGGACACCACAAAGAGGACGGAGGGCGGAGGAGGAGGAGGAGGAGGAGGTGGAGGTGGAGGTGTAAGTAGAGGACGGAGGGTGAGCCCGTGGTGATATGATGCATGTGCACACATATGCTTCAGGTCGCTCATGTGGCAGTAGCTCAGTCTGTTGGAACTTGGCTTGGGAACTGGAAGGTCGCCGGTTGAAGTCCCGAAACACCTGAGCACGGCAGAGGTGCCCTTGTGCAAGGCACCAGACCTCGACACTGCTCCCCGGGCGCTGTAGATATGGATTGACTCTGTGTTTCGGTAGCACTTTAGAATAACATTCATAAAGTAGTAGTAAATAGTGAAATTATAATGAATGAATCACTGCATGAATCCTAATTTTTAAGCAATTCATAATCTAAAAATAAACTGTTTTAAAATAGAATTAATATAATGAGATAATGGTTGATAATTTATAAAGCATAAATTAGTGATTTACAATGTGTTTTAATGCTTTCTCAACACATAATAATGCTGCAATTCATGATTAGTTTAAGTTATGCCTTAAGTACCATTGCAGTAGTACCAATAATCACATAAGTCTCAAAACATTTTGCATTGTGTGGACTTGATGTATTATTATTAAGGCTAGTTGTAAAATAAAGTGTTATTCCTGTATTTTTGGAATTCCTTTTTCATGTAGGTTTTACTAATATTCATTCACAAGTCATGTGAATCACTGGAAGTATTCAAGGAGCAAGGTGGTCATTTCCTGAGCATTCACACGTTCACAAGTTGGCCCTAAGTTTCTTGGTGGTAGGGTTAGTGAGCGCTGCTGGTGCTCTGGAGACCTGGGTTCAAGCCCCGCCTCGGGGGCTGCCCATGGAAACAGAAGGTCATGAAGTCATTTTGGAGGCTAAACAACGCCATGTGAGTTGTAACGTCAATTTTGACCTCAGACCGGGTCATAGCCGCCTTGGTCTTGGCGTGGCAGTGGATCGAGCTGTTGGCCTTGGAAACCAGGGTTCAAGTCCTGCCAAGAGGTGCTCTACGGAGAATCTTAAAGCGATGATGCTACTTTGTAAATGTCAAAATGTCACATGGATTTTAATGTCAGTTATAACCTCCAACCCGTTTACTAGCTTCCGTCACGGTGGGTTGCAGTAGAGCCGGCTCTTGACGTGGAGACACGGGTTTGATTCCCACCAGAGGGCTCCCTCCATGGAAATGTAATTTTAGAATTGTAATGAGGAGGGTCATGTGAATGGTAATGTCAATGATATCCTCAGATCAGATTATATCCAGTGTCTCTGTGGAGGGAGAGCTGCTGTTTGTCAACACAGACCTGGGTTTAAGTGGCACCAAGAACACTCACTCTTGTTTGGGACACCAGGGGAAACCAAATTACATTTTGGAAGCAATGTCACATGTATTGTCATGTAAATGATAAACTCTGACCAAGATACAAGATACAAGATGTTTTATTGGCCATTTGCAAAAAGAACAATGGAATGCTTACTCCCAATTCCCTCCCGCAGTATGAATTTTGAAAACAATACTATAAAAAAGACAAGAACAATATAGTGACGGATGATATTTACATGTTTTGAATTGTGCAAAAAGATTTGAAAGCATTTAAAATGCCAGTAGTGCAGCAGCATCGTGAGTACAGTGCAGTACAGTGCAGAACAGTGCAGTGACTGTAATGAGTCTAGAAAGTCCAGCAAAGTATGTCAGTGTAATGTTAATGACAAATGTTATGATAGTGGCAGCAATCCTAGCAGTTCAGTAGGTCACTGCCTGTGGATAAAAACTATCCTTAAACCTGCTAGTCCTTGTACGGATGCTGCGGAACCGGCGACCGGACAGTAGGGGGGAGAAGAGACACTGACGTCACAGTCAGTGTCTGTGCGTGAGAGAGCTGTTGGTGATCATCTCTGAAGACCTGGGGTTCATGGCCCTCTTCACAGAGACCTAATGCAATGCCTTTTGGAAAACATGACTATGTCATGTGAATCGTAATGCCAATGATAACCATCCCACCACAGGGGGTAGCCAGCGTCTTGTGCTGCTACCTGTGTCTGCTTACAGTGTGTACGTCGTCGACTACGAAATGTAAGGACATGCTTGAACACTTGAGGTGACAAGTGACAGAGGACCAACAGCTGCATCAGAGTGCTCAGTAGAAAGAAGCCTTCCAGTCATCCAGAATCCAGATTAACGATCACTGAAAGATCACATTTTTCTAATCAATGCAGGTCAGGCTTGACCTGATCTGTACATACATCCGATGAACACACACGAACACACACACAGACGTGTGTGTGCACACTCCCACATACGGTTCGCCGGCTTCGATGAATTGGTAGAGCCTGCACAAATGATTTATCAAAGACAAACTACAACCAGCAGCCAGGGAAATGAATCCTTGGTCCAATGATAAGTGTAAGTGCACTTTACACACAGTTTGCACACGTGTACACACACACATACACATGCACATTCACACACACACACATGCACACAGACTCTTACATGCACACACACACACACACACACATGCACACACACATGCATTACCATAAAACTTGAGCATAACCAAACAAAGTGGAAAGACATACAGTGTGTCCCTTACTTCTGTTAGTTCACATAAAGAGTGATTTCATCCTTGAGGATTTGATTGAATGAGACAAAGCATGTTGTAGCCTTCATACGAGGACATGCATAAGCCTGCGAGGTAATATCTTCAAAAACACGTTCATTAGTAACACAGTTCTAGTTATAGAGGGAACGGAATGGATTTGCATTTTGATTATATCTGTGGAACTCTTGTCATAGGTTTGTTGAATAGGTACACACTTAGCTTAGAAATGAGCACACAAGGTTTAAAAGTTCCCTTTCATATCACGGTGAGTTGAACAACAACAACAAACGTCTTCTATTCGTTTCAAAAAACAACATCAGCGATGTGGACCACTGTGGCCTCTGGTGTCCGTGCTGCAGGCTCCATCCTCCAGAGCACCAGATGGATGAGTCACATGTACTCTATAGAGTAGGAAGGGACACGTACCTCCAGGCCATTAGGGGTTACCGGGAGACTGATGTGAAACACACACACTATCAGTGACGGCAGTATAGCTCAGGAGGTAGAGCGGTCGCTTCACAACCGGAAGGTTGTTTGTTCGATCCCGGGCTCCTCCTAGCAAAAACTGTCAAGGTGTCCCTGAGCAAGACCCCCTAACCCTAACTGCTCCTGACGTGCTGGCTGTCTCCTTGCAGGCTGACTCCGCCGTCGGTGTATGAATGGGTGAATGTGAGGAATGACTTGTAAAGCGCTTTGGATAAAAGCGCTATATAAAAGCATCCATTACCACTATCATGTATAACGCATTCATAGACATGTGGTACGTTTGACCTGGACAAAGCTCCTGGCATTATTACAATATGATCTATTATAAATCACATTAAGTTTCCCCATGTAAAATAAGTTTACCCTATATACCTATTTATTGATTTATATATGCATACTATACACATTGTCAGTATTATTCATATTCGTATTAACCTCGACTGTTAACTCGACTGACTCGACTGTTAAGTTGCGGTATTTTCACAGAACACAGTTATTCTCTCACGACTCTCTCTCTCCTGACGTTTGTAAAACGACATCGGAAAACCTGAACCGGTGCATTAGGCAAGGGTTGTGTTGTTGTTGTTGTTGTGGATGACATCATCTGTCGCCATCGCTGACAGGAAAGCAGCAGCCACCCCCATCTGACAACTCCACCATGATCACATGACGATGATCACTTCCAGAGAGAGAGAGAGAGAGAGAGAGAGAGAGAGAGAGAGAGAGAGAGAGAGAGAGAGAGAGAGAGAGAGAGAGACACAGACACAGACACAGACACAGACAGAAAGACAGCGACAGAAAGACAGAGACAGAGAGAGAGACAGAAAGACAGAGAGGAAGACAAAGAGAGAGACAGAGAGAGAGACAGAAAGAAAGACAGAGAGAG
>CM051004.1:23241500-23264000 GCA_027704905.1 Muraenolepis orangiensis
AGGTTGCCGTCTATCGTACGAATCCCAGACTGATAATAGGACTTAGAGGAACTGTGTGTTAGGAGAAGGAGACTCCTAATCTGTGCTAGATTGTGTCTGAGTGATGATCTGTGTGTGTGTGTGTGTGTGTGTGTGTGGTGTTGTATGTTCTGTGTGTGTATGTGTGTGCGTGTGTGTGTGTGTGTGTGTGTGTGTGTGTGTGTGTGTGTGTGTGTGTGTGTGTGTGCGCGCATGTGTGTGTGTGTTGTGTGTCCTATCGGGGTTGTCTTGGCAAGGTCTTGGCAGGGGCCCCTCAGACGGACAGCCTTCAGACAGAGAGGACCTGATGGAGAGACCTGGCGAGGAGAGACGGGTCTCACCAGCCGACCAACGGCGAGGCCGGAACACCGAGTAACTCAGTGGGAGCCAAGTCACGTGACATGGCTTATCGCGCTAATTACTGGTGACTCATGTGTGTGTGTGTGTGTGTGTGTGTGTGTGTGTGTGTGTGTGTGTGTGTGTGTGTGTGTGTGTGTGTGTGTGTGTGTGTGTGTGTGTGTGTGTGTGTGAGCCAACGTTGGTCACACTAGAGCAGGTGCTGAGCGATGGGAGATTGTTGATTGTTGACGATCAACAACAATAGAAGACAAAGTAGCTCTCAGATGCTGGTTCTGCAGAAAGGTCAGACATACTGTACACGGGAACTAGATGTTATGATTCGCTTAGATATGAGACGTTTGTGTAACCATTAGACTCAAGATTCAAGATTTTTACTTGCCATTTGCAACAAGTACAATGGAATGCTTACTCCCCATGACTTTCTAAAACACAATTCTATACAAATACTATACAAATGAAAAATTACAGTAAGAAGAACAACATTTGCATTGCACACAACACAGCTCATATGCATATTAACTTATAAATCTAATATAAAACTCCTGCTCCTTGGCCGTGATGGTTTGTGTCTCATCAATGTTTCAAGACACGGCGCTTTCCCAACTGATCATTAAAATAAACCCACACTGAGTCTAGTGCGCAAACAAATCGACAGAAAGTAGTTCTTAAAAAATATGTCCGCAGTGACAAATTTTTTAAAATTAAATGTATATAATATTAATCAATCCCAAAAAAAAACCTTGCCGAATGATTTGAATGCTGTCAAGCACTTCAAGCGTAGAATAAAATATTCATCACTCAGGAGTTCCTGATCTTCTGTTTAGTTTTGCAAAACTTGGGGGTGGATAAATGTTCTCTCACACTCGCACACCAGTCATCTCTTAATGAATAATGGAGGAGAGCAGATGCTTTAAGATCTCCCGGTTAGACTTTCATACTGTTAAAGGGAGCTGGCGTGTCTGGGGTTACCATGCTACACTATAATGAGAGCGCTTCTGTATTTCAACAAGCCTTTATTTTTAATTGGTGGATCTTGGCCCTGGTGTTTTGTTTTTTCTACTGCCGAGTTGTCCTTGTCCTGAAATGACTCTACTCTCTCTCTCTCTCTTGATTAAGGGTTTAAGTTAATAATTCAATTAACACTCCACACACACACCAAAATGTGGAGCTTATATTTTATTGATTGCACGTTGAAAACTCATCTTTGCTGGTCCAAGAAATGTGCAGCTTTTGGAATATCACATTCATAGCCATGCCTCCTGGCAGCAGCAGCTGGCCTTGGTACGGACTGAACCCTGAACATTAAGTCCTCCAGCCACATGTGTGACACAGGCAGTCCAGATGTGTTTACCCTGCAGTTGTAACCCGTCAAATAGGAGGAAATTACACCTGAAACTTTCCACTCAACATTAGCCTGTGAAGACAAAATGTTTTAAGGTGCGGATGTTGGTTTTGGGGGCAGGGGGAGTGGGGGGGGGGAGTGGGAACCGATTTAAAGGTGAGGATGTTGGTTCTGGCCGAGGATTGCAGGCCTGCTGTCGTCTTCAGTATTCCGGGAGTGCATTCGGTCCCACGTGGACAGACGGGCACACAAAGTGTCACTCAAGCAGTAATAGCTTATAGCATCTATATTGCATTACCACACCAATCTATCATGCACCCACATATAAGCATCGCTGTAGCAATCACACACACACACACACACACACACACACACACACACACACACACACACACACACACACACACACACACACACACACTCACACACACATACAAACACACACACACATGCACACACACACACACACACACACACAAACACACACACACACACACACACACACACACACACACAAATGCACATACCCATGCACACACACATGCACACACACACACACACACACACACACAAACACACACCAAGAAGTATACAGTGCTTCGGTCTTACAGCCACTTGCATCACCACCAAATACATTTCAAGAAGAGAGGACAAATAAAGAGAAGCCCATGGAAATGTTTTAGCTCAGGGCGTTGTCAACTCTTCAATGGAGTAGAGGTGGAGGTACTTTTTGTCCGAACTTATATGTGCATTAAAATATGTATGTGTGTATGTGTGTGTGTATGTGTGTGTGTGTGTGTGTGTGTGTGTGTGTGTTCAAGACTCAAGAATCAAGATGTTTTCCAAGTACAATGGAATGCTTACTCCCCATTCACTCCAGCAGTATGAATTACTATACTATACTATACTATACTATACTAGGCTATAATCAACACTATATAACACCTACTATATACTATAAACAACACTACCACCGTCACAATACACAATAAGAAAACAATAATGTGTGTGTATGCGCCTTCAAGCCTGGGGGTTGGTGGTTGGCCTCCCATGTTTTATTATTATTATATAATATATATATAATGTGTGTGTGTGTGTGTGTGTGTGTGTGTGTGTGTAATATTTGTTCAGGGCGAGTGGCGGTTAGGAGTTAGGTCAGGGGTGTGTGTGTGTGTGTGTGTGTGTGTGTGTGTGTGTGTGTGTGTGTGTGTGTGTGTGTGTGTGTGTGTGTGTGTGTGTGTGTGTGTGTGTGTGTGTGTGTGTGTGTGTGCACTATGACAGCACATGTGGTGGTCAGAGTGGTGTGGTCAAAAATGTGCTTGGTGAGGATGTTAAAGATAGGTCTGACCTCCCCGCCCCTCGCTCAATGGCCCTCCTGTTTCTCACCACCGCCGCACACACACACACACACACACACACACACACACACACACACACACACACACACACACACACACACACACACACACACACACACACACACACACACACACACACACACACACACACACACACACGTGTGGCCCGGACCACACGCCTCACCCCACCGGGACGTAGTACAGTGAAACAGAGAGGGAAAAAAACAGGCAGAGATGGACGGCAAGAATAGTAGCATAGCAAGAAGTACTATTTCACAATTTGTAATTGTGAATAATTGTCTAATCTTCAATGTAAACTTTATTGTTCAGCAAAAAGACACAGAAACATAAGTAGGAATACAGGGCACAGCATTCACATCAGTAACAGCTGTATAAATATATATATATATATATATATAGATGTGTATATATGTTCTTTTTATTGTATATAGTACAATAAAAAAACATTTTATAGTATTTAAAAAAAAAATCATACTACGAGAGGGAATGGGGAGTAAGCATTCCATTGTACTTGTTGCAAATGGCAAATAAAACGTCTTGTATGTTGTATCTTGTATCTTGTATCTATATGTACTAGTGAGTTATTGAGCTCCTTCATGCAGAGGGTCTCTGACTACAGGTGGACAGCGGACATTGGGACGCTTTTACAGAGAGACGACAGAGACAGAATGGGACAATCAATCAATTCCGACTGACAGTCATCTGAATGAGAAAAGAGCCGGCAGCACGAGGAGAGGGTACTGCAGCGCAAGCACAGATAGGAGATAAATAGTTGATGGTCCAATCCGAGAACATTTAATATCATATTTCCGCATTTTTAATTGAGTTTTAAAAGTTGTCTTTAAAAGTGCGTTCTCTTTAACTGGCGACACAAGAGTTCTGAATATATCTATATATAAATATATAAATATATACACAGAGGGAGTACTCAGCGTTGTCATGACAGCGAGGCTGTGTTGGAGGAGTTTGCTTCTTCCAGTACAAAGTTTTGGCCCCCGTGTGACAGTAACAGCGAGGGAGGATGGAAGGGAGGGAGGGAGGAGGGAGGGAGGGAGGGAGGAGGGAGGGATGAGGGAGAGAGGAGGAGGGAGGGAGGGAGGGAGGGAGGGAGGGAGGGAGGGAGGGAGAAGAGAGGGAGGGAGGGAGGACAAAGGGAGGGAGGGGGGGAGGGAGGGAGGAAGAAGAGAGGGAGGAGGGAGGGGGGAGGAGGGAGGAGAGAGGAGGGAGGAGGGAGGGGGGAGGGAGGAAGGAGAAAGGGAGGAGGAGAGAGGGAGGGAGAAGGGAGGGAGGAGGGAGAGAGGGAGGGAGGAGGGAGAAAGGAGGGAGGAGGGAGGGAGGGAGGGGAGGGAGGAGGAAGGGAGGAGGGAGAGAGGGAGGGAAGAGGGAGAGGAGAAGGGAGAAATGAGCAAATGGATTCCTAAATATAGCCAGCCGTGGCCAAGAGAAACAAATGAAAATGTACTCGGAATAACCTACACACACACACACACACACACACACACACACACATACAAACACACACTTACGCACACACACACACACACACACGCACATGCACACACACACACACACGTGTTGCTCTCACTGGGAAGAAGTGAGTGTCTCTGTGTGGGACCGTGTTTCTTCATCAGGTGAAGACGTGGAGGGGAGGGAAACAAGGAAAGAAAGAAAGAAAGAAAGAAAGAAAGAAAGAAAGAAAGAAAGAAAGAAAGAAGATAAAAAGAAAGAAAGAAAGAAAGAAGAAAGGATAAAAAGAAAGAAAGAAAGAAAGCCAGAAAGAAAGCACTCACAGAGACTGTGTACATGTGTTATTCCGACCCCACCCGACCCCACCTGACCCCACCCCTGCTGTTTCCCTCCACCCGTTCTCCCGCTAACCTTTTCTAGAGGCAGACCTTGGATGGGCGTCCATTGATGGATTAAAAATAAATGGGAAAACATGGCGGGAGAAACAGAGCCGGGGATACGGTGAGACTCTGTAGCCTGTGTGTGTGTGCGTGCGTGCGTGCGTCAAGCGTGCTTGTGTGTGTGTGTGTGTGTGTGTGTGTGTGTGTGTGTGTGCGTGCGTGCATCAAGCGTGCGTGCATGTGTGTGTGTGTGTGTGTGTGTGTGTGTGTGTGTGTGTGTGTGTGTGTGTGTGTGTGTGTGTGTGTGTGTGTGTGTGTGTGCGGGTGTTAGCCCGAGCAGAAACACTGCCTCCCTTTGTCTGAACATTCATCTTCCTCATCACACCTGTCTCTCCACTGCGCTGCTCTCTCCGAAACACACACACACACACGCACACACACACACACACGCAGACAAACACACACGCACACACACACACACAGGTTCTCTCTCACTCTCCAATGAAACTTTCTGCTACAGACAGCAGCCAAGGTCAGAGGAGCTGTTATGTTGTTTTTCAAATGTGTGTACAGGTATGTATAGAGAGAGAGAGAGAGAGAGAGAGAGAGAGAGAGAGAGAGAGAGAGAGAGAGAGAGAGAGAGAGAGAGAGAGAGAGAGAGAGAGAGAGAGTCGCTGCTTTTATTATTTTTTACTCTGTAGCACTTTGAGTTTTGTCTGCTCAAATTAAAAGTGTGCTTATAAATACAATTTATTATTATCATTATTATTTGTATTATTATTATTATTATGAGAGAGAGAGAGAGAGCGAGAGCGAGAGCGAGAGCGAGAGCGAGAGAGAGAGAGAGAGCGAGAGCGAGAGAGAGAGCGAGAGAGAGAGAGAGAGAGAGAGAGAGGCCTAAATTCATAAATGGTGATTTTTGAAAATAATGAATGACTTCTTTTGTGACATTAATGTGAAGGTTGTTGTTTTAAGTTCAGTGGACGTGACACTAGAACTCCACCATATTTCACCTAGTTTCACATGACAAACAAAAGGTCATCGACGCTAACGATGGCTAGTTGGCACATTACGAGCTGCTCAATAGTTTATAGTTCTTAGTCCTCTTAACTTACAGCGAAGTTGGAAACCCCCCAGTGGAAACTTCCAGAGTTCAGAGCTGTTTTGCACGTGGTAAAAGGCTCGCTTCCCAGACGCTGCTCTAATTTATCTATTTATTAAAATATACAAAAACACGCCGGAAAAAAGGCACTTTCTCTCAAGGAGGCCAGACGGCAGGTGTTCAAGCCCCCTTTGAGGTCTATCTATGCACGTCCATGAGAGAGGGAGAGAGAGAGAGAGAGAGAGAGAGAGAGAGAGAGAGAGAGAGAGAGAGAGAGAGAGAGAGAGAGAGAGACAGACAGACAGACAGACAGACAGACAGACAGACAGACAGACAGACAGACAGACAGACAGGTTGAAGCAGCCTCACCTGGCCCCAGTCAGACTGATTCGACTCTGGGGATATATACGTACACTATGTGTATTCTGTATCATCCATCATTCACTTTATTGTGCTTTTATTGTGTATAGTATTGTTATTGTGTTGTGTATAGTATCGTATAGCATATAGTAGGTAGTATATAGTGTTGTATTAGTACTGAATGATATAGTATCGCATACGACTCAAGATGTTTTTATTTGCCATATGCAACACGTATGGAACTTACTCCCCATTCCCTCCCGCAGTATGCAATCTCTACAATGTAACACTATATACTATACTATGTACTATACTATGTACTATACAACACTATACTACAACAGTACTGTACACAATTAAAATAACAATTCAAATAATAATCATCATGAATACAGTGCAGTACATTGCAGAACAGTGCAGTGACTGTAATGAGTCCAGAAAAACCAGCAAAAGTATGATAGCATATCATAGTGTAATCTTATATGATAGTGGCAGCACCCCTAGTGTGTGTGTGTGTGTGTGTGTGTGTGTGTGTGTATGTGTGTGTGCAGTGCACTCACAAGCAGACTCAAGCATAAACTCAACTTTAAAAAGACCCTTTTGACCTTTGCTGGAAGGATGGTCTCCGCCGTGTCGCTGGTGGTGACTGACAGCAGAGAGTGGTCAGTAGTAATGCTCACCCACCACAAAGTCACGGGTTTGAAACCCCGACAGACGGGCACCGTTCTGGGGACAGCGCGTTGTGTTGACGTGGGATTGTATTGTATTTGTTCTGTTGCTCCGGGTTTCCACATTACAGTACACGTAAAACCCATGCATGTTAGATGTGAGGTTCCTATACCCAAGGCTTACTGCCTCCAGCTCCACGGCTGGGTGAGGGGGTGAGCAGAGGAGTGATGTCAGAGGATACATTTCATCTAAATCTAAATCTGGAGGATTTGAATCCTCTTTATTTGGTCACATACATGCACACACACACACACACACACAGTGAAATGTGTTCCTCTGCATTTAACCCATCCTGGTATTTGGAGCACTGAGCAGCTATTGTATATACAGCTGCCTGGGGAGCTGTGTAGTAGGGGGTCTGGTGCCTTGCTCAAGGGCACCTTGGCAGTGTCCAGGAGGCAAACTGGCACCTTTTTCCAAGTTCCAGTTCTCACTCCGTACTTGGTCCATTTTGGGGACCGGCGACCCTCCGGTTCCCAAGCCCCAAGTCCCCACAGACTACAGCTACAGCCCCTCACATATGCACACATCTCATACCTACTCTATAAGTTATTTTATACCAGTTTTTATACCTAGTGTACAGTTTTGACATAGTATTCAACCACTGTACATTATATATTACTATGCACTTTAATGTAACATTTGCACTCTGGTTAGATGAATCCAAATTTGAATGTAATCTAATCTAAACATGCATGTTAGATGTTAGAGGGTTCCTATACCAAGACTTACTGCCTCCTGCTCCACTGCTGGGTGAGGCGTGAGCAGAGGAGGGAAATCCAACAGCAACAATAAACACATCAAGACTCTCCATGGAAACATCAGGGGAACAGCCGACCCCGAGAGGCTCTCCAGCCACGCGCGTTTCTGTATTATAATGCTGGCCTTTTTGGTATTTACGAGGAGGTGATTGGCTTCCATCTGAAACCTGATCCCCACATATTTTATTCATGGCGGCTACACACCCGATTTCCAAAGCAAACATAGGGCGGTGAATTTGCATACCAACAAGCTCTGATAACCTCCCCCCCAACCAATACAAATCCGCCAATTTCTAGTGCTCCTATAACAAAAAATGCTACACAGAAGGACAAAAACACAGCAGTAGAGTTTAATGGAGACCTTGACTCTTTCAGAGTGTTCTAATTCCCACCGGGCTCCCAGGGGATCGGGTTCCAAGGTTCACAACAATGTCAGTCATCCTTGCAACAGCTTTTATTTAACACAACTCTTGTTACGTTACACTTTTCAAAAGCAGTCCAAAAACCCAAAACTTTGTCAATTCCGAGGCCGTTATAATGTTTAATATATATATATATATATATATATATATATATATATATATATATATAATGTTAATTCCTTTACAACAACAGTTTAATCTTTGGCACACTTTAAAAATGCACATCCACACATCCACTGGGAAAACCACCACACCTTCAGGTCACACTTTATGTTTAATATATTAATAAATAAATAAATATATATATATATACCTGTATATAGCTCATGCCCCGGGGGAGAAATGATGGTTGGTAAAAGATCAGGTTCTAAACAAGCACTTAAACCAACCAAGTTCGGTCCACAGGGGCTTGCATCATAAAGGAAACGAAGATTCTAAGGTTTGGTTGCTTCAGTGGAACTTTAGATGAACCCTCCATCCGGTGACAGCGAGTGCAGCTTGACGCCCTCACTGGATGCTAATTGCGAGACACGAGACAATCACGCTGCCCTGCCAGTTTGAGTCTAATCAAACGGGTTATCTTGGAAAACGACAACATTGACAACAACATTTGTAATGTTTGTAATCCTCCAGTGAGTATAATAGGCTTATTCAAATCACTGGTAAAACTTCTGATCACATTAACTAATCATTGAGCTGATGGATACCTGGCACAGCCCCCCCCCCCGCCTCCACCCCCCTCCTCTCTCTCAACACAAAGGACTCACAGGGAAATGCATTATGAACATTCAATGGCCAAACAGAATACCGGTAGACACAAAACAGGGCTATATGTATCAGTTTATAATGTCTGTCTACAATCTCTACCATACACACGTACACACACACCGTTGTCCATGTTCCTTCTAAAGGACATTGAGAGTCTCAGGCCTCATCAGCGAAGGCTCAGGTGTGTGTGTGTGTGTGTGTGTGTGTGTGTGTGTGTGTGTGTGTGTGTGTGTGTGTGTGTGTGTGTGTGTGTGTGTGTGTGTGTATGTGTGCTGTGTGTGTGTATATGTGCATGTGTGTGTGTGTGTTTTTTGTGTGTGTGTGTGTGTGTGCATACATGTTTGTCTGCATCTTCCCAGCAAACAAACCCATCAGGTCAGCTGGTAAGACAGCAACCCACCATTGACTGTGAGTGACTCTTATACCAACACACGGCTACCAAATCCAATCATAGTTCGAAGGACAATGCGTGAAAAAGAACAGTGCCATCCCAATACACAAAAGGCCATTCAATACAAGTAGGACAATGCAATGATTGGATTGGAATTGGTAGATATTTGCACAAAAGCACACATTTCCGTAGCACGGAAAAATGTCTTAGCTGAGACTGGAGCTGAGTGAATAAGTTATCCAAATAAATAAAATTGATATAATAAAAATATATATTTATATTTATTATACTATATAATTATATATATTATTTTATATATTATATATTTTAATATATGTATATATTGTAAATAAAAAGATATACAATTGCAGTATTGCAAAATATATATATATATATATATATATGTATATATATATATATACTGTATGTATTTTGTAATATTTTATCACTATTTCATGCATACAAAACACAAAATAAACCTGTTCAAAGCATTCCTCCAATATAGTCATCCTAGCTAGAATTAGTCGTGAAACTCCACTCTAGTCTAGAAGTTCACTGGACAAAAAAGTTGGCATATGCTAAATAAATTAATGAGAACATACTTCTCTATATTTTATAATTCAGTTCATGCTGTTAGGGTTATGGCCCTCCGGAATCTAGAAAATAACACTGAATATAAATGGAGACCCAACAGAGAGTCAGGTTTCATAATCCAAGGTTGTTCTGCCACTGAGGACACTGAGAAGTTTAGTTCTCGTTATGAGGACTATTCTTAACGCTAATAACGTGTTTTTCTATCAAGAACAAACCAGGACTCCACAGGAATGGGATGCCAAGGTCTCCAATCCACCAACAATCATATAATGTTGAAATGATGGACTCCACCTGCCAGGCACTCTGGTGCCAGAAGAAAAACCGAAAACCACTCTGAGAGCAGTTCAGTGAATCAGGGGACGGTTTTTATTGAAATTTCCACATAAAACAAAATTCAAATATTTGGACAGGGGTTGGCTCTTGTTTATCCATTTTTTTCCCAAAGTGCAGCACATGGTTCAGAGCTGGATTGCCTCCTTCCCACTGCAGTCACCCATTGTCTGGTGATGTAGAGAAGACTATATGTAGACTAGAGCTTTAGACTCAAGCTTTAGACTAGAGTCTAGAATAGAGCTTTAGGACCATATGTAGACCAGAGCTTTAGACTCGAGCTTTCAGACTATATGTAGACTAGAGCTTTAGACTAGAGCTTTCAGACTAAATGTAGACTAGAGCTTTAGAATATAGCTTTAGAATATAGCTCTAGGACTATATGTAGACTAGAGCTTTAGACTAGAGATGTAGACTAGAGCTTTAGACTAGAGATGTAGACTAGAGTTTGAAGACTATGTGTAGACTACAGCTTTAGGACTATATGTATACTAGGGCTTTAAGACTAAAGCTTTAGACTAGAGCTTTGTAACTATATGTAGACTAGAGCTTTAGGACTATTTGTAGACTACAGCTTTAAGACTAGAGATGTAGACTAGAGCTTTAGGACTATATGTAGACTACAGCTTTAGACTAGATCTTTGGAATAGAGCTTTATGACTATATGTAGACTAGAGCTTGAGACTAGAGCTTTAGGACTATATGTAGACTAGAGCTTCAGACTAGAGCTTTAGGATTATATGTAGACTACAGATTTAGACTAGAGCTTTAGACTAGAGCTTTAGGAAAATATGTAGACTAGAGCTTCAGACTATAGCTTTAGACTACAGCTTCAGACTAGAGCTTTAGGACTATATGTAGACTAGAGCTTTAGAGTACAGCTTTAGGACTATATGTAAACTAGAGCTTTAGACTCGAGCTTCAGGACTATATGTAGACTAGAGCTTTAGGAACTATATGCAGACTAGAGCTTTAGACTACAGCTTTAGGACTATATGTAGACTAGAGCTTTAGGACTATATGTAGACTAGAGCTTTAGACTAGAGCTTTAGGACTATATGAAGACTAGAGCTTTAGGACTATATGTTGACCAGAGCTTTAGACTAGAGCTTTAGACAAGAGCTTTAGACTACAGCTTTAGACTAGAGCTTTAGACAAGAGCTTTAGGACTATATGTAGACTACATCTTTAAACCTGAGCTTTAGACTAGAGCTTTAGACTAGAGCTTTAGGACTATATGTAGACTAGAGCTTCAGACTATAGCTTTAGACTACAGCTTTAGACTGCAGCTTTAGACTACAGCTTTAGACTACAGCTTCAGACTAGAGCTTTAGGACTATATGTAGACTAGAGCTTTAGAGTACAGCTTTAGGACTATATGTAAACTAGAGCTTTAAACTCGAGCTTCAGGACTATATGTAGACTAGAGCTTTAGACTAGAGCTTTAGGACTATATGTAGACTAGAGCTTTAGGACTATATGTAGACTAGAGCTTTAGACTAGAGCTGTAGGACTATATGAAGACTAGAGCTTTAGGACTATATGTTGACCAGAGCTTTAGACTAGAGCTTTAGACAAGAGCTTTAGACTAGAGCTTTAGACAAGAGCACTATATGTAGACTAGATCTTTAAACCTGAGCTTTAGACTAGAGCTTTAGACTAGAGCTTTAGGACTATATGTAGACTAGAGCTTCAGACTATAGCTTTAGACTACAGCTTTAGACTACAGCTTTAGACTACAGCTTTAGACTACAGCTTTAGACAAGAGCACTATATGTAGACTAGATCTTTAGACTACAGCGTTAGGACTATATGTAGACTAGAGCTTTAGACTACAGCTTTAGACTACAGCTTTAGACAAGAGCACTATATGTAGACTAGATCTTTAGACTACAGCGTTAGGACTATATGTAGACTAGAGCTTTAGACTACAGCTTTAGACTACAGCTTTAGACTAGAGATTAAAGACTATATGTAGACTAGAGCTTTAGACCAGAGCTGTAGGACTATATGTAGACTAGAGCTTTAGAATAAAGCTTTAGACTACAGCTTTAGGACTATATGTAGACTAGAGCTTCAGACTACAGCTTTAGACCACATCTTTAGACTAGAGCTTAAGGACTATATGTAGACTAGAGCTTTAGAACAAAGCTTTAGACTACAGCTTTAGGACTATATGTAGACTACAGCTTTAGACTAGAGATGTAGACTACAGCTTTAAGACTATATGTAGACTAGAGCTTTAGACTAGAGCTTTAGACTACAGCTTCAGACTAAAGCTTTAGGACTATATGTAGACTAGAGCTTTAGACTACAGCTTCAGACTACAGCTTTATGACTATATGTAGACTAGAGCTTTAGACTACAGCTTCAGACTACAGCTTTAGGACTATATGTAGACTAGAGCTTTAGACTACAGCTTTTGGACTATATGTAGACTAGAGCTTTAGACTAGAGATGTAGACTAGAGCTTTAAGACTATATGTAGACTACAGCTTTAGGACTATATGTAGACTAGAGCTTTAGACTACAGCTTTAGACTACAGCTTCATACTAAAGCTTTAGGACTATATGTAGACTACATCTTTAGACTACAGCTTCAGACTAGAGCTTTAGGACTATATGTAGAATACAGCTTTAGACTAGAGATGTAGACTACAGCTTTAAGAATATATGTAGACTACAGCTTTAGGACTATATGTAGACTAGAGCTTTAGACTACAGCTTTAGACTACAGCTTCAGACTAAAGCTTTAGGACTATATGTAGACTAGAGCTTTAGACTACAGCTTCAGACTACAGCTTTAGGACTATATGTAGACTACAGCTTTAGACTACAGCTTCAGACTACAGCTTTAGGACTATATGTAGACTAGAGCTTTAGACTACAGCTTTAGGACTATATGTAGACTAGAGCTTTAGACTAGAGATGTAGACTAGAGCTTTAAGACTATATGTAGACTATAGCTTTAGGACTATATGTAGACTAGAGCTTTAGACTACAGCTTTAGACTACTGCTTCAGACTAACGCTTTAGGACTATATGTAGACTACAGCTTTAGACTACTGCTTCAGACTAGAGCTTTAGGACTATATGTAGACTAGAGCTTTAGACTACAGCTTCAGACTAGAGCTTTAGGACTACATGTAGACTAGAGCTTCAGACTAGAGCTTTAGGATTATATGTAGACTGCAGATTTAGACTAGAGCTTTAGGAAAATATGTAGACTAGAGCTTCAGACTATAGCTTTAGACTACAGCTTCAGACTAGAGCTTTAGGACTATATGTAGACTAGAGCTTTAGAGTACAGCTTTAGGACTATATGTAGACTAGAGCTTTAGGACTATATGTAGACTAGAGCTTTAGACTAGAGCTTTAGGACTATATGTAGACTAGAGCTTTAGGAACTATATGCAGACTAGAGCTTTAGACTACAGCTTTAGGACTATATGTAGACTAGAGCTTTAGACTACAGCTTTAGGACTATATGTAGACTAGAGCTTTAGACTAGAGATGTAGACTAGAGCTTTAAGACTATATGTAGACTATAGCTTTAGGACTATATGTAGACTAGAGCTTTAGACTACAGCTTTAGACTACTGCTTCAGACTAACGCTTTAGGACTATATGTAGACTACAGCTTTAGACTACTGCTTCAGACTAGAGCTTTAGGACTATATGTAGACTAGAGCTTTAGACTACAGCTTCAGACTAGAGCTTTAGGACTATATGTAGACTAGAGCTTCAGACTAGAGCTTTAGGATTATATGTAGACTGCAGATTTAGACTAGAGCTTTAGGAAAATATGTAGACTAGAGCTTCAGACTATAGCTTTAGACTACAGCTTCAGACTAGAGCTTTAGGACTATATGTAGACTAGAGCTTTAGAGTACAGCTTTAGGACTATATGTAGACTAGAGCTTTAGGACTATATGTAGACTAGAGCTTTAGACTAGAGCTTTAGGACTATATGTAGACTAGAGCTTTAGGAACTATATGCAGACTAGAGCTTTAGACTACAGCTTTAGGACTATATGTAGACTAGAGCTTTAGGACTATATGTAGACTAGAGCTTTAGACTAGAGCTTTAGGACTATATGAAGACTAGAGCTTTAGGACTATATGTTGACCAGAGCTTTAGACTAGAGCTTTAGACAAGAGCTTTAGACTACAGCTTTAGACTAGAGCTTTAGACAAGAGCACTATATGTAGACTACATCTTTAAACCTGAGCTTTAGACTAGAGCTTTAGATTAGAGCTTTAGGACTATATGTAGACTAGAGCTTCAGGCTATAGCTTTAGACTACAGCTTTAGACTACAGCTTTAGACTACAGCTTCAGACTAGAGCTTTAGGACTATATGTAGACTAGAGCTTTAGAGTACAGCTTTAGGACTATATGTAAACTAGAGCTTTAAACTCGAGCTTCAGGACTATATGTAGACTAGAGCTTTAGACTAGAGCTTTAGGACTATATGTAGACTAGAGCTTTAGGACTATATGTAGACTAGAGCTTTAGACTAGAGCTGTAGGACTATATGAAGACTAGAGCTTTAGGACTATATGTTGACCAGAGCTTTAGACTAGAGCTTTAGACAAGAGCTTTAGACTAGAGCTTTAGACAAGAGCACTATATGTAGACTAGATCTTTAAACCTGAGCTTTAGACTAGAGCTTTAGACTAGAGCTTTAGGACTATATGTAGACTAGAGCTTCAGACTATAGCTTTAGACTACAGCTTTAGACTACAGCTTTAGACAAGAGCTTTAGACTACAGCTTTAGACTACAGCTTTAGACAAGAGCACTATATGTAGACTAGATCTTTAGACTACAGCGTTAGGACTATATGTAGACTAGAGCTTTAGACTACAGCTTTAGACTACAGCTTTAGACTAGAGATTAAAGACTATATGTAGACTACAGCTTTAGACCAGAGCTGTAGGACTATATGTAGACTAGAGCTTTAGAATAAAGCTTTAGACTACAGCTTTAGGACTATATGTAGACTAGAGCTTCAGACTACAGCTTTAAACCACATCTTTAGACTAGAGCTTAAGGACTATATGTAGACTAGAGCTTTAGAACAAAGCTTTAGACTACAGCTTTAGGACTATATGTAGACTACAGCTTTAGACTAGAGATGTAGACTACAGCTTTAAGACTATATGTAGACTAGAGCTTTAGACTACAGCTTCAGACTAAAGCTTTAGAACTATATGTAGACTAGAGCTTTAGACTAGAGCTTCAGACTACAGCTTTATGACTATATGTAGACTAGAGCTTTAGACTACAGCTTCAGACTACAGCTTTAGGACTATATGTAGACTACAGCTTTAGACTACAGCTTTTGGACTATATGTAGACTAGAGCTTTAGACTAGAGATGTAGACTAGAGCTTTAAGACTATATGTAGACTACAGCTTTAGGACTATATGTAGACTAGAGCTTTAGACTACAGCTTTAGACTACAGCTTCATACTAAAGCTTTAGGACTATATGTAGACTACATCTTTAGACTACAGCTTCAGACTAGAGCTTTAGGACTATATGTAGACTACAGCTTTAGACTAGAGATGTAGACTACAGCTTTAAGAATATATGTAGACTACAGCTTTAGGACTATATGTAGACTAGAGCTTTAGACTACAGCTTTAGACTACAGCTTCAGACTAAAGCTTTAGGACTATATGTAGACTAGAGCTTTAGACTACAGCTTCAGACTACAGCTTTAGGACTATATGTAGACTAGAGCTTTAGACTACAGCTTCAGACTACAGCTTTAGGACTATATGTAGACTAGAGCTTTAGACTAGAGCTTTAGACTACAGCTTTAGACTACAGCTTCAGACTAACGCTTTAGGACTATATGTAGACTACAGCTTTAGACTACTGCTTCAGACTAGAGCTTTAGGACTATATGTAGACTAGAGCTTTAGACTACAGCTTCAGACTAGAGCTTTAGGACTACATGTAGACTAGAGCTTTAGACTATAGCTTTAGACTGCAGCTTTAGATTACAGCTTTAGGACTATATGTAGACTACAGCTTTAGAGTAGAGCTTTAGACTACAGCTTCAGACTAGAGCTTAAGGACTACATGTAGACTAGAGCTTTAGACCAGAGCTGTAGGACTATATGTAGACCAGAGCTTTAGAGTAAAGCTTTAGACTACAGCTTTAGGACTATATGTACACTAGACCTTTAGACCACATCTTTCGGACTAAATTTAGACTAGAGCTTCAGACTAGAGCTTTAGGACTATATGTAGACTACATCTTTAGACTACAACTTTAGACTAGAGATGTAGACTACAGCTTTAAGAATATATGTAGACTATAGCTTTAGGACTATATGTAGACTAGAGCTTTAGACTACAGCTTCAGACTACAGCTTTAGGACTATATGTAGACTAGAGCTTTAGACTACAGCTTTAGGACTATATGTAGACTAGAGCTTTAGACTAGAGATGTAGACTAGAGCTTTAAGACTATATGTAGACTATAGCTTTAGGACTATATGTAGACTATAGCTTTAGGACTATATGTAGACTAGAGCTTTAGACTACTGCTTCAGACTAAAGCTTTAGGACTATATGTAGACTAGAGCTTTAGACTACAGCTTCAGACTAGAGCTTTAGGACTACATGTAGACTAGAGCTTTAGACTATAGCTTTAGACTGCAGCTTTAGATTACAGCTTTAGGACTATATGTAGACTACAGCTTTAGAGTAGAGCTTTAGACTACAGCTTCAGACTAGAGCTTAAGGACTACATGTAGACTAGAGCTTTAGACCAGAGCTGTAGGACTATATGTAGACCAGAGCTTTAGAATAAAGCTTTAGACTACAGCTTTAGGACTATATATACACTAGACCTTTAGACCACATCTTTCAGACTAAATTTAGACTAGAACTTCAGACTAGAGCTTTAGGACTATATGTAGACTAGAGCTTTAGACTATAGCTTTAGACTAGAGTTATAGACTACAGCTTTAGGACTATATGTAGACTACAGCTTCAGACTAGAGCTTTAGGACTATATGTAGACTAGAGCTTTAGACTACAGCTTTAGACTAGATCTTTTGGTTCAGTTTTGCCCAGCCTTGTCTTGATCTTCTGCATACTTGGCAAGCCGCTCAAACAAGGCATTGCTGCGCTTGTATATTACAATGTCTACGATGTTTCCACACAGCTGTTCACAGTTGGGCCTACCTGACATACACCTTATAGTTGAATCTGTTCTGTATCATGTGGCTGGTTTAGTTCATCACTCCACACAGAGGCAGGAAACAGACCCACATAACAGACACACATTTCACTTCCTCCTCGGTGATATGTTTGGAATACCTGAATTGCTGTGTGTGTGTGTGTGTGTGTGTGTGTGTGTGTGTGTGTGTGTGTGTGTGTGTGTGTGTGTGTGTGTGTGTGTGTGTGTGTGTGTGTGTGTGTGTGTGTTCTAGACCATCGAGACCACAGGTCTGCTGAGAGGTGGGAAAACTGACAACTCAGGAGGAACGGCATAAACAAATGTAAACACACTCCTGTGCACACATGCTCTCTCACGAGTGTGTGTGTGTGTGTGTGTGTGTGTGTGTGTGTGTGTGTGTGTGTCACATACACACACGCGCACACACACACACAAACACCTTTTGTTAACATTGGAAGAAGGGATGCACCAGAGCACCAGCTATGACCTAAGGGAAAGAGAGAGAGTGAGAGAGAGAGAGAGTGACAGTGAGAGAGTGAGAGTGAGAGTGAGAGTGAGAGAGAGAGAGAGAGAGAGAGAGAGAGAGAGAGAGAGAGAGAGAGAGAGAGTGAGAGAGTGAGAGTGAGAGAGAGAGAGAGAGAGAGAGAGCGAGAGAGAGAGAATTTTGTCGTGAGATGTGGTGGAAGAGCTTGTTTGGGCTACAACTGTGTTCCTCTGTGCTGGTTCGGAGCTGGTGCCTAATCTCGAACCAGTTCTTTGCGTTTCCACCGCGAAAGAACCGGTTGTTGGCCCGGAAAACGGGTTCCTGAGCGGCCCCAAATTGAAGCTGGGCTGGCCCAGCAAGAACCGCTACGTCAGGGGCTAAGGGCGGGGCTTAGCGTGACCAACAGACCAACTAAAGATTTGTGACCGCCATTTTCAAAATCACTAAAAAAATCGCTATGGAAGGCAAAGCAGCAGTGGTCCGTGGAGGAAACAAACGGCCTCCTTGCATGGTGGTCCTCCACAGAAGGTCACAATAAACTCGAGCAGCTTCTAGAACAAACCGCTATTAGAAGAACTACAGCGCCAGATGTCTTCAGCGTGGGACAGAACAGAGGAGCTAATCGATAACAAACTGATGATCCGCTGCTGTCACTCTGGTCCTGGTAAGAATTACTTTATGCATTTTTCCCATGTTGCCAACCAGCTCTTCATTTCTAATCTGTTTAGCGAGCTTCATGTCTCACATCAATGTTTTGTTCGTATCATCAGAAATTAGGAGCTATGATTGCTAGGCTTCTGTTAGCCGCTAGCATAGCCTTGATAACAATAGCTAACGTCAGGATGCTACTTTCTAAAAACAGAAAAGTGTAGTGGAGACATTTTTAATGCACTTTTCTCTTGTTTAGTTGTTTAGAGTGAATGTTTTTTTTAGTAGCTACCGCCCCCACTGGGCTGCAGCTCGCCCAGGAGCCCCTCGGAGCTTTATTGACATTGACTTATTGCACTGCACTCTACACTTTTACATTTTGTGATTATTGTGTATTTAAAGTTTTTTTAAATCAAAAAAAATTCTAAATATAAATGTCTGCTTCATTATGCTTTATCAACCGAGAAATATAATACAAGAGGACCGTTTTGAAGAAGAAAAGGCCAATGGCCCCTTCTGTTGAAGTACCCCATTAATGCAGCTCTAACGTAATGGCCGTCCATAGCACTAAAGAGGAGCAGCTCAGCGCGTTGGACCAGCCCTGTTTCTATTCCAATGGAGCCTCAACGCCAGGAGCAACACTTTTACAGACATCATGTAGTCCGCCACTGTTGTTACTGTGGTTGTGAAAAAAAGAAAAAATGAAAACCCTTCACTGAGTTATAACTTTGGTGACCATCTCGGTATGCAGGTATGTGCTCTTGTTCAAAAAAACTAAAGGGATATCCAATGTTCTGCTGACTGACTGACTGGTCTGGGGCCTCATGTCCAAACCTAGACGCATCGGACATATCTGAGCACCTCGCCGCCATAACAGACCCAATCGGCTGGGCTAACAGCGACTAGCAGACCTCTAGCCTCCTCCTCAAACCAGGCCACGCCTCTGCAGTTGTTTATGGACGCATTACTCATTCAACACATTGACTGTAATGTAATGTAATTACAGACACTGCCTTGTTCTGCACTGCACTGCACTGTATTCATGATGCTGCTGCACTACTGGCAATTTAAATGCTTTTAAATGCTTTGTGCACAATTCAACACATACATATCCTCCATCAGTCGCTTTATTGATCTTTTTATAGATATATTTATTGTGTACAGTATTTTAATTTGATAGTTTAGTGTTTTAGAAAAGTCACACTGCGGGAGGGGAATGGGGAGTAAGCGTTCCATTGTACTTGTTGCAAATGCCAAATAACAAATCTTGAATCTTGAAGCGGAGATCATGGCCACGGCCCCAAGCCGCAGAGCCTTCTGGATTTGAACATGTGTTTCCTCTTACTGAATGACTGAGAGCGGGGACACAAGAGTCCCCGCTCTCACTGACAGAGAAGGATGAATCATGGGGGGGTTAGACAGTCTTCGATTGTCTCTACAGATGACAATCGCCTGCAGACATCTCACGTAGTCTCATAATCAGTGTCAGACATCAGTGTGGGACAAATTGATCATAGTTTGTCTGACGCGTTTCCAGAGAATAGGGAAACATCATGCGCTCACACACGCACGCACGCACACACACACACACACACACACACACACACACACACACACACACACACACACACACACACACACACACACACACACACACACACACACACACACACACACACACACACACACACACACACACACACACACACACACACACACACACACACGCTTCCCAGACTGACCCGTGACTAAGGAATTATAGTTTACTCATTATTCTTACTAATTCTTACTACCCACGTAAGCTGCCTATTCCCGACACCAGGCCACACCCCCACCCCACCCCCCCCCCTCACATCCCATATCCCCACCATCTGACTAAGGTGTCTGGCCGACAGCTAACTCTCCCCCCCCCCCCCGCCTTGCCCCGATAACTTGAACTAAAGCGGTGTCCTTTCGGTGCGGTGGAGCCTCCGAAGCGGAGCGTGGTCCCCCAGGAGGTGGTAACGTAGGATGTTGACTGGATCTACTGGATGACATGACACTTCTTCTCCACGGTGCCGAACCTCACCTCTCACTACATCCACTTACGGTTGAGGTACCACAGCGGGCGATCCACACCCTCCACCTCCTGGGACAGAACGCCCCCCAGCCCTCTGGTCGATGCATCGGTCTGTAAGACAGAAAGAAGCATACTTAAATGAAGGGGTGTTTAAGAGGACACTCTCCACAGAGGGACTTTTTAACCCTATCAAACGCCACCTGTTCACACTGCTTGGTCAACTGGACCGGATCTGACGCACCACTTCTGGTGAGGTCCGTCAGGGGACAGTTTAGGGCTCCTACTTAACTGGAGCCCCAAATACAGTAGTCAACAAACCAATAGACCTATCAGACTTGGCACACAAACGCACGATGGGGCTGGACCAGCCACTGTTTCACTCTTCTATTAACACTTTTTCCAGCATGGTGACGTAGAGTATCGTCCTGGGACTGATCAAGGGGGAAATCTCCCGCTGGGGGAAATTAGGGAAACGGCAGAGCACATTCCACCACAAACTAACCTAAGAAGCCCGGGCCAATGCCTTACAATAGAGGGCGTGACAGGTGGGAACTAACCGTGGCCTTTACCTGATGATACACCCCACATAGGGTCACCAGTATGCTACTTGGATGTTGGACCCTATGTTAACATCCCCATGCACACACTTACCCACCCACGATGCCTCCGATAACGCCCTGGGTCGAAGCAGGCTTTGGTGGATCAGTGGTCTGCGAGATCCCTGAATCCAGCAAAGCATGATGGACATCCCCTTGCATCCTATTTAACCACTGTACATTATATATTACCATGCACTTCACTGTTACATTTGCACTCTGGTTAGATGCCAACTTCTTTTCGCTGTACTGTAATTGTGCTGTGCAATGACAGTAAACTTGAATCTAATGTAATCTAATCCTTACGTGCAGGAGCCTCCCGCTGCTCAGGGCTCTGCTGGTGGTCTGCTGCCTTTGGTTTCGGTGGTCCTCCACCACCGCCATCCTCCACAGCGTGTGTCCAAGGGAGGACCCTCCACCACCGCCATCCTCCACAGCGTGTGTCCAAGGGAGGACTCTCCACCACCGCCATCCTCCACAGCGTGTGTCCAAGGGAGGACTCTCCACCACCGCCATCCTCCACAGCGTGTGTCCAAGGGAGGACTCTCCACCACCGCCATCCTCCACAGCGTGTGTCCAAGGGAGGACTCTCCACCACCGCCATCCTCCACAGCGTGTGTCCAAGGGAGGACTCTCCACCACCGCCATCCTCCACAGCGTGTGTCCAAGGGAGGACCCTCCACCACCGCCATCCTCCACAGCGTGTGTCCAAGGGAGGACTCTCCACCACCGCCCGTGTCCTTACTCGGGCCCTGTTCAGGCGCCACTGAGGACTTTTGCTGGTTCATCATGTTGCATAAAATAGTGAAAATATGGGTGTGGCAGTCTCCCATCTTTGGGCTCCTCCAGGCAACAAAGGCACAGGTAGACCATTTATTGTAAGGTTTGAGAACAGTTTGACCAGCAGGTGGTACATGCTAGCGCCCTTCTTGAGTGTGTGTATGGCGATGGCTGGTTTAACCTGTCGGCCTTGATTTCTAAGGACCCACAGGTATGGAGCCTCACCAGCCCCAGACTGTAATCGAGTCTGACTTGGGCCAGGTGAGGCTGCTTCAACCAGCTACCAACCGCACACTCCACATAGGGATATGTCAATTCTGATCTAAC
>CM051004.1:23266500-23269000 GCA_027704905.1 Muraenolepis orangiensis
TCTGGGTCGGTGAGAGAGGAGGCACCGGTCACAGCCAGCATGAGGCTGGCTGGTGAATGAATTGGTTTAGTCAGTCTACATGTGATCTTGTTGGGTGTAAACAGTCCTGTCGCCATGACTTCTGGGTGACTTGGCTCGGCGCCAGTTTGGGGAGTTTGGACCGTTTTCAAGCCGAAAGTTTTAGTGACTCGATGCGGTCAGCGCATGATGAGGCTAGTCCCGCCAACTAGCTGGGAGTTCAACGCTTTTCACTCATTAAACAATGCAATTAGGTTTAAAAACAAAAGAAAGCCACTGGCATTTAGATTCCGTTGGTTTTAGATTTAGAACGTCAAACTCTCAAGCGGTCCGATGGTGATTGGGTGCGTTTCCAGAGGTCAGCATCCAAACTTCGGTCAAAGTTCAAATGATTACAACTTTGAGTGGAGAACCTGAGCCGTCTGCTCCGCCCAGGCTCAGACGGCTCTGGGTGGAGCAGAGCGCTTCAACTCTCAACTCCACAGGAGTCGGCAAATGCAGACGCATATTTAGATCTAAAGTCTATATCTGGAGGATTGAACCCTCTTTATTGGTCACATGTTTGTATCACATGTACACAAACATGTGTTTCTCTATATTTAACCCATCCTAGTATTAGGAGCAGTGGGGCAGCTATTTCTCTATACAGCACTTGGGGAGCAGTGTAAGGGGGTCTGGTGCCTTGCTCAAGGGCACCTCGGCAGTAGTGCCCAGGTGTTTCGTGGACTTGAACCGGCGACCTTCCAGTTCCAGTTCCGGTGTGTGTGTTCCAACAGACTGAGCTATCCTGCCGCCCCGTTTCGACTGAATAATACGTCCGTTGTACAAACAGCTGAAACCTGTTGTGTCCTCATCTAAAACCTCCTGTCCAAGATACAAAAAGTCAAAGAAACGGTAAAACTCAGCGGCTCACACATACAACACGTCAGGTCACAAATGGAGCATTGGTGTTTCACCAAGTGACCCAGAGAGTGAAGGAACTGAGGAGAGAGGAGTGTGACGGAGGAGCCCACCCCATCCCTCAGCTCCATTCACGGACAGTCTGTCTGTCCGCAGGTCTGGGCTCACTTCATCCCCTCTCTCTCCCCGACTGAAACCCAATCGGACCACCGGTGTGCAGGACTAAGCCGGCGTTTTCCGGCGTGTTCCGACCATCCGGGCCTTTGTTTTTAACTCACAAACAGCACCGGCGGGACGCGATTGTCTGCAATCTTCCCACCTTCTAGTAGTGAGTCCAGGCTCACGGCGGCAATAAGAGGAAGGAAAACACACACAATGCGTTTTCTGGCCCATTATGCCTCCGAGTCCACACTGTATATTTCCCTTTCCCTCCCTGCTCGTGCACGATGTGGACAAACAAAGGCAGTTCTGTCTGGATGTCAGCCCCCCCCCTGCTGTGGTTACATCGTCGGAATACACAGAAACCGCACGGCGTAAATTGCGCAGCGCGTTAAAAACTTCATTACTGCCTTTTCCAAGTCATTGCCTGGTTTTTACTGTTAATTAAAATTCCATTTACGGGACTTTGGTAGTGAGTGCGATTTAGCCACTTCAGCAGTGCAGGCGCACTCTGCACAATGTCAGAGAGAGAGAGAGAGAAGAAAGAAAGCCTTTAAACACATTTAATATGGCATCGCAATGGCAGCCCTGGTGTAAATTAGACATACACTGGCCAATCGCAGTGTGGCTTGTGAGGCAAGGCAGGTTCATATGCTGTTTGGAGCAATTTAGAGTCCTATATTTCACACTGAAGTCACTCCCGCTCTCTCTCTATTTGCCTCTCTCTCTCTCTCTCTCTATTTGCCTCTCTCTCTCCATTTGCCTCTCTCATTCTCTCTCTCTCTCTCTCTCTCTCTCTCTCTCTCTCTCTCTCTCTCTCTCTCTCTCTGTCTCTCTCTCTCTATCTCTCTCTCTCTCTCTCTCTCTCTCTCCGTCTCTCTGTCTCTCTCTCTCTCAGGCACTCAAGCAGTAACAGCACATTAGGGGCCAGATCAAAAGCAGGGCCTCTGAGAACCCAGGGAGTCACGAGGGACAAAGCAGAATCAATGCGTAGGGGAATTGATTAGAAAGGCCATTCTCGCCCCATTAGATGCATGGCTGGCTCTACAGCTACACGTGGCCCCGGGGCCGCCCTGTGTCACCATACTGCCACCCCCCCCATCACCACCACCACCACCACCACCCCCCCCCACCACCACACCCACCACACCCACCTACACCACCCCCCCCACCACCACCACCACCACCACCACCACCACCCCCCATGCATGAAACTGTAAACACACAAAGACTTTGTGTCGCATTTGTGGCGCATGAACAGCTGTGTGTGCGTGTGCGTGTGCGTGCGTGCGTGCGTGCGTGCGTGCGTGCGTGCGTGCGTGCGTGCGTGCGTGCGTGCGTGCGTGCGTGCGTGCGTGCGTGCGTGCGTGCGTGCGTGCGTGCGTGCGTGTGTGTGTGGGCTCAGGTTTATTGTTGTGTGAGA
>CM051004.1:23279000-23324000 GCA_027704905.1 Muraenolepis orangiensis
TCTCGCCTCTCTCTCTCTCCCTCTCGCTCTCTCTCTCTACCCCCCCCCTCTCTCTCTCTCTCTCTCTACCCCCCCCCCCTCTCTCTCTCCTCTCTCTCCCTCCTCCCTCTCCTCCTCCTCCCTCTCTCTCTCTCTCTCTACTCTCCCTCTCTCTCCCCCTCTCTCCTCCCCCCCCCCCCCCCCCTCTCTCTCTCTCTCGGCACCCCCTGACATATAAGGGATTGAAGTAGTGATCTAAAGGGTCTACAGGGGTAGTCGGACGCATCGCAAACCATGCGGCTAACGCCATGTGATGTGTTGGACTCCCAGATAAACACCCAGAGAGAGAGAGAGAGAGAGAGAGAGAGAGAGAGAGAGAGGAGAGAGAGAGAGAGAGAGAGAGAGAGAGAGAGAGAGAGAGAGAGAGAGAGAGAGAGAGAGAGAGAGAGAGAGAGAGAGAGAGAGAGAGAGAGAGAGAGAGAGACGCCATGTGACCTTAGAGCATCGATCCAAACACTGCAGCCATCAGGCCAGGTAACGCTTAGCCCTCTGGTCACCTCAGAACCTCCCCCCCCCAAGCCCTCCCCTCACACACACACACACACACACACACACACATACCCCCACACACACACACACACACACACACACACACACACACACACCTGTCTCTCTCTCTCTCTCTCTCTCTCTCTCTCTCTCTCTCTCTCTCTCTCTCTCTCTCTCTCTCTCTCTCTCTCTCTCTCTCTCTCTCTCCTTCACTTACTGCCTCCCTCGCTCGCCCTGCATGGTCAAAATGCTAATAGAAACGGGTTTAATTAAACACTAGTGAGAAGAACTGGCAAATAAACAACTGTGCTTAGGAACCCACACCCTGGAGATCACGGGCTTGAGGTATGAGTACTGAAAGGTACGCGCGCGCGCACGCACACGCACGCACGCACGCACACACACACACACACACACACACACACCACACACACACACACACAGAACAATTACGTGAGACCCCCCTGCGTTTAATACTGATAAATCTCACCGAAGGCCCGGGCCTCGCTGAATAATGGATGCCCGTCTTCATCCCACAGTTTAAATATATACATATTAGTGCTTGAATTATTAAAGCATTCATCCCCCCCCCCCCCCCCCCCCCCCCCCGGCTGCACGTACAACAGAAGTACGGATGGAGCAGAACAGGTGTGACTAAGAGAGAACAGTTGTTCTGTTCCCTGGACACACACCCCAGGATGGACCGAGGGGAGGAGGAGGAGGAGGAGGAGGAGGAGGAGGAGGAGGGGGAGGAGAGCGTGGCAAGGAGGAGGAGGAGGAGGAGGAGGATGAGGTGGCAGGAGGAGAACAAAGACAGAGGAGGAGGAGAGGAGGAGAAGGAGGATGAGGAAGACAAGGAGAAGAAGAGGAAGAGGACATGAGGAGGAGGAGGAGGAGGAGAGGTGGAGGGGGAGGAGAGGAGGGGAAGGGGGAGGAAGAGGAGGATGAGAGGAGAAGAGGGGGCGAGAAGGAGGGGAAAGAGGAAGAGAAGGAGGAGGAGGAGGAGCGGATACCATCGGAGACGTAGGAGGTAAAACCACAGCTAGCGGCGCAGTTGTATTTCTGTTAGTTCAAAGTGTCTTTCTGTCACGTTGGGATAATGAAAACAGCACACAACCCACCACACGGCATGTGGGAAAACAGCCAGACATCACAACACAAGAACAGAGATGAGGCTGGAGATGATGAGGATGATGTGTGTGGTGGTGATGGTGGTTGTTGTTTTTACACTCCCAGAGTCAGTAGCATGGGGCCCCAGGGGTCAGCCAGTGCACACACTAGATTAGATTAGATTCGATCCTAATGTATTGTCACTGCACAGCACAAGATAACAATTTGGCATCTAACCAAATGAGTGCAAATGTTACAGTAAAGTGTATGGATATACATAATGTACAGTCGTTAAATAAGATGTAAAAACAGTCTACCAGGTATACAAACAGTAATAAAATAACTTATAGAGTAGGTATGAGATATGTGCAGAATTATAGGTATACATGTATATATATATATATATATACAGGTAAGTATACAAGCAACAAAACACACACAGAACATCTACAGAGCAGCTCGCAGAAGGCGACCAGGGACCAAGCGCTCGAATGACTACCGTCAGTAGAGATCCCAGCTTCTCAGCGTGCGTGAGGGGAAGAGAGACCCACAAGCTTAGGGCTGAAGCCCTGGTGAGGAGGACATAGGGGCACTGGGTTATATAGGGCTGAAGCCCAGGGTGGATGAGGAGGATATAGGGCAACTGGGTTCTATAGGGCTGAAGCCCAGGTGGACTAGCGCCTGGGTCACCTGACTCAGTAAGACCTGGCTCGTAACTCAGCGTTGGGGCTTGAGGGCCATAGTGGGCCAACAAGCTTAACTTCTGCTGGTCTATGACATGGATGGCATCAGTGGGAACAGACCTGGCCGTGACCTGGTTTTACCTTTGGTCTGTACGCGCAAGGAAAGAAGACCACAACAGGTTGTCGATCAGAAGAGGTTTTGTTTTTTTCCTTTTCCTCTTTTTGAAAAAAAAGCCGTATATAGCAAGAAGTCTTTATCTCGCTCTTTCAAATTGCAAGCCGTTAAAGGCATCTATAGGCGGTTAGAAACGACATCTTAAATGGCTTCCACACTTCCCCCCCTGAATTAGATCAGTGGGAATCTATACACTTTTGAGTTGAGTCGTCGCCGGTCGGTTGCCTTTAAAACCGTTTTAACGGCTAATGAGCAGCAATATAAAGAGCATTTAGGAAGACCGGCTTCGAGACAACTAGTGTGTTGTGGTGATCATTACGTCAGGGCTGAACGCTGGTGCTGTGGAGGTACACGTCAACACTGTCATTACCGTCGGGAGGCCATGGAAGTGGCTCACACGCTTCCAGCAGTGAAATGTGTGTGAAGCAATCCAGTGCTAAGACAATTGGTAGCTCCACTTCAGAGACCCAGTCGAAGATCAACGGAAATAAAGACCCTTCATTTAATGATTTGAATTCGAGGCCTTGATTACTTTGAGTACATGAGGCCGGGCGTACGTACATGTTGCAGTCTGCTGTGGTTTCTACCCGTGCAACGCACCACTGATAGGCGATGAGCTTCACTGGTGGTGAAGCTCATCTTTTCAACAGAACATGACTATTAGATTAGATTAGATTAGATTAGATTAGATTCGATTCTAATGTATTGTCATTTCACAGCAGCAGTAAGTACAGTACATCGAAAATGATTTGGCATCCAACCAGAGTGCAAATGTCCCAGTGAAGTGCATGGTGATATATAATGTACAGTGGTTAAATGGGATGTAAAATCTGTCTACTAGGTATAAAAACAGGTATAAAATAATCATAGAGTAGGTATGAGATATGTGCAGAATTATAGGTATATATATATGTATATATTTATATATACAGGTAAGTATACAAGTATTCAACAGGTAGTGAGCAGGGGTATGCAGTTATATCAACAGTTGTATATTAGTATATATATGGTAAGTACAAGTAGTAAAAATGTACATGGCTATCATACAGGTATGTAAACAATATGTACACTATAGGTAGATAGTTATGATTATAGTGCAAGGCAGTGGAAGACATTGATGGTGATCGGATATAGTCAGCAATAGAGTTTGTACGGTGGGCTATGCAGGTAACTGTGACTTGATATATATATATATATATATATGATATATATATATATATATATATATATATATATATCCATATCCATATTTCCCTGTGCTCTCTGTAACAGCCTCATCAAAGCAGACATGCCACCTCAGAGAGGACAACAGTAGCCGGTTCCACAGGTCTGTGTATTCCTTGTCTGGTGATGTGTTCATGTTGTGCACTTTCTGCACAACATGAACACATCACGCTGTTTCTCCCCCAGCGCTAGCCAAAAGCCAAAGCATTTGTGCATTTAAAACCATTTCAAATGGAGCACGGTTTCAGCCGTGTTGCTGAACGCAGCTCAGCAGATAATCATCGGACATGACGCCCATTAGATTAGCAGGCGTTATCTGTTGTGTGACACACTCTGCTTTGAGGACGCCCTGTTTTGAAGTGAACCAAATCATCTCCTCTCCTGGTCCTGACAGGAGTGGGACTTTACTCTGTACAGCATGTTCTGCTCTATGGGAACGCCAGTCCTGGAAAACCAAAGTACAGGACTATAAAGGCCTGTCTCACATACCGGACTCTTCTGGGCCGACCTGGAGGCTAACAAACAGAGAGCGGTTCCTGTGGATCAAGATCAGCACGTCAAGCTCTGCAGTATCCAGTGTCCTGCAGAGAACACCCCCCCCACACACACACACACACACACACACACACACACACACACACACCACACACACACACACACACACACACACACACACACACACACACACACACACACACACACACACACACACACACACACACACACACACACACACACACACACACACCTAGAGAAAGACCAAGAAGCACACAAACATTTGTAAGCACACAAACGCACAAATCCTTCTATGAGCATGACCTCAATCTCGCTGCCACCTCTGCACACCCCCAGTGAACACACTGTGTGTGTGTGTGTGTGTGTTGTGTGTGTGTGTGTGCGTGCGTGCTGTTGTTGTGCATGTATGTTTTAAACAAGCTCAATGTAAAAAAAAAAAAAATGAAAGGTGTTTATGGTGATTCCACGCAGTGCGGTGAGAGGCGAGGCGGCGGAGGCCTTGAGGCCTAAGTGTCTGTGATTGCTCTACTTTCTGTCAGGTCCCTTCGCTTCAGATTCCTTCCAGATGGAGTCGTTGCCTTGTTCAAATTGGCTCACTTGTGCACTCATCCCCTATTTCCTATACAGGGAACGGAGTGAACACCATACAGTACACTACTTAGGGAATAAAAGTTTGTGTTGCGGCAGTAGCTCAGTCTGTTGGGACTCGGCTTGGGGAACCCGGACAGGGCCGCCGGGTTCGAGTCCCCGAAAAACAGACCAAGTACGGAGTGAGAACTGGTACTCGGAAAAAAGGTGCCAGTTTGCCTCCAGGGCACACTGCCGAGGTGCCCCTTGAGCAAGGCACCAGACCCCTACCATGCCCCCCGGGCAGCTGTATATACAATAGCTGCCCACTGCTCCTAATACACGGATGGGTTAAATGCAGAGGAACTCATTTCACTGTGTGTGACAGTGGAACCGTGTCTATCACAACTGGACCTTCTGTAGACCACAACCACTTGTCATGACACCTTTCACCTGTCAAAATGGAAGTGAAAAGGTGAAAGTGCTCATGACAAGACATATGCCAGAGAAATTAGGTGATTATTGATCGTGGTTTTGTAACTCTTAGTTACGTTAAGTCTTTTCACCTTAAGCGATGCAAAGAAAGATCAAGTCAAAACTCTCAATTTAAATACACAACAATGCTTAACAACTCAAGCCATTAACTAATCATTCAACAAGTGTGTGGAAACAAAATGCAACAACCAGCTCAACGAGATGCAACACTGAGACAAAACCAGCAAAGACAAATGAGTCTCACTCGCCAATGATGTTCACTTAAAGACCAAATCCATTCTCCTGTCCTTCTGGATGGATAGATAACCCGGTCATAAAGCTGATCACTGCTTTTCAGATCCTAAATAAGTTGCCTTTCTATAGCTATGGAAGCTAATGCAGTGAGTCGGGATTGTCCTGTTCTGTTCCTCCATATGTTTTTATCCGTTTGAGGGCGGACAATGTCCTTTCCACAGATGCAGTGGTGACGGGGGATCGTTACAACTTTTTTATAATGTCCATCTTTACACTGAATGGTCGTCTTGAAAAGGGTACTAACAACAATAAAAACAACATCATCTTCACCTGTTGCCATTTTGACGTAAAAAAAAATCACGTAGAAACACGTAGCACTAAGCTAGATCTGAGCCAGTATACCTTCTAGCATACTATGGACCTGTGAGGAAATCTGAAAGAATACGCCCATTGGATACAAATCACTATATGATTGGTTGATCAAATTGTCAACCCAAACGTACGCTCTCATTCAGTCTAAGGGCCAAAGCAATCGAGAATACTTTGGATGAAGGATATTCTTCCCAGCAACCTAGAAAAATATCTGATTGGTTGCATTTACATCTAACACAAAACCACTCAAATGCGTAGTGCATGGACCGAGAAAGACAAACAAATCAACGTAACACTGTAATATAACAGATAACAACACAGATACCATTCTCATGTATTCATTTTATTTCAATTGTATTAAATTGTATTAAATTGTATTAATACAATTAATTCGATTTTTTTTGTTTCATCTGAGAGTTCCAGGGTCTTCTCTGAATACCTTGAAGGCCCTGACGCTTCACCGCTGGTCTGTGACCAATAATACCAATAGATTCAATCCTCCAGGTTTAGAAGTATCAGGGATGGGGTTTTCTTTTGTGTATGTGGCACCGTTCACCGGTCCTTCTCCCTCCCTCCTGTAAGGCCGGCTGTGTTTGGTTTGTTTTGTTTTTGTTGAACCATTAATTTTTGTTATTCGTGATCCTAATTTGCGTCCGAAGAAAAATAATCCTTCTGGTTTGAAAGGGTACCTTGTTTTCCCGGCAGTACTTGTTTTTTTTCTGGGGTACCACCAGTTGTTCGTAGTGGTTTGATTTGACAGTGTGTGTGTGTGTGTGTGTGTGTGTGTGTGTGTGTGTGTGTGTGTGTGTGTGTGTGTGTGTGTAGGCAGGCTGCTGCGTCCTCCTACGCTAGTTTTAACATCTTAGAAAGGAAGTTGTATCACAATAGGCAGTTTTTTCCCGGTTATTATACGGGTATCAAGTATAGTGCACGATATGGAGAGCCACGTTCATGAGGCCGATCACGAGACACTCTTCAGCGAGGGGGGGGGGACGTGTCTCCAAGGCACCCAACCGTCTCAGGCTACTGCCTTGCTTCAAGGAGGGGCAGAGTATCAACCTACAGACTTCACGTGTACACACGTGTGTGCAAATCCTGCACCTTCTGTGAGAGACGCAGTTGGCTGCTAACCACCATGTGTGTGCAATAGAAATAGAGAGAGTGTATGTGTGTGTGTGTGTGTGTGTGTGTGTGTGTGTGTGTGTGTGCGTGTGCGTGCGTGCGTGCGTGCGTGCGTGCGTGCGTGTGTGCGTGCGGACAGTTATAAAACGGAGAAAAGATAGCAGCTGCCCTCCAGTCCAACAAAAATAATACAAGAATAAAAAATTAAAACAAGTAATAAGCAGTAGCGGAAACAGCTAATTAGCTGGTTAGCTCGGACACGGAGCACAAAGGATGAGACTTGAGTGGAGAGGAGAGAGACACACAAGGTGCAGAGGGAGGGGGAACAATGGCTGTCTGCAGGTTATGGTTCCACTGAGCAAGGGAGCTCTCACAGCTCAAACACTGAGGAAGATCTACTGATCAAAGACTCTCTCTCTCTCTCTCTCTCTCTCTCTCTCTCTCTCTCTCTCTCCTCTCTCTCTCTCTCTCTCTCTCTCTCTCTCTCTCTCTCTCTCTCATCTCTCTCTCCTCTCTCTCTCTCTCTCTCTCTCTCGTCTCTCTCTCTCTTTTGACAGCATTAGCAGAACCCCATGAGCAGCAGTTGCAGACAACCAATCAAATATTCTGTAACAATTGCACAGAGAGAGAGAGAAAGAGAGACATCAAGAGAGAGAGAGAGAGAGAGAGAGAGAGAGAGAGAGAGAGAGAGAGAGAGAGAGAGAGAGAGAGAGAGAGAGAGAGAGACATCGAGAGAGAGACATCAGAGAGAGAGAGAGAGAGAGAGAGAGAGAGAGAGAAATACAACACTATCAACCAATCTGAAGCAGTGCAAGTGTTGCCTGGACTTCTGCTTGTCAATGTGTGTGTATGTATAGATATGTGTATATATATATATATATCTATATATATCACACACACACACACACACACACACACACACACACACACACACACACACACACACACACACACACACACACACACACACACACACACACACACACACACACACACACACACACACACACACACCATTTACTCATCCAAAATTCAAGCTATTAAATATAGAAACTAATTGCTAAACGACATTTTTTAAGCAGGCATGTTATTATATATTTTAGAAATGCTATTTTGCAAAATATGTCTTAACTACAGTCTGAGGGAAAGTTAGCAGGGAATAATGACTATCTTTACATCAGACTTATGTGTTGAATGTGACGAATCCAATGAAGTCAAAGTCAAGTCACGTTGGTTTGTGAAGCCCTTAATCACAGTTAGTCTCAGGCTTCACATTTTATGACAGCCCCTGCCCCCCCCCCCCCCCCTAACCCTAGTCCCCCAGAGAGCAAGGAAACACTCCCTTAATGACCATGGAAGGAAGCTCAGAAGGAAGGCAGCGTGAGGGATCCCTCCTTCTAGAGAGGGTTAGGAGCGCAGTGGGGGCCATCATGGACAGACTTAATGGTAGCATAACAAGCTAAACAGTTAAATAAGAGGATAAAGACATCCAAAACAACCTAAAGGCAAATAAAACAAAATAAACGTTGCATCTACTGCACCTCCTGTGTTTATATTGTGTTATATTATATATTATATTGTGTATTGCGTGAGTCTTCTCTGGCAGGAGGAAAATAACAGCACAAATCTGCAGTCATAGTGTCAGTTCCAATGGTTGTGCGCTGGCAGCCCACGTAGCCTCATCCATCCCCTTGAACCACACAGCAGGCTGCAGTTCATACAAGTGACCACCAGGGGAGTTATGAGCTACACAATATTCACTGGTTCAATACAGGCAGTAATAATAGGCGGTTTCTCAAACGTTCCTCAGAGTGACGGCGTTGCACATTGCATTCATATTGTCCGATGCCTTCTTATTATTGCTTAACAAAGTCGTCGTCGTCGTCGTCCGTCCGTCCCCCCCCACACACACACACACACACTGACACCAGTGGCTGAACGTCAACAGAAGAAGAAGCTGGGGTTAGGTGAATCGCCATTCTCTCTCTCTTTCCCTTTCTCTTTTTCACTCTCTCTCACTCATACTCTGTGCTCTATACAAATAAATGGACTATTATTAATATTATTAATTATTAATACCATATAAAAGGAGAACTTCATTTTATAAAAAAAATTCTGCTATGACCTAGGTCTACTTACAAAATAGTGATCATTACCCATGATCAACCTATGCTAATCAATTATATAAATACATAAATCAATAAAAGTAGAAAGAAAAAATTCTAAAGTTTGACTACAGACTCAAATGCAATGTTTTATCGACATGAAACACAATGTCAATACTCCAATGTTGCCAATACTTTGTTTAATAATTAGTGCTTTAATCTAATCAAACAGTGCCCCCCTATGGCGGAGCGGGGTACTTCAGCCCTCTGACGCCATCCAACACGTGCCGTATCGTCCAGGTTCAGGTTCTATCTGATCAAAGCAGTGGTGAAGCGTCAGGGCCTTCAAGGTATTCAGAGAAGACCCTGGAGCTCTCAGATGAAACAAAAAAATTCGAATTTGAATTAATTCAAATTGAAATAAAATGAATAAATGAGAATCATATCTGTGTTGTTATCTGTTATATTACAGTGTTACGTTGATTTGTTTGTCTTTCTCGGTCCATGCACGACGCATTTGAGTGGTTTTGTGTTGGAAAAACAATGCAACCAATCAGATATTTTTCTAGGTTGCTGGGAAGAATATCCTTCAACCAAAGTATTCCCGATGACTTTGGCCCTTAGACTGAATGAGAGCGTACGTTTGGATTGACAATTTGATCAACCAATCATATAGTGATTTGTAGCCAATGGGCGTATTCTTTCAGATTTCCCCACAGCTCAATAGGGAGCTAGAAGGTCTACTGGCTGGAGCGAGAGGGGATCTAGCGTAGTGCTACGTTTTTTTTACGGGGGGGTCGCCAGTCTCCAGTCTGTTATTTTGGGGGTCGCGGGCTGAAAAGTTTGGGAACCCCTGGTCTACAGAAGGTCCAGTTGTGATACACGCTTCGCCACTGGATCGAAGTAATACCGATACCCAACCAGGAGGGCTAGTATCATTCCGATAGCAGCCGTACAGAGATCGGCACTTAGAAAGACATTACTGGATGGATGCTAATGGGAAATCATTGGCATTTCCTTAATGACCGTTTAAAAGCACACCAGGATGGCGCCTAGTGGGGAACCAGGGGGATGGAGGAGGCCTCTCTGTGGAGGACTGTCTGTGGGTGCAGGTTTCTGGAGAGATAGATGGAGATGTAGACTAGATCCTTTCTAATCACGGTTCATGTCATCGTACATCATAGAAGGTACTCATATTCATACTACTACTACTACTACTACAATATGCGTCATCATATCTCGCAATACTCACTAGGTGTGAAGAGTCATATCAGGATATCAGAGTGTTTATAGTGCATGATGGGCTAGTGTTAGGGTTGTATGATGGCTTGATACACAACATGCTAACTCTGATCTGTTCTGAGAGGATCGAGGGTGGCTTTATCGTCCTATAATGAGATGAGATGAGATTAGATTAGATTATAATGTATTGTCATTGCACAGCAGCACAAGTTCAGTACAGAGAGAATAAGTTCGCATATAACCAGAGTGCAAATGTGACAGTATAGTACATGGTAATATACAAATATGTTATATATTTATTATTATTATTATTATATGTTATTATTTATATATTATGAATAATATATTATTAATATAATTACAAATGAGGCTTTGTACACGGGGGGGGGGGGGGGGGGGGGGGGGGGGAGAGCCTCGCTGATGGGATTAGAAATTGATGGGATTAGAAGTATATTCGTATATTCCGCCCGTGGCTTCATTAGAATCCAATGTTCCCACCGTATGTAGTTCATTAAACTACATTTTGAAGCACACGTTTCTGAACTTTTATTTCTTCAAATAAATTGTTTCTTCGAGTTCTTCAAGGTCTGTCACACATCTAGCGGTACAGGCTATAGGCCCGATATCAATATTGATCAGCCCCTCCGTAATGAGGCTGGATCCATCCACTTCATACTCCTGTGCGGTTAATTATGAAACACATGTTGACGAATGTCACGATAACTTCATCACGATAAAGACTGCACTGCCAAAGCCAGTCTGCTACTTTATAACACACATTAAACCAGAGAGAGAGACCCTGGAGAGGAGAGAGAGAGAGAGGAGAGAGAGAGAGAGAGCGAGAGTGGGGGGGTAGAGAGAGAGTGGGGGGGGGGGGGTAGAGAGAGAGCTTGAAAGAAGGAGGGAGAGGGAGAGAGATAGAGGGAGAGGGAGAGAGAGAGAGAGAGAGAGGAGAGGGAGAGGGAGGGAGAGAGACATAGATAACATTGAGTAGCAGTAAAAAGTGACAGTTTATTAACTAGAGTGGAAACAGTGGCACTAAAGAAGTGTCGAAAACTTCAGACTAAAGAGACAAAGTGATGAGGAACCGAGGGAGGGAGGGGAGAGAGGGAGAGGAAGGGAGGGGGGAGAGGAGGGGAGAGAGGTAGGGGAGGGAGGAGAGGAGAGAGGGAGGGAGGGAGAGAGAGGAGGGAGGGGAGAGAAGGAGGGGAGAGAGTAGGAGGGGAGAGAGTAAGGAGGGGAGAGAGGAAGGGAGAGAGAAGGAGGGGAGAGAGAGAGGAGGGGAGAGAGGAGGGGGAGAGAGGAGGGGAGAGAGGAGGGGAAGAGGGAGGGAGGGAGAGAGAGGAGGGAGGGGGGAGAGGAGGGAGGGAGGAGGGAGGAGAGAGGAGGGAGGGGAGAGAGGATGGGAGGGGGGAGGGGAGAGGAGAGAGGAGGAGGAGGGAGGGAGGGGAGAGAGAGGAGGGAGGGGAGAGAGAGAGGATGGTGGGAGAGAGAAGAAGAATGAGGGAATATGAAATGAACAAAGTAGCATTTATTTATTTATTTTTCTGGACACATTTCCAGCTTCACGCTTTCATTAGCATGCCAGGAGCCAGAGGCTACGGTGGGACTCAGGCTCCACAGAGCCCTCCTGAATTATTGATCAGCGTATAGACCAGCACAGATGGGCATGTGCACACGTTGGCACACACACACACACACACATGCACACACTCACACACACACACGCGCGCACGCACACAGACGCACACACACGCGCACACACACATGCACGAACAGTGTGTGTGTGTGTGTGTGTGTGTGTGTGTGTGTGTGTGTGTGTGTGTGTGTGTGTGTGCCAGCAGGGGATCCAGAGGCCCTGAGCTGGGCTGTACTGTGGACTCCCTCTGGGCTCGCTCATAGCATAACTCTCTGATTGAGATGTCTGACACTTCAAACAGACTCAGTACTACTGCTGGGGGGAGCGAGAGAGAGAGAGAGAGAGAGAGAGAGAGAGAGAGAGAGAGAGAGAGAGAGAGAGAGAGAGAGAGAGAGAGAGAGAGAGAGAGAGAGAGAGAGAGAGAGCGAGAGAGCGAGAGAGTGTGAGAGTGTGAGAGAGGAGAGTGTGAGAGTGTGAGAGAGAGAGAGAGAGAGAGAGAGAGAGAGATGATGATAGACTGGGCTCAACTCCTTATGAAGGTAGATCAGAACCAGAAAGCAGGTAGAGAACAGTAGATGTGGTACAGGTGTGTACTGCGCTACTGCTCAGCAAGCAGCGGGATGAAGGAATTGGTGAAAGAGTGAGATGTGTGTGTGTGTGTGTGTGTGTGTGTGTGTGTGTGTGTGTGTGTGTGTGTGTGTGTGTGTGTGTGTGTGTGTGTGTGTTGTTTTAGACAGGTTGCACGTGATGCCCTGGACTGCATCAAGGAAGAGGAAAGGTGCAGAGAGGATCGATAGGAAAACAAGGGGAGCTAAAGGGAGATGGAGAAAACAATTATTCAGTATAGTGGTGTGTGTGTGTGTGTGTGTGTGTGTGTGTGTGTGTGTGTGTGTGTGTGTGTGTGTGTGTGTAAGCCCCGCCCCCAGGGGGTCCCATGGCTGTGTTGTGAGGACAGGATCTTATATATTGGCTGGCATCCCAATCAATCAGTGAGACACTGATGGAGACCCTGGGCACTCTCTCTCACTCTCTCTCACACTCTCTCTCACACACACACCACACACACACACACACACACACCACACACACACACACACACACACACACACCACACACACACACACACACACACACACACACACACACACACACACACACACACACACACACACACACACACCACACACGTACAAACTTTGCTATAGACACACACTTGTTTTAAGATGATGAAATAGGGGTGTTAGTATTTTTGGTCAACAGCAATGAGGGACATTAAAAAAATGTATAGTAGTAGTAAAATAATCTTAAAAACATGACTTACACTAAACATATTTATCTTTTTGTTGATACATCACCACAGCATCATCAGAGCACATTCAAATGAATCCTACTTTTAAACATAAAACACTACAACTGGAGATCCAGAGACCCCCCTTTCTTACCCAAACCTCACCCGGCCCCCCCTCCACCCCCACAGCTATTTCACGCCCTATTAGTCCCCCAGGCCGGACGCCACGGCAACCATACATCAGACCCCTAACAACAGGCCTCATTAAGTACCTGGCACCCGACCACCTGCAGCACGGACCAATCAGAGGGCGGGGTCATCCCTCTCTCTGCCGGGCGGCAGCCAATCGGAAAGGCCAGACCCCCAAACCCGCTTTGGTTCAGCCTGCTAATGAGCATGCAGGGGGGGAAATTGAATTGGATGGTGTGTGTGTGTGTGTGTGTGTGTGTGTGTGTGTGTGTGTGTGTGTGTGTGTGTGTGTGTGTGTGTGTGTGTGTGTGTGTGTGTGTGAGGAAGTAACTCTTTGCTCATCCTCTCTCTGTGGCTGGAAATGAATGGGCACATACACATGCACACGCACGGAAGAGTCATTCACGCAAAGTTGTATTAATTCATGTAATAATGAGTCCCTCACCCTCACAGGCAAGACGCCTCGTAGAGACCCTGGTTTGGTTCCAACCTGTGGTCCTTTGCTCTCTCTCCTCTCTCCCCCCTCTCTCTCTCTCTCTCTCTCATGCTCTAGCTATCTCTCTCTCATGCTCTCCCCTCTCTCTCTCTCATGCCTCTCTCTCTCTCTCCCACTCCCCCCTCTCTCTCTCCCCTCCCTCTCTCTCTTCATGCTCTCCCCCTCTCTCTCTCATGCTCTCTCTCTCTCTCCCCCTCCCTCTCATCTCTCTTCCCCCCCCTCTCTCTCTCATGCTCTCCCCCTCTCTCTCTCTCTCCCCCCTCTCTCTCCCCCCTCTCTCTCTCTCTCATGCTCTCCCCCTCTCTCTCTCATGCTCTCTCTCTCTCCTCTCTCTCTCATGCTCTCTCCCTCTCTCATGCTCTCCCCCTCTCTCTCATGCTCTCCCTCTCTCTCTCCCCCTCTCTCTCTCTCATGCTCTCCCCCTCTCTCTCTCATGCTCTCCCCCTCTCTCTCTCATGCTCTCTCCTCTCTCTCTCCTCCCCCTCTCTCTCATGCTCTGACAACCAGAGTCATATATCATGATGTCTCTCTCTTTCCATAATGTCGTATCCACTGAACACGGCTGGTTGAAAGCATCGGCCAAAACAAGGTTGGCCACTAGGGGTGGCAGGACAGCTCAGTCTGTTGGCACTCTAGGCTTGGGAACCGGAAGGTCGCCCGTTCAAGTCCACAAAACACCTGGGCTGCACTGGCGAGGTGCCCTTGAGCAAGGCACCAGTGTGTGTATATATAATAGCGCCAACTGCTCCTAATACTAGGATGGGTTAAATGCAGAGAAACAGATTAATAAAGAGGATTCAATCCTCCAGATTTAGATTAAGTTGCTGCTGCCTCACCTTTTGGATGGGGATCCGGTGTCCTGGGAAATACTGAATGTCCCGCCCACTTTCACATCCATCCATCTGTCCCATTGTCCCGATATGTCCGGCGCCGACCAATCATTGTGTTGCGTGTCCACGTGAGGGTCAACATATGCCCCTCCCCCCCACAGCCAATGAATTTGCCCGGTCATGGAGAGCCGTGTCTCAGCAACACAGAGCCTCAATTCATCAGACCCACACACGGCTGCCTGTCACTATCCCACTGGGGGGGTGTGTGTGTGTGTGTGTGTATATCACTCTGCTGTCGAAGAACCTCACCAGAGTAATAGTGTTAGTGGGAGAGAGAGAGAGAGAGAGAGAGAGAGAGCATGATGGAAAGAGGTGGAAGGTGGGAGATGGAGCAGATACCGCAATAGAGTGGGACCAGGCAACCGGAGTGAGAGAGAGAGAGAGAGAGAGAGAGAGAGAGAGAGAGAGAGAGAGAGAGAGAGAGAGAGAGAGAGAGAGAGAGAGAGAGAGAGAGAGAGAGAGAGAGAGAGAGAGAGAGAGAGAAAGGTCCTTCGTTCACCTTCTCCACTGACAGGTCCCTGTGAGGCTGGATGGATTGATGGAGGATGCAGTGAGAGGAGATGGTGAGGAGGGGAGGGAGAGTAGGGGAGTAGGAGAGAGGAGGGGAGGGGAGGAGAGAGGAGGGAAGGGGAGGGGAGGGGAGGAGAGAGGAGGGGAGGGGAGGAGAGGAAGGAGAGATGGGTGAGGAGGGTAGGGGGGAGGAGAGATGGTGAGGAGGGGAGGGAGAGGAGGAAATGAGAGGAGGGGAGGAGAGATGGTGAGGAGGAGAGGGAGAGGAGGGGAGAGGGGAGGAGAGATGGTGAGGAGGAGAGGGAGAGGAGGGGAGGGGAGGAGGAGGAGATGGTGAGGAGGAGAGAGGAGAGTGGGGGAGGAGGAGAGGAGAGAGGAGAGAGGAGGGGAGGAGAGATGGTGAGGAGGGGAGGGGAGAGGAGGGGAGGAGAGATGGTGAGGAAGGGATCGAAGCGCTACTAGGTGGGGAAGAGGGACCCAATTATCCCTAGCAGGGCCGGGAGATGTTTGAATCTGGTGGCATGACCCCTCGACCCCCACCTCCTCCTCCTCCCAGCCTGTTCATCAGTCTGCGAGGAGGTGCAGTGTATCTCTCCTGTCTCCCTCCATCCTCTTCTCCCTTTGTCCCTCCTCCCCCCCCCCACCCTCCTCCTCTCCCTCCCCTCCATCACTGGCCCTGAGGCACATCACAGATCACCCATTAGACCCTCGTAAACGCACCGCCAGCCCCGGCACCAACACGTCTCGCAACGCCATTAAGAAGCCTGGAAATCCCTGTCCAGAGACCACTGTTTCTCTGCCTTCACACACTCTCTCTCTCTCTCTCGCTCTCTCTCTCACACACACTCTGTCTGAGCCTGTGATGGGCACATCTGAAGGCCCATTACGGAGCTCAGAGCTAAGGGTGAAAGAAAGTTAAAAAAAAGAAAGAAAAAAAGAAACCCACCATATAAGAACCCCCCCCCCCCCCCCCCCCGCCGCCTAACTGACGGGACGATGCCACTTGGCCCATAATATCGGAGACGGAGACAGGGGGGGAGAGGACCAGTTTACACATCATTTACTGCCACTTATCCGTCCTGTGGCTCGGAGAAGAAGAGACACTAAGCGACCGTGAGGACAAATTGACTGAAGAATCAAGCGCCAGGGGAGGAGGAAGAGAAGAGTGGGCTGGTTTGAGCTCCTAATGGAAGAGACCTGAGATCACAAGTCACACAGGAAACGGTTTGGAAAGACTGAGCTTCGGTGAGCAGAAATAAGCACAAGCAGCTGCAAGGAGGAGGAGGAATATCACACCCTGGGATAGTCCTTATTTATCTTTTTTCCCCCCCCTTAACGCGGTGTTGTTCCGTCGTTAGTTAGGTAGGAGGATGAACTACGCCTCGGAGAACAGCTTCCCCTCCCGTGGAAGAAAGCCCCATAAACCTCCATCGCCCCACATGAATCAAAAAGGGAAGCTTTTCTGGTTTTTCCAGCCATACAGAAGGAAAAAAACCAACAATATTACTATATATGGACCAATAAAGACAGCAGGGAGAGGACACACAGGGTACATAAAAAAAACCTTTATTTATTGTTATAAGGTGAGATTGACAACAACATGCTTTTACCACAATAAAAAATAAAAATATATTGCACTGGTTTTAACCCTAAAGCAATGTGTTTTTTTTAAACCACTTCGACGAGCTTCAAATGTGCACAACCAAATCCATCTGCCTCTTACTTTCCACTGTCCAGATACATATATCTAAGCACGTGAAACACACCCACCCACACACACACACACACACACGTGCACTCACGTGTAGAGCTAGCGGTGTTTGCTGCTCCACTGTATTAAAACACAGCAGGCATGGTTGGATGCCAAAACACAAACTGCACACTTAGGCTACAATTAAAACACAGCTCCCCCTCGCTCAGTCCCATGTGGTTGGGGGGGGGGGGGGGCGCTGAGGTCATGGTGAGGACCACATACCCATAGACGGTGTGTGTGTGTGTGTGAACAGGTAGGTCCGGATCACGACTCAGGACGTGCTCAGCGGCGGAGGTGAGTGCGGTGCGTGTGCCCGGTCTGGTACACAGGTTCTGCTTTAAGGCGTGGGGGGGGGAGGAGGGGAGGGGGGAGGAGGGGGACGGGGGGGGGAGGGGGACGTGGGGGGGAGGGGGACGTGGGGAGGAGGGGGACGGGGGGGGGAGGGGGACGTGGGGGGGGAGGGGGACGGGGATGTGGACGTTGACATCCCTTTCTCGGGAAAAGTAGTTTGTACCAATGCAAATGGCCTCCGATTCAGTCAGAGAGGAGTTTGAGGAGTGTTGACTGACTTGCACGGTCCATGGAGTGCACGTCCAACTCGGGTGTGTTTGTGTCTGTGTGTTTGTCTGCTCATGTGTGTGTATGTCTGCTCCTGTGTGTGTGTGCGTGTATGTCAGCTCCTGTGTGTGTGTATCTGTGTGCTCCTGTGTGTGTGTGTGTGTGTGTGTGTATCTGTGTGCTCCTGTGTGTGTGTGTGGCCAGCAGCTCCTGCAGCAGAGCGTAATGACTGCACCGGGGAGTGCACTGACTCTGGTCCAGATGGCTCCATCACCGCAGCCCAGCGAGGCAGCAGCAGAGTCGCTCTCCTCCTCCGTATAGAAAGTAGATTCTCCACAGGGACGGCAGAGAAGTTGGCGCTGGCCGATGGCTCTGGCGGTGATCCCTGTCTATGTATTAGGCAGCTGCCGGTGCAAATTGGATGACCAGCCGCCACCAGATGGGGCCGCTATGGCAAACACACAGGCTTATCAACATGCTCCGATTAGGCATGGAGATTCTAATTGGAGGGGAACTGCGTGGTGTGTGTGTTATTTTATTGTTCCAGAGTGGTTACTAGGACAGGAACTACCCAAGAAAATTAGGGTGATTTCTGGAGTCAGAGCGAGTGGAGAAAGGAAGGGATGTCGTGTTAAACTACAGTGGTGGTGATGACCGGCCGTCATCCCTATCTCCGAGTGTGTGTGGAAAAGGATGGGAGCTTATATGCTCTCCACGAGCCCCGCACACGCACGCACGCGCACACACACACACACACACACACACACACACACACACACAAAAAGCCTTTATGTAAACACACTTTACTTGTAGACAGTACTGGAATTTGACAAAAAGGTAGTCTGCACGGTATACGGATGGTTTCAGACTTTTAGACATTTGGCAAACCTCCGGTGTGCCTCAGGGCTGGTGAGCAGCCGTCCCGTTAGAAGGGGTTTCCCTCTGGAGGCCGGCGCCTCCGCTCAGAGAAACCAACTCAACACGTCTGTAAACAATGAGGGCCCAGAGGAGGACGGGAACCCACGTAGATCCCATCCGGCGCTCAGACCAGAACACGGGGCTTGGCGTCGGCCATTGGTTGGCTCCGTGGTGAAATGACGAGAAGTGGCTGACATTAAAACGGAGGTACGGATCACACAACAACGCAGGGAGCCCCAATGGGAAGGATTGCAACGGCTAAATCCACGGAGTACAACACATCCATCCAAACAAACCCCCGCCTCACTCAGTTAATGACAACCCCAATGATGTGAAGTGAACCAGGAAGGAGTGGGCGGACCATAGTGGTGTTCAAACGCAGTTCATTGGTTCACAATTCGCACACATGTGCAAAGCCTGCCCCCCCCCCCTTAACCCAATACTGAGACACACACACACACACACACACACACACACACACACACACACACACACACACACACACACACACACACACACACACACACACACACACACACACACACACACACACACACACACACACACACACACACACACACACACACACACACACTATAAAACAGATGTAGAACATTAAATACTCATATATATATATATATATATATATATTATATATATGTATATACACACACACACACCCCCCACCCCTGCACACACAAACACAGCAAGTTGGTCCAGATATCAAATCTAAATAAAACAAGCCAAACCAAGTCGAGTGGCTGGCCAACAAAACTACAACAAAAAAGAAAACAGGTCCAGGGCTAGGAATAAAAAGAGCAGTCCATAACGTTGACCCTGTCCCTCACTGGTTCATTGAGTGATTAATAATGAGCCGTTAGCTATGGTCTCAGACAGGGCATTGGGCCAGCCGGGGGGGGGGGGGGGGGTCATTGTGGATTCTGGTGACACTTTAAAAGCCTGGCGCGTTGGAACTTCCAGTGGTTAGGATAGGAGCCACGCTGGACCCTGTTCAGCTACAGCTAACACCTCATCAGGACCGCCTAGTGGGGGGGGGGGGGGGATGGGGGGGGTTAACAACACAGCTGGGCGGAGCCAACTGGTGTCTACGTACCGAGGGGGGGGGGGGGGGGGGGGGAAGCAGTCATCTGGTGACGGAGGGGCGCTGATCTAATGGGGCGCATGGCGGCGGCGGCGGGCGGGCGGGCGGGCGAGAGAGAGCGAGAGCGAGAGCGAGAGCGAGAGACACAGAAAGAGAGAGAGGAGCAGCACGTCAGCGCCACAGATCATCTCTCCTCATTAAACCCCCCTCCCCCCTTCATACCGACCGGCGTGGAGCGTTATGCTTATTGCTGAGATACTACTCACTTTTAGTTCCCCTGGTCGAGGCCAGGAAACACATGTAAGGTGTGGGGGAGGGGGAGGAGTTACAATGGAGGGGGAGGAGTTACAATGAGAAGGACGGGGAGAAATAAGTGGAGTCAATAAGGCACAACCTATTAGGGCTAACTTCAAGATGAAAGGCAATGAGGCAGCCGAACGCAAAGAACTGATTAGACCATTAGGAGCCAGGGGGGAGATCGTGTGTGACTTGTCTCCTCGAATTGAACGCTGGATGGACCACTGCACTCTTTATTTCTAGCCCCACACATCTCTGCAACAAAAAACAACCCAACAAATACAACAAAAACAGCGACCAGAGAACTTTAGCACAACCGCAATAAGTCAAGGGGGGTTTTGAACGCAGGAAGCGGGTTTAGGAGGATACCGAGACAGCCAGGTCACGACACTAACATGAAGAAGCACACGGGAATGGAACTACGACCAACACATCTGTGGCTTCTTTATGCTACCATCTCTCTCTCTCTCTCTCTCTCTCATTCTCTTGCTACTTTTCTTCCCGTTTAGATTTGATAGTTGTAGTCTAAAGTTACGAATACGTTGTTTTTCTCCCGAACATGCAGGCTTGTGTGAGGTTGTTGTTGTGTTCTTGTGGATTCTCAAGCCAGAATGAAGCGTCTGTGGTTCAGCATCCTATCGCTGCTGCTGCTGCTATGTTTTCTTGCTGGTGGTTTTGTCGTGTTGTGATGTGGGGGGAACGCTCGGGGCCGCCTGGGACTCCGGTCTCTTCGGCTCCGGCCCAGAGGCTACGGGGAGAGGGGCGGGGCTTAGATTGGCCTTCGGTGGGGCGATTGATGGAGCAAACTTGTGTGCGGGGGGAGAAGCGGTGGCTTTGTCTCCGCTGAGAGACGCTGCAGCGGGGGGCTCCCTGAAAGGGTCTTTGAGGCCCGAGGCCTGGAGCAGACCGGCGCTGTCTGTCTGGGTTGAGGGTCTGGGACACCTCTGGGGGGGGGTCGGGGAGGAGCAGGCCTCTTTGGGCCCTGCGGAGGATTCTGATGGGCGACCCGGTGGTGGAAGAGTTTTACATAGTCTGGGAGGAGAGCAGGAGGAGAGGGGGTCCGGGGAGGCCGCAATCTCCGGTGCGCCCCCAGCGGCGGGTATCTGGTCCTTGGAGGTGTCCACGAGGGTGTTGGGTTTGACCGCGCCTTGGATGCTCTTAGGTACCGTGGCCATCTGGGCCACCTGGGCTTTGTCCGCACCAGGGGCCGGAGACTGGGAGGCGGGGCCGCATGTGGGGCTAGAGGGGGAGGGTGTACCGGAGAGCCCGGCGGCCGCCGCCGCCGCCATGGTCTGGGCTTGCCGTCGATTGTCCGCCTCCTTCTTTTCTTTGGGGATCCCTGGAGAGGAGCACGGGGTACGGGCCGCCTCTCTGCTCTCACTCGCTCCGGGAGGGGTGGCCCCACCGACCAGGCCGGGGGGAGGGGTGGCGGGGGTCCGATCCTCGGGCCGGGGCTCCGAGGATGCGGCCTTGGCCCTGGGCCTCTTCCACTCCCCCGGAGGAGTGGGCTTGAGGAAGGGTTCTTTGGCCACTGAGATGAAAGCACTGCCTGGAGTGGAGAAGGGGAGGGGTTCCTGGGCGGGTTTAGCGGATGGGCTGCCGGGCTCGAGGGCCTGGCCCTCCGGTCCGTCGCTTCCTTTGGCAGACGGGCCCGAGCGGCCGCCCCCCTTGCCCGGTGACGACACGCTCTCGTCGGGCTTCGGTTCGCCCAGCTTAGACTCTGTGACCGAGGGCAGAGTGTGGGAGCGGGTGGGCCTGCCCAGCGGAGAGGGACCGGCGTGGGAGAACATGAGGTGGGAGGAGGAGGGAGACAGACAGAGGGAGGGCAGCGTGCCCCCGGGCCCCGTCCGCACGGTGGTGGGTCGGAGCAGGGGAGGCGGGGTGAAGGAGGCCCCTCCTCTGCGCCCCTCTTGGCTGTCCTCGGAGCCCTCGTCCGTCTCGTCCTCGGAGGAGTCCACCTCGTGGATGGCGTCCTGCTTCTGGAGGGACTCCCGGCGCTCGGCCCGGTCCTGCCTGATGGCCGACAGCTTGTCCTTCAGCTTGCTCTTGCCCGGTACCAGGCCCAGGGAGCCCGGCCCGCCGTCGCCCTCGTGGCGGCCCAGCTTCCTGGAGGACACCGAGTGCTTCTGCAGGCTGCCCTTCTCCACACCGCGCCCCGAGCACAGCATCCCCTCACTGGCCGACTCCTGGAGGAGCAACACACAACAAACTCATCACCACCGAGATGAGGACCAGCGGAAGGCCTCATGAGGGCAAGACACTGGGAAAACTCCCCAGGGAACTATCAAATCTCGTCCAATTAACCTGTACAAATAACCAGCCGCTGCACAATGTTATAGATGCAGAACATTGGCCAGAGTAGAAGCTAACCGGAAAGACATTGTTCAGGTGGTGGGATATTGTACAAAATATTGTTCTATAGTAAATATTGTTTTAAGATGTACTTGTGTCCCCCCTCTCACCTGGAGGCTCTGCAGGCCGGGCTCCCTCTGCAGAAGCTCCTTCTTGAAGTCCGAGTGGGAGATCTCCAGGCTGTGCTTACGACACCCCAGCGACACGCCCTTCTTCTCCCCCACCGCGCCGCCCACAGGGGAGGAGCAAGGGGAGGACGAGGAGGAGGAGAGCGAGGAGGCCAGCTTCTCCGCCGACTGCACCCTCTTGAGGAGGGGCGAGCGGGGCGGCTCGCCGCTCTTGGGCCTGGAGATCTGGCGGGCCAGCGGCGGGGACGAGTGCAGCTTGACCGGGAAGGACTGGCCCAGGGGGTGGCTGGGGGACGGGGAGCGCTGCGGCGAGGTGCTCTGCGGGGTGGGCGAGGGCGTGCGCGCCAGCGGGGACAGGGGGATGTTGCCGGCGGACTTGCGGCGCGGCGAGCGGTACTGCCGCTGGAGCTTGGGGGCCAGGCCGTGGAGGGAGCTGGGCCGGATGTGGCCTGAGCTGGCGGGGGAGTTGGGCACGCTGGAGCTGGGGGAGCTGCTCTGGGAAGAGTTGCCGCCAACTGGAGGGTAGAGTAGATGATGACACACACACACACACACACACACACACACACACACATTAATGTGATTCATTCATCACCAGATGTTTAAATATTTAACAAGTCAATAATAACTGATGGGAGAAACACACGGCGAACTGCGTGGGTGCTCACCGGAGTGGGTGGAGTCGGGGGTGGAGCGGTAGCCCTGGGTGGGGCTGCGGGGGGACAGGGTGTGGGTGGGCGAGCCGGGCCCGCTCTCTCCGGACGACAGCGAGCGGTTGAGGGAGGACAGGCTGCGACTGGTGTGCAGCAGAGACGCCTGCTTGGTGATCTTCCGGAACAGAGAAATCCGCTTCTTGGTGCTGCGGGACGCAAACCGGGGGAGACGTGTTTACTACGCAGGGTCAGGGTTAAGGTTAAGGTGGGACTCGAGAGCTACTATCAGAGAATAGTTTGGTAGAAATGGGGCCAAGCCATCCGTCAGCCGTTAGTGAGTGAAATGCAGTGTGAGAACATGTCTTGAACTTGACTTGAACTTGACTTGAACTTGAACTTGACTTGACTTGATGTGTTTAGAGTTGACTGGGCCTGCCTCTGAATGAGACTATTTAGACTTCGCACCAGGCTCATTTCCGACCGATCAGGGCACCTCTTCCCTGATTGCGTTCAAGGAATCCATCTTGCCTTGTTAATAATTTGGTTTCCATCTAACAGTCGAAGCAAACTTTTGGAAGTTTTCAAAAATAATAATAAAGAAAATGCTAATGAGTTGTTTCCATCAACTAGTTGGGGTGAACAAACTACGTCAGCGATGACGGATATCGGGCGGTGACCGGAACGCTTAAGAAGAAGCCCACAGCGTAAGTAACAAAGTTACTACTGAGTGCTATCCTCTAGCTCTCCTCTCATGAGCGTGTAGAGCACATGCGGGCCGACTCACGTGTCCTGTGCCTGCTCTTTGGTCTTGCTCTTCTTGATGCGCCGGGCCATCTTGGACTTGGCGCCGGTCTTGCGGGCGGGGCCCTCCCTGATGGATGTGTTCGAGAAGGGCGTGGCCGAGATGGACACTTTGGGTCCGCTCTGAGGGACAACACACACACAGGACAGCTTAGACCTTCATCTAAATAAATAATCTCTTTATTGATTGATTATTATTATGCACACACACACCTTGAAATTAGTTTCTCTGCATTTAACCCATCCTAGTATTAGGAGCAGTGGGCAGCTTTTGTATATACAGCTGCCCTGGGAGCAGTGTAAGTGGTCTGGTGACTTGCTCAAGGGCACCTCGGCAGTGCCCAGGAGAAGAACACCTGGCACCTTTTTCGAAGAACCAGTTCTCCCTTGGTACTCGGTCCGTTTTGGGGACTTGAACCGGCAACCCTCCGGTTTCCAAGTCCCGACAGACTGAGCTACTGTCGCCCCCAAGTGTGTGTAGACAAGTGTGTGTGTGAGATTGCGTCTTATTAGTATAGTTACGTTGCTTCTGAGTGTGTGTATGTGTGTATGTACTGTATGTGTGTGTGTTCTCCCCACCTTGAGTATGATCTCCACCACCTCTGTGTGCACCAGTCCGTTGACGGGCTCTCCGTTGACGTGGGTGATCAGGTCTCCCTCCCTCAGACCCGAGTCGTGGGCTGGACCCCCGTCCTCCACATGCTGAGAGCGAGAGCAGAGACAACGGTAGGGGAAGTCTGTGAGACCGAGTACAGAACCGAGGGAGCTAGAGGGCACTCGGTGGAGCACATCCCCCCCCCCCCCCCCGCTACACCAAAAAGTCCCCTGGATCCAGACTTCTGATTCACGCCAAAATCTAATCAACTGTTCCTTGGCCCATAAGTAATCTAACCACCAAGTGTTCTCCAGTTCTGTACACAACTGTTTGAGTTATCTTGCTTAACAGACAAACAAACAGGGGAGAAAACATAACCTCCAGTCCATCTTCGATTGGGGGAGGTAGCACATTAAGGGATAGAAAGAAGAGAGAGAGTGAAAGAGAGAGAAAGGGACAGAACGAGGGAGCAAAAGAAGGGTGAACCACTTCATTCCGTTTAAATAGTTGTTTACTGCCATCTTGTGTCAACTACTAGAATTCAACGCTTGACTAACTGTCCTCTTCCCTGGTCGTTGAAGGACAAGGCGTTATCATCATGCTACACGCTACAGCAAAGCTCCATTTAATCATTATATAGCCTTAGTTTAACACCGCCTGACATGGGAGGAAGTACAGCAGGCTGTTCTAGATGCAGGTCTGCATGTGTGTGTTGGCTGCCCCCACTCACCCAGACCATATGGTGCACGGTGTAGATGTCCGTGTCCCCCATGTACACCCGGATGGCCCTCAGGGTGAAGCCGTACTTCTTGTTAGCTCGGTGGATGACGAAGGCCGGCTTCACGGCGCCCACGGCGGGGGACAGGTCGCGGCTCGGAGACGAGTCCCGGGAGGACGGATTGGACGACAGGGAGTGGGGCGACATCGGGCTGGCCAATGGGGAGGCTCCGTGGTGGTCTAGGTTGGAATGGAAGGGTCTATATATATAAAGATGGAATGGACCACCGGCTGAACACACAAGCAATCTGAATCTGCTTGGGTGATCTAGTATTACCTTCTGTGTTACGTGTATATTTGTACTGCAAACTTAAAACGTAGACCGTAGACTAAAATGTAGACTGCTAACGGCTCTGTCTTCTACGGTTCTCAAACTTGGGTCCCCGGACCCCTGGGGGTCGGCTACCAATAGCCAGGGGGTCCGTGAAATAATTTGCTAGAAATTATACAATTTTATAATACAATTGTATAATACAATGGCATCTTAGAGTACCAATGGTAGAAAGCATGTGTTTAATCAGTTTTACGATTTTGAGGGGGTTCCTTGTCTCTCCTATAAGTGGGGTCCCTGGCCCCAGAAAGTTTGAGAACCCTTGTTCTACTGCATAATTAGAACATTGAAAGTCCCAAAAGTAACAAACGGGCAGAGGGTTCTCATTTAGCTTGGTCAAACACTGTACCATAGTGAATAAAGTGACCCATTCAACACGGGCACCACGACCCACCTGAGGGTATCATGAGGGACAGGGCGGTGGCCGAGGCCGACTTGATGACCTTGCTGGTGGGTCTGGAGGTGGGCGGCGCCGGGTGCTTGTCGGCATCCCCGGAGAGCAGGCGGTGGCGAGCCCGGCGGGCCGCCAGGTCGCTGATGGCCTTGGGCGTGGAGGCGGGGTTGCTGTCCGTTACCGTGGCGCCGGCGGTGATGCCGTTAGCACCGCGCTCGCTCACGCTGGCCAAACTACACGCCGCTGCTGTGTGCACACGCACCCCCCACACACACACGCGCACCCCCACACACACACACACACGCGCGCACCCCCACACACACGCACACACACACACGCGCACCCCCACACACACACACACACACACCACCCACACACACGTGCACCCCCACACACACACACACACGTGCACCCCCACACACACGCACAGAGAGAGAGATTTCGTTTTTGACAACCCTTATTCAAGTTACACTTTTCTGTAATATTATAGTTTTACTTTTAGTCAATTACATTTTAACTGTACAGTATATACACTCAATACTGGGGGGTTTTTTTCATATAAAAAAAAATGTTCCACTTATATTTGTAACTTATTGTAACTTAACCTTTTGTATTTTGGGAATGCAAAAATGTTTTGGCTGTTGACATTACACTATCATACTTTCGCTTGACTTTCTGGACTCATTACAGCCACTGCTCTGTTCTGCACTGCACTGCACTGTATTCATGATGCTGCTGCACTACTGGCACTTTAAAATGGTTTTTAAATGCTTTCGCCGCAATTCAACACATACATACATACGTACATATCATCCACCAGTCACTTCATTGTTCTTTTTTAAGTTTTTTGTATATATATATATATATATATATAGTGTTTTATAAAATTCCTACTGCGGGAGTGAATGGGGAGTAAGCATTCCATTGTACTTGTTGCATATGGCCAATTAAACATCTTGAATGGAGTGGTTTAACTGACGTGTGCCAGTGGTCCTGCTGGGCTGGCTGGAGGTGGTGGGGGAGTCCTCCAGCTTCAGCTCCCTCTCCACGGGCTGCTCGGGGATGGACGTGGGGAGCTCTTCACTGCGCGCCCCCCTCAGCCCCATCTGGCCAAGCAGGCTGGGACTCTTGCGGCAGCCGGCTGGGCCTCCTGAACCAGAATCAACAAACAAACAACACAAACAAACAAAACACACCAGAACACGTCAGCTCAGGTCCTCTAGCTTCCCGACTTTAAGTGACCGTTAATCCTACTGGACCAAGATGAATAGTAGACTGTAGTGCTGTAGTGTATTCGCTACATTAAAACCACACAAAAGATAAAATCCTACCAAAAAACGTGTTATATCACAATCACGATATATGTTGTATCTGCACACAAAAAAGAAAAATCCTAAAATCACAACATGTGGTCCGTGCCCATTCCCCGGCCCTAGTGGCCACATAGGACTTCATGATGAGCCTACATGCTGTATCCTGGAGTAGGCTGAGGGACGGGGGACGGGGGGGGGACTCACCGTGAGCCAGGCCTTCCTCCTCCGAGGAGATGGCGAAGCGGGGCATCTCGATGATGGCCGAGCAGCAGCGCCTTCGCACCGTCAGCGGGGGGCTGGAGTCACTCTCCGTGTGGGACGACTCGGACACAGACAGGCGCTTCCGCAAGCTGCGCATGTGTGTGTGTTGTGTTTATGTGTGTGTGTTTATATGTGTGTGTGTGTGTGTGTGTGTGTGTGTGTGGAGGGGCAGGGGGAGAACATAACGGACATTAAACTCAAACATGCAGACTTATTAAATGATGAAAACAGGACATTTGGTCTTGGCTTTGGTTCAAAATGTAATAAATATAACCGACACCCAATCTTTCAATTTCAGTTCAGTTCATCTACCCTGTCCCACAAGGGGAACCATTCACGGCGAGGCCAGCCGGGCACTAGTATGAATACGCCACCGTGGGGGGGGGGGGGGGGGGGGGGGTGACCTTTAACACCAAGCACACTCACATCTCCGGGGAGCCCAGGAGCCAGGAGCGGTGGTCCCGGGACTTGAGGCCGCTGAGGCTGTCCACCCGCTCCCCGCCCTCCTCGCTGAGGCTGCGCTTGGTGGGCGGGGGCGTCCTCTTCTCCTCGTGGAGGGACAGTCGCTCCATGCTGCTGTACACCTGCATGGCCCCGAGAGAGAGAGAGAGAGAGAGAGAGAGAGAGAGAGAGAGAGAGAGAGCGAGAGCGAGAGCGAGAGCGAGAGCGAGAGCGAGAGCGAGAGCGAGAGCGAGAGCGAGAGAGCGAGAGAGTTCATCACAGGTCGTCAAGAGAGAGAGCGGAACGACACACACACACACACAGGCAGCAGTATAGCTCAGGAGGTAGAGCGGAGGTAGAGCGGTCGCCTCACAACCGGAAGGCTGCTAGTTGGATCTGTTTTTATTAGGTGCTGTAGGTGGGACACAAGAGCGTCGTTTGTTAGAAATGCCAAAGCCCTCCGTCTGCCATGAGTGAGTGAAATGCTCTGTGAGAACACCGGTTTCTAGTTGACTGCGCCTGTGCCTGCTGTATCAGACACTTTCGATTTGACACAGCCCCCGCCTCAATTCAGACCAATCAGGACACAGGTCTCTCTTCTGCTCGCTGTCTTTAACAACTCTCACCTCTTACCTACAGCAGCTTTAAGAGACTCATTTGACAGAGGGGTCACTGTGGGACAAACACAGACAGGTGTCAGGCTCATACCACTATTCTAGTCTGCTACCTTATGTACTAGGCCCCGGGTAGTAGACTGAACTAGTGAAGGTAACCACATTGGTGTGTGTGTTGTACTAATGTGTGTGTTGTACTAATGCGTGTGTGTGTTGTACTAGTGCGTGTGTGTTTGTTGTAGTTGTATGTATGTGTGTTGTAGTTGTATGTATGTATGTATGTATGTATGTGTGTGTATGTGTGTGTATGTGTGTGTGTGTTGTAGTAGTGCATGTGTGTGTTGTAGTAGTGGGTGTGTAGTAGTAGCTGTTGTATGTATGCATGTATGTGTGTGGTAGTAGTTGTGTGTGTGTGGTGGTAGTAGTAGTAGTGTGTGTGTGGTAGTAGTGTGTGTGTGTGGTGGTAGTAGTAGTAGTAGTGTGTGTGTGATAGTAGTGTGTGTGTGTACCTTGCTGAAGCGGGGGGAGCAGGAGGAGAACTGCCTCATCTCCACATGCTCCTCATCGTTGGTGTCGTCCTCGTCCTCAGATTCCAGGTGGTGGTAGCGGTCGGCACGGGCTGCCACACACACACACACACACACCACACACACACACACCACACACACACACACACACACACACACACACACACACACACACACACACACACACACACACACACACACACACACACACACACACACACACACACACACACACACACACACACACACACACACACACGCGCACACACACGCGCACACACGCACGCACACACACACACACACACGCACACGCACACACGCACACACGCACACACGCACACACGTTAGTTTGGTGTGAAAAAATAAAAATAAAACAATGACTTCAATTTAAAAGCGAATGACAGTGGTCTAGTTTCAGCTTGATGAATTACATCAATTTGTATCATTATGACTTGTATTATGCTTTTGCTATTCATTTTAATATTGCGTACAAAGACACACATACAGTATACACCGACAAATGTCGTACCAATTTAGCGTGTTTTTGAATAAAAAAAAAAGAAAAGAAGAAGGTGACCTTCGTCCCGTCAAGAGTCAATAGTTATCTTCCTGGAGTGTCAATTTAGTTAATCAATCGGGCACATTACTATCCGAAATAAGCCTTCTAAATGATCTCTTTCATTAGTAGAGCCGCTGGTAATCTACTTACATAATCATTAAAATCTCCCCAAGATTCTCCTAATGGGAATGCCGTCTGCATATTTAATTACATGTTTGCATGCACGCATTGTGCAAGCAGTGTGTAGAGTCCATCAGAAGAGAAGGGTTCACAGTACATGAGAAACAAAGGAATAAGGAGGGACACACAGGGAGGACGCAGGAAGAGGAAGAGGTTGGTGGAACCTACTGTCAAAGTAGCTGGTGTCGTCTTCAGACTCCAGCTGAGGGATGAACTCGGCCTTCTGCCTCAGCAGGCCGTTCCAGTCCAGCACCCTGAAGAAGCCATGTTGCTTCACCTCGTATGCGCTCCCTGTGGACGGGAACAACCAGAGGGGCCCGGACTTTAATCTACAATTCAGCATTTTCAGCTTTTCATGCATTTTAGTTTAGATATCAATATGAATGCATGATAAATCAATGTGTTTCTGTGTTTGCGTGTGTGTGTGTGTGTCTGCGTGTGTGTCTGCGTGTGTGTGTGTGTGTGTCTGCGTGTGTGTGTGTGTCTGCGTGTGTGCGTGTGTGTTACCTGTTCCCAGCCTCTCCAGTGGGTTCTGTCTCAGCAGTTTGGAGATGAGGTCCTGGGCCTCCTGAGGAAGAGCTTCTTCGTCCTCTGGCCAGATGATCTCGTCTACAAACCCAGACAGAAGAGGTGTCACCAGACTGACTAGAGACCCTCTCACTTCAGAGAACCAGACTGACTAGAGACCCTCTCTCTTCAGAGAAGCAGACTGACTAGAGACCCTCACTTCAGAGAACCAGACTAGAGACCCTCTCTCTTCAGAGAACCAGACTGATTACAGACCCTCTCTCTTCAGAGAACCAGACTGACTAGAGACCCTCACTTCAGAGAACCAGACTAGAGACCCTCTCTCTTCAGAGAACCAGACTGACTACAGACCCTCTCCCTTCAGAGAACCAGACTGACTAGAGACCCTCTCTCTTCAGAGAACCAGACTAGAGACCCTCTCTCTTCAGAGAACCAGACTGACTAGAGACCCTCTCTCTTCAGAAAACCAGACTAGAGACCCTCTCTCGTCAGAGAACCAGACTGACTAGAGACCCTCTCTCTTCAAAGAACCAGACTGACTAGAGACCCCTGCTCTTCAAAGAACCAGACTGACTAGAGACCCGTTCTCTTCAGAGAACCAGACTGACTAGAGACCCTCTCTCTTCAGAGAACCAGTCTGACTAGAGACCCTCTCTTCAATGGCTCCATTGGGAAATAATTCTGTTTTGTATTGATCTGAACCGGTTGTCTTTATTTGATGCTTTCCGTATCGATCTAAAATAATAGGAATCTAAGAAATGATATGGCCCATGTTATTTACAGGGTAAGGACACGCAGCACTTAAGGAAGCCCAGAGAAACAAATTCACACCATGCATAAATATATACAGGGTGACACACACACACACACACAACCACATAGGATATATAATATATATATATATATATAATATATTGAATCAATGCAGGGTTTATGGCCATTGATTTACCCTTTCATCAAAGACAAGTCAAAGCGTAGAAAATCTGTGGGGGGAAAGGCGTGAATCGATTTCCTCCCTCGTGCGTCACGGGCGATGTGGCATCAAGTTATATCTTTATCTCTGCTCTGGTGTTTAACCATCCACTCATCTCTGGGACGCCCTCAGGCCTTAAACGGCTCACATCCACAAGATAACACGGAGATATAGATACCTTTATCGCCAATGGATGACACACATTGCAATATATCTAAGCTGAAGATCTATATTGAATAAATAAATTAACCGTCACCCAGTTCAGAGTTTGGACTTTGGTAGGCACGGAAAAAGAACACACACTGTACATTTTTGTGTATCCATTATTTCTGCACATTAACATAACTGCGGTGTGTTGGTGAGGCATGTCACCAAAAAAATAGTACATTGAATAGGTCCCGCCTCCCCCTCAAGGCCCCGCCCCTTCCCTGTGGTGTGTGTGTGTGTGTGTGTGTGGCGGCGGCGCTGGCCTGGCATCACTCACCGCTGATGACCTGTCCGAACAGCTCCTCGGGCGTGTCCCCGAAGAAGGGTGCGCAGCCCACCAGGAACTCGTACAGGATGACCCCCATGGCCCACCAGTCCACCGGCTTGCCGTAACCCTGCCGCAGGATCACCTCCGGGGCGATGTACTCCGGGGTGCCGCACACCTGTAGGGAAGGGGGGAGCAGAGAGGTGTAGGGGGTCCCCCGCTTAGTGTGAGCTCTCTCTCTCCCTCTCTCTCTCTCTCTCTCTCTCCTCTCTCTCTCTCTCTCTCTCTCTCTCTCTCTCTCTCTCTCTCTCTCTCTCTCTCTCTCTCTCTCTCTCTCTCTCTCTCTCTCTCTCTCTCTCTCTCTCCTCTCTCTCTCTCTCTCTCTCTCTCTCTCTCTCTCTCTCTCTCTCTCTCTCTCTCTCTCTCTCTCTCTCTCTCTCTCTCTCTCTCTCTCTCTCTCTCTCTCTCTTTTCTGATTGGTCGAGCAGGAACACGTGTAGTGTTCCTGTTTTGTTTATCAACTGCCGGACACACCAAAATCAAAACACTGTACTTTCAGTTAGCACCTCATTTGAATGATTGTTTCAAAATCATTCAAATTCACATGGATATCAATGGTGAAGCGTCAGGGCCTTCAAGGTATTCAGAGAAGACCCTGGAACTCTCAGATGAAACAAAAAAAATCGAATAAATTGTATTAATAAAAAGTAATACAATTTAATCAAATTTAAATACAATGAATAAATGAGAATCGTATCTGTGTTGTTGATCTGTTATATTACAGTGTTACGTTGATTTGTTTGTCTTTCTCGGTCGATGCACGACGCATTTGAGTGGTTTTGTGTTGGAAAAACAATGCAACCAATCAGATATTTTTCTGGGTTGCTGGGAAGAATATCCTTCAACCAAAGTATTACCGATTGCTTTGGCCCTTAGACTGAATGAGAGCATACGTTTGGATTGACAATTTGATCAACCAATCATATAGTGAATTGTAGAAGATGCGACGATGATGTCGTTGCGGATTTATTGTCGGAACCATTTTCAAGACGACCATTCAATGTAAATATGGACATTATTAAAAAAGACCGTCCAACACCTGACAATCTTGAGCTGAATCAAGTTGTTAAAACAGGCTAGGTTTGCCATTTTCAGGCTAGCAACTGGGAAAGATACCCGTGGTGGGTATCTTTCCAGGAGAATGGATTTGGTCTTTAAGTGAACATCATTGGTGAGTGAGACTCATTTGTCTTTGCTGGTTTTGTCTCAGTGTTGCGTCTCGTTGAGCTGGTTGTTGCATTTTGTTTCCACACACTTGTTGAATGATTAGTTAATGGCTGTCTTGAGTTTGTTAAGCATTGTTGTGCATTTGAATTGAGAGTTTTGACTTGATCTTTCTTTGCATCGCTTAACGTGAAAAGACTTAACGTAACTAAGAGTTACAAAACCGCGATCAATAATCACCAAATTTCTCTGGCATATGTCTTGTCATTAGCACTGTCAAAATATCTCAACTTAAATCCTCCCATTATGGACGTTATGTGACATTGAGTGTTTTCCTCTCAATTGAGTCAGTAAGGAAAAGTCTTAACGCAGCTTTATGAGAGGAAAACACTTTATGTAACATAACTTCCGTATTTAGGTTTTGATATTGTGACAGGTGAAAGTGCTAATGACAAGACACATGCCAGAGACATTTGGTGATTATTGATTGCTGTTTTGGAACTTTAAGTTACGTTAAGCCTTTTCACGTGAAGCGTGTTAGACCGTCCCTTTCATCGATAGCCTGTGTGTGGTGGTCTGTGTTGTGCTGTTACTTCACTACATGGACACTGCTTTACAACTATGGTACACTTGTAAATTGGCTGCGACAATCTTATCCGCCTGAATGAGATAACGCATAAAGTGACTTCCTCCGTGACGTCCGTCCGTCCGTCTGACTAGAAAAACGGAATTTTGGAATGGGTCCAGTTGTGATAGACACGCTTCGCCACTGGTGGATATATATATATATATATATATATATATATATATATATATATATATATATATATATATATATATCGCTTTTTCAAACATATCTTCAATGGAGCAGACTCTTGGTTCGTGTTAATTTGTGGTTTGGATACTGTCCTTTATTGCATAAAGACACTCTCAGGCACATCCTTTGCTTGCACACTCCTATAGAATGTATTTAAAACCCCGTCTGTAATTAATACAGAACGGCAACGGCGAATCCAAATAGAAACAGGTCACCTTTACAATATCACATCATTTATATTCAGCCTCGCCCCCCCCCCCCCACCACCCCTTCCCGGTCATAATTCTAGGCCCCCTAGGGGTCCCCAGTTTGGGAACCACTAGTTTAGGGATGTTTTGATGTACAACATCAATGTAAATATATGGGGATGGATTCTATTAGACTTACACACCATGTCTCGTTACAGTCAGGTGACAAAAAGAAGATCCCTAGAAGGGATGTAGAAGAGACGTAGGAGGCCTACCTGTTTGTCCAGGAACTCCCTGGTGTCCTTCTCGATGTGTCCTTCAAACATGTTGGTGGTGAGGCTCATCAAACCGATCTTAGACAGGCCAAAGTCGGTCAGCTTGATGTGGCCCATGGACGTGATCAGGAGACTACAGGAACATCAACAGTACACATTACATATCCATCCATCCATGATGGTGTTGCGAGTGCACGTGGGGTATATATGCACACGTCTGTGTGTTGCATCTTACTTGTCGGGTTTGAGGTCTCTGTGCACGATGCCGTAGTTGTGCAGGTACTCCAAGGCCAGGACCGTCTCAGCAAAGTACATGCGTGCCATGTCCACAGGCAGGGCGCCGATGTTCTTCAACAGAGTGGCACAGTCCCCCCCTGAGAGAGAGAGAGAGAGAGAGAGAGAGAGAGAGAGAGAGAGAGAGAGAGAGAGCGAGAGCGAGAGCGAGAGAGAGCAAAAAGGAGCAATCAAAAGCAATCGAGAGAATGATCAGCATAGAATGAGAGAGAAGGGTTGAATGGAACAAAGTATCTTCCCAGTATCTTCCCAAGCTGACGAGCAAACTGGTGGAAGTGGGTGGGCGAGATACAGGACCGGGCCTAGACCTCTTGGCAGACCAAGAGGAGAGCAGACGTGTCGTTGCGGGACGCCTTACCCTCCACGTACTCCATGACCATGCAGAGGTGCCTCCGGGTCTCGAAGGAGCAGAACATGGAGACCACGAAGGGGTTCTCGGCGAAGGTGAGGATGTCCCGCTCCACGAAAGCCTGCTGGATCTGGTTCCTCAGGATCAGGTTCTGCTTGTTGATCTTCTTCATGGCGAAGCGCTGCCGCGTCTCCCTGTGTCTCACCAGGAACACGGCCCTGTGGTGCGGACATACGTAGAGCCTTTTACAATAACACACAGTGACGGGGGCGGCGGTAGCTTAGTAGCTGTTAGGACATGGCTTGGGGAACCCGAGGAGGGTCGCCGGTTCAAGTCCCCGAAAGTACAAAGTGAGAACTGGAACTTGGGAAAAGGGCCAGTAAGCCTTCTGGGCACTGCCGAGGAGGTGCCCTTGAGCAAGGCACCGGACCCCTCCACTGCTCCCTGTTCACTGCAATTACAATTGCTGCCCACTGCTCCAAATACTAGGATTGGTTTAATGCAGAGAAATGTATGTGACCAATAATGAGCATTCAAAATCTTCCGAGATTTTGTTTTAGATTAATAAACTTTGTTCCAGTATGTACATTATAATTGTACACAAAATTGGGTAAGGTATGGCGAAAAAAAACGAACGGCCACAAAGAAAATGAAAGAATTGTACTACAACTATTGGAAAGAACTATCACTCTAGTTGATTGGGCTCCAATGCCACATTCAAATGTGAGGCAAGTCCTAACCCTAAGCTCTGAAATGGATAAGAGACATACTTTTATGTAACAAGGACTTTGTTACATGGGCTGTTCATACCCATAGGCTCCGTTGCTGATGAGTTTGATGGTCTCAAAGTCCTCCTCGCGTGGCGGTTTGGTTTTGGCCTGGGGCGGTGGGGGGACGGTCGCCCCTCGGCCCTGAACACAGAACACAGGATGGACAGACGTGAGACAGGAATGACTCAAGTCGATACATCAAGAAAATACTAAAAACTAAAGCAATGCACCGATCGTAACCGTCATAATCACCATCACCCACTAGATTGAAGATTCAAGATGTGTTCATTTGCCATATGCAACAAAGTACAATGGAATGCTTACTCCCAATTACCCAATTACTATTAGCAGTATGAAATTCCTACAATTTAACACTATATACTATATACTATACTACACTGTACTATACTTAGTAGACAGCACTATACTATAACAATACTGTTCACAATTAAAAGAACAATAAAGTGACTGATGGATGATATGTACATATGTTGACATTTAAAAAGCATTTTTCAGTGCCAGTAGTGCAGCAGCAGCATCATGAATACGGTGCACGACACACAGCCTTGAGTTTCTCAACAAGTCGCTTGAACGTTGATTCGAACTTGTTAAAGTCTGTGTCATCCAAACCGGATCCAGAAACCCTGAACCGGATCCCAGGTATTTCTCGTTGTATGTTCACAACGTAACCCAACAAGTGAATGAATCTGCACCATTTGACACACACCACAACACACAGGCTGCTATACGTTTATGCTTACATCTACCGAATCCTCAGTCTCTGGGGTGTCTGGATTGCCGCTGTCATAGCTGCTCAGCTGGGCCATTTCTAGAAGGTCAACAGAGAGGTCAGAGTTACACCAAACAGCCCAGAACACAGTTCAATACAGCTTAGGGATAACACATGTACAGCATGAGACATGAGGAAATGTATTCAATTGTCAACCGTATTACAAATGACATGTAATGACATGATGGGTGTAAGTCATGGCGTCTGTGCACATCCTGCGGTGTATGCGGTGATAAAGGGTGTTGTTGGTAAATCGTGGATCGGGGCTCCTCGTACCCTCCAGGGGATCTCTGGTGAGGCCCAGCTGGCTGATGATGTATCTGGGGATGTCGGACTTGATGCCCTGGCCCTCCTTGGCATGGCCTTCCGCTGCCTCCAACAGGTGGTAGAACTCCTCGGGGTCAAACTCCTGCACGGTCAGACACAAGGTACAAAGCAATGGGGGATGTAAAATCAGCTCTGAGCATGCGTTAGTATTTGATGATCGGTCTACTAGGACTATTAGGGACGGGACATCTAAATTTCAATCTAAATCTGGAGGATTGAATCCTCTTTATTGGTCACATACACATGTACACACACACAGTGAAATGTGTTGCCTTTAACCTGTCCTATTAGGAGCAGTGGGTAGCTATTTTAAATACAGCACTCTAGGGAGCAGTGTAGGGGGTCTGGTTCCTTGCTCAAGGGGACTCGGGACTAGGATAGTGTTGTGCTGTTACAGTGTTAGAATACCAAAATAAAAGTTGTTTTAACACACAAGCTGTTCCACATGTTCATGCAAAATGTGCATCGCTTTATCAAACAGACAAAGGTAAGCATGCGCTGCTGCAATTCCTCCATTGTCCAGAGCCGCAGACAAAGAGATCCCTCTTGCATATACATTTTTTTTATATATATATTTGAATAATATTAACACACCCAATGGGGTGTGAGGGCCCGTACCTGCAGGGGGTCTTAGTGGTGTGTCTGCATGTGATCAGTCACAAGTACACTTCAGCAGTGGGGGGCGCGCGCGTCTCTCTCTCTCTCTCTCTCTCTCTCTCTCTCTCTCTCTCTCTCTCTCTCTCTCTCTCTCTCTCTCTCTCTCTCTCTCTCTCTCTCTCTCTCTCTCTCTCTCTCTCTCTCTCTCTCTCTCTCTCTCTCTCTCTCTCTCTCTCTCTCTCTCTCTCTCTCTCTCTCTCTCTCTCTCTCTCTCTCTCTCTCTCTCTCTCTCCCCCCTCCCCCATTATATTACCTCTCCCAAAGTACTCTCTCCTCTCACTCGTTCTACCCTTATTTCTATTTACTCTCCATCCTCCACGGCCATCATTCCATCTCGCGGGTGTAGGGAGGGGGGAGAGGATTTATAACCAAAATATTGTAGATTGTCAGGAGGGGAGGGGCTCCTGATATTAATAAATCAAAGCTGCCTGCACACTAGCAGCTGTGAAGGGTGGATGAAATGTGTGTGAGGGGTGGATGAAATGTGTGTGGGGTGGTGTGTGTGTGTGTGTGTGTGTGTGTGTGTGTGTGTGTGTGTGTGTGTGTGTGTGTGTGTGTGTGTGTGTGTGTGTGTGTGTGTGTGTGTGTGTGTGTGTGTGTGTGTGTGTGTGTGTGTGTGTGTGTGTGTGTGTGTGTGTGCGCGTAGACTCAATTACGCATTAGCCTAATCCAAAGCTCCCCGTGGAACGCAATAAATTAATTGCTTTGCTTAAATCGTTTGACACCAAGTGCACGATTGATCTAGATTGTTAATTAAGCATAAGCTAAACACTCTTTCCGGTGTGAAAAATCCAATTACTTGTAAATATGGGAAAAGGCTTCACTGTAATTTACAGGCACAGTAAAATATGAAAATGTTCTGGTTTTAATGGTGTACTGGAAGGCAGATGGAATATTAAAACAAATATTGTAAAAAAAGATTCTTACAGTTCCCCAGAAAAATATAACTAACAAAGTGTGAAGGGATGAAAATTCTTAGAATTCCCCCCAATCCTATAAACAATACTCATAATGGAAGTAATTAAATTAAATTAAAAATTTTTAATTAATGTCCAATACAATTACAAGTTAAGTGTTTGGGTGCAAGACAAACATTTCAAGTCCAATATACACATAAGAAAAACTTGAGCCAACGAGGCGTTGAGGTGAAGACTCTCTTACCAGACACTCCAGGAGACGAGCCGGGCGGGCGATGACGATCATCAGCTTCCTCACCAGCTGAGTGACGAAGGCCACCTCCACGCTCTCAGAGCGCTCGTGAGCCTACACACACACACACACACAGAAACACACGCACACGCACACACACACGCACACGCACACACACACAATAAGACACACAAAATCACCCCCCCCATTATCAAACACTTGACCCGGCATTCCGATTATTAAAGTTTTAAGTGCACTACAAATCATGACATTTATTAATAATAATAATTATTATTATTATTCAAATTTGTCAGTGTACAGCACAAGTACTGTACAGCGAAAGGAATTTCTCTCCATTTAACCCATCCTAGTATTAGGAGCAGCGCTCAGCTATTTATACAGAGGGGAGCAGTTAGGGTCAGGGTGTCTTGCTCAAGGACACCTCGACAGAGGAGCCGGGGATCGAACCAGCAACCTTCCGGTTGTTCTTTTTAATGAACCCACAACACATTAGTATATTTTGTGTGCATTTATTCCCCCTGTTTCAACTGTTGCACCTCAATTTCCCTCGGGATAAATAAAGTTATCTTGAATCTTGAATGTCCTTGTAAAATGTGTATTATTACAGATGAATACATTTCAATTAGGTTGTTTTAGGTTGTCTTTCTATTTGATTTCGGCCACAAAACCCCTCCACAAGGCAGCTTTGGGGTTAGGGTCATTCCATGGATGAGACCATCCCAGCGATGGAGTAATTGGGCTGGAGATGAAACAAAGGATCCATATCAGGAATCTATGGTGGGCTGGACGGCTTACATGCTGCTGGTGCTTCTATGACTTTTGCAGGCAATTTCACCTGACCTTGGGGGTTGGTTATTTTATATTTGTCCCGTCCTCCACCAACAGAGAAGGCAGACCCAACGTCAGTCTCCAGGAGCGTCTCTGCCGGCTGAGCCTGGCAACACACCGGGTCATTTAAATCAGCCTCGCATTCACCCCGCGAATGTCATGTCAGCCGGGAGGCAGCGCAATTTATCACCCGTCTACTCGGGAGAAAGAAAAAAACCTAGTGTTGAACAGGCATCATTTTAGAGGCCTCAGTGTGTGTGTGTGTGTGTGTGTCTTTAGGAAATTGCATCTGGTTGTCTCCTGTGTATGCAAGGCAGCCTGGCAGTATGAGCGTCAGAGACTGGTAACAAACAATGTGTTTGGCCTTGGTGTGTGTGTGTGTGTGTGTGTGTGTGTGTGTGTGTGTGTGTGTGTGTGTGTGTGTGTGTGTGTGTGTGTGTGTGTCTTTAGGAAATTGCATCTGGTTGTCTCCTGTGTATGCAAGGCAGCCTGACAGTATGAGCGTCAGAGACTGGTAACAAACAATGTGTTTGGCCTTGGTGTGTGTGTGTGTGTGTGTGTGTGTGTGTGTGTGTGTGTGTGTGTGTGTGTGGTGCTGGGCTAATAGAGACATGGCATGGCCCGCCGTCAGACAGACGTAGTGTGGGCCCCCCCCACACACACACACACCACCCCCCGGGGGCCTCGCTCGGCCCCTGAATAATTTATAACTGTAATGAAAGCCGGAGACGGGAGACGCTGTTTATATACTGTATGTGTGTGCGGAATACGTGTGTGTGTGTGTGTGCCGCGATATGGGAGTGTGTGAGATTGATTATGTGTGGTCACCGTATAGGCCGCTGATCGGTGAATAATGGACAGCTGAGGGACTGCCTTGCCTTGCACGGTGGCTAATTAACCAGTCATGCACGTGTGTGTGTGTGTGTGTGTGTGTATTCGGGGTGTGTGTGTGTGGGAGACTGTATATATCTGGCTGTCAGGTACACTGTATACCAACAGCCAACAGTCTAATGGGAGACCATGTCCCTGGTGGGCATAGGAATGATATGTTAACAGCTTGTACGCGTTGTTTGCGCACAATATTTCATCTCAAAGGGAAGGTCAACAAAGACAAGCATAGTGTTCTCTCACAACGTAACATGTGGATGTCGACGCTTTCCTTTCCCCCGACTTGGTTAACAATAAGCCCAAGCTGAAAGGTCATCGTGCTGCTTTAGAAGAATCTTTCTACAAAAAGGAAAAACTAAATTCCTACAAAGATGGCAAAGTCTCTTTCAACAAAGATGAAGAAGAATCTTTCTACAAATATTTGTATTGACCCTTTTCATACGTTTCGGTGCGCTTCACCCAGTTCAATGAGATTGTCCTCTGGGCTGGGTGTTCCAGAACCACCAGTGATTGATGGGTGGAGGGCTAAGGGCCGATCGACGTGCTGTTGACGGATGAACCCCTGCTGAGTGTGCACTATGTCTCACACTAGTAGTACCCCCCCCCACCCCGCCTTCCTCCTCCCCATACCGCTCAGGTGACCAACAGCGGGGGCCTAACAGGGTCTCCCAGGGGCTGATCCAAGGTACAGAACCTGCAATAGGGTAGGGGGTTGCCATGGTGATAGCCCGGCAGGTCACAGAGGCCCCTGACAGAGGATGGATGGATGGATGGAGGGAGGGAGGAGAGAGGAGGCGAGGTCATACGAGTAGATGGGGGCAGAGGGGATCGGGGGGGGGTCGGATGGTAAGTAGAAGAGAGGAAGGTGGCATCAAAGCAGAGGGAGAGCGGCCTCCTGCAGGCTGGGTAATGGGGTCATGACATGAGGAGTGATAGTGTGGCTCTAGCTTCCCGGGACATGGGTCTGGCCTCCTCTGATAGGATGAGAGAGGGGGGGGGGGCTGAGGGACAAGGGGATGAAGAGGTCCACGGAATGATGGACCACCTGCATGCGGACGGAAAGGAGGAGCGCCGAACAAAGGAGGTGGGAAGACGCCTGAAGGAAAAAGTCTCCTTCCAAAAACCTGTCCTTCGTCAGAGAGCATCGAAAGACTACAACAACCAGATCCTCTGTTTTGTCGTTGTGCATATTCATTGAACTTCTCCTTGCGACATGAACTGCAATAACACAGGCAGTGGCAGGCCATTATCCAGGAAGTCCAGAAAGTGAAGAAAAACCATTGTTGTTCATTTCAGATCAAACTGTTATAGATAAATCGTGGAGCAAAACAAACACAACCAAGTAATACAAAAACTGCTTATTAAAACTCAAAGAAATATAACAAAAAAGGTATGACCTAATGAATCTCTATGGCTGTCTGATTACAGAGCCGTGGACTCAGGGGCTGCTGGACAACAAAGTAAACGGCAGCAAAACAGTTTAGAAGTCAAGCACTACATTGTTTTGTTGTTCTAATTACAAGGCAACCAACATGTATTTTCTACTTTTCAACTCCACTCAAGTGTGAGTAAACAAGGACCGGCCATCATAAAAGCAGCTAAAAGCATCTTATGCTCTCTCTTTGGCAGCATCAAAAAGTTTCAACACTCCAAGATCCAAGATTGAACCGAAATGGACTCAACTGCACAGTCTGCGGCTCCCTCCTCGTTCCAGCTGTGCGCGTGGAACACCTTCCACTCGCTGCTGCTCTTCCTCCTCCTCCTCCGCCGCCTCCGCCTCATCATCATCATCTCCTCCTCCTCCTCCTCCTCCTCTTCCTCAAGCCTCCTCTGCCACGACACGCCGGACATAATGATGCCCTCCAAAATAATCGAACCCTGCCAGATGACTTCCATGAAGCGCCGTAGCCGTAGGAGGAGGAGGAGGGGGGGGGGAGGCAGGCTGTTGCAGCAGCAGCCCACCGATCCACCTGCTCACTGCTTCATGGCCAGCCTTGTTGTCAGTGGGCCCACGGCCGTTCCACCGGAGCCTCCCTCCACTGCCCAACCCACGGCCCAATTAAAGGCTAACAGGTGATGTCATCCTCCAGCCCGTATCAGGGCGCAGTGTCGTCTCCGCTGCTGCTCAGAGTCCGCTGCTCCAGGTGTGTGTGTGTGTGGGAAGTGTGTGGGATGTGTGCACCAAGTGGAGGAATGTCTTGACTGAGATCGGACACCCTCCAAAAGCATTCTAACAGGCTCCCCCACACCCTCCCCCTCCTCCGGCTCACGGAGAAAGCAGGATGCTTTCAACAGCCAATCAGAGACTTTGGAATCCCCCCCACCCCCACCCCCACCCCACCCACTCCACCCCCAGCCTTCCCGCTTCCCCCCGGTCCCTAAACCGTGTCTCCCTCCTTCTGTTCCCTCCTTCCCTCTCCAGCCCCCTCCCTCCAGGCTGGGAGAGTCATCCGTCAGCCCCGCTGACTGCTGGAGTGTGAAATTAAAATCAGGGTGGGTGATGTGTCTGGTGTGGGGATGAGCAAGATAGAGACAAGAGAGAGAGAGACAAGAGAGAGAGAGAGAGAGAGAGAGAGAGAGAGAGAGAGAGAGAGAGAGAGAGAGAGAGACAGACAGACGAGAGAGAGACAGAGAGAGACGAGAGAGAGACAGAGAGAGACGAGAGAGAGACGAGAGAGAGACAAGAGAGAGACAGAGACAGAGACAGAGAGAGAGAGAGAGAGAGAGAGAGAGAGAGAGACAAGAGAGAGAGAGAGAGAGAGACAAGAGAGAGAGAGAGAGCGAGAGAGAGGGTTGCTGAAATAGAGAAAGAGAGAGTGTATGTCCCAACCGTATATAGGAGGTCAGTATGAGGCCACTGGGAGCCATAATGTCAGCAGGCTCTCCAGAGCCCCCCCCCAGTGGCACTGAGAAGCTGAGCTAATAGAGCCATCACCACCGTCACCCACTCACACAACCTATGCTAATACGCACTCCGAATCTTCGGTCTGGGACTAATAAAGTTATTAACCAGACATATCATCTTATCTTATACCAGACAGTCTGCTTTGTAATTAACATGGAGGCAGCAGGAACTGATCAAAAACTGCCATGTGGTGACTGCTGTGTGTGTGTGTGTCCCTGTGTGTGCGTGTATGCGTGTGTGTGTGTCTGTGTGTGTGTGCCTGTGTGTGTCTGTGTGTGTGTGCGTGCTTGTGTGTATGTGCGCCTGTGTGTGTGCGTGTGCCTCTGTGTGCGTGTGTGTGTGTGCCTGTGTATTTGTGTGTGCCTGTGTGTGTGCCTGTGCGTGTGCGTGTGCGTGTGGGTGTGTGTGCCTATGTGTGTGTGCCTGTGTGTGTGTGTGTGCGTGTGCGTGTGGCGACGGTGCCATATGGCTTCAGGTAGCACCTGGGGCGATTATCTTCTTCTGGCCGTTGAGCCGGTCACAAGCAGCCCGGGTACTGGGGGCTATGACATCACGCAGGCCAGCGACAGCCTTAACGATGATGGGTGAGGCGGTAAGGGATGGGCGGGGGGAGAGTGCGTCACTCGGCTGAGTTAGTCCTGGCCAGACCAGCCGTGACCGGGGGGGGGGGGAGGGTGGGGGTGTTGTGTTGGTGTTGTGTCACACATGAGGTCTTATTATTCCAGAGACGTCATGTGTGTGAGTCCAAGCCCCTGACGCAACCCCACTGCCATGGTAAGAGAGATTGTGGTAATAACGGCTAAATATTATAATTATATATTATTTTTATCTACAGGTCTGCGGCGCAGTGGTTTTCATCTATAAAAACAAAAACCTTCCCATCTTTGATGTTGATTAGACACTTGTCTTTTAGATTTTGTGATTTTTACTATGACATACACTACAGATTTCTTGGTCAGGTCCCCCTAGTGAAAGAGATCTTTGATCTTAATGGGTTGAATACATGGTTCAATAAAAAGTCATTTAAGAATCATCCCCCCCCCCCAGTTTGTGTTTCCTTTACTTCCGCTCCTGCTGGACGTATTTGGGTTCCCTACCTATACTTACTTCATCACTTTCAACGTGGTTCCTTATTCCCACCAACGTGGGTACCTGCACAGTTCACCACTTAGACACACCTCCCCACAGACAGAGGGGTGGGGGGGGAAGTCAAAACACTCACATCCTGCAGCAGCTTGGCCAGGCTCTCCTGCAGCTCGTAGAAGTAGCGCGAGGTGATGAGCCCCTCGCGACTCTTCGCCAGGCAGTCCCGGGACAGCTCGTTCAGCTGGTGGTGGATGAAGCTGAGCACGCCGTCCGCCAGCGGGCACTCCGTGTCTGGGGCCGAGGACGAGAGGAGCTCGGCCAGACGCTCCTCCATCTGAGCCGTGGCCTGGAGAGAGGAGAGGGGGGGGAAGGGGGGGAGAAGGCGTGGGTGTGAGGGGGTACGTTAGGAGGGGTGGGACAGAGGACGGTGAGTCATACAGCATGTGTTAAAATGCACGCACGCAGGCACACACACACACACACACACACACACACACACACACACACACACACACACACA
>CM051004.1:23326500-23351500 GCA_027704905.1 Muraenolepis orangiensis
AAAAAAATAAGAGTAACAAAAATAAACTAAACATCTGAATACATGTTTTCACATGTCACAAGACATTACTCAACAATAGATGACAATCAATGCCTAGTTGATAATGACGAAGCATGTCGTGTGTGTCCGACTCGGTGTCCCTCCACCATCTCTGAATCAAGGAGGTGATTGTATGCAACTGAATACACTTTTTTCCCTGTCGTGTGTCTGTCGTCCCTGATCTGACTCAAAGAAAGGTAAAGGTAGAACAATTCAATCGAACCCCAACGAGCAGCGCCGCTGGCGGGCTTGGCAGTAGAAGGTGAGCCACTTGACAGAGATGGATGCCAAGCCAGAGGCTGTGCTATGAACATACTTTTCATTTCTGAACGAGGATCTAACGTTGGTTCCTCTGCCCCTGGCCTGAGGGTGGCTTTATTCAAATGAAAGCACCTCGTTGGAACGGGAGACCAGGGCGCGCGCGCGCGCTCTCTCGTCTCTCTCTCTCTCTCTCTCTCTCTCGTCTCTCTCTCTCTCTCTCTCTCTCTCTCTCTCTCTCTCTCTCTCTCTCTCTCCTCTCTCTCTCTCTCTCTCTCTCTCTCTCTCTCTCTCTCTCTCTCTCTCTCTCTCTCTCTCTCTCTCTCTCTCTCTCTCTCTCTCTCTCTCTCTCTCTCTCTCTCTCTCTCTCTCTCTCTCTCTCTCTCTCTCTCTCTCTCCTCTCTCTCTCTCTCTCTCTCTCTCTCTCTCTCTCTCTCTCTCTCTCTCTCGGATGAGGAGACTGCTAGACAAAGGCTAATGAGGAAGAGGCTATTCGGATGCTTTAATGGGAAACAGAAATGTCATTGGACGATACTTGTATTAAAATTTAAAAAAAGAGACAGTTCTTTTGATGAATGGTGTTTAAGAGATTGCGCAACTGCTCCATGAACTTTATCGAAAAGTTAGTAGTTTGGGGGTTAAGATGATTTATGGATTATGAAGATAAAATTTGCTGTACAGCGAATATAATGCATGATGAGATCAAAAATGTTAAATACGCTACGTTAATAGAATTCTAAATTAGCAGAGTGAAATAGACATGGGTCAGTAGGGGGGATGATGTCACTTTTGTGACAAAGACACTAAAAATGCAAACGAGGCCCTCGTGGAGATGATTATTGAAGTAAATCAGATGAGACATCTGATTAGAGCGCAGAGAGAGAGAGAGAGAGAGAGAGAGAGAGAGAGAGAGAGAGAGAGAGAGAGAGAGAGAGAGAGAGAGAGAGAGAGAGAGAGAGAGAGAGAGAGAGAGAGAGAGAGAGAGAGAGAGAGAGAGAGAGAGAGAGAGAGAGAGAGAGAGAGAGAGAAAAATAACATTGCTATTTCACAACTAAGGTAGGCAGCTTGGGAAATGAAAAACCTAATTGACCATGACAGAGAGGTGGGGAGGCCAAATGTGTGTCTATGAGTGAGAGAGGCAATATCCATGGGTATTGTGTGTGTGTGTGTGTGTGTGTGTGTGTTAGTCCGTAATGTTGTATGTGAAAAGTAAACAACTAACCCATTCATGAGAAAATGCTTTATCAAAACTGATGGTCTCAGGATTTGTTCTATAGAGAATATATATACTATAAACAATATATATATATACAGTATACGTTTATGCATATATATATATATATATATACATACACATATTTTTTATTTTGTATATCTTTTTTGAGTCAAATTAATAGTTATTTTGGTCTCCAATAAATTGTAGATTCATCTGATAAGCATTTATTGTTGTATAAAGTAAAACATGCTATTTTGCACCCTTGCAAAGTGGAGAGGTTCATTGCTTATTCTCTGCCTGGAGGCAGATCCAAAAAGATGTTCCACGTGTCATGCAGGAGGGGGGGGGGGGGGGGGGGGGGAAGGAGGGGACGCTAGCAGGAGAGAAAGGAAGAGATGGAGGCTGAGACACACGGCTCTATACAGAGAGAGAGACGAGGAGACGGTAGGACACGGTGAATGGGAGGGAGGAACGGGCTCAGAAAGGATGGATCCAGAGGAGGGAAGAGAATGACCGAGAAACACAAAGAAAGAGCCAGGCGTTGCTAAAAGGACCGGTGTCTCTTTATAGTGACAGCAGCTCTCGAGCACCACACAGGAAAGACGCAATTTGCATCTAATTAATGTCATTATTCATTGGAACTGACAAATGTGTGACACACGAATGTGCAGACACACACACACCAGTCATTAACATCGTCCCTAAATCTCCAGTCATCCTCAGTGACCCCATCTGTCCTGACTATAAACGGGGGGTTTAATAGTGTCGCGCTGCGCACACACACACACACACACACACACACACACACACACACACACACACACACACACACACACACACACACACACACACACACACACACACACACACACACACACACACACACACACACACACACACACACACACACACACACACACACACACACACACACACACACACACACACACACACTATCATGGAGACTCGGTGACCAAGTGATTTGTTAGTAGTGAGATGATGTAACGTCACGTAAGGTGAAAGATGTTGACATCACTGCGGAGGAGGAGGAGGAGGACACTCATAGACTTGGAGGTCCGCTGCGTGAATCAGTCCGATTAGGTGTCAATAGCTGCCGTCACCGGCCGCATGAGGTGCTTTCGAGACCGCAGGGACCGTTTCATAGTTCTAAGAACTATTTGAGGAACCGTCCTCCTTTTGTTGTGTTTGCACCAAAGGAACCACTAGGAACCATAGTAGTTCCCAGAAGGCTGCTTTGAGGGACTTGTTTAGCTCCTACTTCAGAGCAGGTTCTCTCTCTCCTAGCGAATAGGAACTCTTTGGTGACATAGGCGTTTGGTGACTTCTCAAACATGAGCACCAATACACCACCGACGACCTGCCAATTGTAAACACCCTTTAGCCGGGTTTACCGTAAACCGTCAACAATTTGTCACAAACACAGCGCTTTAACAGTAACGAAATCAACATAATAAAACTTAGTCAAAAGCGTTATTGAGTGTATGTAACAGAGGAAACGCGGGTTTGAATCGTCCAGCCAAAATGTAAAATAGTCGCTCGCCTTTCCACTAGCAGACGTTCCACCGATGACGTTTACGTTATCGTCCCTATTGACGGTGCGAATGCAAACCGAAAAAGCTCTTGAAGGAACTATTCCTCCCCAGGTTTTCTAGTCACCCCAGTCCACCAGAACTATTTGGTCCGAAATCACCTATGGACACGGGGAGGGGCGGGCCATGAGGTAAAGGTTGGCAGATAACAGAGTGCTCTTCGAGCGGTACGGTGGGCCCCAGACAGGCGCTTCGTTGTGGGGAGGGGAGGGCTTCAGGCTGCCTGGAGGTCTGCGGGGGCGGGATAAGGCTGCATGGAGCAGAGCTGCACCCCGGGGGGACGAGGACGTCACCGCGTCCTCTTCCCCCCGGGGTGCAGCTCGGCTCCATGCAGCCTTATCCTGAAATAACCCACCGGGCTGCTTTCATCTCCCACCCGTCTCAAACTCACCGCCGTCACCGGCTGTTGCTGCTCGAGTGTTGGGCGCGCTAATCAAGACACACACACAGAAGCACGTACGCGTGCGTGTGCGTGTGTGTGTGCAAAGAACACAACATCAATGGGGGCGAACACGCCGGGCCTCTGAGGGAATGAACATATTGAAGGGCTCTGCCTCTCAGATGTGTCACACGGAGAGAGCAGGAGGAGGATCAGAAGCACCACCGTGACAGAATGAGAGCTGAGTTTAAGACACTGAGCCGGGGAAGGAGAGCCAGACGGTAATGATACAAGTTTTTCGAGACGGGAATAAAAAGCGGAAATATGTGAAATGCAAATGAGGGAAGGATGCGTACGACAAAGGACGCAAATATTCAAATGGCGTGAGGTGAGAGGAAAGTGAAGAGACACGATGGATTCCAACCGACGGCTTTCACTACGGAGAGAGAGAGATAAACAACAGCGGTTGATGGACAGCGAGGTAAATAGAGGGAAAAGTCACTGTGAGGAAAAAGTGAGAGATTTCTATGGATCCATCAGCAGCTAAAGGTCCGGACCGATAGTAGCAGTCTGAGGGAGACAGATAGAGGCCGGAGGAGAAAACCCTCTGCACCGGCACGGCGAGGAGGAGCTCAGGCTGGCTCAACGCTGTCATGGCGGTGTCAGTCAGACCGACCTGACCTTTCTAAAGATGGACGCACGCACAGAATGCTATCTAGTCCGGTAGGACCTCAAGGGGGAACAGGGGGGGGGAGGGGCAGCCGTGTTGTTCTGGCCTAGCATGGTATAAATATATGAAAACTTTATTGATTATTCCTTTTTGGGATGGCGTATATCATGCTGAAGCCGCTAACTCCGTGACCCGACCAAGGATAAGCGGTAGACGATGGATAGATGGGATTGTGTATAGTTGTATGTGTGTGTGTATGTATGTGCGTGTGTGTACATATGTATGCCCGTGCACAAGGGTGTGTGTACACGTGCACGCGTGTAGGCCTGTGCATGATGTGCACTTATGTATGTGCACGTGTGCGTGTGTTTGTCTTTGTATGCGTGTGTGTGTATCCGGTAGCCAATGACAACGCCCCCCCCCCGACCGCGGCCCTACCTGAGGCTGCGGGAGCGGGGCCGCATGGCGGGCGAGCGCCGGCCGTCCTCGTCGGTGATGCTCTCGGAGCTGAAGTGTTTGGTGAGGAAGTGCAGCTCGTCCGGCGTGGGCTGGAAGGGCAGCTGGTGCAGCTTCTCCTGGGATGAACAGGAGGACTGGGAGGAGGAGGAGGAGGAGGACCACAGATTACAACCAGCACCAGTACAACACACACACACAGACTCACTCTTCAGGTCACAAACAAAGGACACACACTAGAGGAGATACACACTCACGAAAAACACAAACATGCACACTCAAGTAAACACACACACACACATTCGATTCCACCAGTATACTACATTGGGATATATATCCTATGTTCCCGTGGCAGACACACAAACAAACAAACAGGGAGGACGTCCAGGGACCTACCGAGACAGTGGAGCTGGGAGTGTTGGTGCCATAGCCAGAAGAAGGCAGGGAGGCCAAAGACCAGCGCCTTCCATCCGTCCTGAGAGAGAGAGAGAGAGAGAGAGAGAGAGAGAGAGAGAGAGAGAGAGAGAGAGAGAGAGAGGAGAGAGAGAGAGAGAGAGAGAGAGAGAGAGAGAGAGAGAGAGAGAGAGAGAGAGAGAGGAGAGAGAGAGAGAGAGAGAGAGAGAGAGAGAGAGAGAATATATTTTGTTTAACATATGAACCTTGCAGCTGTACGGACAAGATGCAACACCCCATTCCAGACGGATACAAAGCCATTCACTTCGAACCACTTCACTTAGAAGGAAGGGTTTCTTTAATGCAACACAGGTTATAAAGGTTCCAATGCGTGTTGAGAAGCTAAGGCAGCAGTGGAAGCCATGCTGTGGAGAACCAAGTGACGAGGATGAGGCAGCGCTATTATCACAGCCAGCATGGGGGCCAAACTAGTCCACCCTTTACGGTCTGGGACGAAAGAGTGTGGCTTGTTCTGTATATATCTTTTTTTATTATATATTTTTTATATTTGTATTTTATTTAAACTATAAGTTATTATGTTAGACATTGAAGCTCATGCAGCTTCTTTCTGCGATGGATAGGAGGATCATCACATTACAATTCAGTAGCAGTTAGAATGCAGAGAGACATCCACCAGTAATGGAACGAGGGTGGGAGCAGCCCTGAGCGACATTCACCCCACAGTGACCGAACACACCCCTAAAGCTTTAGTCTGAATTGGCTGGCTGCATGCTGAGAGAGAGAGCGAGAGCGAGAGCGAGAGCGAGAGAGAGAGAGAGAGAGAGAGAGAGATGCCCTTTGTGGCAAGAGATAGCCTTCAGGTGAGCCACTCAGTGTAGCCATCAGTCTGTGGCTACTCAGCCATGCACCACACAGGCCAGGGCACAGGAGACAAGGGCACCACACAGGCTAGGGCACAGGAGACAAGTGCACCACATAGGCCAGGACACAGGAGACGAGGGCACCACACAGGCCAGGGCACAGGAGACGAGGGCACCACACAGGCTAGGGCACAGGAGACAAGGGCACAGCAGGGATAGGCTAGGCAGCGCTTCACACAGTCGAAAAGATGTTACCTGTCTGCTCTGTGTCCGTGACTGTGTTTGGAAAGAAAATTATATTTTTTTAATAACATATAATTGTTTTTAATGGAAAAAAAAATTATAAAAATGATTTATAGTGATAGTTGTTAATGCAGGAATCCTGCATTCTTCCACACTCTATAAAGCCCACATTTGCGGGGTGATATCGAACTTGACCACTTGATGTCACTGTTGTCACATCATCCAATGCACAGCATAACATTGACCTCACTCAACACTTTTTTCAAAAAAGTAAAAAAAAAAGACACATGACGACATTAAAAACATTGTTAATCTAATGACAAGATGATCCTAATCTGGATCATCAGCTTTCTTCCAAGAAGTGTCCATGCGGATCGGACTGGGAAGCAATCCCAGTGACTAAGCCGCGTATATTTTCCTCCTTCAGACGCTAGATTTGAAATCAGACTCTTAAGCAGCCGTCATCAGCAAACGTGTTGTACGGAAAAAAAACAACCCCAATAAAAAGGGCTCAGCTTGGCATACGCGTTGAAAAACCTTGACTAGATGAGCCGACGTGCCGTCGCGTCACTTAAGAACACTCAGGCACTCTCCAACGTCTCTTTCCTTGATTACCCACTCGGGTTGAAGGCATTGGCAGAAGAAATGAATGCAGATTTGAACGACAAACTCTGACCCTCTCTTGGACTTGTCATGGGCCCGCACATCATCATCATCATCATCCTCATCATCATCTGTAACCCTGCTCACCTCTCATCAGGGAGCCGGTGAGCGCTGAGGACTTTACCATTAAGACACAGCCAACATTAAGGACTGCCCCCGTCATTCAGGATAACCGTCTTCCTTCCCATCAGAAGCCCCTCGAAATATGTGTGGAAACTAAATGTAGTGCGGAGACGTGTCTACGTTTGACACCGTGAATCCTCCGACGCTTCCTCTTTCACATTAGAGGTTAACATGCGTGTATCCAATTATTTCTCTTCTTTATTGTCACTGGAGTGTAGAAACACGCGGACGGTGATGTATGACAAATGGCATGCATTTCATCGCTGTCGATATTCCTTCTATTTGACTCACGGACCATCGCTAGGGCAACAGAGCGTTCACTTAACGTCACTAGTACGCACGCTACAGCGCTACATCTTAGCTCTGTTGTATTGCATATCACGCTGAGGCTACGCCAATTGAAAACAAATATGTGTGCCAGGAGGCATGAGTGAAGCCCTAGCTCATCTTCCTACGGCGGGAATGTTCTAACCGAGCCTTTCGCTTAAATTTGGTTTGAGCTTGTTCAGAGTTCTGACACACACATTAGCCGAGCAAGAACACTGGAACAACCCTTCTTTGTACGGAACGGCGGAGGGTTTCTACTGGGTTTCTCCAGTGAGGGGGTAAATGACGACCAGACTGGGTGGAGTGGACCACTGCCACAGAACACAAGGGGGGGGGGGGGGGCAGCATTGTCCTTACCCCCACCCCACCTAGTAGCCTCAATGGGCTGGAGGTCTCACCTGCGTGCAGGAACAAAGGAGAAGTGTGCAGCCGTGTTGGGTGAGAAGTTGCGCGGGCTGTCCAGTGGGCTGGTCCCTGAGAGAGAGAGCGAGAGCGAGAGCGAGAGCGAGAGAGAGAGAGAACCACAGGGATTGGTTACAAAAGACAATGAAATGCAAAGCTAAATGCCATGTTGTTTGGTCCTAAATTTACCCCAAGCACAGCGCACCCAAAATCAACCACAGCCACCAATGACATTTGACGTTGGCCTGTTAGTTAGATATTATTATATTGTTTGCCAACTTATTGTACTTTAACCTGAGTTTAACCGAGTTGTTCAGTTACCTATCTTTGTTAAACACACTATTGTGTGTATTATGAAATGTAATGACGGGGGCAGACGGCATGTTACAACGAGGTGGAGACTGACTTCCTCGCAAACGTTATGCATTTGAACTCATTAGAAACACACTTTCCTGAATGTGAATGAAATTGATCCCAAAAAGATAGACGGAGAGAAAAGCGAGACACAACACAGATAATGAATGAGAGAGACCAGAGGCCGACAGACTGGACTTTGAGTAACACGTATATACGTATATATTTGGATCGTTTAAAGGCCGAATGTTCAATTCATACAGCGCTACACTGAAATCCCCAAAACATGGCACATGTGGATGAAAGAATTGGCACAGGAAAAACATATGCAAATCCACCACTAAAAGTCTGCCTATGATTGTTGCCTTGACACGGAGATTGATAAGACCGGAAGAGAGAGAGAGGCGGGGAACCGGGCCCGCCGCGGTAGATGGGTTCTGAAGCGTCTCAGAATGCATAATTAATCGCTCCATTTCCATTTCTCCCTTGGCCGCAGCGTGTCGGAACAGGTCTGGATCTTGAAATATTCACATCAGCATTTGCTGTGTGTCAGCATGCTAACCCCCATGACGCTCCTCTCTCTTTCCCCCCAACGCGCTCTCCAATCTCAAAGAGATTGTGTCGAAAATGGCAGCACGGTCTCTGGGGGTCCATTACCACCATGGAAAATGAGCTTTCACACACCCTGTGTCACCAGACAAATGTGTGTGTGTGTGTGTGTGTGTGTGTGTGTGTGTGTGTGTGTGTGTGTGTGTGTGTGTGTGTGTGTGTGTGTGTGTGTGTGTGTGTGTGTGTGTGTGTGTGTGTGTGTGTGTGTGTGTGTGTGTGTGAGAGAAAACTGTTTCAACTCAGAAAACTCTTTACCATTCTTTAAGAGAAGAAGAACCCATTTATCTTTGCAAAGAACACTGCAGCAAAAACGTGTAGAAAGTGACAGATTGGGCCCTGATGCGGAGCATGGCCAGGAGCCATGCCGCGGGAGCCTGTGGGACGTCTACTCCATCACCTGGGCAGCACTACAGCTCGATGGTCTGAAGCACACACAAGGTCACATTCATCCAGAGAGGAACACGTGGCCCTCCACTAAACGGAGCAGGGAGATGAAGGAATACTGTAGAACTATCCGGGCTCAGGCGTGTGATATATAATAATATAGTCGTAATGTTGATGTTGACAACATGTAAATGCAAAGCTCAGAATTAATATATGGGCTTACTAGGATGTTCAATTGCATCAATTATAATGTTCCTTCCGAGTCCAGGGAATGGCAAGTGAGTGGAACAGAAGCTGAACATAGTCCTTTCTCAAAGCGTATTGTGTAATTGGTACCGTGTGCAAACCTACAACCGCAGCCAGCTGCCACTAATAGGAAGGCAAAAATTATTAAACCGAATACACACATTTCATTTATTGAATAGCACATTGGTGCTGAAAAGTCCAAAGCAAGGCCAGGGTCACAGAGGACTGTTCCACCCATTCAGGCCTCGGAATCGAACCAGAATTTATTTTGCCTATATTGAACCCACATAAGACTTATTGTTTGATCAAAATGCACCAGCATGCCTCATATGCCGTTAACCACACTACGTCCCACTTTACGCGAGTACATACACATATATATATATATATATATATATATATATATATATCTATATTATCAGATCAAAAACACTCGGGGTTTGACTGAATGACGAAAGGCGGGGAAACTAGTGTGCAAGATGTTAGCGAAGATATTGAGTCGCCGTTACAGTCGGCGTTGAAACAGCCGCGCTGTCAACGTTTAGCAACTTTCACGGCAGATAGACACTACAGTGACCCAGTTTGGAAAAGATAAACAGAAGACTTCAGAGACGGCGAAGGCATCGCGCGTCGTTGCGAATCCACCGTGGTGCCACTGGCGCCTCCCTGGGGAAGACGGGAGGAGGTTGAAAGCAGCCGAGGGAAATTAATTGGTGGGAAAAGACAAAAAAAAATAACCGATACACCATTTGAAGTGAATAGCAACCCGTGCTAGTCACGGTTACCAACGGATTATTCATCAGCAGACTTCAACAATCGTCAGTGTCTGGGTTCTAGAGAAACGGCCTCCATCTTCAATTCAAGGCACACACACTGCCAATCACCAAAGAGGTTGACCTTTAAATCAACAGTCACTGAAGACAGGAGGGTGGTGGCAGGGGGGGGGGGGGGGGGGGGAGTCGGGTGAAATGGAAGGGAAATTGCATAGAAGAGAATATAAAGGAAGTGATATGAGGAGAGAAAAAAACAGGAGAAAGAAACCAGAAGAAGAAGAGGGAGCAGGTGAGAAGAGGGAGCAGGTGAGAAGAGGAGCAGGTGAGAAGAGGAGCAGGTGAGAAGAGGGAGCAGGTGAGAAGAGGAGCAGGTGAGAAGAGGGAGCAGGTGAGAAGAGGAGCAGGTGAGAAGAGGAGCAGGTGAGAAGAGGAGCAGGTGAGAAGAGGAGCAGGTGAGAAGAGGGAGCAGGTGAGAAGAGGAGCAGGTGAGAAGAGGAGCAGGTGAGAAGAGGAGCAGGTGAGAAGAGGGAGCAGGTGAGAAGAGGAGCAGGTGAGAAGAGGGAGCAGGTGAGAAGAGGAGCAGGTGAGAAGAGGAGCAGGTGAGAAGAGGAGCAGGTGAGAAGAGGAGCAGGTGAGAAGAGGAGCAGGTGAGAAGAGGAGCAGGTGAGAAGAGGGAGCAGGTGAGAAGAGGGAGCAGGTGAGAAGAGGAGCAGGTGAGAAGAGGAGCAGGTGAGAAGAGGAGCAGGTGAGAAGAGGGAGCAGGTGAGAAGAGGAGCAGGTGAGAAGAGGGAGCAGGTGAGAAGAGGAGCAGGTGAGAAGAGGGAGCAGGTGAGAAGAGGAGCAGGTGAGAGGAGCAGGGAGAGGAGCAGGTGAGAAGAGGAGCAGGTGAGAAGAGGACAGGTGAGAAGAGGAGCAGGTGAGAAGAGGGAGCAGGTGAGAAGAGGGAGCAGGTGAGAAGAGGGAGCAGGTGAGAAGAGGGAGCAGGTGAGAAGAGGGAGCAGGTGAGAAGAGGAGCAGGTGAGAAGAGGAGCAGGTGAGAAGAGGAGCAGGTGAGAAGAGGGAGCAGGTGACATGAGAGCAGGGGGGGGGACATGGATGGAGCTTCTTTCTATGGAGAGGTTACTACTGCTGCTCCTCTGCCTCCTGTGATATCGGCATTAGGTGGAAGCTGATGCTGATGATGATTGGCATGAGGTGGCTGGATGACAATGGACTGAGGTGGGAAACCGTAATGGAACCCATAGTGAGGCACCGTGAGAGGGAGAGGGAGGGTGGAGGAGCACAGATACATCCAGAGAAGGCTGGGGAAGTGAAGATGGAGATAAAGAACACTTATACGAAGAGAGACACAGGGGCACACATACAAGAAAAGAAAAGAGGGCGATAGATGAATTACAATGCCTTTAAAGGGGGTCATATAATACTAATGGTCGTCGTCGTCCCCACCCCCCTGTCATAACTTGGGCCCCCCCCCCCCCCCCCCCAGTTTGGGAACCACTGTATGATACTAACGTGTGTGAGTGTCACACCAGGTAGTAGAATACGACCCCTTTTAAAAGGACTGAATATATGCTACCTTTTAGCACTGGTGCATCAGGTAATAAAGGATAGAGAGGGATAACACAAATAAAAAGTGTCATGGGGGTAACCACAGTGGTAAACACAGCAGTTTAATATAGCAAGGAGCAGGGGAGAAGCATTAAGTTGTCCACTTGGGAATGGTGGTATTCAAAAATAAATAGAATAATGCCAGCCATATCCTTTATTCTGTTTTTATGAGGCCTACTGTGATGTGTGGGAGGCTATCCAGGGACTATGCAAACAAACAAAAGGCCTTAATGACTCTCATCATCAGCGGTATTTTAAATAGTTATTTTAAATGAAGGGGAAGTAAATAACAAAGCAGTTTGTAAGTAAAGTGCCACTGTTACTATGGCAACACAGGGACCCGGAGCGGGAAACGGACCAGATGCAGAGACAAGAAGAAGAAGAAGGAGAAATGAACCGACTGAGAAAGATAAGTGAGGTGGACAGAGAGAGGACAGGTCAGGGGACCCTGGGTGGGGCTGCTCCATTTTAAATGAAACCACACACACACACACACACACACACACACACACACACACACACACACACACACACACACACACACACACACACACACACACACACACACACACACACACACACACACACACACACACACACACACACACACACACACACACACACACACACACACACACACACACACAGCACTGTTTCCACTTCAATGGCTCAGCCTGAAGGCAGATGACTGAATGAGATTACTAACAATAGCTGCCAATACAGCCTCATTCAGACAGGTGTGGTGGTGCTGTGTGCGTGTGTGTGTGTGTGTGTGTGTGTATTTATTGGTGGCAGTGTTTAACAAAAAAGCACAGCTAAAAACCAGACCACCAATCTTTAACATCAGTCTGTGTGTGTATGTGTGCGTGGGTGTGTGTGATTGACAGGTGGAGAAGCCGTGTCTCCATTTCCTGTTAAAGGAGCGAGCCGAGTGCGTGTGTCCGTGTCAAGGTGCGCCTGGTACACCCGTACCCGTGTATTAAAAAGTCCCTCCGTCATTCCCTGTTCCTCCACACCTCCAGGTGTTATTATCTGTCCATCACGCCCCACCCCGCCTCCTGCCTCCCGGCCTCGCTTTCACTCTCACGCGTCACTCTCCTCCTTCATTTCCTGTCGTCACCCCCATCCTGCCTCTCTGCCTCTGGGAGTCGTCGTCGTCCTCCCATGACGCCTACTGGAGCCACATCGCTGCCCCCTTCGTTACAGGTTTTGTTTTCCGATGACTCGGATCAAGATGGATCCGAGCAATGGATCCTGGGCTGCACCCGACTCGTACTCTACAACCAATTATGTGGGGGTCTTAATCTGGAGGATTAAATCCCCTTTATTGGTCACATACATGTAAACACATTAAAAGTTGAAAAGTATAAGAGTATCTCTGCATTTAACCCATCCTAGAATAAGGAGCAGTGGGCAAGTATTGTATATACAGCTGCCCGGGGGGGGGGGGAGGGGGGAGCAGTGTGTAGGGGGTCTGGTGCCTTGCTCAAGGGCACCTTGGCAGTGCCCAGGAGGCGAACAGTACTCATTCGGTACTTGGGCTGTTTTTTTCGGGGACTTGAGGGAACGACGACCCTCCGGTTCCCAAGCCAAGGCCCGGCAGACTGAGCTAGTGCTGCCAAGTGTGCTCTCTGAAATGTTGTCTTGCCTTTCTTTCCTCTCGTCATTTATCCATGTGGAGCAGGCAGGTCACACACACACACACACACGCACACGCACACGCACACACACACAGTATAGCTCAGGAGGTACCAACAACCGGAAGGTTGCTGATTCGATCCCCGCCTCCTCCTAGCAAAAACTGTCGAGGTGTCCTTGAGCAAGACACCCTAACTGCTCCTGACGTGCATCGGTGGTTGAATGTGTGTGTGAATGGGTGAATGGGTGTGTGAATGGGTGAATGTGAGGCATGACATGTAAAGCGCTTTGAGTGGCCGCATTGCTTAGAAAAGCGCTATATAAATGCAGTCCATTTACACGACAAATATGACATATGGTGTTGGCTGTAGCACAGATGAAGATGTATATGTTGGAATAAGCGGGAGTTGTAAATATATATTGAGCTATAATCTCAGACATACACTTGCGCTGGCTGTGTTAATAATAATAATAATAATAATAATAATAACAACCATAGGCGGATGACGAGACAATGGGGCCTTGCTCACAGTGTCTAAGCTGCAGGATATTACTACTTCTCTATGGATAGTTACCTAGAGGTAGTAGAGCTAGTAGCCTTTTTGTTTGTGTATTAATTCCTAAATATTGCAGAACCTTACTATCCCTAACCAAACTTTAGCTTACGTATATAAAAAAACCACATTTGGATAGAGCCTACACATTGATTAGATTTGAAGACCAACAACAGCCCTGCTGTTGTGCATCTTCTCATCTGTTGAGAGGACTTTAAGCTTGGGTCTGGATCCCGAGGCTGAGCCGTCTTGGGAAGTCTTTGAATCCATAACAAATGATCTTTCATTCAGCCAGTCCTCAGAGCCATATATATTAGCCTAGCGATTCATCCAACAAATGCTTAGCGATGAGCTGCAGTTAGCGGAAGAGGACAAACATTGTTCAAAACATTGTTGTTGCACTTGTAGAAACAAGTATGGCTCTGAGACGGCCCGGTGCTCTGTCTGTTATCTGGAGTCACGCTAACCTTTGGTTTGTGTACCTGTATCCATGCCGACCGGTGGACTGATTATCATCATCGGATTTCACTTTCCCGCAAAAATACTTTATGGTCGAATAAATCTGCTAAAACGGCCCTGACACAGACACACACGCGCACATGCACACACACTTTTGAGGAAAATGTGCTGAATTGGCTCAATTGTGTGATCCTAGCAGTTAGCTGGTAGAAGCAGCATGGGTCCAATATTCAAGTCTAGCCAGAGGGATGCACAGAGGCAGATGGAGAAGCAATTAAAAACACAGCTACCGCCACAGCAGGAACACAGCCACAAACGGATGTGTGTGTATGTGTATGTGTGTGTGTGTGTGTGTGCGCGTGTGTGTGTATGCAATTTGTGGCATAGGGGTTCCTGGCACTCCCAAGAATTTTTTGAGACAATCTACAATTAGTATTATGTTTGCATTGAAAGAAAATGAGAAATAAAAAAAATAGAGAGAAAACATGAGTGTGTGTGTGCGTGTTACCTGTGTGCGTGCGTGTGCATTTGTGCGTGTGCGTGTGCGTGTGTGTGTGTGTTTTACCTGTGTGTCCGTGTAGTGGGGAGTGTGGTCTGGGCAGGGTTGGAGAGGTGCTGGAAGTCACAATCAGACTCTTCCTGTTGCTGTTCCTGCAGCTGTGGGAGCAGAAGGTACAACAACATCACCCAACGGAGCAGACTCAGCCGTGCGGTTAACCTTTACATACATACGGCTGGAGGACATAAGACAGCCGTTTGGAACAGCATTACACAGCCTCCAAGGAGCTCTCTGCAATGAACCGGGAGCACACACAGACCCCCGTAAGCTACCGGTGGACAGACACGTTCTGATGGTAAGACCGCACTATTTCTTTCCAACACGGCTTGATGCTAAAAGCACAGGGTTATGTACACTGCAACAATCACACTCAAACTCAGTCGGATACTAGCTTATTCGTTCCGTTTTTCCGTCGAGCTTTACTCACTGTAGAATTTCATGACAATAATAAGAACCCACAAGTGTTTCAACAGACTAATGAGACAAAAATGATTATTATTTATTTTAATAGTCTAAGGATAATGTGTGTGTGCGTGACCCTGATTTGTGTGTGGGTGTGTGTGTGGGTGTGTGTGTGCGTGCAGTGACCCTGATTTGTGTGTGTGTGTGCGTGTGTGTTTTAGTTTTGGTCATTGTTGTTTACAAAGTTAATACGAAATACAGTGTGGTTTTTATTTGTAATTTTTCTTTTTTGGGGGTGGTCTAGAACAGGGGTTCCCAACCTTTTTTGTGCCACGGACCGGCAGATACATGAAAAAAATCTCGCGGACCGGTTGTCAAAGTGTGTGTCAACACACACCCCTAACAAAACGGCAGGGCTCGATTTCAGTATAAACGCGCATGTAAACGGAGCACCCGTAAAAAAAACCCCGGCTCGTTCGCGACCACTAGCGCGTAGTCTCTTTAGTAGCGCGTGCAACTGAAAGTCTCTCGTTATGCCGCCGATATATATTTAATCTATATATATATATTATACCGCCCATGTATACCGCTATATAATCTATATATATATATATATATAGATTATACTATATATATAATCTCTATATATAGATTATACCGCCCGCCGTTCACCTATACTCAAATTATTTGAGTCAAATATGATGATAAACACACAGCTGTTTCGCGGCCCGGCAGTAACACCTCCATGGCCCGGTACCGGTCCGCGACCCGGCGGTTGGGAACCCCTGGTCTAGAAGGTCAAAACACAACCACTAATGAGAATACAAATCCCCAATACAATACAGCCCCGCAAAACCACAACAACAACACAATAACTCAATCAATGAACATTGTTTTCATATTAGGGGTGCATGACTTTACATTGGACAGAGTGAATTTGTATGTGTGGGGGATGGATTATTCATATAAATCGTTGTGTTTTGCACATCCACACCACCATACATTACTGCTGCAGTTTTATTATCAAAACTAGGCTTTACACCTCCAATTCTCCATTACACTCATTCTATTCATGTCTAGACTCACTCAAGCCTCCTCAGGTTCTGACCTTATGTGGACTTCATTTCAAGTCAACTGGGCCAACGGCTTCAGAGATATGGCTTAAAAAACTACATATACAGAGATCCCCGGGTCAAGTAACATTTATTCAGGCTTGATTTGAGGTCAATCTGATAAACAGTTCCAGAGGTATGGCTGAACATGTGATTATTTGGCAGCATTAAACTGTACCTAAAATGAGGAAGTCTATGAGGAAGTCGAGGAACTGTATTCCGGGGATATTATAATAATAATAATAATAATAATAATAATAGGTGGCCTGGTAGAGATTGTGAGATTCAGACGATGTGAGAATTGGTATCGCCCACTCTCCACATGCACACATGTACAGCCAGGCATCCACACAAGGAATCCCTACAGAGGAATCGTGCAAAGAGGAAAAAAGCAGCAATCACAGTTTCAGATGAACCAGGGCAGAGAAGACAGAGAGAGCTGCATGGCCCTGAAGACGGAGGAGCCACCAGAGACCAGATCACACCACAGCCATCAGTCAGCTGTGCTTAATGCCTACATGCTATCAAGCAGCAGAATGCCCCCACACATTGTTCTCTCTGTCTGACACACACAGAGCGCCAGCAGGTATTTCTGGTTGATGTGTGTGTGTGTGTGTGTGTGTGTGTGTGTGTGTGTGTGTGTGTGTGTGTGTGTGTGTGTGTGTGTGTGTGTGTGTGTGTGTGAATAGCTAATGTAGCAGCGCCTCTGCTGTGAGTCCACAGGGGTGGGGGGGGAGCCAGGGCTCTTCTCTTCTGTCAGCCACTCGGACAAGCTGTGGTTAAGCTGTCTCCATGGTGACACGCACACACACACACGTCGCAGCTCTCTCTCTATAGTGTACATAGAGTATTAGACACAAACCTCTCGTTGTTTAACCCCAATAAGCTCCACTATCTCTTCCTACTTCTTATCTGGCCGGCTTTTCCCCTCGCGCTACGCCTGTGGCCGCTTGCTCCACCCAGTGACCTCATCACTGAGGTGCCACACACACACACACACACACACACACACACACACACACACACACACACACACACACACACACACACACACACACACACACACACACACACACACACACACACACACACACACACACACACACACACACACACACACACACACACACACACACACACACACACACACACACACACACACACACACACACAGTAACAGTGTGTGTACCGTCAGCAGCAATGCCAGCGTCACCTGTACCACTTTCAGGTTAAGGCTGGACAATATGTCCATATGATATCAATAACGTGATACTAGATATGGTCTAGGATTTTGGATATGGTCACAGCGTGATGTGTCGTCTTTTCCTGGGTTTTTCTAAGGCTGCATTTCAGTAAAGCGATGTGATTTTTTTTCTTCTAACAGACCATTCTAGCTGTTATATTTAGCCTTTATCCATTTAGTCATCATATCCACATACAGTAGATATGTGATTATTGAACCAACATCTCCAATCGTCGACGCTGCATCAACCCAAAGATATGTTGATATTATATGACTTTTCCCATACAGCCCAGCCTTAGTTCACAGACGTGGATGTGTGTTCATCAATAGGCACAAAGAGATGAAGTGTTATATCACAGACGTTGATGTGTGTTCCTCATAGGCACAAAGAGATGAAGTGTTATATCACAGACGTTGATGTGTGTTCCTCATAGGCACAAAGAGATGAAGTGTTATATCACAGACGTTGATGTGTTCATCAATAGGCACAAAGAGATGAAGTGTCATATCACAGACGTTGATGTGTTGTTCATCAATAGGCACAAAGAGATGAAGTGTCATATCACAGACGTTGATGTGTTGTTCATCAATAGGCACAAAGAGATGAAGTGTTAGATTGCCTGCGGCAGCACACTTACCTGTAAGGGCAATTAAACGATGAGAGGGTGTGTGTGTGTGTGTGTGTGTGTGTGTGTGTGTTTACCCTTACAGACAATAAGTGTGGTTTCTTCTTCTAGTTTACTCTCTCCCGCTCCGTCTGTCTGTCTGACCTTTTCATTTTCTCTTTTGAAGCCTTGTCTTAAAAAGAAAACCTCCCTCCGGCTGGAGTCTGGACACCTTTCAACCGATGGCGTATCCTAACGTATCCGTGGGCGAGGATCGAATGTCATCGAAAGAGACAGGTGAGAAAGAGACCAGAATACCCCGAATACCAGATGGATTGGAACACGTGGAGATGTCCAGTTTGAGGGTATTTTAGCCTAGTGTGGCAGACACACCTTTAGGAGGCAGACCTTGAAGTCAAGCATGAGTCTCTCATTGTGTTGTGTTTGTGGGCATTGTGTGTGTGTGTGTGTGTGTGTGTGTGTGTGTGTGTGTGTGTGTGTGTGTGTGTGTGTGTGTGTGTGAGTTAGTGGAATACAGTGAAGCTTTTTAGAGACTAGTACTAGTAGGCAATCGTCGTGCCAAGTAATTCATCAAACAGAGGTGCGCTGAGGCCACACACTTCAACAGATGGTAGGAGACTGGTCATTATGGCATGCATCCACGTGTGTGTGTGTGTGTGTGTGTGTGTGTGTGTGTGTGTGTGTGTGTGTGTGTGTGTGTGTGTGTGTGTGTGTGTGTGTGTGTGTGTGTGTGTGTGTATAAACTAGCATGAAGTCACCCACATGCAGGGGATGGAGAGCCCCAGCGAGGCTGATAAGTATAATGAGTAATCAGTTGGGCCGGATCGACTGCGGGTCCAAGTCGTTTCTCGAGCAAAACAAAACCTGATGGGATGAGCCCAGGGTTTTCGGGGGCCTGCCAAAAACCACATCGTTATGTTTGGAGGGCAGATGTGATGGGCCAATTACCAGCGCACACACATGCTGTTAGCCCAGAAACACCTGCAAGCACTGGGGGCATGGGGACTTTTATATGCATGTTTGTCTCTCTCTCTGCACCTTGAGCACACACACACACACACACACACACACACAACGTGCATCTGCACGCACCAGACACAGACACAGACACACACACACACACACTCTGTTCCCCAAACGCAAGACAGTGAGTTTCTTTAGCGATTTGGCATCATTACAGAATCCGCTTCCAACTTCCCTCATATAGAGACTTGAACCTTTATCACCCCGTGGGTTGGGCAGTGTTAACAAAAGGAGAGAGGGGGCGGGGCTTGGCGAGGGCAGAGCCCTCATCAGCCCATCGGTGCGTTGGAGTGGATCAGTATGGACACTGGTTCTTCCTGTCTGTGGGTGAAACGGAACCAAAACAGCAGGAGGGAGAGTTTGAGAAGAAGATTGCCCTCTTCTCACCAGCTGCCTCCGTGCTGCAAGGAGAATACACTTTCCCAGGCAGCCACACACACACACACACTAATAACCGTGTGTCTGCAAGGAAATGGAGGAGCTAAATTGCCCCAACGACCGTCATTACCCCAGCTATTGCATTGATCAGTATAGCAAGACCTTGTGTTCTGGGCTCTGGGCTCCAGACTAACACCAGTCATGGCATTTTACTCTGTACAACTTTAAATGCAAAAGTGTGTTTAACAATGGCCTTTTAAAAAATAAACAATGGTTGTTATGTCAACCATATGCTTAGATGGAACAAATAAATGGAACAAATATAATTACTAATACTCATGTGTTTTAAAGACCATAGATAAATGTCAACTATTACTTTGCCATATTTCATATTATCGTTATATAATTGTCGACCACAAAATAGCTTCAAGGGGGGTTGAAACCAGGTCAAATAACAAAGCAACATGCCTTCACAGGACTTTGACAAAGAGAGAGCAGGCGTGTGTGTGCAGGAACCTTCGACAATGCCCTCGGTGATGAGATGTCAGGAAGCTAGGCTTGTAATCAAACCGCAGTACAGATTGAATGGCTGTTCTGTGTGATGGGTCTGTGTTTGTGTTGACAGGAAGGAAAAGCAGTGACTTTGCAGGAAGCAAATTATGTTTATAAGCCTTCTCTCTCTCTCTCTCTCACAAACACACACAGGCGGGTGCATGCATAGGTGACACAGATAAGGGTGGTACATGGAGCAGACAATAAGTTGCATTATAATATTGGCCAAGTTAACCTACTGTAGTGCGCACACGCACACACACACACACACACACACACACACACACACACACACACACACACACACACACACACACACACACACACACACACACACACACACACACACACACACACACACACACACACACACACACACACACCATAATGCAGGAGTGAGAATTATAGCCACAGGAATAAATATTGTGTCACAAAACACATAAAAAAAACACACCTGCACTTCCCACGTCTGCTCAACAACACATGGTGAAATACGAGTAGCAGCAAGAAGTCCTCTTTACATCAACCCCACAAATGGTCGGGACATGTTGCCATGTTCTACATGCTGTGGGAAATAAGTGAATTCACTATGGCTTTGAGTGTCAGATATGTCCAAACAAAATGACAGCTGTGATTACGAGATGTTATTACACACACGTTTCTTCTTTGTCGCTTAAGAGAATTCACCCATTATGAACAAGTAGACTCTTTTTGGGGCCGAGGTGAATTTTGCAGCACTTAACTTTGATAAGTAACCAATCAATTGGGTAGACTTTAGAACACATTAATGTGCGATGAATCTCAGATCCAGGCGTTTGACAACGCTATAGTTGAACTTCTGGAGGGAGAAGCACAGAGTCTGGGCCCCAAAACCAGAAAGTAACCCAGTGGATTCCTGTTTGGTTATGGATAATATTCTTCCGAAAGATAAACTCATTCACAAGTGGCAAGACGGAGGTTTCAGAAGACGATTTAAACAAATGTATCTCTACAGTGCAGTGTCCAGTCTACTACTCAGGTTTGATTTAAAACCTCGGGGTTTCCTACACATAAACTTTCCTTTTATTATATTATAGCATATTACAGTTATATTAACGGTCGACCAAGAATATTTCGTAAAAAATAAAAAATAAAGTTAAAATAAATAAAAAGTTTGTTCCCGTTCGCTCTGCTATCGCGTGAAGGCTCAGCTGTATGGATTAGCATCGGTACACCGCCGTAAAAGTTCATGATACGATTGACCGATCAAAAAAGTGTGCACCTGATACAATTTGGAATGAAGTTGAGATGCATCTTTTCTAAAATCTTGCATGGGTTTAAATATAGGTTTATTTATACATCGCTAAAAACGTCCGGTATTCGGCTTGAGCTTCCTTTCGGTGGCTTTAGTTCCACCCAAACCACGCCCCCACCCCTCCTACCGCCACAAGTCTATTTCAGATATGTGGGAAACACCGAACCTTTAGACACTTCTATCTAAGAACGTCGAAATCTGGAGGATTTGAATCATCTTTATTGGCCACATACATGTACACACACTCACAGTGAAATGTGTTTCTCTGCATTTAACCCATCCTAGTATTAGGTGCAGTGGGCAGCTATTGTATATACAGCTGCCCCCCGGGGAGCAGTGTAGGGGTCTGGTGCCTTGCTCAAGGGCACCACGGCAGTGCCCAGGGGTTTTCGGGGACTTGAACCGGTGACCTTCCGTTCCCAAGCCAAGTCCCAACTGACTGAGGTACTGCCGCACTACCGTTGGTTGGTTGGATAGGGAATTAAAGTGTATCTCCCCACCTGCTAGGAAAAAGTTGTATTTAACCAGTACTGGCTGGAGTTTGTTTGCGTGTTGGCCGATGGCCGAGGAGGGACACGGACAATGGGAAGACCATACTAGTGTTTTTAGTCATCGGCCCTCTTCTGGATCTGAACCTTCATGGTTAGAACCACGTTTTTTGCTGCGGTTCTGCCGGTCACAGCGTGTTTCCAGTGGAGACCCATTCCATGCAACGTGTGTCTACAGAGCCTGGCCCCCGGCAACATAATTGGTAAAACAGAGACGTGTTAAGACCTGTGCAGCGTGTGTGTAGCGCTTGGTAGCACTGGCACCGCTCCACCTACACGCCTCTCTGGGTGACACACCGTCTCCATCATACTCAATCAAGTATCATTTGGAGTTAAATAACACCATATACTTTAGAATTAATAATTTAATGACAGAATAAGTCTTGTATTTTCTAAACTGCCATTCTGTGTCATAAGTAACCACTTATATTCATCCGAGTATCACGACATATTAAATAATGACCTCAGTGCACAGAGACACCTACAGAAAGGGGTGGGAGACGGGAGCAGCAAGCTGTGTGTGTGGCAACCACCACCCATTGTTACTTAGCAGGAAGAAAATTGATACTTGAATTACCTCTCTCTCTCTCTCTCTCTCTCTCTCTCTCTCTCTCTCTCTCTCTCTCTCTCTCTCCTCTCTCTCTCTCTCTCTCTCTCTCTCTCTCTCTCTCTCTCTCTCTCTCTCTCTCTCTCTCTCTCTCTCTCTCTCTCTCTCTCTCTCTCTCTCTCTCTCTCTCTCTCTCTCTCTCTCTCTCTCTCTCTCTCTCTCTCTCTCTCTCTCTCTCCCTTGCTGATTACCAAGGGGACAACGAGAGAGAGGAGGGAGGGGGGTGTGAGTGTTGACACACATTTTGAAATGCCACAAACCTGCACAATCTGGCCAGCAAGGCATGGTGATCAAGGCATATGTTTTAACAGACCCAAGGAGGAGTGGCTAACATGACCGTCTCTCATAGACACGCATGTGTCCTCCGCAAACTCATGTGACACAGTCACAGAGACAAATGTATAGTCGGGCGACCTTCATGTAAGCTCCCACAGAACAACCAGAGGAGTGAACCAAGAGTGAACCAGAGTGACAAGACTCAGGGCAGAAAGACAATATATATTGAGAGAGAGAGAGAGAGAGAGAGAGAGAGAGAGAGAGAGAGAGAGAGAGAGAGAGAGAGAGAGAGAGAAACACACACAGAGGCATATAGAGAGAAAGCCTTGCTGAAAACATACAAGCCATATAAATAAGAAAAGTAGTCATTAAAAAGGAATAGGAGATTAAAGGCGGTCAACACAAGCAGGCAGGTGGCATGTTGCAAAAATGACAAACAAATAGCAATCAATAGCGAGAGAGAGAGAGAGAAAGAAAGACCGAGAGAGAAACGGCGAGAGTGAGAGTGAGAGAGAGCGAGAGCGAGAGTGAGAGCGAGAGAAAAAGAGCGAGAGCGAGACAGAAGGAGGATGAGAGCGAGACGGAAGGCAGGAAGAGAGACAGAGAGAGAACAAACATAAAGCGCGTGGCTCTACCTGTTGGAGCGCCGTAGCCTGCTCCTCTCGGGCAGGGAGAGATTGGAGAGCAGCGTCCAGAAGGACTCAGACATGCTGAAGCCCTGGCCAGAGTGACACCAGCCGCCACCACCACCACCACTGGGCTCCACAACACCAGCACACAGGCGGAGGGGAGGGAGAGCACCAGGGGGAGGGATCAGCAGAGAGGGGAAGGGAGGGGAGGATGAGGCAGCACGCGCCAGCCAGCATACAGAGGCTAGCTCCCACCTGTCACATAGGCTGTTACGTGGTGGATGTGAGCACAGCCGGCTTGTCGGCTCTGCGCCCTCCCTCCCTCTCTGCACCCCCCCTCCCTCTGCACCCCCCCTCCCTCTCTCTTTCGCCCCCCACCCCGTCTTTCTATCCCCCTTTCCCGCTCTCTCTCTTTCCGTCACACTCCAACTCTATAGCGCTGCCACTGCTATATTAGCCACTCCTCTGTTCTCCTGTCTGTCTGTCTTGCCACGACATAACATAACATAACATTACATTACAGTCATTAAGCAGACACTTTTGTCCAAAGCAACTTACAATAGTACAATAGGCAAGAGAACAACTGTTCACCATAAGTCAAGAGTGCATTTCATTGATAACAAGTCTCCAAGAACTGATCCACTGATCCAGGTAAAAGTACAATGAGTTGGCAAACAATACCTAACTAACTAACTAAGTGATAAGAGGACGTGCTAGGAGGAAGGATCTGGGTAGTGTTTCCTGAAGAGGTGAGAGAGAGAACATAGACGGATAGTGGTAAGGAGAGGGGGTTAGAGAAAGAGTGAGGGTGGATAGCTGTAAGGAGAGAAGTAATAGAATCGTGGCCATTAGATGGTGTCATTGGTCACAATGGCAGTCCCTTACTGACCAAACCAGAGCACCTGAACCTAACCACACGTTAAGTGAGCGAGAGCGAGAGCGAGACTTGCTGAAAACATACAAGCTTTGTTAATCTAAGAAAAGCAGTCAGTAATAAGGAAATAAAGACTAAAGAGGGAATAAAAACACATTCAAAACAACACGCAAGGAGCATTTTGTACACGTAAAGTAGGCAATCAAATGAGCCCCTTCAGCTATGGTAAATGCTTCTTGTAAGCATTGGATATATATACGTTAGTAGGGGAACAACCTAAGATAACGCTTTGCTGGATTTAAATAGACCAAAACGGATCTCTGTGTGTGCTTTTACTGCTATGCGTGTTAACTGACCAGGCTGCACCTCACAGAGACGGGTGAGGGCAGGGATGTGCGTGTGTGTGTGTGTTTCTCTCACTGTGTGTGTGTGTGTGTGTGTTTGTCTGTGTGTGTGTGTGTTGTGTCCTGTGTGTGTGTGTGTTTCTCTCACTGTGTGTGTGTGTTTCTCTCACGTGTGTGTGTGTGTGTGTGTGTGTGTGTTCTCTCATGTGTGTGTGTGTGTGTGTGTGTGTGTGTGCGCGCGTGTGTTG
>CM051004.1:23356500-23436500 GCA_027704905.1 Muraenolepis orangiensis
CACCGTGTCCCACCCAGAGCTGTGCTTATCAGCAGTTGGAAACAAGCCAGTGTCCTTGCACACTCTTACACACACAGTATAAATAGGCTTTCATCCATTTATACCAGGGTGCTCAGCTGTTCTAGAGCACTGCTCCACACACACACACACACACACACACACACACACACACACACACACACACACACACACACACACACACACACACACACACACACACACACACACACACACACACACACACACACACACACACACACACACACACACACACACACACACACACACACACACACCTTTGAACTTTGGCTTTTAACCCTTTACTGGAAGCTGTCTTAATTGGGATTAGCAGCTGCTGTACAATGGCAAAGAGCACAGTCAGACAGTACACGTCAACTAAGCTGTAGACTGCGTCATGCTCATTCTAATGCTTAATCACACAAAACAACGTATTAAGGGTTCAAGCCATACCCATTTTCCTCCTTGAGCATTGAGTTCTGCAAATTCTGCTTTTGGTGTGGCTTTCTTGGGCACGTTTCATTAAAAGCCCTATTTTCCGGCTAGAAAATACTATTGGTTAAAATTATTGATTTGATTTGATGGTTGGTCCCCAATAAAGTCAAATAAGGACACAGCTTCAATAGCTTTCCAATAGTTATCATTGGTTGACAAACAAACAAATAAAAGGTCATATGCTGTCATGTTGTTCCTTTGACTTGCAGAGAAGGACAATACAGAAACTAAACTATTCATACAACTTTCAGATAAGAATCACATCCTTATATCCTTTCAAATGTAATGAAATTAGGAAAAAGTATGTTCATGAGGCACGTGCACGTGTGTGTGTGTGTGTGCGTGAGAGCTAAAAAGACCAGCCATGGGACTGAAACAACAAGGCGGGAGTGGGAGTAACCACACCATACTGTCTGTAAGGGTAAACACACACACACACACACACACACACACACACACACACACACTCACTCACCCTCTTACCGTCAGGCAGGTTTATAGGCGCCTACAGGTAAAAACATCCATAACCAGCTCTGGTTAACATTCTTCCCAGAGAGCAAACCACAGCATTAGCCCTCAGCTCAACTGGTTACACTCGTAAAGCATGGATCTGTCTGTGTGTGTGTGTGTGCCTGTGCGTGTGGTGTGCGTGTGTGTGGTGTCCCAGGCTGCTAGCAGGCAGAGCAGAGCATCTCCCAGGGCAGAGGTCGCCAGGTAACAATAAGATGTGGTGGACCGAACTCTACTGGGCAGCCGGAGACACGCTTGACGCTCTGTGACCCACATCAGCTCCTTGCTTCAGACAGGCACTCAAGGACCGCCCGACCGCAGCTCTCCCGCGAAGAAGCACCGACTAAGACTCCACTGGAGACATCGCAACTCAGAACCCTTTTTTTTTTTTAAACCCTGGCGGTAACATGTTTGCTGAAAGCGTATTTGATTTCGTATTTGATCGTATTATTTACTCTCTACCTTGATCAATATTAACAAACGATTAGACATGATTAAAGGGTGAGCGTTGCCTCGAGCTGTTGGATCGCCCGGATACGAGTTAGCCTTTGGATAATACATATCACATATCAACGTCTGTCAGAAATAAAGAGCTCATCATTATTAATATCATCATCATAATATCATCGTCCATTAGAGCCGTCAATCAAATGAGTAAAACAACCACCTCAGTCTGAGAACACGCCTCACACACACAACATAACACTCACTGTGTGTGTCCGCGCTCGGTTCATTGCAGTTCTCAGTGTTAGGCTTGTTATACCATTTCACAGATAGGACCACCGTCAAGACGCACAAGACATAAGGGAGGATGTGTACTTACAAACTGCCCCGTCGAGGAAGGCTCAGCTCCTTCTGAAACGAGACAAGAAGACAAACAGAAGATATTTAGGGTGACTTTGGGCTTAATGAAGGGGATTCATTCCACACATTTCAATTGCTCACGGATCCCAATGGGCTGGTGTCACAAAATGTAATACCACCACATCACCAGCTGGTGTCACTGTGTCACAAGTTCAACTATGTATGCATCTTGTTGTATCATGGGTGGGTGAATCTTTTCCAGGAAAAACGGAAAATTCCCCTGCTTTAAGTACATTATTTTGGAACAGTTACGAGTGGTGATTAATCTTGTCACCATGGTGAATTCACGAGGGCCTAAGGATAATTTGTTTCATTCCATTACAACATGATGTTTGCGTGCGCAGTTCCACGAGCAACCACAAAGGGGTGCAGGCGTGTTGCGTCATCCCTTTAGAAAGAAGAACTGAAAGAGAAACAACAGGCAGATTTTTTTCGGGGTTCCTACTAGTGGGCTGCGGACGCATAATGAGTATGGGCCATTATGTGGCTGACCCCTCTTATGTTAGCTAATGTGTATCAGCCAAGTGCTGGAGTGTGTGTGTGAGTGTGTTGGTGTGTGTGTGTGTGCGTGTGTGTGTACGTGCGTGCGTGAGTATGCATTTGATAATGCCTGTTTGCAAGGACCACTGTTGACACCCAAAAAAACAAATAAAACAAATTTAAATAGACGAAATACACTACACCACATTCATGCTGCAAAGAGCTGCTTCATTAGCCACATTGGGAGTTCTATTAGTGGGTGTTTTTCATTAAAAAAACAATTCAAGCTGCGCTCTACACCATAAGGCAGAACAGCACACTACTAGACCACATAGCAGACCACCAGAGATGTGGAAGGGGAGAGCACACGACATGGAACCCTCTTAATGTCACACAAAGCAACGTACATCACATGCACACATATACAATCATTACACAGATTGTACAGGTTCTCTCCTCTTCCCTCTCTCAACCCATCACCTCTTTCTCCTCACCCCTTCCTTCCTTCCCTCTCCCTCATGTGTCCTCCACCTCCTCCTCCTCCATGTGTTTCTCTCCCTCCATTTGTACTGCAGATAAGCTAATGGACATAATGGAGTTAGGAGCCTAGTGGGGGGGTGAAAGTGACTGTTTTGCAGAGGCCAGCAGGGTAATGGGCAAAGCAGCGTGTGGCGAGTGTGTAGAAGTGTGTGCACGTGTGTGTGTGTGTGTGCAAGCGTGTGTGTGTTTGTGTGCAAGCGTGTGTGCAAGCGTGTGTGCAGGTGTGTGTGCAAGCGTGTGCGTGTGCGTGTTTCGAGCTATATTTACACACATCACAGCCTGCATAATTTTCCAGTCAGAGTCCCATGAACAAGACTAATGCAATCACAGAGATAGAGAAAACTAGCGTGTGCCTGCTTGTATAATGTGTGTGTGTGTGCGCATGTGTTTGTCTAAGTACTTCTGGGAAGATATTAAATATACATACATATATATATACATACATATATATACACATACATATAATCTCACACACACACACACACACACACACACACACACACACACACACACACACACACACACACACACACACACACACACACACACACACACACACACACACACACACACACACACACACACACACACACACACACACACACACACACACACACACACACACACACACACACACGTGTGTCACTGAGATGGATGATGCGCACACACTGATCCAGATAGCAGTGTAGGACAGAGGGGAGGCTAATGGTATTATCCCTATAACCAGATGCAGGCCTGCGCTGCAGGCACAGGAAATGGCGTGTATCACAGCAGGGGCCAATGGGTACCTTATCCCTCATTCTATTTCCCCTCTTCTTCCTCCTCCCTTGTGCCTGTAATCCACTTTAAGCAGCCACAGACATGCAAGGAGGAAACAGCCAGGGGAACCAGCCATACGACAGAGAGAGGTAATTCAGTCATGGCTGGTTTGTGTGCATTTGATACCCCACCCCCCCCCCCTCAAACCCATCCATGCCCTAAAAGCCATGCAAAGTCAAACCGATTAATGCTTCTCAACTTGAGTTGACTTCAAAGTGTGTGTGTGTGACACGTGTGTGTGTGTGTGACACGTGTGTGTGTGCGACACGTGTGTGTGTGCGTGTGTGTGTGTGAGACGTGTGTGTGTGTGAGACATGTGCGTGTGAGACGTGTTTGTGTGTGTGTGCGTGTGTGCGTGTGTGTGTGTGTGTGTGACGTGTTTGTGTGAGACGTGTGTGTGCGTGTGTGAGACGTGTTTGTGTGTGTGCGTGACGTGTTTGTGTGAGACGTGTGTGTGCGTGTGTGAGACGAGAAAGAGAGAGAGACATGGTGCCCTTCCAAGACACAGCATGCATGATGGTTAAAGAACTCCAAGGCCAACGTTATCCATGGTAAAAAGAAAACTAATATAACGTCTTCGATTTCAACATTAGAGATGGCAAAAGTGTGCCACTTTGAATTTCCAATGTTGTCAAAAGAGACACACAGAGGAAGCAGGTTATTATGGTGGTAATTGTTAACGACTGCTGTCCAGCGAGCCGTGGTCATCTAAACGATCCCCCGGTTGGGTGTGTAGCTCATGTAGTCATTTCAGCATCTGACAGAATTGGCGGTAAAAGCTGTTTATGTTAGCCTCCTCGTATATCCGCTTAGCAGCAGGGCATGAGCAAATTACTAAAGCTCAGCATGGAGCTACATTGGCCTGGTGTCAGTGTGTGTGTGTGTGTGTGTGTACAATTGCTACAAGGCTAGGGCTGAACAATATGGTACAAATAGTAATAATAATTTATAAAATACTAATAATAATAATAATCATATTAAGATTATTTTTGACAGATATTGTGATGATTCACCCTTAGTGGGAATGACCATAAATTGGATTTTATGATTTGATTTTTAAAATAAATGATGTGACAGTTGTTTGGGTCTGTATCAAACAAACATGTTTACACATTTTTCCCTTGTCGAAAAATTCATCTCCTGCCATTTGGATATTGCAGTCGGCCTTTCTATGATTTGGATAATATTTCAATGAATTATTCAGCTCTTTATTGCAAAACCCACACAGCGACATTGGATAACATTGATGTACAAGGCCCACGCTAAATCCACGATGCTCATTTGAATCCTTGAATTTGTCACTCCTGCCCACAATGCCATTCATGTTGCTACTGCGATCGTTGATATCGGTTTGTCAGCTGCCTAATGTGTATTTCAATCATGTCCCTACGACAGTAACATAATAAATGGAGCAGGCCTGCTGTGTACCAAACATCAGGCAGTGATGTGATTACAGAAATGGACAGAGGAAAAAGCCAGGATGAGTTAGAACACCAGGTAGAGGTGAGCAAGGAAGCATGCGTGTGTGCGTGCGTGCGTGTGTCTTCTTGTGTGTGTGTGTGTGTGTGTGCGCGTCTTCTTGTGTGCGTGTGTGTGCGTGCGTGCGTGTGCGTGTGTGTGTGTGTGGTGTGTGCGTGTGTGTGACAGCTGTGGCTGAGATCCATGCCCTCTGTGCCCAGTCTAGTCCCTGCAGCACTGTGCCAAATTTGTGATTGGCAGAATTGGGGAGGCGGTGCCAGGTACTGAGGTACCACACACACACACACACTCACCCACAATACAATCATAAATATAGCAGCTCGCATTGGGAACAAAGGAAGGCCTCAGTGAAGGACAGGCGACAGATGAGACACAAGGACACACTGTTCAGTGGAGTTGGTGTTGAGAAGAGAAGGACAGGCCCTTTGACACACACACACACAAATAAATACAAACTGGCAGGTGTGGAGTAAATAACAGAAAGAGTGTGACGTGTGAAGAATCCATCAAAACCACCCACAATTCAGGTCACATATATTTGGGATGGGGTGCATGTGTGTGTGTGTGTGTGTGCGTGCGTGTGTGCGTGCGCGGAGACCTCTGTCGGACACCGAACAGAGCTAATTCAATTCGCTGCACCAAAGCAACAATAGCACTGGATCAGCTGTGCTTTCATGTTTCTGTGGCTCAACTTGCTACTTCCAATTTCCCTTAATATTTATAGTGTGTACACACACACACACACACACAATAAGCAATGCAAAGATCAAGAGAACAAGTAAATATGCTCCTCAGAGACAAATGCATGAACACGCCTGACAGTCCTTTCTCTACGGAAGGAACCTAAGAGTAATTCCGGCACAATGGAACTTCCTTGATAAGATCTAACATGGCAGGAAATCATTGGCCTGCAGTTCCACCCAATAGTGAGTGAATGAGTATCCAACCGCACGCAGCAAGTTCACATTCCCCTCGTGGTTTAATAGGTCACAACGCCGCCATCGCGACGATACCATATGTCCCGTTTGTTCTGCAGGAATCGGTCGCAATATTTAAAAATGAGAAGCACATGCAACTGAGAATGTGTCGTCGGATCGGGTGTCCTGTTGCGTCTGGGAACGATCTTTTGAATGGCGGTCGCAATGACCCGCAATATAAAACGTCCTAGATTTCCGTGAGAAACAAGAGAGACACAAAAGATTGGCTATGGCAAGAGAGAGGCCAGTATTAAGTATTATGTATTAGAGGAGAGTCCCACAGAAATACCAGCACATAAGTGTTTGGTGTTTGGGTTTGAAGTGGAACACCTCACTTCTAAGTCAGGTGAGGATTGGTAAGTGTGAGTGATGTAGAGTGCTCAAGCAGAGAGTGGCTCCGAGGGAGGTCCAGGTATTCTCTCTCTCTCTCACTCTCTCTGTGTGTCTGTGCGTGTCGTAGCCAGCCGCTAGCACTCATTGTCACCATAAGGCGTAGTGATGGGTACCACACAACAAAATAACTTAGTATCAATAAATTGTACATAAAGACACTGGGGAAGATGCCAACAGATTTGTAAACACATGCAGAACAAGAACAAAAAAAATAGCACATCAAGAACAAGAACAAAAATATAACCACAAACAACAGATCAAATGTATTCCTCTGACATTGCAGGCAGATACTGTAGGCGCCACACACACTGTCCTTCTTAAGAAGGACATTGATATTTGATTGATGTTAGGGAGAGTTATCTTCACACGCATCTATATATATATATATATATATATATATATATATATATATATATATATATATATATACACACACCAACAGTATATCTGCACATATGTTTTTATAACTACCGTAGTAGACTACTAGTGTTTTTACATCCTATTTAACCACTGAACATTGTATATTACCATGCACTTTACTGTTCAATTTGCACTCTGGTTAGATGCCAACTTCTTTTCGCTGTAGTGAACTTGTGCTGTGCAATGACAATACATTTGAATCTAATCTAATCTACACCAGAGTATGTTCAAACCGACTTTAGATTTCTCGGAGAACCTCGGAGAACTCCAGACACGGGAACGAAACAACGCTACAATCACTGGACACAAAACAATCCAAAAGGTGACCAACGCACCGAAGAACCAACGCTTGGTAGTGTGGAGAGCCTGGAGACGTTCAGTGAAGCCAGAGGCTCGTCGATGCTCTTTAGACACCGAGTCCACAGCGGTTGTTAATCTGGATCTCTACAGTATTTGCGAAGCCGAGGAAGAGAATTGACTTATTAACTATTCTCAATCCCCAGTAGCAACTCTACTACTGGAAGTAGTACGCACGCACGTACCATCAGCGTATATGGGCACTCACTTCTGAGTCACCCACAAAGTCTGTGGACAAAGAGATGCACTTTGAAAGTACCATTGCTCAAATTACCGAATTATTTAATTGGAAAATTTGGACTGCATTTATATAGCACTTTAAACTAAAGCCCTTTACAAGTGATGCGTCATGTTCAGTTTTTACATACTGAACAGTTAGGAGGGCTGCCACTATCATAATTGGACTTCTACTTTACGGTTTACTGGACTGAATGGACTCATTACAGTTACTGCACTGTTCTGTTCTGCACTGTATTTATGATACTTCTGCACTACTGCCATAATACACACGTATGACGCTTTTTGCGTCATACGTGTGTATTATACTGTATCATCCATCAGTCACTTTATTGTTCTTTATTCTGCATAGCAGGTTGTAGTGTTGTATATAGTATAGCATACAATAGTCAGTATATAGTGTTGTTTATAGTATACAGTAGGTTGTTCAGTGTTGTTTATAGTATTGTATTGTATAGTATAGTATAGTATAGTTTTGCACAGTTAAGTATAGCATTGTTGTTGAAATTTATACTGCGGTAGTGAATGGGGTGTCAGAATTATAATGTATCTTGTTTGCGCGTTGCAAATAAAAACATGTTGAATGTTGATACGCCGACGGGGGAAGTCAGCCATGGCTGGTCAGGAGCCGTTAGGGTCATCAGGGCGTCTCGCTCAGGGACACTTCGACACTTGGCTATAGGAGGAGAAGCCGGGGCATCGAACCAGCAACATTTAAGACAACCCACTCTAACTCCTGAAGCCAACATAATCATCTGCTTAACGTTATGGAAGACACGATTCATGGTAGTCATGGATGCTGTACTTTCCAATTATATATATACAGTAACACACACACACACACACACACACACACACACACACACACACACACACACACACACACACACACACACACACACACACACACACACACACACACACACACACACACACACACACACACACACACACACACACACACACACACACACACACACACACACAAGCCCAGGTTGTGTAATCAAACGGTGACTTAATTAGTCTTATCGACTAACCTTGCCTCTGGTTTATGAAACCAGCCACTGGAAAACACATCCAAACACCCAATCACCCAATGGTGAATTAGGAGTGGAGCTCTCAACATCACAGGAATAAATTCTCCCCACCAGCCCATGGTCTACTATTGATTAGGGCTATATACGGAAACTTGTCATTGAACGGGAATGTTGAAAGAGACGTATTCTAGTTGCTTGTTTGCTTAGTTTTTTAATAAGCTGATCCATTCAGCTCTGATTGGCACACCAAGCAACTGTTCACCATACATCTCTTGGTTTAATCTCTGGGGACTGGTGCTAGCTAGACAACACATCCACTCCATCAGCGGAAACCCTCCATCAATGGAACATTGCATATCATTATGTTTGCTAATTTGATTTAGACTATAAATCCATTTTATAATTCACTGGAAAATCAGTAAACAGTGTGAGGTAATGACGCCATTTAATTAGCTCTGGATTAGTTCAATGGAAATGAAAACAAATGAAAATGGTGAGTGTTTTACCCCGAGTGTGTGTGTGTGTGTGTGTGTGTGTGTGTGTGTGTATATATCTATAGATATAGATATATATATATCTATCCATCTATATATACATCTATAGCGATATCTATCGCTATAGATATCTATATCTATATAGATATATAGATATATATCTATCTGTGTGTATTTATCAAGGCAGTTTATCCAGCCTGAATCAGTTAAAGAGGGACCCGAGGTGTACCAAGTGGGTTGAGCAGAGAGGGGATCACTAGCACTAATCTATGGAGCTGGCTGTTTTAAGGGCCACATAAAAACCCACTAAGTGAATGAGCTAATTGTCTGCAGTGGGGCTGAGGACGGCGGCCAGAGGTCTTAACGAATCCCCCGGTGGACCCTTTAATGGCTGCCACCAGAGACCTGCCAGCCAGCCAACAGGGGGCCTCCCACTGGGACAAGCCAGTGTCTAAACACAAGCTGGTTTTCCTCACGCATGACAATAGACAGGACAGTAGCGCACACGCACGCACACGCACACACATACACACACACACACACACACACTACACCGAGGCCTTGCAGTGACATATTAACACTACCAATCCCCATTAGTGGCCACAAAACGTGTCAGTGTGTCTACGGCATCTGCTGTATGTGTGTGTATGTGTGTGTGTGTGTGTGTGTGTGTGTGTGTGTGTGTATGTGTATGTGTGTGCCACAAGGGGGAATGATATCCATTTGGTAGGCTTTTAATCTTCCAAATGATGGGACATAACACTCCACTGCTCAGCCCACGCCTCTCCCGGTGGCTTGTAATTGTCAGCACTTAGTGAGTGCGTCTGCAGGAAGATTTGTTTGGACCGTGATGAAGTACGAGGACATTACAGGACCACTAAGACACCAGGACAGTGGGGACAGTGTGCATGTGTGTATCGCATTAACACCAGACCGAGTAGATTGGGGCTCTTCACCAGAGGCTAAGTGTGGTCTGAAAGAGACGATAGAGGAAAGTACAGTCTGAGGATGTACTGTTCATGCGCTGGCTTGATAGCCATCTCAGACACATTTTCAAACAATGTCGAGATGGATCATAGCTATACAATATATAAACATATATATGGAAACTACACATTGTTTTCCTATTTCTTCATTGGACGAGGTACGACAAGGTTCTATGTCGTACCTCGGCTCTATGCACTTGGGAGGCAGTTCACAGTGTGTGGCATTGTTGTGGAATAGGGAAACGGCACCCGGATCAAAGTAACCGTGTAGTTTATGAGTCTTTAATTCACATCCCAAATAAACACAGAGGCTCCCCGAAGCTAGACAGTTAAACAACCACATGCGGTTGTCCTTTCTTTGTCATTTTGTTTTCTACCACAGAAAGACAAGTAATCAATTCAGGAACACATATGGTATGTATGTAGGTTTAGGGAATATATATTTTAGAGTTGCAGTCAAATTTAAACGTTTTGCACCAAGTGAGAGCAGGCTAGGCTGTCATTAGGACAGAGAAGTTGGTCAGGAGTCATCTCACTGTCTTCCAACAAATATACAGATTTTTCCTTTCTCTTCAAAACTAACCAAACCCTTACAATACAGTTCTGCCCCCCCTTGTGCTGTTAGTAACATCTGAGAAACTGTCCTCATGTGCCACTGCTGCCCACGGCCATAAATCTGCATAGAAAAAAACAAAAAACTGATCCATGCAGAGCAGACCGGACTCACGGTCACAGGGTGCCTCTTGAGCCTCTTTGTGAATCAGTCCAATATGGTGTTGGGCCTTCCAGCTGGTCTAATGTACGGGATTCTCCATGTTCCTGCCTTGATTTCGGTCTTCATGGCTACCGTTCGGTCTGCTCCTTTTTAAAAAAAGATTTTTATATCCAGAGCACTTCAATTTGTAGCCCTTTCAGGCTGAAAGCACCGGGCGCTCCTTCTGTCCACTCAGCACAGCTGTGCCATTCAGTGTCCCAATCATGGGAAAGCCCTCCACACACACGCATTTAGACTACCCATGAGGAGTGGCCCTCTACACCTACAGCTGCAGGGCATGTCAGATGGGTTCATCACACACACACACTCTACATAGACACACCTACAGTAAAGACTAATAAAGACAGCCCAACGACCTACCAACAACATCAACCAGCAACACACACAAGTCAAGCAGCCACACACACACAAGTAAAGAGACGACTGAGCTCCCATTTCTCAGACTATCAGCGGCACTAGCTCGTTGTTAAGCCCCATCAGTGCCGCTAGTGAAAGAACAAGATAATCCTAATTGGAATTTCCACATTCAAATGAAATCGGCAACGCCTCACTGGCAGTTTTTATCTGGAGATAACGGAGTGAGAGACATTCTCACACACACACACACACACACACACACACACACACACACACACACACACACACACACACACACACACACACACACACACACACACACACACACACACACACACACACACACACACACACACACACACACACACACACACACACACACACACGATGGAGGAGAGACGGGTGCATGGCAGAGAGACAATTGGACACAGAAAGAGAGACGGGAAAAGGGGGAGGGGGAGAAAAAGAGTTTGATTGGCAGATGTGTTTACTGCAGCTTATTCTCCGACACAACAAAGGGTTGTCTGGTGTCTGTAATGCAATTAACAGTCAATTAAGTCAATCTGTTTAAATATCTTTGTTTTCTGTTTTGTTTTGTTTTTTTAGAGAAAGGAGTTCACTAGACGTAGTCTACATCCAACGTCCAATGTGTCTACCATTGGAACAAAACAAAAAAAAGAAATCACATTTAAACGGACCTGAACCGCCATTTAATACATCCACATCCATCTCCATCACAACACAGGCTCTCAGCATCAACATACAGCCTGTAATCACAGACAGACTCTATAAACAGACCCTGCAGAGCTGAAGCCAGGCCTAATCTCCCTCGGCCATGGAACAACGGAAGTGTGCCAATTGCTGGAAGGGCCTTTGGGCTGGAAGGAGGGTGGGCGAGCATCAACCCCGCGGGCCTTAACAAACCCTTGCATGTGAAATACACCGCCACAGGGATCGACATTTGCTTTCATCCCATAGTGTATGCAAATGTGACCAGTAGGGTACAAGGCAGCCTTCATAATGATTTAATGATCGTGTCGGTCTATCTATATATCTATCTATCTATCTATCCAGCTATCTATATACAATACAAATACCTAAATAGCATGTAGGCCTATGTATTGTGCAGTTTACACAACAGCAGCTAATGTAACGTGAGCCCTGACTGACACGCTAAAGTCAGCCTGATGGGGAATCTCTTTCATTGAAAGACAGACGGTGACAGACTCCAATGAAGAGTGAGTGACAGACGAAAGGTTTAATCGCGTGACACAGATTCAGAACAGAATATAAAAGGTCGGCGCAGGTCCACGAACAAGATCATGCCTTCAAGCATGCACGCACGCACGTTCAGCGAGACAATCTCACCGACCGCTGTATGTGACTTGAGTGTTTTTAAAGCCACTTAAAGCCACTATGGAGCAAGGTGCATTCGTGGTCCAGTATCAAAAACAACAGGGACATAAATGAAGCCATCTTTGTCAGTCCTTTGTCCAGGCTGGAGAGAGAAGATGAGACAAAGAGAGATCATGTCCCATGCGGGATCGCAGACGTTCCATCACTGCTCCTCCTAACACACTCTCTTCTCTCTCCCGCTGCGCTCACACACTACGCTAATTAGCAGGAATAAAACATAGTCCAAAAGGTCTAACTCACACCTCAAACGCTGCAAGCCCACCGTGGACGAGCGAAACACAACTAAAAATGTGGGTCCGAAATGTGGGACTTATTTATTGTTAATGACGATTTGATAAAACATCAAAGCGCAAATATTGTATTCTGCAGCGTTTGTGGACGTTTTGGTCGAGGCCGACGGCTGAGCGGGAAAATGGGACTTCCAAAAACATGTCACACACACACACCACACACCACACCCACACCCCCCCCCCCCCCCCCCCCCCCCAGAGAGACACAGGGTGGTGGTGGGTACTTTAGGTCACGTCTAGACTTCCAATTTCACACTCTTTGAAGTTGGCTACCCGCTGGTCAGAACCAGCCTTGTTGGAGCGATGAATATGAGAGGGGCGTTTGAAAAGGGAGGGGGGGGGGGGAACAGTGGGACGTTTTGTGTAACCGTGTGTGAGAGCGAGAGCGAGAGAGAGAGCGAGAGCGAGAGCGAGATGTGGATGCGTTACGAAATAGATGGTTTGAATAATACATTAGAGTGTGTATATTGTTTTACCGAGTGGAATACATCAAGTAGTAAAGTTATTTAGTTAATTACTTATCTACAGAAGGGACTGAAATGTGTTCAACTGTGTACCTTTAAAATGCGTAGATTTCAAGCAAGGCTTGAAAGCTGTAATATTAAGCTGTAATATTGGTGGATATTGGTGGATAACAACAAGCAACATCTACCTAGAGTAGAGTAGCAGGGCAGGACATGGTTAATATGATTTTGGAAATGTTATACACCTTTGGGACTAAATTAAAACCAACCTAGGGCACTAGCAAATCTCTTTTTGATGCAAGGATACAAATAATGAATGTATTTCTGGTTTTGAGCTACCCACGGGAGTCGGAGGTGAATCAGTTCAAACTCTTTCTGAAACTAAACTTTCTAAGGACATGGTTCCCTTTGTTTCTGTCAATTTGAATACGTGTCGTCTATCTGCAATAGGGTTCTCCAATTAATTACAAAATCAAACTATTGTGGAGAAACATTTTCTCTCGGTGATTGAATTAATGGAAGGAGCCCACACTAGAGACAGCAAGAGAACAAAAGAACGAGAGCGAGAGAGAGCGGGAGAGAGAGCGGGAGAGAGAGAGAGAGCGGGAGAGAGAGCGGGAGAGAGAGAGAGAGAGAGCGGGAGAGAGCGGGAGAGAGAGAGAGAGAGCGAGAGAGAGAACAGTCCTTATTTCAAACCAGCCTCCCTCTCAGCTCTCCCTTCTCTCTCTACCTAATGACCTGCACAAATCAACAGAAGGGTGATGTGAAGTCTTCACAGATTTTCTTTGCACAAAATCAGTGACATTTAGAGGTGATTGGCTGAAGGGACCTAGCTAAAAATAAATCAGTGAAAAATGTGGCATGTGTCTGTATGTTAGAAGAGACGTTGGCTCTGAAGTCTTGAGCAAACAGACAGATCTTTTTCCATAACTGGCCATTACATTTACTGAATATGTTTTACCTATATATTGTGTTGGTGCGTCACTGGCTACTTAATTGGCTGATCAGCCTTGTGCCGTTCTAAATAAACAGACCCAGAACCAACTGGTTGAATAAGAGCCGTCATTCACACACAATTCAGCCCCTCAGAAGCAAACAGACACAGCTGGGCAACGCACAGCACCACACAATGCCAACACACGTCCAACTGTAATTAACACATGGACATGGTCTAACTTCTCCCGGTTCTGGACCAGAATCTATATTGACACTCTCTACGAACATCGCAACCAGAACTTTTCGATCATTTATAATGATCAATATAAATACACCCACTTCCCCATCCTGCGTTACATACCACCCCATACTGTGTATTATACCGGGGGGCAGGAAGAGTTGCGGTTTAGCTCTAAAATATATAGCACACCGTAGAACGATAAGTCAAGCGAGATTTAGCTGATACAAGCAGCTCAGTAAAACAACTGCTGGTCTCCCTCCTTCCCCCCTGTCCCCCTCTCTCACTGGGGTTATTGTCCCAGTGGCTGCTGGTTACAGCCTGAGCTCACTGCTTGGTTTTTAACTTTGTAAATCTACAACAAGACGCCCACTTAGGCAGCCAGTGAAGAGACAGCGAGAGAGCAGATAAGAGCCAGAACAGAGACATGAGAGGAGTGAGTGGGAAGATGATTTAGATTTTAGAACAACAATAATATTACAGAACAAAATAGACGCCAAAAGACAGACGCACAAGCAGAGACATGTATGAGATTAACACTATGAGCGCTCATTTGGGGTGGAAGGATAGCCAAGTCTGTGAGTCAGACTTGGCTTGGGGAACCGGAAGGTTGGCCGGTTCAAGTCCCTGAAATACCTGGGCACTGCCGAGGTGCCCTTCAGCAAGGCACCAGACCCCTTAACACTGCTCCTCGGGCAGCTATACACACAATAGCTGCCCCACTGCTCCTAACACTAGGATGGGTTAAATGTAGAGAAACACATTTCACTGTGTGTGTACAGTACATGTATGTGACCAACAAAAAGGATTAAATCCTCCAGAATTAGACTAGTGAGCCTCACTAGGGAACATTCACTAGTGAGCCTCACTTTTGATCACGCTCAACAAGTTTCCTCACTATTTTATCCGCCATGTTCCTTCTCCTGGTAGAATTACCAACAAGCAGGTACAACCCTACGGCCAAAGTCCAGCTAAGTCCCCAGTAAGCCGTGTTTAACCTGCTCTCGGTGCTTTGGTGGTTGTGTGTGTTTCCTACCTAAATAAGACTCCAATATTCTAACAGAGGTAAAGAAACAACGTAAACTAGAGTAGGTTTTGGACCACCGGGTTTAAATATCAAGAATGAGCTTGATATCCCGACCACTACTACCACCTCAGGAATTATTTAACGTCACATTAGTTATTTTCGACGTCAACCGATGTGCTTACAAATGTATGAACAAACTCGAGGTCACCTCAGACAAAGTGTCTGAGGAGTCGTCTAACAAGGTGTTGACAGACGTGACGTTAAGGCTCTCTTTAAGTGAATTCACTTATATATACACACGCATGAAGTGGGAAAATGAAATCCCACACTGAACGCTTTACCTAAAAGAACCGTATTCAGAGCCGTGACATTATTATTATTATTATTATTATTCCACGATGTAGTCACGGTGTAGACACCAGGTGTTTGACCATTATCCGGAGCGGTGGCTTGTTACAGCCACTTTTGATTGCCTCTTCTCTCCACGCCTGTCTGAGTGTGTGAGAGTGGGCTCCATCCCTCCCATCCCGTGACTCACCGCCCTGCGGAGGGCAGATGTCACCGTAACTAGGTGCCGCTGCAGCCGTCGCCGAGGGGCGGGGGGGGGGGAGGAGGAGAGGATGAGAAGGGTTGTTTTCTATAAACCGTGGTCCCCACATCTGCTCATTAGTTATAGTGGGCTGTAATGTTGCGCATTTGACAACATACACAGAGCTCAAAAATTCATGTTGTGTGTGTCACGCCCTCCTCTCCCCCCCCTGTTCTACAATCCCCCTCCCGCTCTCTCTTGTTCCCCCCCCGTTATCATTAGGGTAACCGTCACAGCGACACCGGGAACTGGACAGCTTCATCTGGCTCACTGGGAGGCGTTCTAAAAGCAGTAGTTTGCTTTGTTGACGGTACATACTGTCTCCCTTTGCCCGTTCTCGAGACCACCCACCACCCCCCCCTCCCTCCCATGCGAATATCATCCAATTACGCAAACATTGTTTATGACGATGCCTTCCTCTGTGGGTCGTCACAGCAAGTTCTCAGCAGAATATTTACAGTGGGTACAGTATTTACAAATGTGCGCCTTCAAAGGGTTTTTGAAGAGGCAAAGTGTTAAGGAATGCAAAGCTGGCCGGTCGTGCTTTGGTCATCACCCAGGCATCCCATCAATATCGGCTGAACACCACACTCTGAGGTCAAACAGGACCACTGTTCCCACCACCACCAACGCTGGAACCAATGCAGAGTACATGCAGGGAGATAAAGGGATACGTTGGGCATTTCAAAACATCCACAGTATGTTGCGTAAAATAACTCTAGGAAGAATGAACGATTTCCCCTGGAGCATGTTTAGCATCTAATAACTGAAGACGCATGGGTCTACTGAGGGTTAATGGATATCATTAGCATTTCCTATTTTTAATTGGAGACCTTGAAATTGTACTGGATAATGTCGTAAGCTTGTGGAAATGAAGGTCTGTAAAGTCTTTTGTGTGACTTTGACCTCAATTTAGCTTGCAATCAATCGCCAGAATCCCTGAGATGACAACTAGACGGTGAACTGCAACGTTCTCCCCATGATAAGGTATTGTTCAAAGGGAGCCACAGGAATCAAACCTGCAAACCCTGGCTGGAGGAAGATGATGGGCTTTTACAACGTAAACGTTCCATCAGCATGGGTCTCACCCACGGTTCATGGTTAATACACCAGAGACATCAAACAAAGGAGTGGGGCCTTGAATGCCTATTTTCTTCTTCTCCTCCATGGCTTCAACTATTCTTTCCTGATTGATCATTCCACTGGCTGAGGTGACGGGGGATGATTGCGAGAAGCCAAACAGTTTACCGGGCCCTCTCCCCCTCTCGTCCCCTCCCATCCCTCCCCCCCACTCTCTCTCCCCATCCCTCCCCCTTTTGCCTTTTTTCTTGCTCATCCCCTGCAGCCCCAAAGTTGGCAGCGGTCCTGCCAACCTGCAGCGCTTTTCTTTTATCACGCAGAGACATTCTGCAGTCTTTGAAAAGATCAACAGAAAAAGTACAGAGGAGCCAGGAGGAGGAGGAGGAGGAGGAGGAGGAGGAGGAGGGAGCACAGGGCAGAGCAGGGGAGCATGCAGAGGGGGGGGGGGGGGGGGCTGGGCTTCTTGTTCCAGAGGATGAGAGAGGTTGGCAAGGGAACAACGTGAAATAAACGTTAGGATCAGGTCAAGTCTATCTATCAAACATGAAACTAAATAATACTAGAAGCAATTTTTTTTACTATTCTAGACTCCTACCGTGTGTGAAAAAAAAACACAATTCTGAATCATTCAGAACCCATCTATTCAGGACACACTTCCCGGATCCTTCCTCGTAGCGCTAAGTCGATTATCTAAGTAGATTACATATTATAGATAGGTAGATTGTTTTAGATATTGTTATATAGTTATCCAATTTATTGTACTTTTCCCTTACACTTTTACCTGAATTATTGTACTTTATTGTAATTACTTGACTTCTCTTAGCTTCCTTTGTTGAAACACACTTGTTGAAGTTGCTTTGGATAAAACATCTGCTAAATGATTAATGTAATGTAATGTAATTGTAGTTCATATGACATAGCACGGAAGCCTTGTTCTGATGAATGATTGGTCAACAGAAACCTGTTGAGCACAAGGTCAGTATGTTTCTGCACACCCTGGTGGTGCCACAGCCAGACAGCTGACCAGCTTGGCTTCAGATCACAAGCGGTGGGTGAATGGGTCATGCCTTTCCGCTCCGCTTAATAGGGCAAGAGCATCAATGCAACAGCAAGGATGGAGGAAGCTCACTGAGGGGTGGGGAATGAGACTCTAAAGAGGCTAAAGAGCCGGCAGTCACCGGAACAAGTCTTACCATGTGGACGGGCCAATGATTACAATTTAGTTTATTAGGATCCCCATTAGCTGCGGCATTGCTACAGCTCATTACCGTGGCAACAATCAACCAGCTATTGTGCGTGCCAGGGTCATAATAAGCAGAGCCTGGCGCATCCTAATGGAAAGATGGCAGAGAAATTGACCAGCAAAGTAGAAGGAAGAAGCCATAACAGGAGAAGAGACCAGGGCGAAATGGTGGTAAATCCACTTTTGCAGTCATGTCACAATGGCTCACTGTCACGTTTCATCAAAACCCTTATCTAGGGTTGGTACAGCTTAAGGCAAGTTCAAATTAAGACTTTTAAAAACTTTTATTGTATGCCACATGGGAACAAAATACCAACTTCACCAACACTGTGTGATGTTACTGTGAGAGGCATTTGTAAACTGTTAAAAAATTGCCAAAAACTATTCATAAATTTGTTGTTGCCATGTCTTAGCCTTTTTTAAGACTTTTTAATACCAATTAAGGCCTTCTTTTAAGTTGAAAGAATTCAATGCCTTAAGATTTTTTTAAGGGATCCAGGGGGAAACCCAGCTGTCAACCTAGCCATCGTGATGCTGAGATGAAACCCAAAAACAAAGGTTCTGCTATCCAAGGCCTTACCTGCTGGGGCTCGGAGGCCGTCTCACTGATCTCCCTGATCATGTTCAACCTCAGCCTGTAACGGCTGACTGGGCGCCTGCATGCCAGAGACCTCCTGTGTCTCGCATGCTCTTCATTAGAGAGAAGCAGCCTCGGACACGCCATGGCTACACATCACACACACACACACACACACACACACACACACACGCTGCATGCACACGCTTCAGCAGGAGAAGGAAAGGCACGGCTTGTTCTGTTCATGGTGAACTGCAGAGCTTTAATAACTCCTAATCCGGGAAGGAGATTTAACACTGCATTTTAATTGGTTGGTATTTTCTACCTATTACAGCCCTTACCAATAGCAATTCTCTCTCTGCAAGACACACACAATGTATCATGAATATTCTGTATTGAATTAGACTAGTTTTGATTTGACACTGTTTAGCTGCCAGAGGACAGGATTACCTGGAACCACAGAGCCTATGCAAGCGTGCAAAAGAGGTGTGGAGGATAGGAAACCATAGGAGGAAAAATGAGATTCCATTCACTTTTCAACCTCTGGCTTATCAATATTTTGAGAGAGAGAGAGCGAGAGAGAGAGAGAGAGAGAGAGAGAGAAAGATGCACTGTAGCTGGAAAAATAAGTGGAAGCTGTGCACATTCTATCCATCACCCTGAGACCCACTGCCTCCACGGTCCCAAACCTCCCCAAACAAACAAAAGTACACACATTACTAATGCCGTTGCCGGAACGAAAAGAGCAAAAAAGTGAACAGCATGGACAACCTAAAGAGAGCAAATCAGAGAGCAAGCAGAACACTATCCCAGATAAACAAAAGCCCTGAAGAGGCCAAGCAAGAGGGCAAGAGGGAAGGAGCGAGTGAACAACAAGTAACATCAAAAACTAAAGGCGAGGAGCAGGGCTCCAGGCGTGGTTATCAAGCAGCAGAGAAGATGAGGGACATGTGGAGACACGCAAGGCAGCCTGCCCAGGCTGCTGGGGGCCTTCATATGTGATGCATTATGTTCTTTGAGAGATCGGTTTCAGCACTCGGGGGGGGGGGCCGAGACACAAGACAGATGCACTGACCATTATTATAGTCCTCTCTTTTATTCTTCAGTGAAAGACGCACCGCAACAATAAGATTGACTCATCATCTTGAATGACATGAAGCACGCACGCGCGCGCACACACACACACACACACACACACACACACACACACACACACACACACACACACACACACACACACACACACACACACACACACACACACACACACACACACACACACACACACACACACACACACACACACACACACACACACACACACACACACACACACACACACACACACACACACACACACACACACAGCTCCCAATTACTTTTGTTATAATTACTTTTTTTTTTTATGTACCAAAGTCATCTATAAGGCCTAGAGCCAAAAAGTCAGAGTGGTTTTGGAGATTTCCCAGACTCCCCGAGAAATCAAATCAACCTTCAATCCAGCCGGACCCTCCCCCCTGTTCCTCTCAACCCTGGAGGTATAATGCTAACCGCCAGACATGGCCCCCGACCAGCAAACAGGAACCACACACACACACCTCCCGTGAGCAAGCCATCTACACAGTCAGTGGAGCAGCACCTCGGCACTTTAGCCGAAGAATGAAGAGGCAACCTTGTGGGCTCTCATCACATCTAACCGCCGACCTTTTCTCCCCCCCATCTTCTATCTCCCAGTACCCCCACACCTACCATTACCACTAGTCTCCGTCGCCTGTTCAGACAAAGAGGAGAACACCAGCCCTTACAATAAGGGCCAGGGATGGAAGCCCTCCTACACGCCGCAATCCACACAGAACCGTGTGTTCCGCTAGGCCTGGACAGAATGACCATGTAATATCCATGTTTTACATGCCAATAGTAAAACCTTCTCAGTTTCACTGGCCCTTGAAAAATATCTAATCAACTAATGGACAGTGTCAACAAAAGGTTTTATAAATGATGTCACCATTATAAATGGAGCTAGAAAAAAAAAAAATATATATATATATTTATGGCCTGTGGGTATTTATTACCCAATTTAAATGAGACTGCAGCAGCGCTGTATTTATTCCATTAGATTCTAATTTATTGTCATTGCACAGCAAGTGCAAGTACAGTACAGCGAAAAGGATTGGGCATCTAACCAGAGTGCAAATGTCCCAGTGAAGTGCATGGTAATATATAATGTACAGTGGTTAAATAGGATGTAAAAACAGTCTACTAGGTATTAAAACAGGTATAAAATAATGTATAGGAGTAGGAGTAGGAATGACATATGTGCAGAATTAAAAGGTATATATATATATATATATATGTAAGTATACAAGTATCAACAAGTAGTGAGCATTGGGTATTTGGTTATATCAACAAGAGTTTGTATAAGAAGTGGAGTGCAGCAGTGTGTCCCTGTAGCAGCAGTGAGTTGAGTGTGAGTGAAGCCACTGTACACTATAATCTTCTTCTAACACCAGGGGCATTAAAGACCTGCCTGGAAAACAAGATGCAGATGTCCTCTCCTCGCATGGTGAGGGTCAGCAAGGGGTTGGTTTTCCAGACCCGACGGGCTGCAATTAACTTGACCCTCTCGGCCTCTTCTTCTTCCCTCAATCTTATTATATTGCTTTGTCAGCACTCGCCTCGATTAGGTCCAGAGGACCAGAGTGCAGTGCGCCGCAAACACGCACACACAGACACCCCATGATTATCATCTGACCCCTTAAACCACCTTCCCCGTGTCGCTCAGCATCCATCTCTCTCTCTCTCTCTCAAACAACTCATTCGGATACATTAACACCAGAGGCCAAGCGGTCCCTTCAAAATCCACCCTGAAAGAATTTCCTCCCAGCGCGCGTCTCTCTCTCTCTCTCTCGAGTGGGGTGCCACCTCTCTGACCTCTCAGCCTATATATCATCTAACCCCAGGGTTGAAAGGCTATGGCCAGCAGCATGCAACAGCCAACCTTTCACAATATGTCGGTGTGTCCCCTTCAAGCATATTCCACAGCCAGCCGGAAGCGCCACCCGTCTTTAGCACAAATATGACCACCATGTTTATATATATATATATATATATATGTATATATATATATATACATATATATATATATATATATATATATATATATATATACATATACATATACATATACATATACATATATATATATATATATATATATATATATATATATATATATATATATATATATATACATATATATATACATATATATATACATATATATATATATATACATATATATATATATATATATATATATATATATATATATATATATATATATATATATATATATACACACATATATATATATATATATATATATATATATACATATATACATATATACATATATACACACACACACACACACACACACACACACATCTATAATTCTGCACATATCTGATACCTACTCTATACGTTGTTTTATACCTTTTATACCGGTTTGTATACAAGTAGACTGTTTTACATCTTATTTAACCACTGAACATTATATATCACCATGCACTATACTGTAACATTTGCACTCTGGTTAGATGCCAGATCATTTTTCGCTGTACTGTACTTGTGCTGTACTGTGCTGTGCAATGACAATCAATTTGAATCTAATGTAATTTCACATGGAAGTGAGCGAGTTGTGATGCATGCGTGATCCGTGGGCTTCACATAAAAAATAAAAAAACATACAAATTCCTGAGCTGTAAGGAGCGCTGAGAGAACAACAGTTGTTGTAAAAGGACGACCAAATCCAGGTCATTTATTCCTGCCTGGCGCCCCTGAAGCATGCCTAGTCGCCGCCCCCCCCCCCTGCAGAAAGCTGTTAGAGTCACAGCACCATCAGCGTGCGTGGAGCACCACCGTACATCACAATGTATCTCTGGTCCACCGCCTCTCTCCTCCTAGCCCTGCCAGGCAGAGAGGAAGAGACACGGGAGAGATAGATGTGGAGGGAAGACAGCGGTTAGCTGAGGCCAGGTATTATAATAATAATAATATATAAGACTGCCTCCAACCCACTGATGGCAATCACTCAAAGATGGAAAATGTTTTAATGAATGTTAATATACTCATATCATCAGTCACTTTGTTCTTTTTATGTTGATTTTTATTGTGTAAAGTATTTTTATAGTATTGTGTTTTAGAAATGCCAACTTGCGGCAGGGAATGGGGGGAGTGAGCGTTCCATTGTGCTAAAAACCTTGAATCATTGTGATCATGTGAGATGTTGTAATGTTTGGCATAGTGAGATCATGAGGATGTGAGCCTGTCAAGTCACTCACTTTTCACCCTGCCACCCAACACCCTGCATAAAGCACCGGGATGGGATGGGATGGGGCTGGAGAGTCCATGTGTTGCAGTCATCCTCAAGCGTAACCAGGGATGAGGGCAGTGCTAACCCTCCTCCTCCCCCCTTGGGGGTTATGGCCTGGCAGTAGGAATGAGCGCAAAATTGCTGACATCATGACTGTCATCACTGTTTTGTATAGGCAGGAGCACAATCAACACATTTGCACCTAAACTTTTGTTGACCACAATTGACAATAGAAAGTCAGGAGGTATACATGGCAGAGGTGACACCAAACAAGTCACTAATCTGATCCCATTGATCCCACTGATCCCATCCCCTTTGTTGTTATTTAGTTTTTAGGTATTAGTATATTTTGTGTGCATTTATTCCCCCTGTTTCAACTGTTGCACCTTTCCCTCGGGATAAATAAAGTCTCTTGAATCTTGAATTACATAGACATAGCGCCTGGATACTCTCCAGGATAGACTGCTGGTCGGGACCACACACCCCCCCCCCCCCCCCGCACACACAGGTAATAAGGTCAGTCTGATCCTTACCTGGAGTCCCCGGCGCCTCAAAATACTGGAGTCATCCATGTCTGTTCACAGGTTTACAGATAGTCCTGTTCACTATGCTAAGATCTCAAAGGGCAAGTTGAGGCACTTTGGCAGTAGGAGGACATTGATGTTGAAAAGAAAGTAGCATGTCCATCTGCCACAACAGATATACAGAACACCGCAGTCCTGAGATGACAAAAGATGGACTTCACTCAAGACGAGGTCTAGAAGAAAATGTTTTAAAAGCTCTTCTTTTGGTCCTGTCAAGTCTTCACTTTATATAGACAGTTGGTATACAAACAACCAGAGGATGACTGCTTTCTAAACAAGATTTTCCCGTTCAGCGGTCACTCTGTGCCTCGGTCTACGGCACGGACAGAGACACATGGAGCGAGTGGCGTTTGGGAAAGAGCGAGGAGCACAGCAAGTCCACTTCATCTCGCTTCAGCCAAGGACCGGAAAACATCAACAGCCGTCGCGTCGACCTGACCCATGACTTTACTGTGTGCCTTCTTCCGACGGCGGTTAAGTGGGTTGGTACAGAGGCACAGAGCGGCTGGAGCCTCCTTTCCCCTCGCTGTGCCCGCTCTCCCTCCGTCTAGATCCTGCTCTCCCTCAGTCTAGATCCCGCTCTTCCTCCGTCTAGATCCCGCTCTTCCTCCGTCTAGATCCCGCTCTTCCTCCGTCTAGATCCCGCTCTCACGTTTGCACTGCAAAGCACGTGCTGTTCCTCTCGCGGCTCCTCTTCCATTCATCCATTCAGCGAAAGCCACGCCTCCCTCTCTCTCTCTCCTCTCCTCTCCCTCTCCCCCCTCCTCTCTGGCTCCCGAGGCAGCAGCTCTTCTTAGTTTTGAATCACCCTTCCTCCGGTGCTTAACTGTCCCCCTTGCTCCATTATTTATGGTCAGGTTGTTATTGAAACAAAGGAGGACAACAGGTCCTCAGGGAGGGGAGGGAGGGTATAGTCAGAGACCAGAAGACTGCTTGCTGTCAGAAATTCATTAGGACAGGACTGAACAAGCTCTAGGTCTTGAATGACATGACGGACGAGACGGACGATGGAAACATTTGACTACGCACGCAACGTCTAGAGGAGGCTCTCGTCTAAATATATAACTCCACAGATAAATGTTTACCTCGATGCCTTGCTCTCCTTCCCAAAGTCTCCCGTCTCATGTAAACAAATTAAACTAAAGTGCAATCGAGCAAAACAACACCAAATCCACGACACTAAAACACTATGTTGTCCACACCAGAAGCAGCAGCTACACTGAGCACAGATGGTACAAACGGTACACTATACAGCAGGGAGGGAAGGGACAAGTAAACAAGGAAGTGTTTGTTGGCTAGCAGCTGTCAGTCCGACGGCAGAGAGTTGGTGTGTGTGTGCCACCTTGCTCCTCGTCTCCATACCAACAAGCCAAGTCCTGGATACTGTTTGTTTCAAGCAGCACAAAAGCCAAAAAGGACTCCCACACACACACACACACACGCTGTGTTGTCACACAAACTCGTCTTGTCACCCAGTGGTCATCTCTCTCTCTCTGTGGTCTTAATGTCCTCGGGAAGTGCTCGTATTCCGAGGGCTGTAGTCAGTAAGACAGATGCAACAAGCTACGAGGCAGCACCGGGGCTTTCTTCAGAGAGCAACACACAGGTTCAGCATTCAATAAGAGGAGTGTTCTTTAGAGTGCTTCGCTCCCCAGTCTCCAAATCCTGCTCCTTGCTCCATTTCTCCTTCTCTTATTTTGTTGTCTTTTCCCCCTCGCTCCCTCTCCCTCTCTGATCTGTCAGAACGCTCACATGCTCTCAAGAACATCCCTCCCCTTTTTTTCAAAATGTTTGCTCTCTCTCTCTCTCTCTATTGCTCTCTCTTGCCATTTTGCAGAGGCGGCCAATCAGGCGTCAGCAGGAGGCTGGGTGCCTGCGTGTGATGAATGGATGGAAGGCGAGAGCTCCGCCTCCCTCACTCACTCCCCGCTTGCACTCATCACTGCAAGCCTTTCTTCTATCAAAACAAGGTACGCGCGCGCGCGCGCACACACACACACACACACACACACACACACACACACACACACACACACACACACACACACACACACACACACACACACACACACACACACACACACACACACACACACACACACACACACACACCACACACACACACACACACACACACACACACACACACACACACACACACACACACACACACTAATTTGCAGTTCATACTTTCCTAGCAAGGGGGGATGAATAAATCATGAGGCTGATCTGACTGATCGTGGGGCCGGGTGTGATTACGTATTCAACATGATTAATTCAAACACTGCCTGCTCTCCATTGTGTGCTAAGCACTTAGTCGTCTGGCCCGCTCTTCACCTTTTTGATGCATGTCATGTTATTGTCCTATGGCGTCGACGGCGCTGTGGCGTCGTCCCTGTAACGCCTAGTGATGTAATGAATGACTTTTGGTAAACAACACCCAGCATTGTTTGAGCTTAGCAGGTTAGCGAGTAGCACTGAATCCATACTGTGAACCAGTGTGACACGTCACCAGGACGGGAATATGGGAAAAACAGGAGTAAGGAATAAGTGTTGTTCATGAGGAGGGGAGTGATGGTGACTAAATCGTGCAAAGCTACTCTGATCCGAGCTGCAATGCATCCTCCTGCTTTAATACAAGAGTACTGGAAAATTGAAGAGTCAGACGGTACCGAGGGAACAACAAAGACAGAGAAACCAGGTAACTGTGGTTCTCACATCCAAACCAGACTGAATGTTCACGGTGGGATTGGTTCATTCAAAACATAACCCACATGTATATAGTGCCTCATCTTCACCGTCTCACTGGACGCAGACAAAACACAGACCTGATGATTCAGGGGGTGGTGGGGCAGGATGGCCCCGGGCCTCCGTTCAGAGGCCCCCCGTGTGTTAATGAGAAGAGAGGCCAGGGGCCAGTGGAAAAGGAATGTTCACACAGACACAGCGGCCGGCCGAGCGGCTGGCTGCTATTGGAACACCAACTGGTCGGTTGCATCGTAGACTCAACTTTTCTACTGGTTAAAAAGAAAACATTGTGCGTCACAAACAAATGGATTTATCCTCGAGGCAAACCATGTGTCAAGAAAAACAAGATGGAAATTCTGAATCTCAGCATTCCTTGAGGATCAAGAAAATGGACCTCATTCTCCTGCCCCACCAGAAGAGGTTAATCAAGTACCAGGCCAGTGTGCATCAATCACAATAAACTGCCAAGAACAGCAGCTCTCTCGCTCTCTCGCTCTGTAACCAGTGAGGCGTCCAGGCATCAGAGAGGGCGAACGTGTCCATGCATTGTGCCTTGTCAAAGCCCAGAGACCCGTTGACCCTGACCTGACCAAGTGTGGGAGTGAGAGAGACGGATAGGTTTGTCTATGCCGGGCTGCCCTGAAAACCCCCTGTACTTCACATGATTGATATGTTAAACTGCCCAGCTCTAGTATGGCTCAATATTCTCACTTAACTTGGATGATTAATAGTTGCTGATCAATACATTGCCATTAACATGGATAACCTTTGACATGTACATTTTTACTGCAAAGGAAAGCACACTACTAAATAATTTTCAAACATGAAAATAGTGTACAAATTGTCGGTTGGTCGTTGACGTTTTTATGCTTTATTCCTCTATATTGAATCAGACGGCTAAACAGCCTTGGATATTCAGAGCTGTGACATGGAATGTAATCAAAAGCAAAACAGTTGTAGGAAACACTTCAGTTCTACCATTTAATTAAATAGTGGACTGAATTTATGTAATACTTGAACCCAGAGTCCCCGATTCAAAATCAACCGATACTCATAAAACCAACTTTCTATTACAGTGTGACTTACCACACTACTGGCTTAATGGTTTACACGGTCAAATAGTTAAAAAGGTTATGCAGTCAGAGGCGCATGTACGCGCACGCACACACACACATTCCACGTCAACACCTACTCTGGACGGCTGACATGGAAACACTTGACCCGTGGCTTGTAAGAGACTATATTAGGATCCCATATTTTTGGGGTTGCAACTGCTAACCCAAAACACACACCAAGTCCATCCTTTCACCCCCTGCTTGAATTGCCGCTTTAAATCTAAGGTTATCCCAGGGGAGGGGGATATACCCAGCATATAAACCTCTCCAGCTCGCTGTTGGCTCAGCAACAACAGTAAGATAGATTTGGTGGTAGCTGGAGTTCAATTAAGATGAGTAAAGGCTTATGAATATAGATACCTGCGTTACGACAGTACCGCTTCCTTTGAACGTCTGCCCCCTTTCACTCACATCCCCCCCCCCCCCCTCCCCCTGCCCGGTTCCACTGAGAGTCATAAACATTGTTATGGACCCCTTCTCCTCCCTGGCTGTTCAGTAACTAGGGGACGATTTACTGGCCTGCCTCCACTCCCCCAAAAGACACACAGGGCGCAAAAGCCTAAAGCACATTTGCACAGAGGCCCGCATGTGTAGGTACAAACAGACACGCCAGTGTGCGAGTCCATTGTGCCAGGCAAAGCCTTCATGTTTATTGATCGTTAGGAGTACAAAAGAGTAATGAAGTGGCGTGAAGCCGTCGTAACTTCATACGACAACGCTAAAAGATCCTGAGTTGTGCTCCGGGGGAATATCCCATATGTAGCTTCCTATACCAGCAGCCCGTTCTCCACGCAGTAGCAACTATAGGAATGAAGGCCTCATTCGGGAGTAGTCCGATCTTCTCATACTCCTTAGTGGTTGATCCCTGTGGATACATCTCTAGGGGGGGAGGGGGAATGTCTTCTGCACTTGCCCCGTGCAAGATATTAAAGAACCGGATGTGGCCAGCCACACGCAATAATGATTAGAGAAAGCAACAAAAACTATTAAAAAAAAACAATATTAATAGGGGTGTGAATCTTTCGGAACTTCTTGGGGGTCACGATTGGATAAAATTTGAATAAAGGATTTGATTTAAAAAAATTGATTCTCGATTTAGTACGAAGGGGTACGAATATCAGGATCTACTAAATTATGGCATGAAAGCGTATAAGATGATGTTGTTATGCTATATCAAACTGATCAACTGAGTAAAGAGGAAACTTAAGACAAAAAAACTAACAAAATACATTTTTGGAAATTTTTGTGAGTCATGGAAGATAAGAATTGCCATTCTAAAGTCTATTTATTGTTTTCTACACCCCTTGATATTACTTCGGGATAGACAGCAAATAGTGTGTATGTGTGTGCGTGCGTGATTTCATGAGCATCCAGGGAGGTGGGGATGGTCTGTGTGTTGAGTCCTGCATAATGTGCTGACAGTGGATTTGCATCCTTTGACAGCAGAAGATGACCAAAACAGCCTGCATAGGATTGACGAGACCTGTTAGAATATTCATCCAATACACGCATGTATGCATCATTAGACACATATCACACACAATAACAGGCAACTAGTTGTGACTAAATATGTATAATTAAAACGCCAAACTCTTGTGTGCTGCATCTTTGTACAGTTATACTGCTGGGGAACATCAGAGCCCGGTAGGGCACTAGAACCACAGATGGTCTGCTGAAACCCAGGAAATGCTAAAGACTTAAAAAACAGACTTAATAAACAGTTGACACCTTGTGACATCTGCCTGAAATTGATTCAAGCAATAGTGGCACAGTGGTTCCCAAACTTGGGGGTGCGCACCCTAGAGGGGCCCCGGAGATATGACAGGGGGGGGGCAGCAAGTCGGAGTATAAATGATGCAATATCGTAAAGGTGACTGGACTTGTCGTCAAGCCATGAGTGAGAGACGGTGTACAGGTATGGTAGATGGGACTATGATCATTGGGTCCAGGGTCCTGTTGCCCTATTTGAAAACATACGATGGAAAAGCCAATGCGTACATTGGTTGTCTTCGTATGGTTACACACAAACAGCAGCCATGATGAAATATGAAACATACGAGCGCCCGCCCCCACACTGCCACACACAAAGGGCTTTGTATTGTCAGAGCAAACCTGGGGCTAGCTTTGTCTTTGATGTTAAAGGCCTAGCAGTGGGACCCCTCCTATTTTCAGAAGGCAGATAGGAGGAGATATGAGGGCTACAGCATGACACCAACACTGGGACCAGATCAAAAACAATCAGCTGGGGAGGGGGGGAAGATGGAAGACCGATGGGGGAAGAACGCGCCGATAAAGGGTTTTTTGCCCATCAGTGGTCGATAACAAAAAGCGCTGAGCAAGCCTGAATATAGCTTTGAGCTGGCATGAGGAAGAGGCCTAGTGAGTGAGGGAGAGCGAGGGAGAGCGGAAAGCGAGGGAGAGCGAGAGCGAGGGAGAGCGAGAGAGAGTGAGGGAGAGAATGAGCGGGAGAGAGAGAGAGTAAGAGGGAGAGAGAGTGGGGGAGAAAGAGTGAGACACAAGAAAAGAGAGCGAGCAAGAGGGAGAGACTCAGAGCAGCAGACAGGAAAAGGAGATTGAAAAAGTAACGTATAGATGAAGGCTGAGGGGAAAGAAGACAGGACAAAGTGAGATATAGGGGGAGAAAGGAGAGAAGAAAGAAAAAAATCTATGAATAAAATAACACTCCATATTTTCTCACCTTCAAGCTCTTCTCTCTTTATCATTGGATGCCCAGAATTTACCTTCCATAATAATAATAATAATAATTCACAATGTCATAATATAGGGACCGCCTGACCCATAAAAACCCTCAAGCCCAGTCTTGGCTGGAGTTGGCTGTTCCTATGGTACCGTTTCCCTGCCGCAGAATTGCATTCTGGGAAATGCTCTTATAGAATCAGATACCCCCCAGTGTCCTGAGACAACACTTGTTCCTTGTTCCAAGGTAGCCATCTTGTTATTAGCCAGGCCAGGTCGCAAGGTTCCCGTTTGTTTACAATAGTCTCATCTGCTGCATTCTGTGCACACTAGTATTACAATGTTGTTTCTAAATCCATACACACAGATCCACACAATCCATACAGATCCATACATACAAAATATTGTATTATGATCTGAATATTATATTAATTGCACGTTCCTCTACACTGTATGATCTTGTGACTTCACACACGACTCCCTCGGCTAATGTGAAAAATGGTACTGATCGATCAATGAGCATTAAGCCAAGACCCTTGGCTTAATGTAAGTATTATTTATTATTATTATACTAGTCTCTCTGCAACACTCTTTATTGGACCTGCCATCATCTTATGAGCTTGATGTCCATTACGCTTTCCCATGGAAAAGTACTGCACTCTATCTTGGCTTGGGAACCGGAAAGGTCGCCGGTTCAAGTCCCCGAAACCCCTGGGCACTGCCGAGGTGCCCTTGAGCAAGGCACCAGACCCGCTACACTGCTCCCCGGGCAGCTGTATATACAATAGCTGCCCACTACTTCTAATACTAGGATGGGTTGAATGCAGAGAAACTAATTTGAGTGAGTGAGTGTTGAGAGGGGCAGAACAACATCCTGAGGAAAATAATTCATGCAACAAATTGTTATAGTCAGCCAATACATTTATATTCAATACCTCCTCAAATATAAAGGGGGAAAAAACATTTGGGACCAATTTAGACGGCATGGCAAATCCTCATCTTGAACCCTAGGTCTCATCAAAATGACTGTTTAAACAGCCAGAGAGCGTCCAGAGGTCAGGACAAGAGAGAATGTGTTTTGTGGGAGTCTATGTGCCAAAGCAGAGTTCAAACAGAGTTCACCCACTGCGATGGCGACAGTGAGAGAGCTCTGGTGACGTCACGTTAAGGAAAACCTACGGTCGCCAGGCCTTTGTATCTCTAGCACAGCCATAATGGAGACTGAAGAGTAACAACGCCAAACAATAAGCCAATAAAGAGACTAAGGGAAAACAAACACACATACACACACACACACACACACACAAGCAGGCACACACAGGCTGTGGCGAATGTCTGAGGCTTTGTTCTTTATTCTCCTTGCTGCCAAACCCAAACAGTAGTGTGTCATAGTGGCGCTGGAGATGAGGAGGAAGTAGACGGGGCCTTAAACACAGACGACATGCTGCTTGGAAGAGGAGGATGAAAGCGTGACTGGGGAAGTGGTTGACAATGAGACAGGAGAGCGGTATGGGGAAAAGGGAGAGCAGAGTGACAAATCTATCCCTATTATCCATATTTGCATGAGAGAGAGACAAGACAGGATTGTAGGAGGGAGGGAGGGGGGGGACAGAGAGAATGATGAGACAGGACAGAGATGAAGAGAGAGAGCTTTAATTAAATCAGCAGCAAAGGACAGGGAAGAAGGATTCTGAGAGGAGAGAAAGTAGGAGAGAGGAAAGAAGGGTCAAATCTAAATATATCAAATAATACCAACAATCCAAACTTCATTTGCCTCTTCTACATCTGGTCCCTACAGTTAGTAAGTACATGGTCTCCCATCAGAAGGGATGCATTTACCCATCTTCCGCCGCAGGCTGAAAACTCACCTCTTCAGGATACACTACCCGGATCCTTCTTGCTAGCGCATCCCTCTTATCACTTTTTACTAGCGTCTTTCTAATTAGGTAGATTGTTTGTTAGATATTGTTCTATTGTTTGCCAACTTATTGTACTTTAAGCTTGTTGTACTATTACCTGAGCACTGGTTCAGTCCTTGGAGACTTGTCAGTGAATGAAATGCACTTTTGACTTCTGGTGACGAGTTGTTCTCTTACCTTCCTTTGTTGAAACACACTATTGTAAGTCGCTTTGGATAAAAGTGTCTGCTTAATGACTGTAATGTTATGTAATTTAGGGCTGGAACCTCACTACACGGTGCGCTGTTTTCATGTGCTGCGTTCACCTGGGGTCGAATTTAAATGATTCTCAGTAGAGACGTTGAAATGTCAAACACCTCATAATTAAGTGGGGCGGTGGCGCCATGTGGTAGCCAGCAGGAGCTGGAGACATTAATCAGTGATACGGGGTAAGCTGCTGGCCTACATGTTTCACTTATCATACCGTCAACAGACTTGTGTGCCTACTGTGTTTATCGGAGGAAAGTAAAAAGCTGAATGAGGGGGTGAAGTCAGCGCTCTGTGGAGCGTTAAGCTTGATCAGAAACGCCTGCCACGCTCCCCAGAAGACATGGACCACAGGACCAGAGCCGGCCAAGCATGGGTCAGAAGAACCAAACACTCACGCTATAATGGGATATTCTCTCTGAGAGAGAGAGAGAGAGAGAGAGAGAGAGAGAGAGAGAGAGAGAGAGAGAGAGAGAGAGAGAGAGAGAGAGGAGAGAGAGAGAGAGAGAGAGAGAGAGAGAGAGAGAGAGAGAGAGAGAGAGAGAGAGAGGAGAGAGAGAGAGAGAGAGAGAGAGAGAGAGAGAGAGAGAGAGAGAGAGAGAGAGAGAGAGAGAGAGAGAGAGAGAGAGAGAGAGAGAGAGAGAGAGAGAGAGAGAGAGAGAGAGAGAGAGAGAGAGAGAGAGAGAGAGAGAGAGAAGCTCAGTAAAAAGCTAGGATGGATAGCCAATTCAATTTTGTTTCATCAGCAGGGTTTGATATGGTCAAAACTGGATTACCTCATTCCAAATGGAGCAAAGTAGTGTGTGTGTGTGTGTGTGTGTGTGTGTGTGTGTGTGTGTGTGTGTGTGTGTGTGTGTGTGTGTGTGTGTGTGTGTGTAATATAAGACAACTCTTGATGCAGACATCGTAGCCGCCCTTAGCGTACTGAAGCAATAGAATACTACATTGCACTGCATAGTAAACAAACTATTTGTTGTGCCCCAAATGTGATGTACTACATATTTGTGTATGAATATATAATAAGGTGCAAGATTTTTCTCATATGGCCCTCTTTTGTTTTTGTTGTAGTATGTTTCAAATTAGTTTAAATTTGATTAGATTCTAATTTAACGTCATTGCACGGCAGCACATTACAGCGAAAAATAAGTTGGCATCTAACCAGAGTGCAAATGTTACAGTAAATGTACAATGTACAGTGTACTAGGTATAAAAAGAGGTATTAAATAACTTATATAGTAGGTATGAGATATGTGCAGAAATAAACACCAACCAGAGGCACTATATATGCTCTACCTTGTTGTGTACCTTGATGTTCATTTGTTTAAGTCTGTTCATAAATGTTGGCGTTTATGTAGTTGGTCTTTGGACACTTGAAACCAAAGCCTCTATAGGTCCCCATTGATTAGGAGAGGATGGGGGGTTTACTCCAGGGAGAACTGTAATCCTAGCGTATCATGTGCACACATGAACACACACACACACACACCAACACAGGTTTGGTCTGACTCAGGTGGAAAAACAGGACTATATCAAAAAGTTGCTATCATTTCAGCCAATTCAAAAAATATATACCGAAAACCAAATAGCCTATTGTGGATATGGCACCATCACACTGCCCTATCTGAGGAATCAACAACAAGGGCAGACCAGGTTGACAACAACACGGACAGAAGGCCACCCATGGCTGGTTTGTGGTTCTCTCTCTCTCTCTCTCTCTCTCTCCCTCCCTGGTACTCGGTCACACTCACAGCACCTGGAGATTGCCACTTTACCCCTACCCCACCAGGTCCCACAAAGAACCATTCTTCGGTGGCTAAAGGCCTCTGTGAGATGGGGAAGAAAACATTTGGCATACACTCAAGAAGACACATCTGGCATAAGGTAACGCCACTCCGATATGGAGAGAAAATAAGGTAAGAAGTGTTATGAAGGGACGGAGGATTTCTAAAAGGATAAGAGGAAAGATGAAGCTCGGTCAGAGGTTCTGAGAAAAAGTGAGCTTTATAGACTGTTCAAAGATCACTAGTAACGCTAGTACTGTATGTGTGCACACTGGCCAAATAGTAACATTAACTAACAAATAGTGGCTAATTGAGTTGGATATTTAACCATTATTACTATGTGGAGGTGGAACACTGAAATATCTTGAATGAAGACTGAAATGTAGAGAATGGAAAAGAGAGAGACCAAAATATTGATCAATCAAATCACAAGGGATAGATATATCTGTATAGATGGACAGACGGGTGGATAAAAGACAGAGTGACAGATGGACATCTGGACAGATGAGATGAGAGAGCGAGCGAGCGAGCGCGCGCTACATGGAGATTGACAGACCGGGCAAGTAATGGGATCTCCTAATAACTGGTGCGGTCGATAGGGCTCGTATAACCGCCAAGTCTCCCTGTGCTTGGGTCTGCCTGGAGAACAGGGCTCCCATCACACATTACAGTCTCCAGTATGCGGCAGTTAACACTCAAATGGGGGGGGGGGGGGAAAGAAGAGAGAGAGAGAGAGAGAGGAGAGAGAGAGAGAGAGAGAGAGAGAGAGAGAGGAGAGAGAGAGAGAGAGAGAGAGAGAGAGAGAGAGAGAGAGAGAGAGAGAGAGAGAGAGAGAGAGAGAGAGAGACGAGAGAGAGAGAGAGAGAGAGAGAGAGAGAGAGAGAGAGAGAGAGAGAGAGAGAGAGAGAGAGAGAGAGAGAGACAAAGACAGAGAGAGACAAAGACAGAGAGAGAGAGAGCAAGACGAGAGAGAGACACACAAAGACAGAGACAGAGAGAGACACAAAGACAGAGAGATCATTTGGAGAGGAGGAAGAGAGGAGGATGGAAGTAGAAGCAGCACGTAACAGAGCTGGATACAGATGGATGTGGGACATTAGAGATCAGAAGTGGATGCCAGCAGGTCGGCTGGCTCGGGCTTCTCCCTCACTTGCGTAACTAGACTGCTCCCCATTACAAAAGGAAATGACTCTTTCTCCCAATGAACCACTCATCATTGTAAGTGGGAAGGTTCCATAAACACAATTGTGCAAGACTGGGAGAGAGACATAGAGATCCAGAGAGTAAGACTAGAGGTGAAATAGGAGCAGAAAATAGCAAAACAATCTTAGAACTTGGAGATGACAAGGAAATTCTGAACATTTGAAATGACTTCAGTCAGCACTCAAGCCATAACCCCCCCCCCCCCCCCCCCAAAATACTGGGGTACACCACCATCCCCGATTAGTGTTATTTAACGTCGACTAGTGCATTCTACCGCATTTGCACACGGGTTGAGTCTTATTTATGAGCATCTAGAGCACAAATACATGCTTTATTTGGGGCGCAGCAGGTTCAGCATTTTCAACAACTACTCAAATAGCTGTGGAAATGGGCCAGACCCTGCTTAGAGTTGTGTGGTTATCAGACACAGTTCTCCTGGTACAGAGAAGAAAAACAACCCCGCTAATGCGGCTCTCAGCAGCTTATGTCTCCAGGGGGAAATGAGAAAATGGCAAAAAAAAACACATCAGTCCTCAAAAACACTGCCAACCGCAGCTCCAAGGAACGATATCTCACACACACACACACACACACACACACACACACACACACACACACACACACACACACACACACACACACACACACACACACACACACACACACACACACACACACACACACACACACACACACACACACACACACACACACACACACACACACACACACACTATGGTCCTTAAACTAATCAGTCCCCCCATCTTTAACAATTACAGCTATCTACAGGGCAGTATTTCCAGCACACCTCTCCCTCCCTCACTCACTCTCTCCCTTCCTCCCTCCCTCACTCCTTCCCTCCCTTCCTTCCCTCCCTCACTCTCTCCCTTCCTTCCCTTCCTTCCCCCCCTCACTCCTTCCCTCCCTCACTCCCTCCCTCACTCTCTCCCTCCCTCCCTCCCTCCCTCTCTCCCTCACTCTCTCCCTTCCTTCCCTCCCTCACTCTCTCCCTTCCTTCTTTCCTTCCATCCCTCTCTCCCTTCCTCCTTCCCTTCCCTCCCTCTCACCCTTCCTTCCTTCCTTCCTCCCTCTCTCCCTCCCTAGCAGTCACTATGATCAACTATAATGAAAACAGACACTATTTCGTATCCAGATTGACAGGGGGAAGTTCCGCCTCACTCTACCTCACTAATCAATCCCTACACACAATCCCTTCCCTGTCAATCAACTAGCCGTCTGTGTACGGGGCATCTCATCAGAAACAGACAGGGATTGGTGTCTTTTTTGTCAGATTGGGAGAGAGAGAGAGAGAAAGAGACAGAGAAAGAGAGAGAGGCAAGGAGTGTCTGTGGGCCACAGACACTGCCTATAAAAGTCATATAAATAAAACACTAAGCAGCCTGGCAGACTAGTTAAGATGCAGGTCAAGGACTTGTAAAAAATCAATACAAGCCTATCTGCAGTGTGTGTGTGTGTGTGTGTGTGTGTGTGTGTGTGTGTCTGAATCCTGGATGTTGTCTTTTTGTCAGTGAATAAATTCTCAACAGAATTAGTTGGTGTTTGTCTGATGAGTAGCAGCCTGGACTGAGAGGACTCAAACTGAATGATCGGTAAGCGGGGAGTGATGGGGAAACTAAAGAAAGACATGGTGGGGGGGGGGGGGGGTCCCGTCTCTGGGGGGGGTCAGAGACGGGACAAGTGGAATCTATGCATGAGAATCAGCTCTGACTGTTTGCAAGACTTACCGTTTGGAATGAAGTCTGGGATGCTTCACAACTCATTACAAACAGTAAGACTCAAACGTCAACACAGAGGGAAAAAAAAAACAGCGCAACCAAGTATAGTACACCAGATAATAAACTGCAGGCAAGAGTTGGTCCCGTCAATGCATTACCAATGGGAAGGTTTGTCCCCAGAAGACGCCCTCGAAAAACAAATACACAGGCACAAAACAGTACAAGGGACTTAGCTCCCGAAGCCACACAAAACTAAAACTAATTGGGCAAACAAACACAGAATAATAAAGGCTACAGTCCTCTTGGATATGTGCAAAAAACACGAGGATGGTGCGTTCCAGTCCCAGGGAACTGTGAGACTGTCGAGGCAACGCCTGGAAGCTCTGCTGTGCCACCGGTGATTCCCGAGCACAACAGAACTCAGACCAGAACACAAACACAGAACCACTGGACCAGCCCCACAAGCGCCTTCTGTATTTATGAGCTTCTCTTGGAAAGCGGGTCCTGTATGAATAAACAACCGTCCGATGTCCTGGAGGGGAAAGAACGGCTCCGTTTTGTTTTCATGTTTCCAAGCTCTTTTATCTGCTGCGTGGGAATTAGCAAATCCTACATTAAACCCATTCTCTATGGCCGGCCAGCGTTCGCTGCCCTGTTTAAAGTGAAAACCTGGCTACCCCTCACGCAAGCACTCTCTCCCAAAGTCAATCAAAACAAACCCAGGTCAGACTATCGCTATCGATTGGTCCAGGGCCAGAGAGCGGAGGGACAGAATGAGAACAAAGAAACCAGCAGAGAGAGAGAGAGAGAGAGAGAGAGAGAGAGAGAGAGAGAGAGAGAGAGAGAGAGAGAGAGAGAGAGAGAGAGAGAGAGAGAGAGAGAGAGAGAGAGAGAGAGAGAGAGAGAGAGAGAGAGAGAGAGAGAGATTGCTGCAATAATACACAAAAAGCAAGAGTCGGGAGACAAAAAGATAAGGGAGATGATGGAATTAATTCCATGAGAGAGCACACACAACAGTTTTCAAAGACCTCTGCGCGTGCTCTCTCTCTCTCCATCTCCCCTTCTCTCTCTCCAGTTGCCAAGGCGACACCGAGACAGAGTATGGATATTGTAAATGTTGTATAAAAGACATTGCACTTTCAAATGGGAAGAGCAATATAGATAATACAATTGCACAACTGCAATAGTGGGGTTTTCATGTAGCTGGATTTATCCATATCTTGAATCTGTGCAAAACATTAATTACGTCACCTCCACTCTTGGCCGAAGAATAAGGTCTTCAATTAATTAAATGCTATGACTGATACAGGACATACGGCCAATGGTGCTGTAAGATATCTTTAGCAATGCTGGTACAGAAGGTTGGATGTCTTAGTTTGGTAGCAGTGAATATGACCAGACACAGCTGTCGTACCTGAGCTAAAACTGTAAATGTTTCTAAGCTGTTCTCGTCTTGTCAGTTGCTAAGTAACCATTACTGGCACATTTTTTTCCGATGGCCTTGTCCAGCACTACGCTTTGACTTAAATTAGACGAGCGGTTTGATGCAATCCTGAGTAACAAAGCAATTAAGATGCTTTGTTAATCACATGCATTTCTGCACAACTCGATGCCTTGTGTATCTTTCTCTCCATTTTCCTCCTCCATCTCTCCAGCCTCACCTTGAGCGTGCTGGGAGCTGAGCAAGAGCTTGTGTTCCTCCTGCAGCTGTTTGTCTCGCTAGTCAAGCCTTTAATCTTTAGCTCCCTCCCTCCCCCCTCTGCTCTGAGGGGGTGCCAGGGACGGGTCAGTGAGGCTTCCGGAGGTACAGCTGTGCCCACCGCATGCTGCTCCCGCCCTGGGCACCGGTCCTCACCTGAGGAGCCCACTGCTGGACCCCCCGCAGAGCAGGGGGATACAGTGATGAAACGGTGTGCATGATATATTCAGCAACACACACACGCCTACACATGAAGGCTTGAACACACACACACACACACACACACACACACACACACACACACACACACACACACACACACACACACACACACACACACACACACACACACACACACACACACACACACACACACACACACACACACACACACACACACACACACACACACACACACACACACACACACACACACACACACACGAGCTGTATGGGCCGACTGGGTTTGCCGTGTACATGACCAGCTAAAACTGTAAAACAATGCCCAAAGCCAGAGAACCCCCCCTGATTCAGCTCAAATTCAAACACAACATGAGATTGAATAGATAGGAAGGAGGGAGGATGGGTTATCCCCATGGTAACAACTTGCACACAATGCATCCTGCTACATGCATGTAGACAGTGTCAGCAAGGCTCCTCAAGCAGGAGAACTCCGCTTTCTTGGTCAATAGTAGGCACAAGGTATTTATTGCTTCAATGGCCTACATTTACCATCACCGCTGATTAATGGACATCCACATACATGCTTAGGGCTGTGATAAGGGCTCACAGAATGAGGCTATTGATTGTTGCCAGTCAAAGGGAAGACTACGGCTACAGACCCTGGGACTAGTTGGCAGGTGATTTCACAACTCCAGTACCGTTTTCACACTGGGCTTAAATACGGTATTCGCCGCGCTGCGAAAACTAGTTTTGTTTTGCTTTTGCTTTCACACTGGCAAGTAATGCGCATTCGCTACCCAACTAGTGCGCATTAACTCATCCACCTTGGGGAGGTGGTTTCGATCCCGAAGTAACTAGTTCGGGTGCAAAGCAATAAAACTACTACGGGTTTCGCTTCTCTATCGTGTGTGTGAACGAAAACCTGGTATCGAGTGCGCAGCGAATTGCGAATTAGAAGAGAGTGTGAACATAAGTGTATTCGATGCGCACAAACTAATACGGTATCGACACCCGGATTAACTAATACGGGAGTCCATACCGTATTAACTAATACGGGTGTCAATACCGTATGCAGTGTGAACACGGTAGAGGACACCCCCAAGCTCACCTCTCCTATTACACAGAATAATACATAGTTGCATATCTATATTGCCAGATATTTATATTTCCAGATATTGCCAAAAGGCAAACCATTAAACAAAGCCATTCTTGTTTTGCTTTCGCATGAATGTTTCCATTCACATAAGAACCGTATAAATATTTACAGATAATTTGTGAATCCTGTGAGAAACCTTCCAAGCTAATGTGGCAAGGAGAGAGATAAGGTGTGCACATCCGATTAGAATGGAGAATAATACTTCAGAAAGTGTTCAGAAACTGAAATGCTGAAAAACGTGTGTGTTAGTGTGCTAAGTAAAACCAAAGTAAAGAAAGCTATTCTTTTTTTTTAAGGGAATATACATAGTCCTCCAACATATAAGTTGGAGGACTAAGTGGACATCTAAAATAGACAGCAGCTGACCTCAACGTGGTCTTTAAATTAAATATGACTGGGCTGGAAAGCACAGCCCAGTGCGGAGGAGAGGAGAGAGAGACATGAACAGAGGAGAGCTAGAAGCGAGGAAAGCACAAAACACGTCCTCGTCCTTTTGTAGTCTCTGCTATAATGTAGACACCAAATCAAGACAGCAGCTCTAACTTTGCAAAGCTATGATCGCTGCCAGCCTTGACAGGGAATAACTCAGTGCTACTAAGCCAAGGAATGCTGTGTGTGTGTGTGTGTGTGTGTGTGTGTGTGTGTGTGTGTGTGTGTGTGTGTGTGTGTGTGTGTGTGTGTGTGTGTGTGTGTGTGTGTGTGTGTGTGTGTGTGTGTGTGTGTGTGTGGTCTCATCACAGGATGTTTCACCGAGCCACATCTCACCAGCCTGTCAGACTGCCAAGATGTCAAACAAAAGATCTATCCAAAAAGTTTGAATCTAATAACTGTAAGAAAGTCCAGCAAAGTATGATAGTGTAATGTTAATACCACTATCATAACATTGTCATTAGCATTACACCATCCTACTTTGCTGGACTTTCTGGACTCATTACAGTTACTGCACTGCTCTTAACTACTTTTTGCACAATTCTACACATCATCCGTCACTTTTAGGTTCATTTTTATTGTGTATAGTATTTCTAGTATTATGTTTTAGAAATGTATACAGCGGGAGGGAATGGGGACTTAGCATTCTATTGTACTTCTTAAATCTTGCAACCATATGTGTACAAGGTATGTACAGGCTGAGCTTCCCGAGTGCATGATTTACAACCCCAATACCGGAGACTAATCAGTTCAGTACGTTAATCATAAGCATACAATACAAACATCATAAAAACATCATTTTCAGTTGGATCAGTTTGCCGGGGGGTGCGCTCCGCCGGACCATCCAACACGCGTCAGCCCTGATTTGATGACGGCCAGACATCAGAAGACAAAATCATTTAAGAAACAAGCTTCAACAATCTTCCTTAATTCCAATCAAAGTCAACGAGACTTGGAAACCAAAACCAAAAACTAAATTAATTAAAAGATAAAAAGCTGAAACATAAGGGCATGCACGGCGCACGCTAATTATTTCAGAGGAGCCATTAGCCCGGGGCCCGGGGCCATGTTGGGCTTTCTTCTCGCCGGGTGTCTTCCGAGTGTTGGGGGCCCCCCCCCAATTTCAAGCTGACAGCCTTCATCTTTCAAGGCCCCTCCCTAATTGCTCTCAGTAGGCAGTCAAGCAGAGTCCCACCGTGGGGGGGGGCGGCTGGGTGGCAGACACATACACGCAGGTGATTAAATCGATACCGCTGGAAACACAGCAAATGCTAGTGAGACAGAAAACTTTTCATTTTCATTCAATCATTTTTGGGGATTTCAGAGAGAGTGTGTGTTATGTGTGTGTCTGTGTGTCTGTTGTGTGTATTTGTGTGTTTGAATGTTATGTGCATGTGTGTGTGAATGTTATGTGCATGTGTGTGAGTGTTATGTGCATGTGTGTGTGAGTCTGTTGAGTGAGAATGACAGATGACAAACAGATAAGCAGAGAAAAAGGGAAAGTGGGCATTTGTGTAATTAGCCAACAAGCATGGTCCCTCAATCTGAAGGGAAACAAGTGAACAAGCCTCCTTAATTACAAACATAACATTAGCAGGTAAGTGAAAGGTCTTTCTGCACTGCCAACATTTTTCACACTGGAAGGTGAGGAAGTTCTCAGCTAACAAGTAAAGTGATAAAATCAGATGTGTGAAGAGAACATGTGAGGAGAGAATTGGAACTGGGGGACATGGGGGGGGAAATAATTTCTAAAATAAATTAAAAAAAATAAGAAACAAAGAAAATAATATCAGTAGGTTACCAGCAGAAAAACCTAGGCCCAGTTCATACAGCACAGACTTAAAGCCAGTGGCGTGAGTCAGCCACACTTGGTTTTTAAACCAATTATAAACGGGTGAGTCCTGTCACCCACACGGATATTCTAAAAGGTCACACCACGGCAAACGAGCAGCAACCAGGAGGAAGACTTGGAGGCATCAGATCTCTCACACACACACACTTACTTAATGGGCCAGCATTTGGACATTTCAATTGCTAACCATGAAAAAGAAGCATCCCTCACTCCCAAGCCCCACACACACACACACACACACACACACACACACACACACACACACACACACACACACACACACACACACACACACACACACACACACACACACACACACACACACACACACACACACACACACACACACACACACACACACACACACACACACACACACACACACACACACACACACACACACACACACACAAATCAGGCTAGAAAGTGTTGCCCAAGATGAAACCGACCCAACCACCGTGTGATCATAAATATATTTTTGTTATAGAATGATTCTGGAACTCTGATTCTGAAACATGATTCAACTGGGCTGGTTCACAGATACACCGGGAAAATTAGCTGTTTTTGAAAACACAATCTCTGAAGCAAAAAGCGTGCGTGCGTGTGCGAGTACCGTCTGAATGACACAACACACTTGTATACAGTATACTGAGTGTCGACGCATAGCGGACGTCGACGTGGAAACATCCATCCATTCATGGTCTACGGTGGCAGCTTCAGCAGGGGACTCCAAACGTCCCACTCCATGGCAACATGGACCGGCTCTGACTGGGGGGATCCTGAGGCGTTCCCAGGCCAGCGTGGAGATGTAATCACCCCACCTGTACCTCGGTCTGCCCCGTGGTCTCCCCTCCAAGCTGGATGTGCCGGGAAATGTGGAAACAGTCAACGCACAAAACATTCCCCAGTTCTGAATATGTGTTGGCGCTGTGGAGAGCATTTGAGGACATTGCAGCCCATTATAATGGGCTGGGGCCTGAAGAGCCTCCTTCAGGAGCTCCGAGGAACCTGGCCTTCTCTCGCCTGCTGCTCCCAGCCTGTTACCGAGGCCTCCCCCCGGCCGGTGACTCACAGGGGATGGGAGTTAGAGGAGGAAGACAAATGAAGACGCCTGAAGCTGCGGAGCAGGAGATGAATCTTCCTGATACCTGGAAGGATTAGGAGGAGAATGTCCCCACACATATTGGGGGGGGGGGGGGAGAGAAGGAAATATAAGACGCCGCCATCGCATATAGATGAATGCTTCAGATACACACCGCCTTTAATCCGAGTGTGAAGGACACTGGCACGGGTGTATGGCGGTGTACCGGGATGGTTATAAAGGCAGGCACGCCCCTTAGGATGATAGGGGAGATGGTCCACCCTGAGGTACCAAACAACGCATTTTATAACGACTGCCAGGTAGGAGTGGTCGAACCTAATACTGTACGTTTATGTAGAGCGCCACAGCCGTCAGACGAGAGGCCCAGATCACATGTCGCTGACATTGTACATCGATGGGGAAAAATACAAACCCCTGACCGCAATCGGTATGCGTTGGATGCAAGGATGTGGTAATATCATATCATGTAACACTAGTGCAACGTAAGGCGGATAACCCATATCCTAGAATCCTCCCGGGGACCAACGGACAAAGGGCCGTAGCATTACGCCATTAAGCACTTTTCACCTTCAGCTCTCGCACAGCTAACTCCTGGTAAAAAGTCACGAGGGCCGACCAAAGCAAGGATTTGTACACGGCTCCATTCCCAACAATCATATCAACCAACTATCATCCATTGATTTATGAAGGGTGAATGTAATAACTTATAGAACAGAAATTCCTAGGGGCACGTGAGAGATCACTTAAAAAGTCTTCAGCCATTCCAGTCTACGCATCATGCGTGTTTTGGTTTAGTCACCTATCCCATCTTCTCCCCGTCGTTCTTATCCTATAGAGCAGGGGTAACCGACAGGTCGATGGCCATCCACTGGTCGATCGCCATCCACTGGTCGATGGCCATCCACTGGTCGATGGCCATCCACTGGTCGATGGCCATCCACTGGTCGATGGCCATCCACTGGTCGATGGCCATCCACTGGTCGATGGCCATCCACTGGTCGATGGCCATCCACTGGTCGATCGCCATCCACTGGTCCATGGCCATCCACTGGTCGATCTGCAAAACCTTCACTGTCGATCCCTAGCATTTTCACATTTTCCAAAATAATTTTATTTTTTTTTTTATACATTTAAAAAAAAATGTTCATGCTCTGGTTGGTTGGTTGTTTTAACAAGCTTTTTAGACCTAGCTCTAGCTTATTGTATATCGCATAGGTCATTTGACAAACTCCAATTATTACCGGACATTTTGACCGGCAGGTTTTGAATTTACCGTTTAAAAAAAAAAAAATTGTACCCGCTCAAAACCGGTAATTACTGGCCAACGGAAACCCTGGTATGCACGTACGTTGAGCCTGCACAAATAAATATGACGATGAACAGTCTTACTCCTAAGTGGTTTTTTTTGGAAGATATCGGATTGGTAGATCTTGGCTTACATTTCGGAAATAAAAAGTGATCTTGTCGGTTACCACTGCTATAGAGAGCGTGTGTCACACGCCTATGCAGACACACGGTCCGTGTTATGTGCAGAAACACGGACCAACATCCACACAGATGGACGCGCTGCGGGGCCAAAATGCATGCTCGCGCATACGTGAATCACTTCCTGGTGGTTTAACCCTCAGGCTGAACTCGACCCTGTGTGTGTGCCCTTCTCTCAGCAGGTGAATGAATGGATCACCTTTAGCCAGAAATCCTGCCTTATCTTAACTGGAAACAAGAGAGCTTAGAGACAGACGGAGGGGCCTCTGGTGTGTTCATGCATGAATGACTGCATGCATCAACATGAGGTTTATACACGTTTGACAGTATAATTTAAGATATGCAAAGAATAGGGATTTACACAAAAGTCAACAGACACACACCCGCACACACAAACACACACACAAACAAACACACACAACCCTTTTGAGAGAGAAAAACCATGAGTCATCCCTCATCGCCACCTTCACCTTTCTGGGCTTAAACCCGGGAGGAGAGGCAAGCCATACAACCGGTGAAGGCTGCAAGACAGAAAAACGTCAAATATAGCGCCAAACCATAGCACGATATGCAATTGTTTGTCACAATGTCAGGCGCAACAGTCACTGATCCGAAAAACATGGTTTCATCACCCAGACTGGTACTGTCCTTTTTCCTTTAACGGATTCGCAGGTTACAGCCGTACTTCATGTGTGAACTGCAAAAGTTGAGTGCAATTTGGATCATTGTTAAAAATACCTGTAATCCGTTGTGTAAGAACGCTGTTGAAAACAGTCAATCGGATTCACTGTTGTTTACTGACTTTCAGCCTTTACAGCCTCCCGATTTAAAACACGTTGTTGATAGATTGACAGATACGTTGATAGATTGACAGATACATTGATCTAAACGGATGGATCCTGGAGTTCTTTTAAGATCTCATATCTTCCCGAGGATATAGGGTACCGTTAAATAAAGAGGGATCAGGTTCCACTGCAGTGTATATCTTTCTCAGCTCACCACTGAGGTTTGAGTAAGATAAATTATTCAACATGTCACCAGGTATATTTAACTGCCTGAGCCAGGGGGCTCTACTCAAGTCCTCAAAAGGCACAGCTTAAAAACAAATATGTGTCTATATAGGACAGTGTAGTCCCAGTGTGGACTATTACTGTACATATACAGAATCAAGCTTAAAGTTATAATAAAATAACGTACATTGAATTTCCTTTTTGACACACATACACGGCCCTCAAGAGACTATATGAATCAGTTGTGCAGTGTTGATCCCATGTAGCCTTGTGAGAGTCTGATTTGACTGGAGACAAACACACACACACACAATACCATTTTCATGTCTGGACCAAATGAAAGATAAAAGTCAGAGCTGCAAGTCAAGTGTATAACTTGTCCTGCAGCTATGACTTTCATCTTTCCATGAAAGCACATGGACACTATGTTGCTGCGCATAAACACATTGTAAGTCCTTTGCCCTAACACTGTCTTATTAAGAACACCTGAGTGAGCGATCCTTAGCATAGAGCACTGAGCATCAAGAGACTTCAATTATCCTTGGACAGTATGCAGCGAGGATAAGCTACTGTATGCGCCAGGATGCACGAGTGTGTTCCCTGCACCCGGGTACAACTTTTGTAGAGGAACAAAAGCACACACCACCTGGCACTTAGAGGTTACCATGCCTGCCCCACACACACACACACACACACACACACACACACACACACACACACACACACACACACACACACACACACACACACACACACACACACACACACACACACACCACACACACACACACACACACACACACACACACACACACACACACACACACACACACACACACACACACACACACACGATTAACAAGGAGGTAAACACCATCTGGCCATCCAGAGTTGTTTTCCCAAAAGACAGCCCCGACGTGTTCCACTCATCTATCCTAATGACCAACACACACACACGACCGTGCATATACACACACACACTGTCCCTCACATAATTACCAATATTTTAATAGGACTCTGGTAAACCAGGTCTTGGCTGAAAAACATGATGGCTCAAACTTGCTTATCAAGGCAGGATGAATGTGAAGAAACTAGGTAGGCAAGTCATTCACTGCGGTGTAGAATGGGGAAACCCAGGCTAAAATGCACCCGTGTCTGTGTTGAGAGGAGAGGAGACGGGAGTCGATGGAGAGTGCGTACAGGGTTCAGGTGTTGCAGCCCAGATGTAATGAGAATCTAATCAAAAGGTATTGAACTGCACTGGGACTCTGGGAAAAACAAAACTAGATAACACACGGTTTGCTGAAAGATTGAGCGAAAACCGACCGTGTTTGTGGCCAGGCGTGCATGGATGTGTGTGTGTGTGTGTGTGTGTGTGTGTGTGTGTGTGTGTGTGTGTGTGTGTGTGTGTGTGTGTGTGTGTGTGTGTGTGTGTGTGTGTGTGTGTGTGTGTGTGTGTGTGTGTGTGTGTGTGTGTGTGTGTGTGTGTGTGTGTGTGTGTGTGTGTGTGTGTGTGTGTGTCTATGAAATACATTGTAAGACACATATCTTTACCAAAGAATATAAGAAGTGAGGGGTTATAGACTAGAATAAAAGTATAGTGTAGCAGAGCCCCTTTTCCCCGTAAGAAAATATAAATGACATTAATAACCTTGTCTTGAGAATAATAAACCATCCTTATGTCCTCGGCTACCATAATTATTCCTTTCATTGTGTCCCATTTTAATCGCTGGCTGATACACACATCGTATCCAAGGGAGAGAGGGATCGAGAGGGATCGAGGCAGAGAGCAAAAGAGCGAGTGTGCAACTGTGCACGCATGTATTTTAAAAAGGGGAACTTTAAACACCGATTTCCAAACAGCTTTGTGTCTTTGCAATGTGGGTAACATATGAATGAAAATGGGCGAAGTTCACCTTTAAAGGATAGAATATCCCATCGTCAACACTCCCTTGAAATATTGCCCTAATCCAACTGCCTTTGGTCAAATGATATGGTCAACCTTTATCCATGCAAGTCAAGGTACTGAGGCTGTAACACTTCCGTTTTAATTGGATATACAATAATAACCATGTTTTAACTACGTACACGTCGCAAAATAGCACACTTTTCAGCCTAATTTAAAATAGGACTAAATAGGACAAAGACTTAAATCATGTGAAACACACTCAAATGAAAACACAGAAGTCGGCAGAAGGGGCAGAGAAAATCCTCCATTAGACCATTAGCAAGTCCCCCAGTACTGAAGTACCTGGGTACTGGTACTGGTCCTGGTAACGGACGCATTCCGCATAAACCCGTTGATATGTCAACAAAACACCACCAAAGTCGCGCCGTCTTGTCGTGCTGAAGAAAGCAAGCAAGCCACCCAGACAGCGGCCCACTTTATCTAGAGCAGCTAAACAGCCATTGTCGGAGGAGCTCATCGTCTAAGCAGTTCAGGGCTGCGATTGAAGATTGATCCTGCAAAAACCAAGGCTGTTGTTGTTCTGTCACGCTTCAGTGTGCCCATAGCCAGGAAGAAGATGGGCTCAGAGTGTTTATAACTCCACACGTGTGCAAGACAATGCACAAGAGCAGACGTTGCAGTTAGGATAAATGTGAGGATGGTGCGTTTAGCTTTCGTAAACTTGGTGTGGGGTACAGAGCTCTGAAACAATAACGGCAAAGTACTAAATCCCCTTGATGCAGCTGAAGTCATACCAGAGACGGGACAAACAAGTGAAAGGGAAAATCAAATATAGAAATGCGTCAGTCAACCTTAAAAAAAAACACAATTGTTTGATAATGCATTTTGTCATTTCATATTGTCGTTACATAAAACAAATCAATTGCTTTATAATCATGTGGAGTAACACATCTGTAGCCTATATGCTGATGGTAGTACAACCTTTTAAAATAATAATGATCAATTCCCCTCCATTTCACCAGCATTCAGTTTTAGGGCGGTTCCAACTGTTGTTCTCTGGTCATGTAGCACCAGTTCTCTAGGGCTGTTGTTCCAACTGTGGTTCTCTGGTCATGTAGAACCAGTTCTCTAGGGCTGTTGTTCCAACTGTGGTTCTCTGGTCATGTAGAACCAGTTCTCTAGGGCTGTGGTTCCAACTGTGGTTCTCTGGTCATGTAGAACCAGTTCTCTAGGGCTGTGGTTCCAACTGTGGTTCTCTGGTCATGTAGAACCAGTTCTCTAGGGCTGTGGTTCCAACTGTTGTTCTCTGGTCATGAAGAACCAATTTATTTTTCATTTGTGTTGGGCCTTTCTACTGCACAGACATAATTGTATGGAAACCCATAATTCCCAGCAGAAAAATACTTCTTTAATCTTCTGATGTAAAATTGTTGTGTATATTAATCTGGTAATTTTGAATTCTGATAGGACAGCATTTTCCTATTCACCCGCAGTACTTCCACTAAAATGTGTTACACACTTAGACAACAGTGCCATCTGCTGGTGGAATAGTATGAACACAGCAGCAGAGACGGACAGCACATCCTTTCCAGACAAGTGGGTGCAGGCTACTGGGGTGCGGCTAGTGACAGACAGTGATATATCTGCTGCATCATTCAGCATTTACAATTTAGAACATAGATGTGTTTATAGTACAGTGTAGTCTTAATCTTGAATCTTGAGAAGCTACATGCACCAGCCTCATGAGACCATCCTTGCTTCATAAGTTCACATTCTGGTTCTCTCTGCAGATCAGTCTGGCCTTGTGCTCACTGAAAGCCTCTCCCAAAACCATTCAAACGTATAGGACCAGCACTAAGGGGAGGAGGTTGAAAGGAAACAAGAAAAGTGTAAAAATGGATTGATCAGTATAGCGCTATGAAACTCAATTCAAAACTACTTTTTTGATTGAGTTTCATAGAGATGGACTGAATAATGCACAAAACCATGGGCCGAGTTGGGGGGGTCTCCGAGGGCAAGGAAATGCTTCGGACTGATACAAGACAATATTAAGCAAAATCAATGGAATGCTTGAACTACAACAAACATATCTTCCAATACTAAACATTGTTGCATGGACTTCCGGGTTAACGGTGTAGTGGATAGACGCGTGGTGGTGGCCTCTCATAAAACTTTCTTTCAAACACGCCGGTTTTGTTTGCATCTGTTTATGAACACGCTGAGGTACTACAGGAATGAGTAAAGGGACCAGAGCGGCCGGAAGAGGCCCTGTACAACAGACTGGTTTCCCCCACACACACATTTTATAACATCTCCTTTTTCCATTATTCCAAAATTAGATACATCTAAATAGCAAGAAGGCTTTGGAGAGTCCTATGCAATAAGAGGAAATAGTTACTTGTCTTAAACTGATGCAATGCATTGTACAAGATTGTTGAAGATTGTTGCAAATGGCAATACAAAACATATGAAGTCATGTTGAATCGTGAAGTAAGACAGGACTCAGATGTTTGCATGAACATGACAAAAGATAGTCATCTGATGGATTTTTCATTTGTGTCTTATATCTGACTACCGTACCTTCTATTCTGTAATTCTATTCTTCAGTTCCTTTAACAACCAGCAGGGTTCAGAGTTGTGCACAGGCTAGAGTGAATGTGTCCCTTGCTGCATGCACAACACCCAGACTTCACTGCAGTCACTGCTGCTCAGGCTTGCTGGTGAGTAGCTGCTTTCTCCTAGTATGACATATAGGTCAGCACAGTGGTGCTCACTCAACCTAACGCACACAAACGTACACAAGCATGCAGGCACATACTGCACACACTTGCCTGCATGTCAAAACTACACATGTTCTCAATTGTTTTGTTTTATGTGCGTGCGTGCGTGTCTGTGTGTATGGGTTCCTGCATGTGTGCACTCATGTGTGTGTGCACTCATGTGTGTGTGTGTGTGTGTGTGTGTGTGTGTGTGTGTGTGTGTGTGTGTGTGTGTGTGTGTGTGTGTGTGTGTGTGTGTGTGTGTGTGTGTGTGTGTATTTCTGGGTGAGTGTGTGGGTGGGTGCGTGTGTGTTTCTGGGCACGTGCGTGTGTGTGCACGTGGTGACTGCAAAAGCCTGAGTCATCCTCGTACTGCATCAGGCTGTCGAGGAGCCCTCTGCAAAGAGTCAAGTCCCAAACAGGCAGGGCAACGCCCTCCACAGCCCTGGTGCTGAGATCTACTAGTGTGTGTGTGTGTGTGTGTGTAATTATCAGCTGGGTGGTGTGGGCAACACAGTCAACATGAATCTCACATGTAAACGCTTCTGGTGTACAAAGGGGGATTTGGTGCAATTCACTCTTTTAAACACAGTCACAAAAAAAGTGTCATCCACCAAGATAAGTACCCCCTTCACAAAGTGGACGCGTATCTTGCGAAAAGACAAAACCAAAAAGGTGATCATTTGAGCACAAACCAACACAGCTAGAGTTCGGTGACCGACCCAGCTGCATAGATACAAGAAACCGAATGGTTGCAGTCAAGGGATTATTGAAATTTGACATCTGGACATGGTTCAGATGGCAGAGCGGGTCACCTGGGAGCTGGATGAGTAACATGCCTGACTACCTACAGGTCCAGACCAGTGGGTTTGTTGATGTGTGTGTGAGTGGGTGCATGTCAACATGCAACCGTGCACTGGGAGCATAGATTCTGGAAAGTGCTACACAGGAGCAAAACAGAGACGCCAGTTGTTTTCTTTGACTGGCTTATCTCACTACTAATGCCAAGATCTAGGTCCAGTAACGTAATGTTCAGGAAAACCTCTCGTCACATGAGCGTACACAGGTCCTCCCCTGCCCAGATCCTTGCACATTTCCTCCCGGGTTTCCGAGGGCTTGATTTATAGCCTCTAAAGTGTGTGTTTACATTTGCTGTGTACACAGTGAGCAAGTCTGCATTCATCGGTGTGCGGCTTTGTGTGTGTGTGTGTGTGTTGTCTACACAAGAGCTCATAGCGGTATCATGCAGAATCATCTCTCGTAAAGGACTCACCAGTCCGGTGAGCGACGGTGCAGACTGGCCCAGGGTCTGGTTCCTCATCCACACCAGGTTGTTGCCGTCTCCTCCGGGGTGGCCTCCGGCGCCCAGGGGCCCGACCGCGCCGCCCTGCCATGTCAGCTGGCTCACCCCGCCGTGCAGACTGCTGGACAGGGGCAGCAGCTGCTTACCTGCAAGACACACGCCGGAGGGAGGAGGAGGAGGAGGAGGAGGAGGAGGAGGAGGAGGAGGAGGAGGAGGAGGAGGAGGAGGAGGAGGAGGGAAACACGGCTTAAACCTGGAATACATGCTAGGCTGCTCCATGAGTATGCTCCGTCTGGCCAACACATCGTTGGCCTCAGTTTATAAAATGCCACAGTTGAACTAGGTTCTGAGCTCTCAGATACAGAATATCAAAACGGAAGGCCTCAAACTCATCAGAAGGCCTCAAACTCAAAAGGAGTGGAACTCGTGACAAATGGCTGACGAAAGGAACACATGGAGTGGAATTATAGAAAAATATATATGATTTCATCTAGGAAATGGGTCATGATGTAAACCTGGTCAACCTGGTAAAACATATTTTAGACCTATTATCCTGTGGGTGTGTGATGATGTCACTGCTTCCAAAATGTCCCATTTGGATGTCGAAAGTACAAAGCCAGTGTGACCACACCACCATGTGGGGAGGGGTTAGCATGAGAGGGTTGAAGGCCAGCGTTCATGCGCTGGCAGGTCAGTGTGAACTAGATATGAATGTGTGTTCAGTTGTGGAGGGGGTGGGGTGGGGGTGGTGTCACTACGTGACCTGTACCTCCTGCTGGATCAGTACAGCAAATGTGCAGAAAGCAGAGTTATGCCGGTCAAAGTCAGTTATGAAATCTATGTTCTGCTTCACCGATGAACAATACTATGTATATACATACATAGTATTTGTTTCTGTTATTTTGAACAAAAACATAATTAAAAAACAATGATCTATAGATCTATAGATCTATAGATCTATAGATCTATATAGATATATATAGATATATAGATATATAGATATATATATATATATATAGATATATAGATATATAGATATATATATATATATATATAGAGACACACATTTTAACCTCCGCTATCAAATTAGACTCTTGGTGGATCCAGGAATCCAGGATTAACTCCTTGGCATTTGGATGTAGGGCAAAAAGGGACTTTTTAGGTGTGGCGGAGGAATGCCCTCTGATGGCCCTCTAGTTTGACTCATTCATCAGTACGCTCCTCAGGGACATTTATCAGCCAATCAAATGGTTTGGATTAATCTTCCAGTTGAGGGTGCTTATAAACAACAACAACAAAAATCGATCATGTTTTGTTCGCATTCTGCTCTATCCGCATGATAATGGTGCTCCAGCATGATGGTGACATAATACTCCATACGGGTGGAGCAGGGACAGGGTGGCTGAGGGGTGTGGGTGGGTGACAGGGTGTGGGTGGGTGACAGGGTGTGGGTGGGGGGTGGGGGTAACAGGGTGTGGGTGGGTGACAGGATGTGGGTGGGGGGTGTGGGTGTGGGTGAGGGGTGTGGGTGGGAGACAGGGTGTGGGTGGGGGGTGTGGCTGAGGGGTGTGACAGGGTGTGGGTGGGTGACAGGGTGTGGGTGGGGGGTGGGGGTAACAGGGTGTGGGTGGGTGACAGGATGTGGGTGGGGGGTGTGGGTGTGGGTGAGGGGTGTGGGTGGGAGACAGGGTGTGGGTGGGGGGTGTGGCTGAGGGGTGTGACAGGGTGTGGGTGGGGGGTGTGGCTGAGGGGTGTGGGTGGGTGACAGGGTGTGGGTGGGGGGTGGGGGTGACGGGGTGTTACCAGTCAGGGCCATGCTGCTGCGCCGGGCTCGGTTCTCATCCTGGCTCAGCTGACGGTGCAGTTTGGACTTGGTGACACTGGCTGCTGCGGGGGACAGGTCGGGGTTACTCAGCTTCCTGAAGAGGAGGGGCGGGGGGAGCACAAACTCCTTCTGCAGAGGAGGAAGAGGGGGGAGGAGAGGAGAAAGTGGAGGAAAAGGAGTGAGAGGAGGAGGAAGAGGAGTGAGAGGAGGAGGAGGAAGAGGAGTGAGGAGGAGGAGGAAGAGGAGGAGTGAGAGCAACAAGCAAACGATTAACAACTTAATTATTCCAGTACATTGTTTGTGGGGTACCAGATGAAATAGTGCTGTAGAACATTTAAAGAAAGGCAGTCCCAAGTGGGAACAGGGCTGAGCTGTTCTTTAGTTATGGGGGTACAGTTCAACATTGTCCTTAACATCAGTGCTACAGGTCATGGCAGAGATCTCATTGAAATACACTGTAGCAACACCATTGCAAAACGCACCAGACACACCCACAAGCAGATAGCAGCTTGCACACATACTGTTAGGGGGGGGGGAGATTTGGATCCTATAATTCTAAAACATCTGTAGTTGCCATGGAAACAAGGACAGAACATTGTCCTCTGGGCTCCCCCTCTGGAAGAAACGCCGATGCTTTGCAGGGGGGGTATTCTTTCCCCCAGAAACATTTGTTAAAATGTCTACTGACTCTCTCTGAGTGAATGGGAGTAGAAGCTTCTAGAAACTTCTACTAAATCACTCACTTCCTTCTACTCACTCACTGACTTCCTTCAAACACACCACTTTTATTGCAGCTCCTCTGGTTATGTCTGTGACGTCGGCAAACAGCCACAACACCTGAGCCAACACAAAGGCCATTAGTAAGGCGCCACTGGAGAAACGCCCCAGCCAGAAACAGCCATCGAGCCCCGTTGACATTTTTGAACATTGATATTGATTGCGTTGCGGAAGAAGCAGACGAGAGCCAAAAGGCAGCGTGTCAGCGTTTTGAAGAGACGCTGTGACCCCATGCTGTGACTCAATAATGGAGCTTCATAGAGCACTGAACCTGTGGTCACACTGACGTCGTCATCCTCTCCTCCCCAGAGCTCTATAGAGAGCACTGAACCCGAGGTCCCACTGAGGTCATCCTCTCCTCCTGAGAGCTCTATAGAGAGCACTGAACCTGAGGTCACACTGAGGTCGTCATCCTCTCCTCCTGAGAGCTCTATAGAGAGCACAGAACCTGTGGTCACACTGAGGTCATCCTCTCCTCCTGAGAGCTCTATAGAGAGCACTGAACCTGAGGTCACGCTGAGGTCGTCATCCTCTCCTCCTGAGAGCTCTATAGAGAGCACAGAACCTGTGGTCACACTGAGGTCATCCTCTCCTCCTGAGAGCTCTATAGAGAGCACTGAACCTGAGGTCACGCTGAGGTCATCCTCTCCTCCTGAGAGCTCTATAGAGTGCACTGAACCTGTGGTCACGCTGAGGTCATCCTCTCCTCCTGAGAGCTCTATAGAGAGCACAGAACCTGAGGTCCCACTGAGGTCATCCTCTCCTCCTGAGAGCTCTATAGAGAGCACAGAACCTGAGGTCCCACTGAGGTCATCCTCTCCTCCTGAGAGCTCTATAGAGAGCACAGAAGGTCTCGCTGAGAGAACAGTGTGGCTTTTCAAAGGTAAAACAGAAAGGGACTTTTCTTTTGTTACTCTTTTGATATGATGTTTTGGGATCTTAACTACAAGCCACAAGCCACAATGCACGCTGAAGTGATTTACCAACACAAGACAGACGCTATTTAGGTTTCCCCACGAGGCTGTGGCAACAGAGGGAAATGTAGTGCAGCCCGTAAAACATATAAGCAATGTCAGTGAGCTGCGTTATTTTAATCCTGTTCCAATGGAGGGTTTATTCAAATAAACCCTCTTAATAGTTTATTAAAAAAAATTATAAAAATCGAAAACTAATTTTTTATATATTAAAAAAATCAAAAAATCAATTAGGGTTAATTTTGTTGCTGTGATTGGACCAAAACTGTTCATTTTCTTAGTTTATTAGTTTGTAGGTTGTATACTACCATACTGTATCTGTAGCACAGGGTGTACTACAGATACAGGGCAGTAGGCTTCTACCATTGAATAGCCTGGCAGGACATTAAAACAGGCAGCGCTTCAGTTCTGTGTCACTTTGATTTAACAGAGATATCATTTTAGTTTAACTACCTTTGATAAGTTAGGAAAACCACAGTCAAAACAAAGCTTTGATGACTGACTGACTCGGTCAATCATTTCAACCCATGCCAGAAATACGTTAGGGCCTTGATCTAAAATATGACCTACGACAGCAGTTAAGGCATACCAATAAAAAGAAAGTAGCCTTCATTGATGAAAAACACACCTTCTGTGTATTATCAACCAATGGTTGTTTAAAACCATGAATGTGCAATTCTGACTCACACCTTAATACACACACACACACACACACACGTTGGTTTATACAGCATGCATACTCTTATTAACCACTCAATCAAATGCGGACCAGTAAGTGTGTCAAGACAAACAAAGAGAAACGACAGTGAAATGTCTTGTTGGAAGAAGCAGGTAGCTGCCTGTAAGACAGGGTGTGGGTGCATAATGAACGGCAAACAGATCCAAGAAGAGAGAAACTCCCCAACATTCCATGTGATTTAGGATCTGATCCATGGTTGCTGAACACAAAGAAAGCATCAAGAGAAGAGGCGGTATGTGTTGATACTCCCTTCGTTTTGACGATGAAAAATGGTGCAACATAAACACCACATAACCACATTGACAAGTGACAGGCCTGAAATTTGTCCTGCATCCTATCCGTCCACATCCACCAAGAAACAACCGCGGCTTAGCACCGAGAGGAAACAGGGGGTTTCATGAGGGCCTCTGAACCCCCTGTTTCCCTCCCCCACGCTCATCTCATGTCATCCCTCCGGAGAGCAGTTCCTGCAGCGGTTGCATTGGGCCCCAACATTCATCATCTTGTGTCCAGAGAGTCCCTTCGCTCACGTAATGCAATAAGCACATGAACAATCAATCACCATCATCTGTCGTCAAATTATGATGGAATTACCCCACTTAGAGCACGCACGCACGCACACACACACACACACACACACACACACTCACACTCCCTCCCTCTCCTATCTGCAGTGTGAACACACCACCGTTTTGCAGAGCTTTGTCTGGCAAAAGCCGCTCAACAGAACTGACAGCTCTCGTCAGGGCGCTGCCCTTCTGCCTGCCAGCAGAGTAAATGCGCTGGCACGTGCACACAAGCGGCTCCAGATTACACTAACCAACGCAAATAAACGCCCTCAAATCAATCCTCTTATGTGGTGCAGCTGGCAGTGAGGAAGCCATGGCAATCCAAAATGGGATCTGAAAGCTCCCGTCAGCCCCGGACTGTCGTTAGCCATTCAATGAGCCAAGCGTTAAGGGAAGTGTGATGATATTGTCTTGGCTTGGCCTGCTGCTGAAATATTAAAAAACAGGACAGATGGAGCTAATGAAAAGACAAAAAGCAGGGGTAATAGATAGCATGGGGTTTGCAGGGCATACACGACACGTGCCGTCCGTGTCTAGCAGGAGGATCACACGTTGATCCTGGTGTGTGTAGCCGGATAATCTGAGTTTAAGCAGATGGACAGACGCTGTACTCACTAAGCACCACCACCATGGTGCACCCTGGGAGCCCGCTACTGCCCCGACAACACTCACCTGTACAGCCAGTATCTACTGCCCCGACCACACTCACCTGTACAGCCAGTATCTACTGCCCCGACCACACTCACCGGTACAGCCAGTATCTACTACCCCGACGACGCTCACCGGTACAGCCAGTATCTACTGCCCCGACCACACTCACCGGTACAGCCAGTATCTACCGCCCCTTGCCTCCATACAGCAAGAGGAGGGGTACACATAATGAACACGTTTTGTGCGAATTAGTTTGACATGAAATAAGAACCCTAGCGATGCCAGTGAATTTAAATACAAACTGCAGCTACTCCTGGTAGTAGCATTGTAAGGCACAGCGTATCTGTGAGCCGTTTTCATTCTTTCCTCTCCCCCTCCCGTGTCCTCTCCCGTGTCCCCACCCTCTCTTCTCAGCTGCACTCCCTCCATCTCAACCCTACAAGCTTGGGCTCTTCCTCTTCCAAGCTCTTTCTCCCCCGTACAATCAAGTCAATTGTGTGCAAGCCTCGGATACACAGGTGTGTCCAGTCCACGCCTGCTGGGCTGAGGCCTATCAGTCTATTGTCCCATGCAGACAGAGCTCTCTGTCTCTCTGTTCTCCTCCTCTGTTCTCCTCCTCCATCATCCCCAGGGGCCGCTCCCCTCTTTGTGATTTTATTTGCTCAACTCTAACCCTCCCACCCCATACCTGAATACCTCTTTCAATCATTATTTTTCATTATTTCCGGTTTATGTTATTGGTACATCCCAGGCAGGAAATACCTGGATTTTCTTCCTCTTCCAGTTTCACTATTAAAGCAAACGGTTTGCTGGTGAGGGGTCCAGTAGATAAGAGTGTGGGGGGGGGGGGGCTGCTTGGCTCTTGGCTTGTACAGAAATGTTACATCAGGGAGAACCGTCACACGCAAGTCTGTGCAAGAGCCTCATTGCATCATACATATTTCCTGTCCCAGAACATAGTGTTTTTGTCTTCATAGTGCAATATCACAGGATGACTGTGCGCAGCGGTGTGTGTGCAAGTGTATATTTAAGTGTGTGTGTGTGTGTGTGCGTGTGTGTGTTCAAGTTGCTGTAAAAGGCCTATTAAAAAAGGTCCTGATATATTCCAGCTGTGAAACCCTTTAGAGCTCAAGCAAGGTGTCCACAGCAAAAGCAGAAGGAGAAAGGGGAATGCAGAGGCGTGTGCCAGATTGAGGTCTGGGCTTGAGGGAGAGAAGTAGGAGCAAGAGAGAACAGAATACCGCTCCCTGAGGCCAAGAGACCCATGTGGCGCTTGTGGCTATGTGGAAAAGTGTTTGTGCACACGCAAAGCGACCATTCCCAAAACATCATGGCTCAGACTGCACTACAACAGTGCCCACATGACCCGGCTCATAAAATGTTTTTATGAGGCCTGTGTGCCACAATCAAAACAACCAAAATATACTCATGTTGTGTGTGTGTGTGTGTGTGTGTGTGTGGGATAAGGAAATAAACGTTTTGGTTTTATAGCTAGTGAATGACATGCATGGGCAAACCATCGGTCAAAAATACATTTGGCTGCCAAAAATGTGTTTCATATTCGGTGTGCATTACATCACAGGGAAGTGGACGCTCAATTGCATCCCCTCTCGAAGTAGCCTTCAGGCCTACGTCAAACAACTCTTCAGAGAGAACGAGAGAGACAGAGAGAGCGAAAGAGAGAGCGAAAGAGAGAGCGAAAGAGAGAGCGAAAGAGACTGAGATAGAGACAGAGAGAGCGAAAGAGAGAGCGAAAGAGACCGAGACCGAGACAGACGGAGAGAGAGACCGAGAGAGCGAAAGAGACAGAGACAGAGAGAGAGAGACACACACAGTGGGCCATTCACTGGTCACACTGTACATTTCAGCAGTCCATCACCAATGTGTGAACTACAAGTCATAAATAAAAACTCACTCCTTTTAAATACTTTCGGCCAATGGCCATTTCCAGATGAAAACCAAACCGGTGTCTTCCTCCCAGTAGGTTGCCAGATCTGACCACTGCTCTTCAGAATGAGGAGGGCTCTGGCTCTGGTTTTAGTCCGATGTCACACACAAGTCATCATTTACATAATCGAATTGGCTGTGAAACCTTATGCCCCTATGACCCTCCAGCTTAAGCCTGCTCAACACAAGAGTCAGACAACACGTGTCAACTCCTATGGTAAGATACACGGTATCATAAAACAGCCTTTTAAAATATATTAGAAGGGAAAATGTATCCATACACTTCGTCCAGAGGAGACGCCCTAAATCTGGGGAAACAATCTCCGATAGAGAGCGTCTCTCTAGTAGTCTGCTGAACACACACAACACATGCAATATTATTTGAGGGTTATGGGAGGACATGAGGGAAAACGGTGATATCATTACAACCGAGAGTGAGACTAAGACAGAATGGGATGGTAAAGTCGAGGTATCAAGAGATAGATATGACAGAAGAGGCTAAATAACTGCTTCCCAGCAGGTAGACTTAGTATAACTGGACCAGTAATAAAACATGAGTGTGCGTGTAGAAATAGACTAATGGACTATAAAGAAAACAATTGGAAGAATGTTTATCCAGATTCTCTGTGTATAGATTTACACAAGATGCGTTTGCCAAGTAGTTTAAAGGATTAACCTAATCTATGTATTAGTCCATAAAGTGTCATAAATAAGAGTTGACAAAGAGAGTGAGGGAAAGGGAGAGATGGAGAAAAATAAAGAAAAGGAGAAAGAGAGTACGATTGACAGGTCTTGGGGGTGTGTGTGTGTGTGTGTGTGTGTGTGTGTGTGTGTGTGTGTGTGTGTGTGTGTGTGTGTGTGTGTGTGTGTGTGTGTGTGTGTGTGTGTGTGTGTGTGTGTGTGTGTGTGTGTGTGTGTAGGTCAGCCTAAGAAGCAGGGCCCCCCCCATGCCTGCCTCTCTCCTCTAACCAAGCCGACCCCCCTGGTGAGTGACCTTCACTAGCCGGCCCCAGGCCCACCAGGGGTCAGTATGGGAAAGTCAGCACAACACAGACAGGACCACAGCACAGTGCCTTAAACAACCATGGTGGGTAGCTGCTGCATTCAATTAGAGAACAGAGACCCGCTGGGGAGGCCTTTAAACTGATGGGATGTTCACACTGTTTAAATGTCACCGTACTCCCTTATCATCTCAAGTCTCCACCTGCTCTGAACAAGACTATGACGCAGGTTGTGGTCGTGATGTATAAAGCTGGAACGGTGTGTACGCTCCCAGAGGCCTAAGCAGCCCCACAGACTAGACCGATAAATGGGTTTTTAAGCAAAGCTATATTGTGTCTGCTTAGACATGTATCATGCATGCCAGCATTTCTTATATCAGCGCAATATAAAACATCCGACACTCAAGAGCACAGCCTAGTAATCAGTCAATCACATATACGTAGACTAAACAAGGACTTGAAAACACATAAGCTCAGCATTTGCCTAGTAAAGTGCCGTGAACATGGGAAACGAGAGATCCCATCTGTGCTTAACATTAACACCTGCATAGACAGTTAGAACTCCCAGTTGGAAGAATGGATGAGTTGGCCAAGTTAATTCGATTAGATTCAAATGTATTGCCATTGCACAGCACAAATGCAGTACAGTGAACATTTATTTGGCATCTAACCAGAGTGCAAATGTTGCAGTAAAGTGGCAGTGGTTAAATAATATGTAAAAACAGTCTACTAGGTATAAAATTACTTATAGAGTGAGCGCACGCGCACGCGCGCGCACCCCCCCCCCCCCCCCCCCCCCACACACACACACACACACACACACACACACACGCCCCCCCACCAGGGGTATGCAGTTATATCACCAAGATAAATATATATAAATGTATATACAGCAGGTAGTGAGCAGGACTATGCAGTTACATCAACAGTTAAAGATTTATATATATATATATATACGGTAAGTACAGTAAAAAGTTTAAATAAACCAGTGAGTACATATATTAAACAATCCCTGCCGATACAAACGAGGAGCCATGAGCTACTTGTGAGTGTGTGAATAACTGATTCATTGCATCTTGTAAGTCATTCAAATGATGAGCTGAAGCTGAGCGGACGGGGAAGCAGATTCTCTTTCAATCTGTTCCACGTTAGTCATTGAGCCTTTGCTCATTGGATGCCAGGTTGAAGCAGAACCACTGTTACTATCATGTTTGAGCTTACGCTTTTATTCACCAATATGTCTGTTTATTTTTCCCCTCTTTCTTAAATTGTATGTATGTAGGCCAACTAACATAAGACACAATGTAAGACTAATAAAGAAAAAATGCCATCGATCGCCAAGACAATGCAAATGATTCCTCTTTCTGTATCCTTTTAATGGAAACTTATCACAGATGTCCTGAATTTGGTAGATGGTCCTGTTGGATATTCCTTTGAGAAACCGTGGGTGCTCGCTCCAGAAGAGAATAATTATGAGATTTGTTTTTGCGCAATCCACATCTGGCGTAAGAACACATTCGATCCCGTTTCCCTTTTGTCTGGGGGCGGACGCGGCGCTAAAGTGCAGTTCTCTCTGGCAGAGAGCTGAGGTCATGGACACTGGAGACAGCCTTTCCCTGATTATTGGCATGACACACAACAATGATCTAGTCTTCAGGCAGCAGAGGCATGTCGTTTCCCTGTGAGCAGAGATCTTGTGTTTAAGGAGCAGGAGGATACCATCCACCGACTCCATTATGGAGCTGCCGACACTGTTCAGAAGGTCAAACCTAGCGTCAAGTGGCCTGCCTCCTAATGTGGTCATCACAATGCAGAGTGCAGGAGGCCTTATCAATCATAGGCTCATTTGCATTCACGTTGCGGGCCTTGAGCACTGGTGTCTGGAGGAGGAGGAAGAGGGGGGGGGATACTCATACTTTAGTACAAATAATGTAAGAGCAGGTGCTTCCAAAATTAGGTATTTGGATGTTTGTTTGCAAGGCCAAACATTCCTGCTTGGGGACTTTACATAGTTTATAGTTCTTGACACTTGGGCACACCGCAAAATGAACCTTTGGATTCAGTAGCAATAAAGCACAGTTTCTCAGTTTAGGACTTGGTTTCAGCTACGCGTGTAATATGCTGCTTAACTTAAAATCGGTACATTCAACTAATTCTCTTTGTGCCCACTGATCCCATTATGCTGCGCTAGTATTCAGTGTACAGTCCTGCCTGCCTGCACAATTGAGTTGGAGTAGATTATCTTTTCTTCCATTTCGCTTCTGGAAAGCATTATAAACTCAGGGCCCCGGAAAGCCATTCCTAAGATATAGACTGCAATCAGCCCTTTCCCCAGATGTGACAAACTATTTATTTTGCTGAGCCAGTATGGCAGTCCAATGGATTATCGGGAAGTCATCTCCATTGCTTGCAGCAGTGGGTGCCTTATGACTAGCTAAGCCGGTCCTCTGACGTTTGTTGTTATATAAGTCCGATGAGCCCCATCTAATAACCGACCCTGTGTGCTATGTGGGGATAGAGTCACATCAGGGTCAGTTAAGGATGACTTGATGTGGCACATACATATCATATGCAAGTCAATTGACTTAAAAAAGTAAAGCATTTGCATTAACTTTGAATGTGTGCACATGAAAAAATATAGGTTTTAGCAATACAAGCTGTAAGCTTAATTAGGACTAGACAATGTCATAGTAAGATATACCAAAGTAGCAATATTTGATGTGGGGTTGCACGATTCAATGCCGCAATTTTTTCTATTTCATTCGATCGAATGACGTATGAAGTATGGGAACCTCGTAACTTCGTAGACAACTAAATGGCTGGTTTGCTGTAATGTTGATGGCACAGCAGTTGGCATAGCAGCTGGCCATGCGCCAACACCTGAAAAGAAAGCATGCCTCATGCGTCATGCATCATGCATCACGAAAGGGCCTTTTCAGTTGCTGCACCCTCTCTCTGGAACGCCCTCCCCATCCACATCCTTCAAACAGCCACCCTACCGTCCTTCAAACAGTCACCCTACCATCCTTCAAACAACCACCCTACTGTGTTTCAAACAGTCACCCTACCATCCTTCAAACAACCACCCTACCATCCTTCAAACAACCACCCTACCATCCTTCAAACAGCCACCCTACCCTCCTTCAAACAACCACCCTACCCTCCTTCAAACAACCACCCTACCCTCCTTCAAACAACCACCCTACCATCCTGCAAACAGCCACCCTACCCTCCTTCAAACAACCACCCTACCATCCTTCAAACAACCACTCTACCTTTTTGATGGTGTTATTTTTCACCAGGAGTATATGTGATGATTCTTTATTCAGTAACGCCAAAACATTTTTCATGGGAGAATGACAGCATGATGCTTTAATAGCCTCTGATGCTGTATGGTAAAAGTGTACAAGCGGAATGCTCCAGAAGGTCAGGAAGCACCCCATAAGTCACTCATGATTATACTTGGAGGCTGGGTACCTCCCAACGCCATCTGTTGGAGACCGGTTTTCCAGGTGTCTAGGTGTGTTTGTCTGTTTTCTGCGTACTGCTAGTAAAGCGGATGGGCTGACTACAGGTACTGACAGAGACGGATGGACATCTCCCAGATAGTTTGAAGGCAGGGACAACCGTGTCAGAACTGTCCCATCAATTACTGTAGTGCTGTCCAGATCCTGAGCTGGCCTTGACCACACCAAACCTAAACCTTCTAAACCACAATAACATCTTATACAATTGACAACAATAGACCTAAGCATACCAACATTTGGAAAACGTATGTGAAAGGATAGAGGAAATAAGTGTTTGATAAAAAATAAAAGGATAGGTGAATAAGAGGGACTGGGAGTGGGAAAAACTGTTAAGCAAGACCGGGGCAACCAAAGAGCATTTTAAAAGAATTTGTAAAAAAAGTTTAAAAAATGCCTACACTTTTACCAAGGCATCTCATGTATTAAACCACTTAAAATATAAAGATAATACAATATAAAATACAGCACCAATAATTTCCGGTTGATTTAGTGTTTTCCTGTTATACGTTTTATGGCCCTGTTAACATTGTACAGGTATCCAATAAAGAGAATGAAAATATATTAAACATTTGTTTTCTGGACAGATGATGAGGGTTGGCCGTTCCCAATACAAAAACCAGTCCTTCCAGTAAAACCTCCGCCCTGCGGCCAATGGAGTCAGTCTCCCTAATTCAGCATGGCATGCCATGACTTACTTCTCCTCACTCAGTCATTGTGATACAGAATGCTAGCATGCTGTATTATTCCCACAGGAGACTTGGCCCCCACTGGTTGGCAGTATGATTGTGTGGTTTGGCACGGGGGTCAGTGGGATTACCGAGGTGTTCATACACGGGTCAATGGGGGGGGGAACTATTGTTAACACTGGTCCCTTTGATTACCTACTTGGAAATCCGGACAGTTTTATGAAATCAATTTACAAAAAAAATGCCTCCTGAATATAATGCGTAACTGTTGTTTAGGTTTATTGCCGTTTAGCGTCCTGATTGTTCAAGTGAAAGAGGAGAGAGGGCGATACATTTACAAACTTAGTTAAAAAGGTATTAAAGGTATACATGATTAAACAAGTCAAAGGGTGGGACAGTTCTATGTAATTCAACCTTAAGGCAATCTGACCTGCCAGTATTAACCTGTTCCATTAGGGCTAAACAGGACTAGACCAGACTTACTCATTGCTCATCCATGTCGATCCAATTCCCTCCAAATGTGCACAGTGTGAACAATTGGGTTGTTTGTGTTCAAGTAGCTCATCTCCTTTTCAATTCTAAAATGGTTCATTCTACACCACCCTTGTGTAGGCGGGCCCTGCCCCAAGGCTTCAGTTGGACCAGCTGGTAGATCATCCATTTTTGGTGTGTTTACCCAGTCCTCACAGATGAATGGTGATCCCAATGGGGGACTGTGTTGTCTGTAAGGAGTCCCTGGAAAGGCGGAGGGCAAGGTAATACAATGCAGTCCAAAAAGTCCACTCCAAAAGGTCACATTATTAGCATAAAACTGACAATGTATGCAAAGTGCGAATTGCTACCTGGTGACACACGCCAAAATACATAAAGACAAAGAGACAGACATAAAACATATGCTTGGGGATTATCGGTTTCAAAGTCTCATTTGAAAATTGTGTGTGGTCAAATGCTGGTCTTTGTATGATGATATCTACATGGTGGTACCCAGAGAATGAGACTATGGTTATTACTAGGAGTATGAACATAGTAAAGCAGCAGCAGCAACAATATTTCCATGGACCAGTCCGGGCCAGGAAAATCCTTACCGTTCATTCACACAGAGACACAGCTCCCTACTCCCTGGCTGTCAATGGTTAACTCATCCAATCACAAGCTTACCTCATTAGACCCCTACAAGAGCCCTTGAGGCCTTTTGCACAAAACAATGTCAGTACAGACAGGCGGGGAAATGAATAGCTCCACTGCAACATGTTGCAATAGGTGTAGGCTTTAACACTAAAACCCTGGCAAAATACAGAATTGCAACAGTGACTGCATTAAACAAGACCAAACCACAATAGCCTCCAACAAGCCACACATCCCTTAACTCGGGTCATTAGCATAAAGACAGCCATGCATGCACCGTATATCCATGCATTGCATTCATGTATTGACAGGTTTCTGTTGATGTGCCTTGAGTGTCAAACATGATGTAGTGTGCTGGTGAATACACAAACAACAGATTATAAATGTTAACAGACTCCTGGTCATATTTTCCATAACCACGGGCATTCCCCCAGGGACCATGTTTATCAGCTCTTGCACATTGGCTCGTTCGTTCATACTTTTTATGAAGTTATTAAAAAAAAACAATATCGATTTAATTAAATGGTGTTCTCATTTTGAAGAGCAGCCAAAAATTTTACGTGGCCTGGTTTGATAAAGCGGTTGGAATAAAGTCTGCTCGGCGCTTTGAACGCAGCAACGCAGCCAGATGCCGTAAATGTGAATTATTATAAAATGATCGATCGTCACTCTTGACTTTGACCAATACGCGGCGCTGTTGATGGATTGTTTCATTGTAGTCAACATAAAATAGAAATAAAAACTTTTAGTGGTTTTATTGCATATTGTGACCTCATGAAGGGCTGAGCTGCCAAAAGCAAACAATGACAACAACATAAGCACCCTGGAGGAAAACAAATATATTAGTATAACACAAAGCAGACTTGGTGTGGTTCAGGTCTGGTCTGGTTTCAGACTTATTTATCTCAAACTCCAAATAGTGTCCTTTGGCTACTGGGCCATTGGACAAGTCATTCACAGGACATTCAATTGATAGCTTAATGCCAATGCAATGCTTTCATGTGCGTGCGTGCGTGCGTGCGTGCGTGCGTGCGTGCGTGCGTGCGTGCGTGTGTAATCAGTAAGTCAGTATTCAGGAGGGCGTGGTGTGTGAGGCTGTGGAGGCCATATTGGCGTCCAATTCATAAACCAAAAATGGGACGATCCCTGACGATCTGCAGACCAAACAATCCCTGTTTGGTCTGCAGAAGACACCCGGCCCTCAGTTTTCACAAAGCAACAAACACCCTTTATCACTCGGGGATCCTAAGGACCCAATGACTCATAGTAGTTTATCATTCCACCAAAGTCCACAACACTAACCGTGGGTGGGCCGGCCCCTCACTCAGGATAGGATAGAGGTTTGTTTTACTGGGTGGGCCCGCCCCTCACTCAGGATAGGATTGGTTTGTTTTACTGGGTGGGCCCGCCTCTCACTCAGGATAGGATTGGTTTGTTTTACTGGGTGGGCCCGCCTCTCACTCAGGATAGGATTGGTTTGTTTTACTGGGTGGGCCCGCCTCTCACTCAGGATAGGATTGGTTTGTTTTAGACCACAGACTTCAAACCTACATCCACTGCTCACCCGTGTTTTGTCCGGCTACAGTTAGCGGACCATCTAGAGGAAGCAGGATGTTTTGATGCTATTAGTGAGCTCCCACACTGGGACCACAGCCCAAACCGTTGGTACAACTCAGGGAGGGGAAGGGCAGCCATTGTACCTCACATTCAGACATCACACACACACACACACGTCAGGTGACTCAGTAACTTGTATTGACATGGTTTCTGTGTAACATGACATGCATTGGCAGTTTTCCCAATAAAGCTCAACCTACAATATTCAACCTTCATCTCTCATCAGCATTTTAAATAACTCTGCTTGGTGTGGACAGAGAAACACAGTGTGTGTGTGTGTGTGTGTGTGTGTGTGTGTGGCCTTGCCACACACACAAACCTAAGCAGTGTTTATCCAGAGACAGGTCACAAGAGAGAGAGAAGAGCAGAAGTGGAGAGGCATACAGGTTTATGCTTGTAGCATTCCAACACCCTTCAAACACCTTTCCCTCTTGCTTCCTCACAGGCAGAGACGGCCTCCTACACGGTTACCTGGCATGCAGTAGACGAGCAACAAAGCTGAAATGATGCTTGCTTGAAAAATAACCCAACACATTGTCCCTTCAAAAATCCAAAGACAAAACCAGCGCAGGCTCAACAGCCGCCTGAAGGGACAACGACTGGCTTCTTATATTTAGCTATGGTGCTCAGAGAGAGAGAGAATGAAAACAGGCTGTCACATGCATGCTAACGGAGGAGCTTCTCTCCCAGGGGTAAATTAATTTGCCACCACGCAAATAGAGGAACAAACAATAGGGACAGAGAGCGCTGTTGGTTACTGTTTTATTGCTATACATCCCACTATCTGTGTATCAGAGAGAGAGAGAGAGAGAGAGAGAGAGAGAGAGAGAGAGAGAGAGAGAGAGAGAGAGAGGAGAGAGAGAGAGAGAGAGAGAGAGAGAGAGAGAGAGAGAGAGAGAGAGAGAGAGAGAGAGAGAGAGAGAGAGAGAGAGAGAGAGAGAGAGAGAGAGAGAGAGAGAGAGAGAGAGAGAGAGAGAGAGAGGAGAGAGAGAGAGAGAGAGAGAGACCAGCCGATGCCGTGCTACATACACACAATGGCACAATGAAAGGGGGAAGCAAGAGAAAGTGAACCAGAGGTAGGAAGTCATGGAGTCAAGACAACAAGGGGAGGGCTGGAGATGAAGAGGGATGACGGAGTGTGCTGCAGAGTCAGGGAGGCGGCCAGCACAGTGTGAAATGAGCACAAGATTGGATTACAATGACTGGGGGACCGGAGGGGGGGGGGTGACATGGACCAAGGTGTTGCGAGGTAGTCTGCAGGAGGGGAATGATGGATTCTCTTCATTAAGTGTGCTGCGTTAAAGAAACCCAAAAAAAAAAAGCTAATTCCAGCCAGGCGACAGAGTCCAAATCTGTATCCAAGCCGATATACAAGTGTTTCCATTCTGGAAAGGCAAAGGCTCAGACATGAAATGGGGAACCAGGTATGTCAAAAGACAATGGGTGCAGGGCTGGGCTGGATTTCCCCCCCCCCCCCCCCCCGATTTCATAAATGAATATTTGAATAATAAACGACGGTATCCCATTGTAATGAACGTTTCCTCCCCAAGTGATTTACGATGCATCTCGAGCCATCATTCCAAGCACCAAGGACATTACACTAAACACCCCATATTCAGAGCACTGAATATGCATTACTCTATTATCTCGCTCCGTGGCCAAATTACATGGCAGACATAAGACATTTAGGTTCCCATCAATCAGGCCAGTATTATAGTTTATCCTGAAGAAGACCAAGGCAGCTGGGACCGCTGGATGACACCACAAAGCAGGAGCATCCCCAGCCCTTAAATGTGCACAGTGGAAATGATTGTCCCATATTATGATATTGGAAGAGGCACAGGTTAATGGTTAGCCTAAGAGATGGCTAATGGAGGGCAAAGAGCAAAGGCTACCGTCTGTGAAATCACTGTGGGGTGTGGGTTGCTTTGGAGGTAGTGAAGGGAAAATAGTGAGTGAAAAGTGTACGTACAAAAGGCTTTCCAATTCATGCATTTCCAGTCTAATCGTTATTATAATAGTCTGTCTGTATGACCGGGGGTTAAAGTTAAAAGCTTTATCTGTTGCTCTTTAAAGCACAAATGTGTTTACACTAAGCTATAATGGCTGAGGATAAGGTCACGACTGCATGACTTTGTGCAGATTAGGAAAATATATGGCAGTGTATACAGGGGCCATAACAGGGCTACATGGGGTGGATCATAGAGTAAATAGTCAAACACTAAACGGCAGCCTTTGTACAACATCCAAATGAGATAGTATCACTAATCCAATGAATCCACTCAGCAAACACAAGCTAATATTATGAGTCAATAACATTTGGTTGTGTTCGCCACACCAGTAGCCATTGCTTCCAGGAAAACCAGTAAGGTCAGCATGTTTGGTGTATAACTTTGTCAATTCAAGTTTTCACCCTATATCCGCTTATCTATCTATCCATAGATAAATAGATAGATAGATAAGCGGATATAGGGTGAAAACCAGCTGCAGATGTTGCAGCTGATCCCCGTGTCTGGGGTGCAGCTCAGCGCAGATGCTAAATTTTACGCTTGGGTAAGATTCCAACATCATGCGGACAAAAGTAGCAGGGAGATCTGCAGACAACATTGAGGAAAGGTAAACACTGTTAATTTGCATAAACAACCCACATTGGAATAATACACTTGAAAAGTTCCCCTTTAAGGTAAATGCCCCAGGACCAGAAATGGGTAATGGGAAAAACTGTATTGACACACAGACCAGGCTTTGGTGGTGGTGTATTGGTAGATTGGTCGCCTCTGAGCCATGTGTTCAAAATTGTTAAGTTTAGTTATTAAGTTATACAATGGTGAGGTTTAGAAATTAAGTTCAATTTTCAAGATATTATTGATACGTTCTCTCAACCAAAACTCCAACAATGATCTTAACAAGACTCTTTTTCAAACTTTTGTGTCCGTCTTCACTAGCTAAGGCAGCTGACAAGAATACAAGAATCAAGAATCTACCATGAAGAATCCCTTTAACATGTACTATGCAAGTGAGATGCAAATAAGCAGCAGTAGTAGACAGTATTCCATGCCTTCTGGTCAAATGCTCAATGGAACCATTCTAGACAGTAGGCCTATTAGGTATAGGTATGCGTAGGAGAACTAGTGTGGACCAGTTTTAGCTCCAGGAAACAAACATCTCATCAAACAGCTGCATAGCCCACATGCATTAGCAAGGAGGGTTTAAAAATATAAATAAACCAGTAGTAACAAACTCTGCTATTATTATGGAAGCTATGCTTGTTTTGTCGTCTGGAGTTGAGCAGTAGGGCTAAACAGAGGTGGAGGTTTGTGGAAACAAGACGCAAAAGGAGCAGGTGATATGATGAAAATGGAAATGCCGAAAGACGCCGGGTGGAAAGTCCAGAGTTGACGGATATAAATCTGTTTTGTTTTCCTCAGTGTGTCAAAACATTATATTAAATATTGACTTCATGCTAACCTGACCTTAAATAGCCAATGCTTACATTTAAATGGCTGCAATAAACTTCAGCTGCACCGTCATTAAGTTTATTATGCGTAGTTTTTACTGTGTCCAACAATTAACATGTGGCACAGAAACCACAAAATGGGTCACAATCACACTCAAGGTTGACAATCAAGACTGGAACCTACTGGGTGAATAGCCACTCACAGGACGTATGATGAGCTATCCAGGAGGACTCTTGTTAAGGGCAATGTGGCTGCATGATGTCAGAATCTGATTCTAGAAAAAAAAAACTGAAATTGACATCCTAGTGCGGTGCCAAAGCCAACGGAAATCGCAGAGGACGATCACTGATCGTCGTTTCAAAGTCAACAACATCACACACTGACGCTACAGAATTGTTTGTAACTTTGAAACAAAGCCAACCCTATAACTTAACTCTGACGCAGTTCATTGTAAATCCTTCCACCATCTGTGTTCTAGTACTGCGTGTGGAACTAAACCCACTCCAACATTTCTCAGTGGCTGTAAAGTAATGTAATGTCATAGCAATAGATTGTACAGCTTCAGCAACATAGCATGCATACATGCTACAGAATCTAACCTGGAAAAAGGGTCAAGGATTACATTTTAAAATAAGCAAACCTGACCTCAAGTGATCATTTATGGTACACAGATAACGAGATTTCGTTTGCATTGTCAACTTTATGCATCACACACACACACACACACACACACACACACACACACACACACACACACACACACACACACACACACACACACACACACACACACACACACACACACACACACACACACACACACACACACACACACACACACACACACACACACACACACACACACACACACACACCTGACTTACCTCAAGGAAACAAGTTTTATCTGGATACAAAATGGATGAATTTGACCTACTAGGCTATCAAAATACTGTAATAACTTGAGTTATGGCCAGATATCCATTATCAAATAGAAACCAATGACAAGAAAACACAGAGAGTGAGAGAGAAAGATTTCTATGTCATTCTCCAAATCAGACTTCTGTCTCCTAGAAAACACATAGAACTGCTTGGCCACAAGCAAAGAAACATCTGTTTGACAGTCCATAATGGCATAATGTTGAGCCATTCTCCAAACGTTCCTAACTCATCTTCAGAGTGAATTTCATATGCACATCTAATCATAGGTTTATGTTGAGAGCAAGCCATTTTTCATCAAACTAAGTAAAAGGAACAGAGGAGGGTATATCAAATTGTTTTAAAGTATGTAACTGAATAAAAGGGACAGGATAGGAGAGGATATAACACTTCATCATCACTAGTGGTATCCCAAAGGCCAGCCAGGGTGGAGGAGGAGGAGGAGGAGGAGGGGAGACTTCACATTGGGACACAATGGGAAGAAGTGTGAGGCTGAAGCAATGACTTCATCTAGCATGATCATGAGTGTGACTGAGCAAAACCAATTCCAATGTACCTTAAATCAAACTACAATACTGCAGCAATGCATGATATTGGTGCATCAAGACATCGATCCTGTAGGTAAATTCCCTAAATAATGGTCCAATACAATGATGTTCAATGACGTGTTCACCTTCGACCACCACCACCCATGGAAGACACTGCGGTCTTCACAAGAGAGTCAACAAAAAATGCCAAATGTTTGTCAAGACAAATAAGTCTTTATTTAAGTCTTAAATAAATAAAAGAGGCTACAGTCTACTCACCACGTCTTTGTCTTCGCTGCCGTGTTGCTCCATATTACTGAGTTTTCTCTTGTTGTTTGTATTCACGGTGGTCTTCTTCATCATCAGGAAGAAGAAGAAGAAGAAGCGGGCTAAAGAAGAAGTAGTTTGAGAAGCGGACGAAACACACAACCCCCCGGTGACTCCTCGCCGTTAGAGTAGACACTTGGAGTAGTCGTTTAGTTTAGTTAGTTCACCTTAGTAGTAGTCCAAGTACCAATGGGTTAAAAGCAATGTGTGTGTGTGTCCGTAAAGTTCATCCGAACCTGGTCCCCCCCCCCTCACCCCCTCTCCGGCAGTTCATCCATTCCTGGTGGTAATCAGCGGGTTGTGAGATCCAACCAAGCCGGCTGACGTCCCCATCTGGACGGCGTGACGAGCGGTCACTCACCCACCCCTTCTTCGGCTTCACCTACCGGCTTCACCTACCTACCTACCACCACCCTAACTGGGACTAACTAACTAGTCCATTTCGAAAGGGACAGCGGACCTGCTGGTTCGGTCCTCCAGGCGTCGGGTCCAAGTCCTCATGGTGTGTACCAGTCTGGTGTTTGTTATGGTAGTTTGTTGGTTGTTGGACGGGAGCTGAGCTGCGGCTCGCTAGCTCTACCGTTAGCGTCCCTCTTGGCTACTAGCTAACGGTTGCTAGTTTTTTCCTTTTTTTTTGCTTGCTTACAGGTTACGTATTACCTGCTTCACACATACGGCGTCACCATCCCTAAAAATATGAACGCAATAATAATAATAATAATACGCCACGACAACCCCGATTGAAGTCGTCCAGATGGTCAACTGTCAACCGCGTATGTGTCCCCCGTTCGAGTCCCCGTGTCTCATGATGTGTCGGGAGTCTGTCTGGTGGCCCGAATGAAGCAGCAGGCAGCAAGCCGCTACTACACAGCTCACAGCCCTCCTCCTCGCTTCCTCCTCCTCCTCCCCCTCCTCCTCGCTTCATCCTCCTCCTCCTCTCTTCCCCCTCCTCCTCGCTTCCTCCGCCGCTTCCTCCTCCACCTCCTCCTCTTCCTCCTCCTCCTCGCTTCCTCCTCTTCCTCTTCCTCCTGCTGCTGCTCCTCCTCCTCTTCCTCTTCCTCCTGCTGCTGCTCCCTGTCCTCGCTTCCTCCTCCTCCTCCTCCTCGCTTCCTCCTCTTCCTCCTGCTGCTGCTCCTCCTCCTCCTTCTTCTCCTCTTCCTCCTCCTCCTCGCTTCCTCCTCTTCCTCTTCCTCCTGCTGCTGCTCCTCCTCCTCTTCCTCTTCCTCCTGCTGCTGCTCCCTGTCCTCGCTTCCTCCTTCTCCTCTTCCTCCTCCTCCTCGCTTCCTCCTCTTCCTCTTCCTCCTGCTGCTGCTCCTCCTCCTCTTCCTCCTGCTGCTGCTCCCTGTCCTCGCTTCCTCCTCCTCCTCCTCCTTCTCCTCTTCCTCCTGCTCCTCGCTTCCTCCTGCTGCTGCTCCTCCTCCTCCTTCTTCTCCTCTTCCTCCTCCTCCTCCTCCTCGCTTCCTCCTCTTCCTCCTGCTGCTGCTCCTCCTCCTCTTCCTCTTCCTCCTGCTGCTGCTCCCTGTCCTCGCTTCCTCCTCCTCCTCCTTCTCCTCTTCCTCCTCCTCCTCGTTTCCTCCTCTTCCTCTTCCTCCTGCTGCTGCTCCTCCTCCTCTTCCTCCTGCTGCTGCTTCCTGTCCTCGCTTCCTCCTCCTCCTCCTCCTCCCCGCTTCTTCCTCCTCTTTCTCCTCCTCCTCCTCCTCCTCTTTCTCCTCCTCCCCCCCTCCTCGCTTCCTCCTCCTCCTCCTCTCTTCCCCCTCCTCCTCCCCCTCCTCGCTTCCTCCTCCTCTCTTCCCCCTCCTCCTCGCTTCCTCCGCCTCCTCACCCTCCTCGCTTCCTCCTCCTCCTCCTCCTCCTCATCTTCCTCTTCCTCCTCCTCCTCTTCCTCCTGCTGCTGCTCCCTGTCCACGCTTCCTCCTCTTCCTCCCTCTTCCTCCCTCTTCCTCCTCCTTCTCCTCTTCCTCCTCCTCCTCCTCCCCGCTTCTTCCTCCTCCTCACTTCCTCCTCTTTCTCCTCCTCCTCCTCGCTTCCTCCTCCTCCTCCTCCTCCTCCTCCTCGCTTCCTCCTCCTCCTCCTCTCTTCCCCCTCCTCCTCGCTTCCTCCTCCTCCTCTCCCTCCTCCTCGCTTCCTCCTCTTCCTCCTGCTGCTGCTCCTCCTCCTCCTCCTTCTTCTCCTCTTCCTCCTCCTCCTCGCTTCCTCCTCTTCCTCCTTCTTCTCCTCCTCCTCCTCTTTCTCCTCCTCCTGCTGCTGCTCCCTGTCCTCGCTTCCTCCTCCTCCTTCTTCTCCTCTTCCTCCTCCTCCTCGCTTCCTCCTCTTCTTCTCCTCCTCCTCCTCCTCCTCCTCCTCCTCCTCCTCCTCCTCCTCCTCTTCTTCCTCCTCCCCGCTTCTTCCTCCTCCTCCTCCCTGCTTCTTCCTCCTCTTTCTCCTCCTCCTCGCTTCATCCTCCCCCTCCTTCTCCCTCTTCCACCTCCTCCTCCTCCTCCTCGCCTCCTCCTGAGTCCCTCACGCTTCACCCGGTCGAGGCTTGGAGTCAACACAACAACAACAGCATGTTTACATCCTATCCTTACACCTATAATGAACTGTGTGTGTGTGTGTGTGTGTGTGTGTGTGTGTGTGTGTGTGTGTGTGTGTGTGTGTGTGTGTGTGTGTGTGTGTGTGTGTGTGTGTGTGTGGTGTGTGTGTGTGTGTGTGTGTGTGTGTGTGTGTGTGTGTGTGTGTGTGTGTGTGTGTGTGTGTGTGTGTGTGTGTGCTGCCACCTGCTGTTAAAGGTTAAGAAACACAAAACGTTTTCGGAAAAAAAAAAGATCAAAAGATAGTGAGATGGGGGGGTTATCGTTTTATTGGAAAACATGTTTACCCAAAAAAAACCTTATTGTCACTACTACATGCATGGAAATAAACAAGGCCAGAATTGAAAGACCAAGATTTTACAGCAACACAAAAACAACAAACCAATAAGTTTACACTACCAATGTTTATTTACATTCATACATCTAAATTGGCGGACAGTGATAATTAATTTAGTTGTTTTTTTTGGGGGGGGGGGGGGGTTTGTAAAATGACACGCGTGAAGATGCATTTGATGTCATTCAATTTGAGGCTTTGGTTCATGTGTGTATTATGCCTATTGATTGTGCTTTTTTATGTGTTAACAAACTTGAATGACTTAAATTGTTGTGCCACTTACCGCTACATTTAATAAATACTCTTTAGGGAAAAATGACACCTCATCATATTGGTTGTACATGTTGTCACATGAAGTCCTGTCTTATTAATGAAGAGCGAAGCCATTTGAAACATACGTCTCAGTATCAGAATGGCTGGACAGTCACAGCAAAAAAGGTTATTGCACTGTAACCCATATAATGCATGGTATGTGAATATTAACAATACAACAATTCATGCACAAAAGGCAACAAGCAATTAAACCGTACATTAAGCTGACTAAAACTGTGACCTTTACAATATTTCAGATTGTCTTTTATCTAATGATTGTCACCAATAGTAACAGGACCATGAACTTTAAAATGTACAACGGCTAAATGAATATGCACAATTGTTTCAAAGTACATTTGAAAAGGTTTATCCAAATTTGAACACAAAATAATAAAAGTATAAAAGGGTCATACTGGACAATTTTTCTGAATATTTTAGTAAAAGTAACATTGCAACATTTGAACCATGTGTATCAAATCCTTTCTTTTTTTTCAGAAATTAAATTAGTCAATAAGTCAACAAGTGAATCGAACAAATCCACATTTGTTTCTAAAGTAGTCTAAAGTCAACTACTGATTGATTGTCTTTTAAAAATGATGTCACATCCTTTTGTTGAACTAAAGTGACAGCATACACAAGTTCACTTTGGATGTGTTCCAATGTCTATGAATACATGTCCATGGCATCTAAGCAGAATACAAGGTTGGACCTCTATTTATAATATTAAACCTCATCAAACTAAATAATTACAAATCATGAAAAGTAATGCTGAATATTCCAATGTAGCCTCAAATGTAAGTTAAAAAACGTTAACCATCTCTGTAGCTTTAGATATAGGTAGCTTGTCTGTAGCTCTGTGTCTCTGTGTCTTCTAGGCAAGCAAAAAAGTGTGTCTTGAATATGGCTTTTTCCCATGAGATGTTCTAAACATGCAGCTATTATATACACTATCAAACACGAGCATCGTTATAAATAATTAGCTCAAATGGAAGCACTTTGGTTTTGGTTTTTCAATGCTCTTGTCCATGTTGATATGGATCATATGTTACAATTTGAATCCCTGAACACTCAAATAAATGACCTCTTGCTACCACTTTACACTGGATCCTTATGAAAAGCCCTTAAATGTCCACTGTACACAGACATTACACAGCATCTAAAACATAGACATTCATCCACATTGATAAATCAGCCTCTGAAAGAAAAGCGTCACTGTTGGACATCACTCAAACACTGTTGGACATCACTCAAACACTGTTGGACATCACTCTAACACTGTTGGACATCACTCAAACACTGTTGGACATCACTCAAACACTGTTTCCCCAAGACACAGCGATCCACAAGGACCTATTCCTGTTTGTGTCCCTAAACAAGGCCAAGGTCCTTGTTGCAGGAGTGAAACCTTGGGCAGGAAGGAAGCCTGAACAGAGAGAGTCTTTCTCAGGGAGCTTCCTCTTGGGAACCCCTTAACAGCTGGGCTGCTGGAGTGTGGCGGCACACCGGGCCTGGGACTTCAGGATACCCCAATCAGGAGAGAGGCTGAGCTCACAGAAGCGTGCTGAGTTTTCACCTAGGTAGAGAAGAAATAGACAGAAGACTCTAAACTGTGCTCCTCACAGAAGTGATGACAGTGTTTTGCTTAGTAGGATTCAGAACATAAGACAACAAAACAAGGACATGGAAAAAGTGGAGCAAATAAAGAAAGAGGGAGAGAGAAAGAACGTGAAGAAGTGAAGGAGATTAAATAGCCTGAGCAAGAAAGATTATTAGAATTATGCCAGGTTTGGGTTCAGGTTTTGTATCCTGCAGGTAGTCTGGTCTGACAGGATGTATGCTGTGGGATAAGCCTCGGTATTCCTCCTCATACGCTATCGGTGTGTTACCACTTTCGAAGTCCCCGTCGCTACGTGAAACAACAAAACTAACTACGAAAGCAAACGAATAAGGTACGTTTATTTGTTTTCATTTTGCAGGGATTTAGCCATTTTATGGCCGGGCCGGTCTCCCCAACCCCCAACAAGTTCCCCTCAACATCATGTTGCCATGGCTACCGCCGCTGCATCCTGGGCTTAGCACCACCCAAAGAGGATTGTGATTGGTTTAAGGAAATACAAACCCCTATCCCAGAATGATAATGGGTTCAGCCAGACCTTTCTCCAGCAGAGCACACCACTGTGTGGAGATATAGGTCTGGCTATGAGGGACTACCCTGCAGCCAGGTAAACAATACATGAATCTATAAAGTGAAAATATACGGAAATCACAAATGTGTCACAAAAATGTTAGTTTTCTGCATGCAAAATCAAAGAAAATATGTGTTGGGACAGAAACTGTCAAAGGCACACAGAGCCAGCGGGCCGTACCTTTACCAGCAGATAGGTGGGAGGAGGAGCAGGGGGGAGCAGGGGAGAAAGAGGGGGAGAATGGGGCTTGGGAGGAAGAGGGAGAGTGGCGGAGGGAGCAGATCTTGCGCTGGTTCTCCTGGAAGGACTCACCAGAATGGATGGATGGATGGATGGAGAGAGAGAGAGAGAGAGAGAGAGAGAGAGAGAGAGAGAGAGAGAGAGAGAGAGAGAGAGAGAGAGAGAGAGAGAGAGAGAGAGAGAGAGAGAGAGAGAGAGAGAGAGAGAGAGAGAGAGAGAGAGAAGGAAAGGGAAGCAGAGTATAGAAGAGGACGAGCGAAGGAAGGAGGTGAGGGTGAATGTCAAGGAGAGAATGAGCAATAAATAAAGAGCAAATAATGTTTGATCTTTACACAGTTCTCTGTGTAAAGATTCACAGTCTCCGTTTCTTATTTTCTTTTCTTTTGAAGAACAATCACACCACCTCTAGAACAATAATATAACAGTTCTTACCTCTAAGTTAGTCTTGGCTTTCTTCAAGACGTCTCTGGTTCTCGACACTAAACACAAGCACATAAACCAATATATGTTGATCTTTGATAGTTACCATTCTTTGGTCCACACAGAGACATGAAGAGACAAACTAGGGTATGGGTTTGCATCTTCATGTTGTATCTGGATTGCGGATGATAATAGCTTATCCTTATAAAGGATTGGAATGTTGGTAAAGAGACAAATAAGGAGAGAGAGAGAGAGAGAGAGAGAGAGAGAGAGAGAGAGAATCGCTTACATGGCATGGCATTAGCCATGGTAATCACAGAGAATCAACTATGAGAGGCAGACAACTCAACTCTTTCTTCAAAGTAGAAAGCAGGTAGAAGAGGAAACCCCCCCACACACAGACACACACACAAAATGCACTGACTATTCAGTGCATTGCACTCTTGAATTTCAAGGATCAAGTCCAACAAAGCGTTCAGATAAACAAACTAAAGACAGCGCTTTTACAACCAAACAAAACACTTGAAAAGAAGACGTGGTGGGGGGGAGGGGGGGGGGTGGTGGGGGTTGGGGATGGGAGCGGTACACAGTGACTCACGCTGGCTGACTATGAAGCTCTCCATGCTGTCCTTGGTGAGGTTGCTGCTCCTCAGCCGGTCCCTGGCCTCCCGGAGGGCCTCCTCCCGCTCCGAGAGCCTCAGACGGAGGGCATCCATCTCCTCCTTTAGAGGCTGACACACACACACACACACACACACACGCACACGCACACACACACACACACACACAATGATGCAAGGTAGTACTGTGTGATCCGGATAACATTCGTTTCAATGATCTCACAAGCCCCCTTGCAATTTGTG
>CM051004.1:23439000-23444000 GCA_027704905.1 Muraenolepis orangiensis
CACACAAGCACACACCCACACACACACACACATGCACACAGGCACAAACAGACACACACACACACACACACACACACACACACATGACGTAATGATGTAAATGACCAGTGTCATATATGAAGACACACACTGGTAATACACAAATATGCTACACAAAAACCCACAGTTCCCCGTACCTGTGGATGGCGTCCATGTTGGCCTGCTTGTCGTGTTTCAGTTGGCTGATCTCCTGGCCGCTGGTTTGGGCTTCGCTCTGCAGCTTCCTGCTTTGCTCCGCCCATCGCTCAGCCTCTAACTCCGCCTCTTTGAGTCTGGCCTTGGCCAATAGAGCGACCTCCTTCAGCTGCTCTGCCTCCAGGCTGCCATCTTTAACAACAGAGGCAACATGGTTATTAATAATTATAATAATAATAATAATAAAAAATAATCATTAATTGTATTTATAAAGCGCTTTTTATTTAATAAATGTCTAAGCATTGTACAGGGCTAAATACAAACAAACAGGAGCTAAAAAAAAAAAGAGCTAAAGCAATAAAACATTAACTAGAAACAAACTAAACCGTTAAGTGTGAACTGTCATTCGTTTTTATACAAAAAAGTCCAATCTTGGGAAAGACAGGGTCAAACTAAAACCTAAACCTTTTTCACCTTTTTTGAGTTTAGTAGTTTAAAAAATATCTGAATAAGATTGTTGGACAGGCCATCTCTTAAAGCATGGCTCACAAGACAGTTGACATCTCTCTCTACCTCTCTGTGACCTCTGTGACCTCTGTGATCCTGGACAACCAACTGTCATTCTTGGCAAACATCACATCTTGCAGCCGATCTACGGGGTCACGGCGTAAGTTTGCCAACTTATTGTACTTTTACCTGAGCACTGGATCAGTTATTGGTAGTCTTGTTAGGAATGAAATGCACTTTTGACTTCTGGTGACGAGTTGTCTTGCCAACCTTTGTTGAACGCACTATTGTAAGTCGCTTTGGACAAAAGTGTCTGCTAAATGACTGTAATGTCATGTAATGTACCATTCCCTCCCTTTACATAATGTCATGTAATGTACCATTCCCTCCCTTTACATAATGTCATGTAATGTACCATTCCCTCCCTTTACATAATGTCATGTAATGTACCATTCCCTCCCTTTACATAATGTCATGTAATGTACCATTCCCTCCCTTTACATAATGTCATGTAATGTTCCATTCCCTCCCTTTACATAATGTCATGTAATGTACCATTCCCTCCCTTTACATAATGTCATGTAATGTACCATTCCCTCCCTTTACATAATGTCATGTAATGTACCATTCCTTCCCTTTACATAATGTCATGTAATGTACCATTCCCTCCCTTTACATAATGTCATGTAATGTACCATTCCCTCCCTTTACATAATGTCATGTAAACCATTCCCTCCCTTTACATAATGTCATGTAATGTACCATTCCCTCCCTTTACATAATGTCATGTAAACCATTCCCTCCCTTTACATAAGCAGTTTCAGATGATGGTTCATTCCTCAGACTCCCTTGAGCCATAACAAATATATGTAAACGCTCTCTGCCATCTCCCCTCCTTAACGCCAAGAGACAAAGGTAGATGCCGTCTTAATTCATCGTATATTCATAAATTGTTCTTAACTTGCTGTTAACGTGCTGTATTATTTGTCTTTATCTTTTATCCTTGGTCTTGGTGTTGTGTCTTGGTGTTGTTGTCAATGGGTATACTGTGTTTAATGTTGTGTTACATATATATCCCACTGCTGTATTCCTAATCGCCCCACTGGGGACAGTGAAAGTTGAAAGTTGAAAGTTAACAATGTTAATAATAACTTTAATTGATATGCCTAATTTATAACGCCTTTCAAGGGACCCAAGGCCGCTTTACAGAGGGGAAAACAACGACAAAACAAACAAGCTAAACAGCTAAAGGCAAATACAATAAATACATAAAGTAAATAAATAAAAGTAGCAGTGAAAGGAGGGGAAAGGGATTGGTCAGAGGTCAAAGGCCACGTTGGTCGTTTTGCTGGGCGTGTAGCTCCGAGCTGTACCTCTGTTGACTTGTTGCAGCCGGCTCTGCAGCCCCAGGTTCTCCTCCTTGAGCAGCCGTATCTCCCCAGAGATCTGACCCAGGGAGTCCAGGCCCTGGATGTAGATGTTGGTAGGAGCGCCTGGGGGGGAGAGGAGCAGCCAGAGGGAGGGAAAAGAGTTAGAGAGAGAGAGAGAGAGAGAGAGAGAGAGAGAGAGAGAGAGAGAGAGATGAAAGTGGCAAATTGATGTGATGGAGAGAAAGAAGGAAGATTATGGCTATGACTTTTGAGTAGACCAGAGAGGGGAAAGAAGAATGTTAATTAAAATACACAATGTGAAGTCAAGTGTGTGTGTGTGTGTGTATGTATGTGTGTGTGTGTGTGTGTGTGTGTGTGTGTGTGTGTGTGTGTGTGTGTGTGTGTGTGTGTGTGTGTGTGTGTGTGTGTGTGTGTGTGTGTGTGTGTGTGTGTGTGTGTGTGTGTATGAATGTGCGTGTGTGTGTGTATGTGTGGATGAATATGCGTGTGTTTGTGTGTGTGTGTGTGTGTGAGTGTGTGTGTGTGTGTGTGTGCATTACCTTTCTCTCTGGCGGTATTGGCCAGCTTCTCCTCCAGCTGCTGCCGGAGACGGTCGTTGGTCTGGATGGAGTCCTCCAGCCTCTGCCTCAGGCTGCGGATCTCTCTCAGATGCTCTTTCATCAGCTCTGAGCCTGCAGCACACACACAACCACCACACATAGCTTAGCACAGTGGTTCCCAAACTGGGGGGTGCGCCCCCTAGGGGGGGCCAGGAGTTATGACAGGGGAGGGCACGGCGAGGCTAAATGTAAATGATGCCATATCGTTAAGGTGATCTGTTCCTATTTCGATTTGCGGTTGCAGTTCTGTATTAATTACAGACAATGTTTTAAATCAATTCTAGTGTACAAACCTTTTGTGGGTGCGTGTAGGTGGGCAGACCCTTTATCTTTATCTATTTTTTTTATCAGAAACAGTTTGTGAACCACTGGGTTAGCACACACTTAGCAGAAATCCAATGTGTTGCATCTAGACCATACACAAGTGGCCCAAGACTAGATGAATGTATTTTCCCCCCGTCGAGGTCAAATGTGTAAAACAGTATGAACACAATGAGTGATCTAATCTGAAACCTGTCTCCAGGCGGTCCCTCTACCTGTGTGACTGGTGCCCGACTGGTACCCCGACGACCCCGACGACAGGTCCGCCGCCGCTCTCATGGCTCGGCCGCCGTAGGTCATGTCCCACAATGCACTGCTCTCCAGCAGGCCGGCCTCGGCCTGCATGGCGAGGCCGGGGCTGGCCCTGAGGCCGGGGGCCAGGTGGGCGCCGCCCAGCGGAGTGGACAGCAGCCTGTGGTAGGAGAGGGGCTGGAAGGCGGAGGGGTGGTGCTGGGGAACCAACTGAGGAACACCCTGGAGAGGCATGGAGGGTCCATAGGAAGACCCTGCAGAGGGAACATAAATACATTGAGTCTTGTGAAGGGCAGATATACATCATATCTATCTGGTGGCAAAAGGCTGAACACACTGTTAGTATCAGTGAAGTGGTTAGTAGTATTCAGTATTCAGATGAGAACTGCGAAGTCTCACCCACATGCTTGGAGAGAGTGAGAAGAAAAACAAATGAAAAAGTAGTAAGAGGGAACATGGGAGAAGTGAAGAGATGGATAGGAGTAATGCCAAAGATGATTAGGACACCATCATCACAATATATCAGAGAGGAGCGGGAGATGGTGCGTGAATGACAGGTTAAACAGGTGAATGAAGGAATGGGTATTATGGTATGAGTATTATGATTAATATGATTAAGATGATTGAGGTGATTAAGATGATTGAGATGATTAAGATGATTATAATGATTATCAGGGAGGTAGTGATGATGTGACCGCAGGCTCTGGTTGCCTCAGCCTCTTATCCTGTGACTCGTAGACTCTTTTCCACCATTAGCCTGCAGATAGTCATCATCTAATGACCTGCTTCAGTTCAACCTCTGAACAACCAGGCGTGCACCTCGTACTCAGCTAGCCACTGAAACCCATGTCCTTACTGACTGATGTTAAGTCAATGATTTATGTCAAAAAATGATGCTACGATACTATGTGCCACATTATAGTTGTTTTAAGAAAATTCCAGGCCACAAATATCCCACAGATACCTAAGATTTAAAATATGTCATCATTTGTATTATGATATTAGTGTATATTAGTTTTAAATTGCGTTAGATTAAACAGCACCCTTAAAATGAGTTCCTTATACAAGTGAATCTTATACAGTCGCAAACACGTGCTTGACCCAATGCACACACACACCCGGTTTCACACACACACACCACACACACACACACACACACACACACACACACACACACACACACACACACACACACACACACACTCCCTCACTATGTCCCAGCTGCCTCTGCAACATCTGCAGCTCCTGCTGCACCTCGGCCAGGGAGAACCCCGCGCTTCGGTTGCCTTGGAAACGGGGTCGCAAGGCAGTGGCGTGGGGGTCAGAGGTCAAGTGTGGGCGGTGTCTGGAGGAGGTTTGAGGGTGGTAAAGGCTAGAGGGGAAGGCCGGGTCAGGCACAGATGAGGAAGACAGAAGAGGCATAGGAAGCAGCCCTGCAACTACAGACAGAAAGAGAGAGAGAGAGAGAGAGACAGGCGGAGAGGAAGGTCATGACGTAGTAGAATGTAAAGGATAAGAAGCCAGGCGGAGGGAGTCACAGATAAATACGAGTCAAAGCAAGAAGGAAATATGAGGATGTATTTCCTACACACTGAATGTCTTCTCACCTGTCTGGCTCTGGGAGTCTGCAGCCTTGTGCAGAGCCCACTGCATGCTGGGAGAGCCGATGGAGGAGGGCGCTCTGTGAGAGGAGGTGTGAGAGGGGGGGGCAGAGGGAGGGTGGGACGCGACCCCAGAGTGGGACGGACATCCTGGG
>CM051004.1:23446500-23454000 GCA_027704905.1 Muraenolepis orangiensis
CCAGCTACCCACCCGCCGCGCTCCCTGCCCCCTGCCCTCTCCCCCGTCCGCCCTCCTCTCTCCGGTGAGTCTCCGGTGGCCCGGTCCTCGGCCGGCTCCCCGGGGAGCACGGCAGGGATCTCGTCAGCGGAAAGTGCCTCCGTGGTGGGAGTCTCTTGTCGGCGCTGCTGGGGGTTGGGAAGCGGCGGTCCCTCTAACCCGTCACCCCCCCCCCACCTGCTAGCCTAGAGCCCCACGTTGGGCCATGTCAGAGAGCAGGTAGCGGCGGAGGAGGGCGCAGCGGAGGCCAGGCGACGTGAGCCAGGGATGAGCGAGGATAGCCGGGGGTGAGAGAGGGACGACTGGACGTCTGGGGGGAAAGACTTAAATCCCAGATTAGGTTTTTCCAGCGAGCAGGGCGTCCTGAGGAGGTGGATTGTGGTTTATCTCACCATGTGTACAACCCCAACTGACATAAACACACACACACACACAGATCTAGAGAGTGGCGTTGGGGCTTGTTAGCTGCAACGCCATATACTTGAAGGGGACAAGGGTGTCAGCATGACGTTTACAAGCTCTAGAGTAGATCAACAGGATTCTTACTTAGTCCTAGAGTACTGCAGTCATAACATCTGTACAGCACATTTAAGATTGTACCACGTAGCACCTTGTCTCATGGATGAATTGTGAATTGAATTCGGTACATTTAGTTAGCTCGGTCCAATGGCGGTTGTGCTTCAATGTGCCTGTGACTACGACTGAAGCCGACACCGAAGCAATTCCCTCTCTGTTGTTTCTCTGTCCTTTGCTTTCTTCCTCTAGCGTTTGTGACGGCGCTGCTGCTGCTGCTGCTGCTGCCTCCGAGACTTCAACACGTGTTGAAGACATGAGGGGGAAAGAAAGGAGGGATGTCCTTAGAGTGACATCCGGACCCCGAGGCTCCTGTACTCACGCTGCTCTCACTACCAGAGAGAGAGAGATGCTGAATGGATTCACAAAGCAGCCCATGCAATGCTCTGACGTGGACGGTCAGACCCTTGATCTCAGAACATGCGTCCACATCCCTTGGGTGATAGAAATGAATCCACCAAACGTACAGAAGTTCAATTTAGTCCAATGAATGTCCACCACGGCCCGAGATGAAATTCTAACTATGATGATCTGCTCCTGGACAAAATACACCAGTTTTTCTCCAGTTTCACGTAAAAACCTGGTAACTATTCTTTTAAAAACAATCCCAAGGAAAAGCCAAGACAGCAGATTGACTCCAAGCACAAAATAGCCAGTGCTGAGGTCCCAGTCTGATGGTCCATCCCATTAAACAGGTCCAGGGTCTCCCATCCACACACACACAGCTTCAGAGGACATGGGCGGACGTGGGGCCATGTGCTGCTATGGGTGGAGAGCAGCGAAGTGACGCTCATCCTCACTCTATTCCCTCTGCAACACACACTACTCCATCTCTCTTTGGTTTGACCCCACCCCCTATCTCTCTCTCTCTCTCTCTCTCTCTCTCTCTCTCTCTCTCTCTCTCCTCGTCTCTCTCTCTCTCTCTCTCGTCTCTCTCTCTCTCTCTCTCTCTCTCTCTCTCTCTCTCTCTCTCTCTCTCTCTCTCTCTCTCTCTCTCTCTCTCTCTCTCTCTCTCTCTCTTCCCTCACTCACTCCTCTCTCTCTCTCTCCCACTTCTCTCTCTCTCTTACCCCACTCATCTCTATTTCTCCTCTCTCTCTCTCTCTCTCTCTCTCTCTCTCTCTCTCTCTCTCTCTCTCTCTCTCTCTCTCTCTCTCTCTCTCTCTCTCTCTCTCTCTCTCTCTCTCTCTCTCTCTCTGTCCCTCCCTCTCTCTCTCATTCACTATCCAGCCATCTCTGTATCTGAGGGACTCAGGCTCTGCATTAGCTGTTCCTGACCTATTTCCCTCTGGATGCACGCGTCTTAATAACTTAACCTGATTAGAGGCCCTGCCGATGCTCCCTGAGCCCTAATAGCCTGCAATGGCTTTATAGAGGATGGAAACTTAGCCACTTTTCAACCTGCCTTTGTATGACTTCAATGTGGTTAGTATATGCAAATGAACACTATGATTACATCTCCTCCATGGCGCACCCTGCAGCCAGATCTCCCCGCTACTCAAGTCCGCCGGACGAAACCGGATGATGCGTTTCTCGTCATCAGAACGGCGTCAAATGACAGCACTGGAAACCATCTGTGCTGAGCAGCTCCCCAGAGACACAGAGAGCATCCAGAACTGCAGGTGTAACATATTAGATATACTGGATATACATATATATATATATATATACACGTATATATATATATGTATGTATATACAAATAAGATCTGTAATTCTCTCTCTCTCTCTCTCTCTCTCTCTCTCTCTCTCTCTCTCTCTCTCTCTCTCTCTCTCTCTCTCTCTCTCTCTCTCTCTCTCTCTCTCTCTCTCTCTCTCCCCCTCTCTCTCCCTCCCTCCCTCCCAGTAACCCCAGTCCAGTATCCCACGTCATCATCTTCAAGACTCATTATTCTGTTCAACTAGAGGTTTCTGGGCCAAACGTATGATCTGCACACACAAGAGTCACCCAGTGAGACAACCACCACCACGAGGGGGGAGGGGGGAGGTCCTCATGACAACAGAGAGCAGATTTGTACAGGCTTGTGTTATATGTGTAGCAAACATACAATCACATCCTACTACCAACCAAAGATAAAGATAGGTAGAGATAGCACTACCAACCTAAAGATAAAGTTGGTAGAGATAGCACTACCAACCTAAAGATAAAGATAGGTAGAGATAGCACTACCAACCTAAAGATAAAGATAGGTAGAGATAGCACTACCAACCTAAAGATAAAGATAGGTAGAGATAGCACTACCAACCTAAAGATAAAGGTAGGTAGAGATAGCACTACCAACCTAAAGATAAAGATAGGTAGAGATAGCGCCACCAACCAAAAGATAAAGCTGGGTAGAGATAGCATCACCAACCAAAGATAAAGTTAGGTAGAGATAGCACTACCAACCTAAAGATAAAGATAGGTAGAGATAGCACTACCAACCAAATATAAAGATAGGTAGAGATAGCATCACCAACCTAAAGATAAAGATAGCTAGAGATAGGACTACCAACCTAAAGATAAAGATATGGTAGAGATAGCACTACCAACCTAAAGATAAAGATAGGTAGAGATAGCACTACCAACCTAAAGATAAAGATAGGTAGATAGCACTACCAACCTAAAGATAAAGATAGGTAGAGATAGCACTACCAACCTAAAGATAAAGATAGGTAGAGATAGCACTACCAACCTAAAGATAAAGGTAGGTAGAGATAGCACTACCAACCTAAAGATAAAGGTAGGTAGAGATAGCACTACCAACCTAAAGATAAAGATAGCTAGAGATAGCACTACCAACCTAAAGATAAAGATAGGTAGAGATAGCACCACCAACCTAAAGATAAAGATAGGTAGAGATAGCACTACCAACCTAAAGATAAAGATAGGTAGATAGCACTACCAACCTAAAGATAAAGATAGGTAAAGATAGCACTACCAACCAAAACCATGCATAGTAACAGTTTTCTGCTGGAGCCGCGCTGTAGCAAGCAGGCAGCCAAGAACAGCCAAGAAGAATTAAAATGTCCACTGACCGAGGGACTAACTCCTCATTAAAAAGAGGATGATGGACAGCTATGCTTTTAGCGTTAGTCCTCTAAAAGACACTGCAGCTGAGCTACAGCGACTCATGAAGAAATGTACATTAAAATATACATTAAAATGCTCATCATAGCTCATGAATTACTACTCCTACTTACTACTACTACTACTACTACTACTACTACTACTCTGGCTTAAGTCCTGTGGCTGTGGGTGGTGTATTATTATGAGTGTGTGTGTGTGTGTGTGTGTGTGTGTGTGTGTGTGTGTGTGTGTGTGTGTGTGTGTGTGTGTGTGTGTGTGTGTGTGTGTGTGTGTGTGTGTGATGGGAGCAGGCATGACCTTCTAAACACATTCTGAGGTGATCTAAGGCACTGACCCACACATGACCAAACCAGATGACAGCATTATATAACTCATAACATGACTTTTATTATTATATAATTGTGTTATAAGTGTTGTTATGAGTCATTGTCCCTATCTCCCTATCTCTTCCTTCTCACTATTTGCCTCATTAGTGGCTAATCTATCTTATGGATATGTATGCCATATTCCAACTGCAAATTCCAAGAGAGAGAGAGAGAGAGAGAGAGAGAGAGAGAGAGAGAGAGAGAGAGAGAGAGAGAGAGAGAGAGAGAGAGAGAGAGTGAAAGGCAGAGAGTGAGAGAGAGATACAGGGAGAGAGATACAGGAGAGAGAAAGAGAGAGAGAGAGAGAGAGAGAGAGAGAGAGAGAGAGAGAGAGAGAGAGAGAGAGAGAGAGAGAGAGAGAGAGAGAGAGAGAGAGAGAGAGAGAGGGCCAGAAGCCTTACAGTTTGGATCGGCATCATCCACTTTGACGTCAAAGGCATTGCAGCCAGTCTGCTGGCTCAGTGGTGCGTTGCAGTGTGGTGTGTTACACATTAAGGGCTGTTTAAAACTTTATGGTATGGCAGTGCCATATCTCCTCCCACACACATACACACATTTTGTAAAGTGCTATATAATAATAATATTAATAATAATAATAATAATAATAATAATAACAATAATAACTATAAATATATATATATATATATATATATCGTTTTAGTTTTATTTATTTTATTTACTTAAAAAAATGTACTTATATATATTATATAGAATATTATATAACATTATATAATATTATATTTATACTGTATGTGCATTTGTATCAAATGTATCCGACTACTAAGTGCAGTTAACCAGCCCTACCAACAGACAGCAATCTCTGTGTTCGCTGTGACAGGAGGGATCAGCCCTGGACACTAATTAGCTCTGTCATTAATTAGCCATCGGCTACAAGCACTGATAAATATCTTACAATGACAAATCCTTTCCTGTTATGTAGTAGCAGAAACACATGCCAGATAAAACCATGTTCACACTCACACACACACTCACACACACTCAAACACACACTCACACACACAAACACACACACACACACACACACACACACACACACACACAGCATGAAGGTTATCACTGACCGGATGGCGAGCAGCTCTGTTTTATCATCTGGGTGTTCAGGATGATCTCCTATTGATACACAAAAACAAGGCTTATCAACGACTTGTTCAACAATATATTAATATATATATGTGTATATTGTGTGAGTATGTGTGTGTGTTACTGAGTAGTGCTATGGAGTGATCCTGGTTCAAATCCCACTTAAATGCACAGTTTGATGGATTCTTACTGCCCCCTACAGGTTAAACACACGCTATTGCATGCATTCCATGTGATTGGTAGTTTGGTGTTGCTGCCACTATCTATATAACATGGTCATTAACATTACACTCTCATACTTTTCTAGACTTTCTGGACATCATCACAGTTACTGCACTGTATTTATGATGCTGCTGCACTACTGGCACTTTAAACGCTTTTAAATATTTTGCACAATTCAACACATTCAAGTACATATCATCTATCAGTCACTTTTATGATATTGTTTCATCAGTCATTTTTATGATATTGTTTTGGAGATTCATACTGCGGGAGGGAATGGGGAGAAGGATTCTAATGTACCTGTAAATATAATATTGTTATATATATTGTTAAATATATTGTTTCTCGTTACAGGTAGCGAAAGGCATTTTTTTTGTATGTTGCTTGTGTGGGCGGGGACTAGCTCAAACAAGGTGGCTTGGGTTTCTCCTCCAATGTCTGAAACCCACCCACGTGACCCTGTCCCCCTCATCTCTCCTATCGCCTCATCGTCTCCATGTGACTCACGTGCGCTGAGCTTGGCGGCGACCCTCTGGGCCAGCGAGGTGCTCTGGGCCAGCTGCTCCCTGAAGCTCTGGCCCATGTAGTAGTCGATGTCGGTGGCCCGGAGCAGCTCCTCGAAGGCCTTGGTGGTGTCCCCCAGGTGCTGGGTCAGGATGCTGCACACGCCCCGGCCCTCACGCAGACGCTGCCTGAGGTGGGACAGCTCCCGCGCCTGGGCCTGGATCAGCGTGTCAAACTTACTAGAAAGAGGAGGAGGAAGAGGAGGAGGAGGTGGAGGAGGGAAGGTGGAGGAGGAGGAGGGGGATGGGGAGGAGGAGAAAGAGGAGGAGGTGGAGGAAGAGGAGGAGGCAGAGGAGGAGGGAAAAGGAGGAGGAGGAGGAGGAGGAGGAGGAGGAGGTGGAGGAAGGAGGAGGAGGAAGAGGAGGGAGGGTGGAGGAGGAGGAAGGGGAGGAAGGAGGAGCAGGAGGTGTAGGAGGAAGAGGTGGAGGAGGAGCAGGTAGAGCAGGGAGAGGAGGGGGAGGGGGAGGGGGAGGAGGAGGTGGAAGAGGAGGAGGAGGAAAAGGAGAAAGAGGAGGAGGTGGAGGTGGAGGGGGAGGAGGTGGAGGGGGAGGGGGAGGAGGAGAAGGAGGAAAAGGAGGAGGAGGAGGAGGAGGAGGAAGAGGAAGAGGAGAAGGAGGGGATGGAAGAGGAGGAGGAGGAAAAGGAGGAGGGGATGAGGAGGAGGAGGAGGAGGGGAGGTGGAGGGAGGAGGGTGGAGGGGGACACAAGAGAGGAGAGGAGATGAGGAACTTGATCCAGGAATTTGCGAATATAACAAAACATCATATGTAATCATGGAACTTCTGTTGCTGTATGTATTTGTAATGTATTTAACGGCAATTACTTTTTCAATTTGAAGGTGCTAAAAGTGATGCCACACGGAAGAAAAAGCATCGACAACAAAAGCCTTGAAATTTACTAAATAATTGTATGTAAGAGAAGTTGAATCAGTTGAATCAAATGAAGTGCCATCATCTGAATTGGACTAAATGCTACAACTAATGACAAACCTATTAAAGCTCATCTGAGACAGAGCCTAGACCGAGAGCTCTCTTACCCCAGGGAGGGAGCAGCGCTGCTGGCCTTCTTGCCGTCGTCGCTGTCTGTGGAAGTTACACTGCCGCCTTTCCTCAGCTGGTCCTCCAGGGCGCCCACACGGCACACCAGCTCTTGGAGCTGGCCTCCGCCGCCTCCACCTCCACCTCCGCCGTCCGAGGACTGCCAGCCTTCGTCGTCCTCCTCCCCCCCCGAGGGCACGGAGCCCCAGTTGACCTTGCGGGGGGTGGCCGGGGAGCGGTCGCTGGAGGAGCAGGAGCAGGAGCGCAGGCGGGTCTGGAGCCCGCGGACCACCGCCTGGGAGCGCAAGAGCTGGGCCCGCAGGTCCTCCACCAGCCGCTGCAGAGCGCCCGCCTCGTCCCCGCTGCCCGGGGCCCCTAGGGCTCCGGTCTTTGCGGTGTGGGTGGTGTTGGTGGTGGTGATGGAGGGGGTGGTGCTGGTAGCGATGGTAGCAGCGGTGGTGGTGTTGGTGGAGGAGGAGGAGTTGGTGTTGGTGGAGGACTGGCTGTTGGCCGGCCAACACTGGGAACCG
>CM051004.1:23456500-23471500 GCA_027704905.1 Muraenolepis orangiensis
CAGACAAGACAGACAGACAGACACAGACAGAGAGACAGAGAGACAGACAGACCGACAGACAGACAGACAGACACAGACAGACAGAGAATGAGAGAGAGAGAGAGACATAGAGACAGAGAGATTGTAAGCATTTCATTCATTGCCTGCAACAAAAACAAATGTTATCATGAGGTGCATGATTTGGGCCTTAATTCCCTTTTCCCGTATGGTTAATGATGAGCCATCCTATCAGCAGGGTTCCCCGAGGGAGGCTGTAGGTATGCAGGGTAAACACTCAAACCCAGATGTCTTGCATGTTTGTATGGTTCACGTATTTAAGAACTGTGTGGCTAGTTTTGGTTTGGTTATGGTATGTTCTGTCCTCTTCATCATCATATCCTACCTTCATGTTCCCCAGGGACTCGGCGGTCAGTTTGGAATCCTCTTCGTCGACGCTGTAGGTGTACGCACTGTTGGCATCCTCCTCGTCGTCATCATCATCGTCGTCATCGTCATCATCATCCTCACTTTCCAAGCTCAGCTCTTAAAAAGGATGAAGTGAACATGACAGCACAGTCAGCAATGGTCCTGATGCAAGGATCAGGTTGATACAATGTGAGTTAAGGTCATGTATTCATTGGGCTGACCAAGAGTCCAGCCACCCCAGCACTCCACATGGTAATTCACATCACAGACAGACCTAATGTCTGAAGTTATAATCTTTAAACCCAATCTTTGCTGATCTTTGCTTTTCCTGAACCATCATGCCCATTACTTTAAGTGTAATGTTGTGTCTTCTACATAACTAGTATGCAGTGGCTTTGCTTAGACTTGTTCTACAGACACACTTTTGTGATGTGTGTATGTTGTGTGCAGTTTAGTGTGTCACTCATTTATTCCGGAAAAGGGGGCGGAGCATATTGTACATGTAGGTAATGCATTCATACTTAGCATGCTTAGCATTAGCAACAGGGCTGTACAAGGATTAGGCTTTAAACACCGTCTCAAGAGCTGTTGAAAACCCAGCAGGGTATCTTCATATTCATCAGAATGTTTCATAAGTTCGTCCTTGAAATACGGTTGGAATCTTAACATAACTGTATAATTGAGTGGTATTTTCTGCCATTATAACCTAAGGTTGGTCACGTGTGCAAGATATTTTGTATATTATAACCTATGGATTGATATCCACATGAAAAATGTGTCAATTTATAATCAGCATTTTTATTGGGGTGATTTGTGATTGATGAAGGAGTATAAGGAGCTTGTCAAGTTTCTTAAGGTAATATTTGAGTATTGATTGTACTTGTTTTGGGGGAGGAGCTGTTGTTATTGTATATTCTCACATGAACTCTTTACCATGGCAACACACAGTTATTATCTGCTTCATAGTGATGAGGATGGTCTCACGTTAACCGATATACTCCTATATTACACTCGTATAATATTGCCGACTGGAAATCATGAGCCATTCATCAGGAAAGGGGAAAGATTAAGACAGCCACCTCATAGTTCAGTCATACTTACTGTATTTCTGTGTAATGCTCACAGATTAAATGAAGACTTGCTTGTTGAATTGCATTTGAAGTAAATCACAGTAGGCCGACACACATTTCAAACAGACTTAGATTTAAGACTCTTCCAGGCAGTACAGTGTTAGATATCGGAATGAAAGCAGTGTTGAGTGTTGATTAAATTGCCATAATAAATCCAAAGTCTGAATAGTCAGAAATCTGAAAATAAGAATTATTCACATGCTGCTAAACATGCAAATGTACACACACAGTACACTTCAACTAGTATACATAACTATATACTGATATAATACAAAACAAATATCACATAACAAATATTACAGCAGATAAGCATCCTAATAAAAACAATACAAATAATAATAACAATAATATTGATAATTGCACTGAAAGGTAACTGAAGATAATTGTTGCACACATTCCCACAGCAGCGCCGTACCAAGAAACACAAAGCAAAGCCCAATCCTCCCCGGGTTAAAGTGGTCTGAAGGTTCTGATCCAAAACATTGAAAAACATGATACTGTGCACTTTAAACAAGGGGCAGTACATTAACTTAAGACCATAACCTTAACCTTAAACTCAGCCTGCATTTAGAAAGACATGATTCAATATAAAGTATCTTTGTGATCTAATCACTTCAGACTAGGTCCGAGACATACTTTTCTTTTTTTTGGTTTTAAAAGTAATTCAGATCAATTTATTTAAATAAATATTAAATGGGATTCGGATGTACTGCAGTGTTAAAGCAGTATGTGAGAACCTGTTAGGTTCCGATCCCACCGAGAACTGCCTTTAAGTTGAAGCCTAGAAAAAGCTTTTTCTGTTAGAACCTAGAACGTCTACGTTCAGCCTATAGAAACACAGGGCAGAATAAAGTGAGGTGCTGAGCAATGCAGAAAAACATGCAAAAAGCGCTCGTTTCCCATTGATAACAATGACAGAATAGCCAGCCCAGCTGCTCAGTGTCATCGGGGGCATTAACTTGTTAGATTTATTTCATACACCCGGGTTAGACAGTCAAAAAGACAGTGTTTTCATCCACGGCAGACGCATACACAATTTTTAGTACCGCATCGTAAAGTTAATTTGTTAATTTACACATTTATGAAATTAGCCTGCAAGCTTATGAAGGTGCTTCACAGTGTTGAATTATGTTCAGTACATTAATGGCATATGTTTTTTCACAATCCAAACTATCATCGTTACAATAATAAACAGCAGGTGTGAAAAACTGTTAGAATTCCCGTAGATCCATCCACTCATGAGAACCCAACTGCAGCCCCACCACCATGCACCATAGCACCTGTGCCCACCGCTGCCCCCTAGTGCCGGGGAGAGGGAGTTGCCGTTAAAGATATTGGCCCATGCTTCTCTGATGCCCACCTCCGAACTCAGGCTGCCTGTGGTTGTGCTGCCTGTCCCGGCGCAGGACCGGGCCCCTGGGACCAGGACCCGGGTCCTGCTGGACCAGCCGCTCCCTCAGCTCCTGGATCTCCTGAGTCAGCATCTCGACCAATGGGAGGTCTGACTGGTTCGTTAGCTGCCTCTGGAAACCCTGCAATGCACAAACAAGAATACAGACAGACACACACACACACACACACATAAGCTTTGAAAGTATATTTAACATTTATGACATTGATTTCTATTTAATTTAAAATACATTTATATTGTCAGTCCACATCCATAGAGCCGAATCCCCTCCTCCCCACACCCACCTTGATGATCTCCTCCTTGGCGTGGAGCGTCCTGCTCAGGGCGTCCGTCCGGGTGGCCTGGCGGTCGCTCTCGGCCTGGGCCTCCATCACCCTCTTCAGGGCCAGGGTGAGCTCCTCCCGCACCGCCTCCAGCTCCCCGTCCGACAGGGAGCCCGTCCTCGGGGCCCTGGAGCTCAGCTGCCGGCGGAGCTCCTGCAGCCGGCCGGCCTGCTCGCTCATCACCTCGCCCAGACGCCCCGCCGAGTCCTGTGGGGGCACAGCCATTGGTCAGGTCCTTCACCGTAACCACGGTAACCACAGTGGCTACGCCCAGGCCTCTGATCGGTCGAGGAGGACGGTGAAGCCTCGGCTCAGAACCATCAGCTGAACCGGAGTGAAAGACGCTACAACTTGTAGGTGGAGATGTACTGACAGGCACCAAAGAGAAATTGTGGTAAACTGGTGCTTGTTAGTGATGTAATGTGAGTAAAATTATATTATGGAGATGGTGACTAGAAGTTGTCTAGTTGCCTGCTTATGGAATGAACTTCCCACAGATGTCAGGACTGTAGAGTCACTGCCCATCTTCCACCGCAGGCTGAAAACTCACCTCTTCAGGAAACACTACCCGGATCCTTCCTCCTAGCGCATCCTCTTATCACCTTTTACTAGCGTCTTACTAAGTACATTGTTTGGGTGTTAGTTATTTAGATATTGTTCTATTGTTTGCCAACTCATTGTACTTTTACCTGAGCACTGCCTCAGAATGTTGTTAGGAATGAAATGCTCCTTTGACTTCTGGTGACGAGTTGTTCTCTTACCTTCCTTTGTTGAAACACACTATTGTAAGTCGCTTTGGATAAAAGCGTCTGCTAAATGATTGTTATGTAATGTAGTTGATTAGATGGGTATCATCTCATCAAGTAATGAAGATGATTAGATTGTAATGTAGATGGGTATCATCTACCACTGATATATACAAAAGTGACCCAAACATGAGACTTAGTTTCCCTTGAATGATTAAGGTATATAGAAGTAGCTTGTGTGGCTACCCTCAGGGCTCCCTCATTACCTGGATGTACTGGTCCCGGGCTCCGATGGTGTTCAGCAGGTCCTGGACGTGGGCCTGGTGCTCCTGGGCCTGCCGGGTGCGGTCCGACAGAACGTCCTGGAAGAGCCGGTCCTTCAGCCGGAGACGGGCCTTCAGCGCCTCCAGCACCTGGCTGGGACCCAGCTGGAGCTGGCCCAGCAGGGAGCCACGGAGGTCCTGGAGGGGAGAGGGAAGGGGACTGGGGTCAGGCACACCAGGGACGGCAAAAAACAAACACGCCCCACTCAACGGACTGAGAGGAACAATGAGGGCAAGGAAGTAAGAGAGATACAGGGACGAGAAGAGGAAGTAAGAGAGATACAGGGATGAGAAGAGGAAGTAAGAGAGATACAGGGATGAGAAGAGGAAGTAAGAGAGATACAGGGATGAGAAGAGGAAGTAAGAGAGATACAGGGATGAGAAGAGGAAGTAAGAGAGATACAGGGATGAGAAGAGGAAGTAAGAGAGATACAGGGATGAGAAGAGGAAGTAAGAGAGATACAGGGATGAGAAGAGGAAGTAAGAGAGATACAGGGATGAGAAGAGGAAGTAAGAGAGATACAGGGATGAGAAGAGGAAGTAAGAGAGATACAGGGATGAGAAGAGGAAGTAAGATCTTTTTAAATGTTATTTAAAACTTTGACTTTGAAGTCAAAACTAAATACATTCTGGATACTTGTCCTTGAGGAGCAGGTAGGGGTTAGGGGTCATCTTGCTCAAGGATACCTCCAGGTATACAGTGGACATTGGGGTTCGAACAGGAACAGGAACACAGAATCTTTCGACCGGGAGGGAGGGTCAAACACCCTCCCCACTAGACTATCCTACCCGCTATTTAAAAACATTTGTGTACACTTCCATCTTAATCCCACCATGGTGCAGTATAACCATTGTTGTCTCATGTCTGTTGCTCTGTAGCTTCTGATCAGAAACCACCGGGTCCATCTTTAGATCTTGCGGTCGGTCTAAGACAGTGGATCCCAAACTGGGCGGGAGTTATGACAGGGGGGGGGCGAGGCTAAATATAAATGATGCCATATCGTAAAAGTGACTTGACTCCTATTTAGATTTGCCGTTCTGTATAAATTACAGACAACGTTTGAATCAATTCTATATTAGGACGTGTCTGAGTGAGAGCGTCTTTATATGGGTGCATGACTTTGTTTGTATCTACAGAAGGGGGGCTTGGGAACCACTGGTCTAAGGTCAGTCTTGGGTGGGGTGGGGGGGTAGGGTAGGTACCTCGGCCTCCTGGGTGCGGGTCTGCAGGGCGCTCTGCATCTGGCCGATGAGGGCGTCCCGCTCCCTCAGACCGAGGGCCTGGCGCTCAACGCTCTCCCTCTGCTGCAGCTGGACGCTCCGGCACGCCTCCCCCGTCTGCTGCACCTCCAGGGCCCGGCCACGTAGCAGAACCTCCAGGCTCTGTCCCACACACACACAGTGAGACACACACACACACACACAGTGAGACACAGTGAGACACACACACACACACACACACACACAGTGAGACACACACACACACACACACACACACAGTGACACACACACAGTGAGAGACACACACACACACCACACACACACACACACACACACACAGTGAGACACACACAGAGACACACACACACAGTGACACACACACACACACACACACCTTTTCAAATTTTCCTGTTTTTGCATCCTTACCATATTATTACCACCAACTGCAGTAATATGGTAAGGATGCAAAAACATGTTTATCTTAAAGGAACCTGGTGTTTGTGATGTCACTATTAGACATGGACAAACTAATAGGGAAGCTAATATGAGTGTTAATATCTTCAAACGCTCTCTCTTGCTCCTGCCATCGAGCTCCATCTAGATGTTTCTATCGGTACAATTAGTAATCTTTGATACAGCACTCCTTCTATGCACAGTCTGAGAGTCTGTGCTGGAAACCAAAAACTAAAAGGGGCGGAGTTAAGCCTTGTTACACTTAGAGATCCCCGCCTCAAGCCACATGATTGGTCGAAGCAAAAAGGAAGTAACCCTTAAGTCTATTTGAATCTAAGTCTATTTGAATCTAAAGTCTAATCCGTGAGACTAGTGCATTAGTAGCAACTGGCTGTATGATTCTCTTTTCTTTTTCTTGTGTATTTACATTTTTTCATTTATTCACAATTTCACTATTATGTCCGTCTTATTTTTATCTTTATAACTATTAAATGATTTTACTGTATGTGCAATTTTACCAGGTCTGTAAAGTGCCTTGGGTGTCCAAAAGGCGCTATATGAAATCAAATGTATTATTATTATTATTAATATTATGATGATTCTTTCTGTCTGCCTGTGTGATGTGTGTGTGTGTGTGTGCTGTGTGTGTGCGTGTGTGTGTGTGTGTGGTGTGTGTGTGTGTGTGAGTGTGCGTGTGTGATGTGGGTCTTACAGCGATGGTCTCCTCGTTGTTAGACAGCACGCAGCGCTGTCTCTCCATGTCTCTCTCCTTCTCCCTGAGGAGCAGCTGTAGCCGGTGGCACTCCTGCTCCCCGGCCTCCACGCACTGGAACTTCTCGTCCACCGCCCGCTGCCCGTTGGACCAAACACAGTGTCAGTCGCCCCTTGTTCCCACCGATCACATCTCAAAGACTCTACACAACAAAACATCAACATTCTCTCTCTCTCTCTCTCTCTCTCTCTCTCTCTCTCTGCTGCCTCTCTCTCTCTCTCTCTCTCTCTCTCTCTCTCCTCTCTCTCTCTCTCTCTCTCTCTCTCTCTCTCTCTCTCTCTCTCTCTCCCACCTCACTTTCTCTCTCTCTCTCTCGCTATCACTATCTCCCCCCCCCCTCTCTCTCTCTCCCCCCCTTTCTCTAACTCTCTCTCGCTATCTCTCTCTCTCTCGCTCTCTCCCCCCTCACTTTTTCTCTCTCTCTCTCTCTCTCTCTCTCTCTCTCTCTCTCTCTCTCTCTCTCTCTCTCTCTCTCTCTCTCTCTCTCTCTCCCTCTCCTCCCCTCTCCCTCTCCCTCTCCCTCTCCCTCTCCCTCTCTCTCAGGTACTGTAGGTAATGTAAAGCCAGAGCAGAAGGAAGCGAGAGTGCCTTTCATTGTCATCCATTGACCCTGTATTGACCTACATATGTATGACTAATACAGCTGAAAACGGAAAACTGTGGAGGTGTGTTAGAGGGGGGGGGGGGGGGGGGGGGGGTCTGACCTCCAGGGCTCTGTCTCGGTCCTTGATGCGCTGGCGGAGTGTGTGAAGCAGGGCGTCCCGCTTCTCCTTGGGGTCCTGCTGCAGCTCCAGCAGCTCAGCATAATCCTGGGAGAAAAACACACAAGAGACAGGGTTTAAAAGTGTGTGTGAGTTGAAATAAGTATATCTCATTGTATCTGAATATTATTACATCGCTATGATCAGTAAGTGTGTGTGACTAATACTCAAAAATATTTTGTAAATATGTGTCAACATGCGTCTCCAACCTGCAGCTGAAGTTCTTTGGTCTGCAGCGAGTTCCTCAGCTTTCGGATGGCCTTCTCTCTCTCCTCCTCCTCCCGCTGCCTCTGCGCCTCCTTCTCCCCCAGCTGCTCCTCTCTCTCCTGCAGAGCATGGCGGGCCTTCTCCATGGTGACATGGAGCTCCTGGGGAACACAAGGTGGTCACAGGACAGATGAGGATGATGCCACAGCCCGAGATCCAAGGCCTTGCCTTCAAACATTCTGCCCAACTCCCCGCTCAGCCAGTGACTAATGACTTAATACAGACAGACAGACCGACAGACAGACCGACAGACCACCGGCTCTCCCACCTGGTTGTGTCTCTCCGTCTCCCTCCGGTGGTGCAGCGCCCCCTCCAGGTCGTTCTCCAGACGCTCCAGGGCGCGGCTGAGGTTGTCCTGGTTGCGGCCGGCCTGACGCTGTGTCCGGTCGGCCGCCTGCAGCTCCAGCTGGGCCTGGAAGAGGGAGGCCTGTAGGGCCAGCACCTCGCCCTGACCCTGACCCTGGTGGCTCTCCGCCCCGGACAGCTGGAAGGCAGATTTAATTCTTTTCAAACTTTTGAATATCTATTTGTATTCTAAATGTGACAGGTAGGATTGACCAGTAGTACAAAGGGTAACACATACTCTGTATGAGGTGTTATTGTTGGAGGGAACTATTGTGGACAAAAGAAGAGCGTGTGTGTGTGTGTGTGTGTGTGTCAAACTCACCTGTAGCTGGTTTCTGCTGGCTAGTTCTTTGAGGGAACACAAGCTAATATTCTGCTCCTCGATCACTCTGTACAACTCGGCAGCCTAGACACAGAAATCACAACAGAATTGCGATTAATCAGAGACACACACACGATAGATTTGAAATTTGGGAAGCATATGGATATACAGTGCTGCTCGAAAGTATGTGAACCCCTTGAACAGTTAAGAGTTTTCTGTTGTTTTACCATGATTTTCCTATTTTATCATCACAAGTTTTACATATATGAAATGTCAGGTTTATGTTTAACAGTTCCATGTACTTTTTTAGAGGGAATTGTGTGAGTAGCCAAAAAAATACATGAAACATGGAATTAGTGGATGTGCAAAAGTAAGTGAACCCCCAGCTGTATTGGTAAAGTCAAGGAGGTAACAGATTCAGGTGAAACACTTTTGGGTGCTTAATTAGTCAATTAAGCAAACCAATCAAATGAGACATCATTAGGAAAAGGGTTGGACAACACAGATTAAAAGAGAGAGAAAAACAACCAAACGACTGCAGTGCCAGGGTGTACCCATACGAATCAACCATGCCAAGAGGAAAGGAGATACCCGAGGAAATCAAGAAAATGGTACTGACAGCCCATCAGTCTAGAGAAGGCTACAAGACAATCTCCAAACGATTCCAGCTCCATCCATCCACGGTGAGGCAAATAATTTACAAATGGAGGGCGTCCAAGATGACCGCATCTTTGCCTAGAAGTGGACGCCCATTAAAACTAACATCAAGAAGCACCCGTAGAATAATAAATCAGGTAAAGGACAACCCACACATCACCTCTAAAGAGTTGCAGAGCTCTCTGGCAGCGTCAGGTGTAAATGTACATGCGTCTACAATTAGACGAAAATTGAACCAACACGACATTCATGGGAGGGTTGCTAGAAGGAAGCCTCTGCTCTCCAAAAAGAACAAAGCTGCCCGTTTAAACTTTGCCAGAGAGAACTTGGACAAACCAGAGGCCTTCTGGAAGTCCATTCTCTGGACAGATGAGTCCAAAATATAATTATTTGGTCATAATCGTAAGCGCTTTGTTTGGAGAAAAACCAACACAGCACATGAAGAAAAGAACCTCATCCCAACAGTGAAGCATGGTGGTGGAAATGTTAAGGTATGGGGCTGCTTCTCTGCTTCTGGACCTGGACAACTCCATATCATCCAGGGAAACATGAATTCTGAAGTGTATCAGCAAATTCTTGATAAGAATCTCCAGCCATCAGTCAGGAAGTTGAAACTGGGCCGTAAATGGGTTTTTCAACAAGACAACGACCCAAAACATACCAGCAAATCTACCAAGGAATGGTTCAGAAAAAAGAGGATTCGTACTCTGGATTGGCCAAGTCAAAGTCCGGACCTCAATCCAATTGAAATGTTGTGGCTAGACCTGAAGCGGGGGGTACATGCCAGATGTCCCTCCAACCTTTCTCAACTGGCTGAGTTCTGCAAGGAAGAGTGGGCAAAAATCCCCCACAGCAGATGCGAGAGACTGGTCAGTGGCTATAGAAAACGTTTGATTGCAGTAATGGCTGCAAAAGGAGGTGCCACACGCTATTAACCAAAAGGGTTCACATACTTTTGCACAAGTCATATTTTCAGTTTTTGTGGGAGAAACCACTTTTTTTGAATAAATAATGAAAATACATCATTTTTCTTTGTTTGTGTCCATTATTTGGAAAGTCCTGCTTTACAAATTGGTGTTTGGATATACATTTAATAAGGTTATTTTACATTTTTGTACAATTACAATGACCATGTCTAGGGGGTTCACATACTTTCGAGCAGCACTGTATGTGTCATCCAGGTGAACAAAAGAAGGAGGAGGAGATCTTGGGTGCAGGCAACATGGAGGAAAGGTAATGACCGACCCCCACTTTGAAATGATACCAAGCCGGTTGAAAAGCAAAAGGCGAAGTTTCCCTCTAAGAGCTTGACGTCTTCTCTCTGGGTCCTGCTCACCTCGGTCTCCATGGAGACCACGCTGTCGCTGAGGTTCTGGATGTTGCGTTCCTGTCGCAGGCTCTCCTCTTTGGCCGAGTGCAGCTCCAACTCCATCTCTCCCAGGTGCATCTGCAGCTTCTGATGGAGGACACAAAAAACACACGTACAGCAAATACTGCTGTCTTAACATTAAGAGACACTGAAACTGTTCTACCGTTTTCACACCGCATACAGTATCGACTCCTGTATTAGTTAATACGGTATCGACTCCCGTATTAGTTAATCCGGGTGTCGATACCGTATTAGTTTGTGCGCATCGAATACACTTATGTTCACACTCTTCTAATTCGCAATTCGCTGTGCACTCGATACCAGGTTTTCGTTCACACACACGATAGAGAAGCGAATGCGCATTAAATTACTAGACTGGTAAGTTTTGTGTAAGGTGAAGTAATGCGCATTAAAGATTCTGTTCACACACACACGGGAAGCGAAACCCGTAGTAGTTTGATTGATTTGCACCCAAACCACCTCCCCAAAGTGGATTAGTTAATGCACACTAGTTGGGTAGCGAATGCGCATTACCAGTGTGAAAACGGTATTACAGTTAACACTCCATGGAGGTGAAACAGACAGATGTTGTTCTATCATGTTCTATCATTTGTGCACAGTGAGCACTAGATTGAGGCCGGGTCAGGCAGGGCCGAGAGGGGTAACAGGTAGGGAGGAGGAGATAGCGTACCTGGTTCCGGGCCTCGCTCTCTCTGATCTTGGCCTGCAAGGAGCACACCTGGCTCTGGGCCTTCTGCAGCTCCCCAACACACTGACCTGCAGCACTCTCATACTGGGACAGCTGGCTCTGCTGCTCGTCGATCAGCCTCTGCATCAGGGAGGGAGGGAGGAGAGGGAGGAGGAGGGAGAGAGAGAGACAGAAAGAGAAAGAGAGAGAGAGGCAGAGAAGAATGGTAAAGATCAGGTCAGTATATGTTGTGGTTTGTAATGAAGAGGACTATAAAAGCCCTAAATGTAACTGCTCCTCCGTGTGTATTCAAATGATGGCGGGAGTACTGTTGGGAATTGTGACGACACATTGGATGACACTTAGCACGTGTGCCTAGTGTAATGATCATGTGACTAATGTCATGATCATGTGACTAATGTCATGATCATGTGACTAATGTCATGATCATGTGACTAACGTCATGATGGTAAACATAATCACGGCTGCATTAAGCGGGGGGACACATCAACAGCAGCTGTTCTTGCGTTTGTGTGTGTTAGATCACGCGTGTACACAGCAGAGAGACACGAGGGGGGGGGGGGGGGGGGGGGGGCAGGAAGTGACCTCATCCCGGATGAGTAGATTACTTCCTGAGGAAGTGACCATTGCCACGGCAGCCCGTTGTTGACTTTCGTTGTTTTTCCTTCCCCCATATCTCTGTCATGACACTGCTAGTTCCTCAGGGCTCAATTAGGACTATACGGACACCATGTTCCTAAAGAGTCACGCCTTTCAGAAAATACTCACTATATTCAGTATGTTAGGAGAGGGAAAGAGTACCGAATCTAATCTGACGGGTGTTTGATATTAAGCACCCTTATTCTGTTGTTGAAAAGTGAAAACTATGTCATACACGTACGTGAACTCATGGCTTATAAACCCCAGAGTTAGGAGAAGCAGCCAGGCTGAGGTATGCCTGCCATGCTCAGAAAACAACAATTCAGCCTCATATTAGAAACGGATTGAATTAAATATGACTCATGGTCTCCTGGTTTGTCATTCTTCGCATGATAACGTGTTGTTGTGAAGGGGGTCAAACAGAAAGCACGCATTATAGACTCCAATAGCTTGCCCGTGAATTCCATGTTTTGCATGAATGCGCTATTCTCCACTATAGTCTAGGCTTACAATGGGTTGACAACACACACGCATATCATTGACTAGCCTGCTTGCTCCACAGCCTCCCTTCTGTCTGCTATGAACCACTCTGAGTAGTACAGCTTCAGACTCATCATTAGCATGACAAAAGGGCAAGTTATGATGCTGGACTCGAGGAGAGACTTTTGTTGCGTACGGAGGGAGATTTGGTTGTTGCTGGTAAGAGTTACCATGGCGACGGAGGAGTTGCTAGGGATTTTTTTTTTTTTATGGAGAGGGAGGGATGCGGGGCGATGAGTAATCTGAAAGCCGGGCCTGTTGTCAGGCTGTCTGAAGGGGCTGCGATCAGGTGCAAGACGGCCACACACAAATACAGGTGGTAGGTCGTAGCTTGCTCAGCTACTGAGATGGGTTTAATCAGCCCAGGCAGGTCCGCTCGCCCCGTCTATCTCTAAACAACACCCAGAGTATGGGTCTGGTGTGGTCAGGGATGCTGTGTGGTGGTCTGACACCTGAGGACACACCGAAGGCAGCAAGCTACCAGCTACCTGCTGGAAGCGGAAGGGCCCACACTGGACATAATTATCCTCCCACTGCTCCTCCATCTCCGCCAGCTCCGCCCGCAGCTCCTGCTGCATGGAGGTGACCACCACCTCAGGCACGGGGTGGTGGTGGTGGGCGTAGGGGAACATCTCACAGTCCTCAGCCCCACCGTAGTGGACTCTCAGTGGGATGGGTAAGGTCAGGGACGGCCCTTTCTGTGACTTGGCTTTGATGAGCACCGGAAGCTTGCTCCCTCTCTGGGGCCTGACGGGGCGGTACTCCCAGCCCCTCATGAGGCTGAGCAGCAGCTCCATCCCCGGGAGACAGCCTTCCCCTAGGGCATCGTCCCAGGAGAGGTCCCCGGTGATGTCCGCTCCGGAGGCGGGCGTCGGATGTTTCCCTTCGATGTGGTCGTCACCCTCGTCGTCGTCTTCCTCCGCCCCCCCGCGGTCCCCCACTGGCGGGCCGTCAGAAGGTCGCGTCACGCAGACGGCCGTGTCCAGCGACTCCACGGACGACCCCATGCCCGCGCTGGTCCCGTCGCACAGGGTGGCCTCGCTGTCCTGCCCGCCGCACAGCGACTCCACGGGCGTGGCGTCGGAGTCTCTGGACGGGCTCCGGGGAGGATGCTCTCCCTCCTCCTCCTCCTCCTCCCGCTCCCCTCGCCCCCCCGGGGTGCTGGCCGAGCGGCGGCTGGAGGGTCCACAGGAGGTGCTCCTCCGGCCCACCCTGCGGGGGACCCTGCACACCGCCTCGTAGTCCGAGTCGGCCACTCGGAGGGCAGCACAGCCCCTGCAGCGCCGCGTCTTCTGCCCGGGGAGGGGCTCTGATCCTGGCCACTGGTGGTGTTGTGGACAGTGGGGCTGCTGAGGAGAGTGATGGTGGGGGTGGTGGGGGTGGTGGGGGTGGGCCTGAGCGTCCACGGGGGCCGGCTCTGCCTCTTTGTCGGCCCAGGACTCGTACAGGGAGTAGGTCAGATCCTCCTGAACCATCTCCGAATACCTCACATCCTGCAGGGAGGAGAGGTCCACCACGGCCGGGCCCTCGGCGCACGTCTCCGCGGCGGTGGCCGCGTTGAGGGCACTGCCGCACAGGTTAGCGTGCAGGCCGCCGTCCCCCTCCGTGTCGCGGTGGTGGTGGTTGTGCTTCCGGTACAGGCCGCCAATGCACTGTCTGAGTCGGTCTTTCTCCAGCAGCAGCTTGTGCAGGCGCTCCAGGGACAGGGCCTCGACCCGGGCTATCACCGTGTCGAAGCGGTACATGCGATCCAGCATGAAGGCGCACTTGGAGCAGGCGAACTCCCCGCGGCCGTCCCGGACCAGCTCTCGGCCCAGGGCGTGGGACAGCAGCACCTGCAGGTTGAGCTTGGTGTTGGGGTGGAAGATCCAGCGGCGCTGGTTGCCGCACAGCTCGCGGGCACAGATACGACAGACCTCCTTCATCTTCACCACGTCCACCAGCATCACAAATTACCTTCTCTTATAAGAAAATCCTTAGTCCTTAGTATAGATAGTACAGACCTTAATATAGATCAGCATAAGAGCTTAGTTTCCAATGACAACCAGAGTCAATCGGGGGCCTATGTTGACCTGGTGGCCTCAAAGGATGCTGGGGATGGAGATGGTAGTCAAAAAGAACCCCGGAAAACAAGGAAGCCATCGATCTGACATCTGCCTTCATTCATGTCACAACAGACACCACCCAGCGTCACCGATGTTTCCATGACGATCGATCCAGTTCTCAATTCAAATAAAAAAAAACATAGATGAATGATCTCGGATCGGGTTATTAAAAACTCTAAAAATCAACGGCGTGAAGAGGGAGAGGATCGGCACTGAATGAATGAATGAATGAACCCCTGGATGTCCTCATGTGGGTTTTACTTCCTCGATATGGAGATATCTCCTCGACGTTCACATGTCCGACCAAAAAACAACCTTCTTCTTCGCTCCAGAGAGAGAATATTAAATCATCTTCTTTCTTCATATATATGAGGAGGACTGGGAGGAGGAGGCATCGCCCTGCTGCTCCGTTAGACTCTGACACGGAAGATACAAGTCCCTCCTTCTCCCCCCCCCCCCCCCCCCCCCTCCAGCAGCAAAAGATGAGTCCGCTCGATGTATT
>CM051004.1:23489000-23496500 GCA_027704905.1 Muraenolepis orangiensis
ACTGTGTGTGTGTGTGTCTGTTTGTATGTGTGTGTGTGTGTGTGTGTGTGTGTGTGTGTGTGTGTGTGTGTGTGTGTGTGTGTGTGTGTGTGTGTGTGTGTGTGTGTGTGTGTGTGTGTGTGTGTGTGTGTGTGTGTGTGTGTGTGTGCGCGTGCATGCGTGCGTGCGCGTGTGTGTGTGTGTGCTTGTGTGTGCAAAAATCATGATACAATTTTTAGGTTTCATTATCAGCTTTAAACGTTAAACTTTAAACGTATAACCTTAAACATATAAGCCTATACTTTCCAGAGCCGGCCATAGAGGAGAGGAACAACAGACATGGAGGTTGACCATCAATCTACACCTCAAGAGCTGTGAGAATGGAAGATATTTACAACAACATCCCTCAGAAGGAATCACCTGATCTAAATGTTTTGCCCTATATTTGTTTTTGGACTTTGTAAAAGATGTGTTAAAGAAAATTGAAGAGCAAATGAATGCTTGTGCGTAAGTGAGAACATAATACATTGAGTTGAAATCCAAAGATTATAAGGTTATAAGAGGTTATTAATGCGCTCTGAGTGAAGCCAATGGCCCATGACGGCGTATAGTGGCCATGGACAGCTGGGGTTTTCATTTGAAACTGTTAGATTAAATCAAATAACTCATGAGAAAAGTGTACAGGCCGTTAAATAAAACCATAAAATATATACTCGTCTAAATGTCCCCACATTAAACTGAAGAGCGTCCAGATGATTTCTGGTTGGAGTGACCACGGCCCTGTCGGACATCTCTCCCTCGCTGTACCTCGCTCTGTCTCTCTCTCTCTCTCTCTCTCTCTCTCTCGGTCTCTCTCTCTCTCTCTCTCCCTCCCTCTCCCTCACGCTCTCTTCCACTCTCCCTCTCTGTCTCTCTGTCTCTCTGTCTCTCTGTCTCTCGCTCTCCCTCGCTCTGGCTCTCACTCTCTCGCGCGCTCCCTCACTCTGTCTCTCGCTCTGTCTCTCGCTCTCTCTCTCTCTCTCTCTCTCTCTCTCCCCCCCCTTACTCTCCATCATACTCTCTCTCACATTCCCTCTTTCTCCCTCGCTCTCCCCAAGTGTTTCCACATGCGCTGGCAGGCCAGGGTGCCGGCGGTGCGTGAGAGGAGCAGCAGGAGGAGGAGGAGGAGGAGAAGGATGAGGAGGAGGAGGAGGAGGAGGAGGAGAGGAGGAGGAGGAGGAGGAGGAGGAGGAGGAGGAGGAGAGGAGGAGGAGGAGGAGGAGGAGGATGGCTCTGCAGGATGCTTTTGTGAAATGGAGGGAGACCCCTAGGAAAGTGATCTGAATTCCCCCCCCCCCCCCCCTCTGGTGCCAGCCTCCAATCACAGCTTGATCTGGCAGCAGTCGGGACAGTAGGATAATGAGGGGGGGGGGTGGCCTTGCCAACCACAGTGCGGTCAACAAAACAAAAGGCACTTCTCTTCTCTTTCCTTTTTTTGCTTTCTCTCTCTCTCTCTCTCTCTCTCTCTCTCTCTCTCTCTCTCTCTCTCTCCTCTCTCTCTCTCTCTCCTCTCTCTCTCTCTCTCTCTCTCTCTCTCTCTCTCTCTCTGTCTCTCTCTCTCCATCTTTCTGTCTCTGTCTCTGTCTCTGTCTCTCTCTCTCCATCTTTCTGTCTCTGTCTCTGTCTCTGTCTCTCTCTTTCTATGAGAAAAAACATATGGAATATACAAATATGGCTTTGTTGAATATTGGCACAAAGACTAAATGTTTTGTTGTTTGAATGTGTTTTAAAAGTGTGTGTGCGCGCACAGGTGTGTGTGTGTGTGTGTGTGTGTGTGTGTGTGTGTGTGTGTGTGTGTGTGTGTGTGTGTGTGTGTGTGTGTGTGTGTGTGTTAATAGGACGGTAGAACAGGAAGCAGGGCAGATAGGGTTGACATGGCAGGGCTTGAAATAAAACACCTTAATAAAAACACTAATAAAACACTTTAATAAAACACTTTAATAAAACCCTTGGCCCACTGCCTGTACGTCTCACCCCTCCTGCTCCCGTCCTCTCGGCCCTCTGACTCTCTTCAGCACTGTTGTTTTGGGTGTTATTGATGCCAAAGAGGAGAGAGAGGAGGCATGAAGGAAAAACAGAAACCCAACATCCTTAACATCACAAACATAGCCGTGCTGAGCCAGAGACCAGCACACATGCCAGCTTAAGGCTGGAGGGTACCGCCACGCAGCCCTGTACAGTGAGGACCAGACCATCCACAGACCATCCCTAGACCATCACCAGACCATCCCTAGATCATCCCCAGACCATCCCTAGACCATCCCTAGACCATCACCAGACCATCACCAGACCATCCCTAGACCATCCCTAGACCATCCTCAGACCATCCCTAGACCATCACCAGACCATCACCAGACCATCCCTAGACCATCCCTAGATCATCCCCAGACCATCCCTAGACCATCCCTAGACCATCACCAGACCATCCCCAGACCATCCCTAGACCATCCCTAGACCATCACCAGACCATCCCTAGAACCATCACCAGACCATCCCCAGACCATCCCTAGAGCATCCCTAGAACCATCACCAGACCATCCCCAGACCATCCCCAGACCATCCCTAGAACCAGCTCCAGACCATCCCTAGATCATCCCTAGACCATCCCTAGAACCATCTCCAGACCATCCCTAGACCATCCCCAGACCTCCCAGACCGTCCCTAGACCATCCCCAGACCATCCCCAGACCATCCCTAGAACCATCCCCAGACCATCCCTAGAACCAGCTCCAGATCATCCCTAGACCATCTCCAGACCAGAACCATCCCTAGAACCAGCTCCAGACCATCCCTAGAACCCGGCTCCAACCAGATCAAATATGTTGTTCATTCGTTTGTTTTAAACCAAACCGTAAGCGGACTAAAAACCTCCCGCAGATGTGAAGGACATGAAAGGCGGTTTGGGGGAGGCTGGAGGGAGGAGAAATATTAATCTGGGATTGATGAAATGGATGGAAAGCCCGAAGTCCTGCTTTCTGTTCTGTGTGTTTGTTTGATTTGTTCCATGGCTGAATTTAATCAAGACCTTAATTCAATCACGGGTCGCCTCTGGGTCTGAAGGAATGGGGCGCATAACAGCTGGATTAGAAGACGTTTAATGACCCCGATAATAAAACCTCACATTATAATTGGACACAATTACGTTGTCATTTATAAGGAATACAATTCACTATAATTGTATTATTTGTATTCTTTATAATAATAAACAATGAGAAGCATTACTTGTGGAAACTTGTCAGGTCTTTATTACGGGACAATAAATCATCATCTGATCTTTTTCGGCTACTTTTCCGCGTTGTGTTCGAGTTACCAGCGCAGATGGTGCCGGAAGCTCCATCTGATGTCATGCAATTGTTCCTGTTGGGGGAGAAAGGAGCCATAAAGCGTGTGTCTCTAACGTGAGGAGGGGGAGCCATCACAGGGACTCACAGCCCTCCAGTGGGGAGTCATCAACCAGGAGGCTCCGTCCAGCCAGCTTCTCCCACCCCATCACCACCGCCACCACCAACACCACCACCACCACACCACCACCACCACCACCACCACCACCACCACCACCACCAACACCACCACCAACACCAACACCACCATCCAGCCCCCACAGCTCAGCCTCCTCCCCCCCCCCCCCCCCCCCCCCGGTGCTGCACCTCCCCTCCTGGGGGGGGAGCTCCGCCAGGTGGAACACACCACCTCTCCCGGACCATACCATGTTACCGGACGGGTGACGTTTTAACAAACAAAAAATGTGTGGAATTGAAACCAGGAGCCCCCCCCCCCTCCTTTCCACCCCCACCTCCTCCACCACCCCCTACACCACCACCGTGAGCCGGGGCTCCGTCAGAGCTACCTGACCCTCCCCACCGGAAGAGAGCCGTTCCTGGGGGCCGGCGGTTGACGGATGACCCTTCGGCCCGGATCCCTCGGATCATGGGGAGGGCTGAAGGCCGCTGGGCGATACTCCCACAGAGAGAGGAGGAGGAGGAAGGAGGAGGAGGAGGAGGAGGAGGGGGAGGAGGAGGAGGAGGAGGAGGGTGGGGAGGAGGAGGAGGAGGGGCAGTAGGAGCCCTGTAGTCGGGGGGCCACGCCTGGCGGCTTCCAGCGCCGCCAGCTAAGCTGGCTTCTCTGCCAAGCCGGACCACGCAGACAAGTTAACAGTTCCAGGAACGGGCCGGAGAACCCGTGGATCACAGGTCCACCATCACAGTGGGAGCTCAGGGTTCACTCAGTGCTGTGGCTGCTCGCTGTGCTTTTCAACAACATTGAAATAATAACAATGAGGGAATAAAAACCGATGCAATACAACTGTTTCCCTGTGTGTGTGTGTGTGTGTGTGTGTGTGTGTGTGTGTGTGTGTGTGTGTGTGTGTGTGTGTGTGTGTGTGTGTGTGTGTTGTGTGTGTGTGTGTGTGTGTGTGTGTGTGTGTGTGTGTGTGTGTGTGTGTGTGTGTGTGTGTGTGTGTGTGCATGTGTGTGCGTGTGAGTCTGAGCATAGTGTCTCCATGTGCTCGCCCAGATAACTCACATATTTTCTCCATTTATTGAGTCTGATTGTGTCCTAATTGGTGTGTGTTGTCCAGCGCCTGGAGGCTCTGGAGGAGCGTCCTAATGGAGCAGACACAGATGCCCTCTGACTTCAGACACATGGCTCCTACAGCTCTCTATTGATCCTCTCTCCGGACCGCTGGGAGGTGTGAGTGCTGTGGATCTGCCAAGCAGGAAATTACCTCATTCATGGCATGCCTGTGTGTGTGTGTGTGTGTACGGGTGTGTGCATGTGTGTTCATGTGTGTGTGTGTGTGTGTGTGTGTGTACGTGTGTTTGTATGTGTGTGTATGTGCGTGTGTGTGTGTGTGTGTGTGTGTGTGTACATGTGTTTGTATGTGTGTGTATGTGTGTGTGTGTGTGTGTGTGTGTGTGTGTGTGTACGTGTGTACGTGTGTACGTGTGTTTGTATGCGTGTGTGTATATGTGTGTGTGTGTGCGTGTGTGTTTGTGTGTGTGTGCGTTTGTGGTTTGGTTTCATTTAGATATGCTTTGATTTTTTCTTTCAGTTGCTTTGGACAAAAGGAGATCCGCAAAATGAATTAAGGTGAAAGGAAGTACAGTGAGGATGTGAGACACAAAGAGGGAGGACAAAGAGAGAGAGAGAGAGAGAGAGAGAGAGAGAGAGAGAGAGAGAGAGAGAGAGAGAGAGAGAGAGAGAGAGAGAGAGAGAGAGAGAGAGAGAAGAGAAGAAAGAAAGAAAGAAGAAGAAAGAAAGAAAAAGAGAAAGAAAGAAAGAAAGAAAGAAAGAAAGAAAGAAAGAAAGAAAGAAAGAAAGAAAGAAAGAAAGAAAGAGACAGAAAGACACAGAGAGAGAGAGAGAGACAGAGACAGAGAGGAGAGGCTCTTCAGAAAAGAGCTGACATTTATATGGAAGACAGCATGTTTGGTGGGACGCTTTGTCTCTTTTCCTGTTGTACGTCCCAAATGCAATATAACGGCCGAGTTAAATGCTGCGTTGCAGGGCAGATGGATGTTGGGGCTCTGAGCTGTTAGCGCTCAATTCATGTGAAAACCATTTAAACCAAAGCAGACCTGTGTTGAAATGGTGCTCCAGCACGGGTCATTTGCAATTTATGTTTCGTTTTTTACAATTTTCCAGTTGTACGCAGAGATATTTCTCATTTTGGATAAATAAAGAACCCGCAAATATGTATTTGGAATTTGCATTTAAAAGGGATTAAATTGCTATTGCTGTTGCTATTGCAACATCTAAAAGATATCTGAATCCAACATTGTTAATACATATTTTTTTTATATGCCTTTCGCATGTGGTTATTTAAAAAAAATAACATTCACTCAACTCACTCAAACTACTTTTGTCAGCCTTCATATGAAATCAGAAATACTTGTGTGAATTATTCATTGACATGATGAAATGATGAACATATGTGTGTTAGGGATTATTTGAGACCTATGTGACAGCGTGGCGATGGGCGAACTGTCTCTGTAGCTATGACTACCAGGGGGACTGTGAAGTACACTCAGAGAACAGAGGGGATAGAGGGTCATGTAGCGCTCCAGGGCAGGACAACCACCACATCGACGACAGGCCGGGCTATCTTCACTTAAATCGTCGCTTTTGCTGATTTTTGCTTTTATTGTTTTCGGTTCTTGTGATTGAAACGGTGAAGAAAGTATAACAAAGAAAAAATGCTATTGAACAAAATACATTTTTGAATGTTTGTATCTTTCTTTTAAGATATTTTCTTGATTCTTGAAAACTAAGATGTTACATTTCTTCTTGATAATGCTCCAATACTAGTTTAAATTGCTATTTATATTTAGAATATTTTTATCTCATTGTAAGCCATTGCTACTCACTGATTTAAAGTCATGTGCTAGTTAGCTGTATTATTATATATTAATACAGAAAAATGCTGTTCTAGACATACACACTCTGCTATCTACAGCTATCTGCAGCTATTCATACAGCGCCCGGGGAGCAGTTAGGGTTAGGGTCTTCCTCAAGGACACTTCGACAGTTTTTGCTAGGAGGACCCGGGGATCGAACCAGCAACCTTCCGGTTGTGAGGCGACCGCTCTACCTCCTGAGCTAGACTGCCGCCCTGTATTATCTCAGGTCTCCTGATTCCTCTTATTTACTATAGATTGTGAAGTGATTTGTTCACACTAAGCCTGATAGGCCAATAGAAAACATTTGTAAGAGTTGAATGTGGTAAATGGACTGCCTTTTATATAGGCGCTTTACAAGTCAAGCCTCACATTCACCCATTCATACATTCATCCACAGACGGCAGAGTCAACCTGCAAGGAGACAGCCAGCAGGTCAGGAGGGTTAGGGTGTCTTGCTCAGGGACACCTCGGCAGTTTTTGCTAAGAGGAGCCGAGGAATTGAACCAGCAGAAGGTTGTGAGGCTACTGAGCTACTGCAGCCCAAAATAAAATGGAGGAAGTGAAAGATTATTGAGGCAGTTAAGAAGACTCTCTCTATTGAATTAGTTAAGAAGCCCCTGACCACAGACCACCTCATCCCCCGGCTCTGTTTCTCTCCTTATCCCTGCCTCTCTCTCTGCACTGATTTATTTACACTCATCTGTCAGACCCAGTCACATGCGCACACACACACACACACACACACACACACACACACACGCGCCACACACACACACACACACACACACACACACACACACACACACACACACACACACACACACACACACACACACACACACACACACACACACACACACACACACACACACACACACACACACGGCTCACACACACACACACACACACACACACACACGGCTCACACACACACACACACACACACAGAAAGTAGCACAGAACAATTGCAGACGGATAGGAGGTATACTTTATCCTTCAAGAGGAATATGGGCAAATTAGTGTGTGTGTGGGTGTGTGTGTGTGGGTGTGTGTGTTTGGCCTATCATCTGGTTTACATGAGTAA
>CM051004.1:23519000-23524000 GCA_027704905.1 Muraenolepis orangiensis
CGAGCGGCCAGGCGCTCACTTGACGTGGCAGAGAGACACAGACAGCAGCACAGAGAGAGAGAGAGAGAGAGAGAGAGAGAGAGAGGAGCTGAGGTAAACAGCTCTGGAGCAAAAGGTACACACAGAACGGCAAGTTATGTGTGTGTGTGTGTGTGTGTGTGTGTGTGTGTGTGTGTGTGTGTGTGTGTGTGTGTGTGTGTGTGTGTGTGTGTGTGTGAGAACGTCTGGTTCAGCATGAAAGACTGATCTGTTCCAGCATGCCCCCACGAGCACACTCCTGTAAGTATTTGTATGCCTGAATGTGTGTGTGTGTGTGTGTGTTTATGTGTTTGTTTGTGTGTGTGTGTGTGTGTGTGTGTGTGTGTGTGTGTGTGTGTGTGTGTGTGTGTGTGTGTGTGTGTGTGTGTGTGTGTGTTGAGAGAGTGCACGCAAACATGTGTATGTGCTCTGAACACACCAACCTAACATCGTCCTGCCTGCCGTTGCTTGTGAAACAGTCACTCAACTGTCAATTGGTAATTTCCCTCTGGCATTTAAAAAAACAGGGTGGAGCAGACAAAGGTATGCTGGTGTGTGTGTGTGTGTGTGTGTGTGTGTGTGTGTGTGTGTGTGTGTGTGTGTGTGTGTGTGTGTGTGTGTGTGTGTGTGTGTGTGTGTGTGTGTGTGTGTGTGTGTGTGTGTGTGTGTGTGCCTGTGTGTGTGTTTGTGTGTGTGTGTGTGTGTGTGTGGGGGGGGGGGGGGGGGGGGGGTGGGGGGGGGGGTGTGAGGGTGTTCAACTGTTGGCTTTTTTTTAGTCATGCATTAATGTACCTTCCTCATCCAGATATGTTCTGTACGTGTATGTACTTGATGTGCATATTTACATATTTGCATACCTCTGTCCCACTGCAGGCGTGTAGCGCAGGCGTGTTAGAACAGGCTGAGGATAGCAGGAACAACTGGGTGTCAGTCCAGAAGCTTATCTCTTCCAACAGTAAACAAACCATGCACTACATCATCATTTCAACATCATTGCAATTTCAGACACGCACACACACTCATACACACGCGCGCACACACACACACAAAATGACAGATCTGATGACCACCTTATCATACTAGTATGAAGAAAAACCCAGGTAAAGATATGAAGCAGGTTAGCTATCATTTTGCTACATGTTTCTGTCCTCGAGGAACAGAAAACAGTCAAATAAAAGTATACATGCATGCAGTCAGACAGTGTTTAGTCCAACCTAGGATTATAAGACAGACAGTGTTTTTCCATGGAAAATCCTGCACCATAGCGCGCAGCACACTGTGGTCTAGCAAAGGAAATAGAAAGGTCTAGAAAGCTCTGACTAAAGTTCTGAAACTTTTTTCTGAAGCCCCAAAAATGGTTCACGTCTCACATCTCAAATCTCCCAGAATTGATGGCGTCTCTCATCTTCAAAACAAGAAATCAAACGGTCTCACCATCTGGCCATCTGTCTGGCTGTCTGCTTCGACCGGGAGAGCAGGTACCCTCTGTGGCCGGATCACATACCTGTCTCACATTCCACACATACAACCTGTGTGCTCTCCAGAGCTGCTGGGTAGGGAGGAGGTGGTGGTGGTGGTGGAGGAGGTGGAGGAGGAGGTGGAGGAGGAGTTGGTGGTAGAGGAGGATGTGGAGGAAGAGGAAGTGGAGGAGGAGGAGGTGGAGGAGGAGGAGTTGGTGGTAGAGGAGGAGGTGGAGGAGGAGGAGGAGGAGGAGGTGGAGGAGGAGGTTGTGGAGGAGGAGGTGGAGGAGGAGGAGGTGGAGGAGGAGGAGTTGGTGGTGGAGGAGGAGGTGGAGGAAGAGGAGGAGGAGGTGGAGGAAGAGGAGGAGGAGGAGGAGAAGGAGGAGGAGGTGGAGGAAGAGGAGGAGGAGGAGGTGGAGGAGGAGGAGGTGGTAGTGGAGGAGGTGGAGGAGGAGGTGGTGGTGGAGGAGGTGGAGGAGTTAGGCCTGGAGAGGTCTGCAGGCAACAGCTATAGGGTTTCCCATCAATTCTTACAGTTCTGTACAGTACAGTGGCCCGGGGGGCGGGGCATGGAGCTATGCTATGTGCTGTTTGTTCTACACTGTTGCATGTTATGCAATCCCGCAAAAACACAGACCAAAAACTGGTTCATAACCCAGTTTCTAAATCTAAATCTGGAGGATTTAGATTCCCCTTTATTGGTCACACACATGTACACACACAGTGAAATGTGTTTCTCTGTATTTCACCCATTCTAGTATTAGGAGCAGTAGGCAGATGTTGTATATTAAGCTGCACAGGGAGCAGTGTAGGGGTCTGGTGCCTTGCTTCAAGGGGAAAGCCAGGAGGCGAACTGGCACCTTTTTTCCCACCAGTACCAGTTCTCACTCCGTACTACTTGGTCCGTTTCGGGGACTTAAACCGGTGGGTCGACCCTCCGGTTCCCAACCCCCAGGGGATGGCTGAATCTGTCCCAACAGATTCAGCCATCCTGCCACCCCTGAACATATGTTTGAAATCTTTCTGTTATGAAAGAAAGAGGCATGTGAGAAGAAACCCCTGAAGATATGTGGCAGATATTCAGAAGAAGTGTTGACATGATAAATTGCAGTCTGTGGTGATTTGCAGTAACTTGTCGCAATCTTGGGAAATGTGCGCCGTGCCTTCTATTTGCCACTTGTTACAGCTTCCCCAGTGTCTGCTGATCTAATTGGAAGCAGCGTGTGTGTTGCTAGCCACAAGGAAATAAGAGTGCGTATTGTGTTCTGAAGTGGACACTAGTATGTGATGTAGTGGGGGTGGAAAGACTTCTTGGAAGGAGGAGGAGAGTAAAACACTTTTAAAAACATTTTCTCTAAAGACTTTTAAAAAGGGAAACAGAAAGTTGCAAGCGCTCTGCAAACCGTAATAAACTACAATAAAAGTATGACGTCAATATATATATATACGTATATAAGGTAAACAACAACATCAACACAACACATCTCGAAGGAACGACAACAAAAGACAAAGGACAAACAAGTGCTCGCTTGTGCATCATCAAGGCCTTACGGGGCTCACTACGACACCCAGCCTGATCCGCAGTAATTACAGGGACAATGTGAACTCTACCATGTGGACGGGAGACCTCTCCACGGCAGCGCTGCAAGCCGGGGTCAGAGTTTGTTCGGTTTGAGCCCAGTAGGATGTGTCAACAGGTCTACAGACACATCAAATTCTCTTTGTCGTCTGTAACCAACCAGAGGATGGTAACAATTGCAATTAAGAGCTGAAGTGTTTGTGTTCATAAGAGTGTCTTTTTGAGCGATGCTGTGAGTCCTTTTTGTATTCTGCCTTTCTGTATTTAAAAAAAAACACACAAGCATAGAAGTGTGTCATCTCGATTTGGGCAGTCAAACCTGTGCAGCTTATTGCATTATATTCTTAAGGACAAGTCACTGTCTCTAGCTCTGTACTGCATCTGTCTCTAGCTCTGTACTACATCTGTCTCTAACTCTGTACTATATCTGTCTCTAACTCTGTACTATATCTTTCTCTAGCTCTGTACTACGTCTTTCTATAGCTCTGTACTACATCTGTCTCTAACTCTGTACTACATCTTTCTCTAGCTCTGTACTACATATGCCTCTAGGTCTGTACTATGTCTTTCTCTAGCTCTGGCCTATGTCTTTCTCTAGCTCTGGCCTATGTCTTTCTCTAGCTCTGTACTATGTCTTTCTCTAGCTCTGTACTATGTCTTTATCTAGCTCTGTACTATGTCTTTCTCTAGCTCTGTACTACATCTGTCTCTAGCTCTGTACTACATCTGTCTCTAGCTCTGTACCATATCTTATTCTAGCTCTGTACTACATATTTCTCTAGCTCTGTACTACATCTTTCTCTAGCTCTCTACTGCGTCTTTCTCTGGCTCTGTAGTGTATTTTCCTAGCTCTGTACTATATCTTCTTCCTGCTCTGTACTATGTCTTTCTCTAGCTCTGTACTATAGCTTCTGCCTGCTCTGTACTATATCTTTCTCTAGCTCTGTACTACATCTGTTTCTAGCTCTGTACTACATCATTCTCTAGCTCTGTACTACATCTGTCTCTAGCTCTGTACTACATCTTTCTCTAGCTCTGTACTATATCTTCCTCCTGCTCTGTACTATGTCTTTCTCTAGCTCTGTACTATATATTTCTCTGGCTCTGTACTACATCTTTCTCTAGCTCTGTATTGTCTTTCCCTAGCTCTGTACTATGTCTTTATCTAGCTCTGTACTATATCTTTCTCTAGCTCTGTACTACATCTTTCTCAAGCTCTGTACTACGTCTTTCTCTGGCTCTGTATTGTCTTTCCCTAGCTCTGTACTATATCTTCTTCTTGCTCTGTACTACATCTTTCTCTAGCTCTGTACTACATCTTTCTCTAGCTCTGTACTATATCTTTCTCTAGCTCTGTACTATATCTTTCACTAGCTCTGTACTACATCTTTCTCTAGCTCTGTACTATATCACAGTGTGTTAAGAATCAAATCAATCAATTAGTGTCAATCTATTGATTGTATTGCGTAAAGAAAAGCTACAAATAGGTCATTACAAACATAAAGATCAATGCTGTTGAAAGGTTAAGTATTTTACTGACTGACTGACTGACTGACAACTGACTGAATGATGTGACCAGTGTTAGACTCAGAGACTGAAAGAACAACATATACATACTGTACATAACAGGTTATATGTACATGATCGCAATGCATATGAGTAGAACCTGAGCCTCCACTTCTCCCTTGCTCTGTGCAGGTCACTCATGTTTCCCTGTCTCTATTTCTTTCCCATTTTCTCTTTTTCAGTTCACATCAACAGCTGTGCCAGGTCGGCACGCTGAGAGAGCAAAATGAGAGACACCGAGAGACCACCACATCCATTACTGGCTCAGGGTAGACTAATTACAGAGCAGAATATACGCTTAACCACCAACGGGGGGCAAACAAGAGTCATTCTTATTCACCAGTTTAGCTGAATAATTGGGTCAACAACTTTATATA
>CM051004.1:23531500-23534000 GCA_027704905.1 Muraenolepis orangiensis
CCACTTGGACAGACCCGGGAGCACTGTGAGAATCAAGTTTTTCGACTTCTCCAGTGCGTTCAACACCATCCGGCCTGCCCTGCTGGGGAGTAAGCTGACGGCGATGAAGGTGGACTCTTCCCTGGTTTCCTGGATTACAGACTATTTGACGGGTCGTCCACTGTTTGTCAGACTGCAGGACTGTGTGTCTGACACTGTGGTCAGCAGCACTGGTGCTCCACAGGGAACGGTTCTTACCCCATTCCTGTTCATCCTTTACACCTCAGACTTCCAGTACAACTCAGAGTCCTGCCATCTGCAGAAGTTCTCGGACGACTCTGCAGTTGTTGGTTGTGTCAGCGAGGGAAACGATGAGGAGTACAGGGGCGTCGTGGACTCCTTCGTTGAGTGGTGTGAGCTGAACCACATGCAGCTCAACACAGACAAGACGAAGGAGATGGTGGTGGACTTCCGCAGGAGGAAATCTACCCCCACACCCATTTCCATCAAGGGTGTGTCCGCAGAAGTTGTTCAGGAATATAAATACCTGGGAGTTCACCTGGACAACAAACTGGTCTGGGCCAAGAACTCTGAGGCTGTTTACAAGAAGGGCCAGAGCCGTCTCTACTTCCTGCGGAGGCTCCGGTCCTTCAACGTTTGCAATACGATGCTGAAGATGTTCTACCAGTCGGTGGTAGCCAGTGCCATCTTCTCCGGTGTCGTGTGCTGGGGAAGCAGGTTGAGGTCAGCAGACACCAACAAGATCAGCAGGATCGTCAGGAAGGCTGGCGCTGTCCTGTGGGTCCAGCTGGACTCCTTGTTGGTGGTGTCTGAGAGGAGGATGCTGCGCAAGCTGCGTAGTATCCTTGACAACAACTCTCACCCTCTCCATCAGGTGCTGACCTCATACAGAAGCACCTTCAGCAACAGACTCATTCCACCCAGGTGCACCACAGAACGCCACAGGAAGTCCTTTCTTCCTGTGGCCATCAGTCTCTATAATTCATCTACCTCGGGTCGTGAGAGGGACAGTAGAGACTCAGTGACCTGAGGCCAACACACTGTTATTATTATTTTTTGGTCAACGCACTGTAAATTCCTTTCACTGTAATTTTGCACTGTAAATTCTATTTCACTTTTCACTTTTCACATGTCACTTTTTCAGTATTCATCTGAGTTATTTATTAGTATTTTATTACTGCCAATTTGCACGATACGTATTGTTGTGTATAGTATATACCTACGTATTACTGTAATAATACTGTAAATTGTGCAATTCATCTATCAATACATTTAGATTTCATTTAGAGTTCATTTAGTTATATTTTGTTTATACTAGTTTTGTTTAGTTAGTTTGTTGTTATTTAGTTTTTTGCTTTAGGTATTAGTATATTTGTGTGTGCATTTATTCCCCCTGTGTCAACTGTTGCACCTTAATTTCCCTTGGGATAAATAAAGTTATCTGAATCTGAATCTGAATCTGAATTCTGCAGTCAGGCAGGATTCAACCTTCTGGATCAAGGAGGAGTCGTTTGATCCAATAGGAATGTTGATTTGAGTGTTGTGAGCATAACAGTGAAAACTCATTCCTTAGCTGCAAATGATATTGCTAAGAGGGAGCATGTAGTGGACCATGGAACAACCCTTGGACAAAAGCTTAGGTTGCAGTGATTCGATTGTGAATCTTCACAAAGAACAAATTGCATTCTACTTGTGAGATAAGATAGGAACCAGAGAAGACCCTAGCCTTAGATACACACAGTAGTATTAGTATTCAAGACAATCAAGGAGGATGCTGTGGTCAATTGTGTCGAAGGCGGGACTAAGGTTGAGCAGCGTCTTCAAGGAGCTGGAGGATTGAATCGTCTTTATTGGTCACATAGCGCAACCCGGGGAGCAGTGTAGGGGTCTGGTGCCTTGCTCAAGGGCACCTCGCCAGTGCCCAGGAGGTGAACTGACATATTTTTCCAAGTACCAGTTCTCACTCCGTTTCGGGACTTGAACCGGCGACCCTCCAGTTCATAAGCCAAGTCCCAACAGACTGAGCTACTGCCAACCCCAAAATGCCACTTGCATTGCTGTCCATGGCAGAAGGTCCTAAACCCAGACTGAAAGATTTCAAATAAGTTGTTCACCATCAGATGATTGATGGTTTGGTTAGCTACAAGTCCTTCCAGTACTTTCGAAAGGAAAGGAAGGTTAGAGATGGGCCGATAGCTGCTGAGTACCTTTGGGTCTAGGCCAGACTTCTTGAGTTTTATCACAGCTCACTCTTAAAAGTAAAGGGAGCTGTTCCAGTAGACAGCGATGAATTGATGATGTTGAGCATAGCAGCACAGTTTATAGTCCAAAGAGTTCAGTGGGAAGAGTTCTTCAAGAACCTTGGTGGGGAGAGGGTCCAGCATACAGGTAGTGGGTCTAGAAGCCTGTGTTAGTTCATCCAAGGAGTCCTGTGCTGAACTGCAGGGAGGTGCAGTGAGTAAATGTGGTGTCTCTTTTGCATGATGTTCAGGATGATGAG
>CM051004.1:23539000-23546500 GCA_027704905.1 Muraenolepis orangiensis
AAGCTCCTGTTGGGACTTCTCACATGTTTCCCAGGTCATACACATGTGATCCTCCAGCAGATGCCAGAATTCCTCTCAGAATCTTGCTTCACCAAATTCTTAAAATAGTTCTTCCCCCCCCACCCCCCGCCTCTGGGGAATATGCCTTTCAAATAGAAATGGGAGATCTGAGTCGGTGGTGATGAAGGCATGTCATTGTCGGTTACTGTGAACTGTTGTTTTGGTTTCTCCGGAGGATGGGGCACCCAGCGGGTCAGCAGCATCCCACTGGTGTGTGTTGAGTTAAGACACATATGATTATCACAGTGTCATTAACTTACCTCAGGATTCCAGGCATCAGACCATCAGCGTTTTGGCCCGTATCCGGGGAATCCGTCTAAACTGTGAGGCGTGAGGTTAAAGGGCGAAGAAACGTGTTTCCTTCCTTTAATGAATGCAATCGTGTCGTTCTTGACGGGGGACGCTGTGTGCATCTGTGTTTATTAAGAGAGTGTGTTGTTAGTTAGTAGCACACACGCTGACTCAATCACACAAACACACACACACACATACACAGACGCACACACACACACACACACACACACACACACACAGACACAGACACACAGACGCACACACACACACACACACACACACACACACACACACACACACACACACACACACACACATGCTGACAACACACACACTGCACGCAGATCCGCCCCCCAGCGCAACCTCTCAGTCAACTGGACTTTGCGTGGAAAACTCCAACTTCTTCTTCTTCTTCTTCTTCTTCTTCTTCTTCTTTCTGGACGGGACATTCTTCTGGTGGTGCACCCAAACCACACACTGTTCACAGCTGGGCCGTATTTCACCGGCCCGCCTCCCCCCTCCCCTCCCCAGACGGCTTTCTGCGCTGAGCTCTTTTCCAAAACCACTCATTAATAAAGTATTTGTGATCATCGTGGCACTGACAGCGGGACAAAGAAAACTGCTCCAGGGGAGGAAAGGCAGAGAGAGAGAGAGAGAGAGAGAGAGAGGGGGGGGGAGAGAGAGAGAGGAAGGGAGGGAGGGAGAGAGAAAGAGAGAGGAAGGGAGGGAGGGAGGGAGAGAGAGCGAGAGAGAGAGAGAGGGAGAGAGAGAGAGAGAGAGAGAGAGAGAGAGAGAGAGAGAGAGAGAGAGAGAGAGAGAGAGAGAGAGAGAGAGAGAGAGAGAGAGAGAGGAAGGGAGGGAGAGAGAGAGAGAGAAAGAGAGAGGAAGGGAGGGAGGGAGGGAGGGAGGGAGGGAGGGAGGGAGGGAGGGAGGGAGGGAGAGAGAGCGAGAGAGAGAGAGAGAGAGAGAGAGAGAGAGAGAGAGAGAGAGAGAGAGAGAGAGGGGGGGGGGAGAGAGAGAGAGAGAGAGAGAGAGAGAGAGAGAGAGAGAGAGAGAGAGAGAGAGAGGGGCAGGAAAAACTGAGAAATGGGGAAAAAGTCAGGAGTGAAAAAAAGTTGTCGACGAGATGGATAAAAGGTAAAAGTTCTTTTTTTCAGAGGAGAGTTGAAAAAAAACCACATTTTCCTTTCCTCGCTTACACACACACACACACACACACACACCACACACACACAAAACACACACACACACACACAAACACACACACACAGACACACACACACACACACATGCTGACAACACACACACACACACACACACATGCTGACAACACACACACACACACACACACACACACACACACACACACACACACACACACACACACACACACACACACACATGCTGACAACACACACACTGCACGCAGATCCGCCCCCCTGCCTCCACCCCCCCCCACCCTCGCCTTCCTCTCTCTTACTGTCTCCACCGTAATGAGCTCCAGATGTGCTGTTGAGCGGGGGAGGGGGTGTGGGGGTGTGTGTGTGTGGGTCTGGTAGTGTGTGTGTGTGTGTGCGTGTGTGTGTGTGTGTGTGTGTGTGTGTGTGTGTGTGTGTGTGTGTGTGTGTGTGTGTGTGTGTGTGTGTGTGTGTGTGTGTGTGTGTGTGTGTGTGTTGTGTGTGTGTGTGTGTGTGTGTGGGTCTGGTGGTGTGTATGTGCGTGCGTGTGTGTGTGTGTGTGTGTGTGTGTGTGTGTGTATGTGTGTGTGTGTGTCTGGTGGTGTGTGTGGTGTGCGTGTGCGTGTGCGTGTGCGTGTGCGTGTGCGTGTGTGTGTGCGTGTGTGTGTGTGTGCGTGTGTGTGTGTGTGTGTGTGTGTGTGTGTGTGTGTGTGAGAGGGGTGGGGCGGGGCTGTGTGTGTCATGTGCTCGGGCGGAGAGAGACGGCTGTCCGAGGGGATACTGTCAGCCCTGATGGAGTGGCTGGGGCCCGGGGCGAAGGGGGGGAGGGGGGGAGAGGAGAGAGGGTGAGGTAGGTGGGGGTGGGGGTGGAGGTGAAAGTGGGGGAGAGGTAGGTTAGAGTACAGAAGGGGGAGAGAGGGTGTGGTGGTAGGGGGGGAGAGAGAGAGGGATGTGGTGCAGGGGGTGGGGGTCAAAAAGATCTCCACATCTGGAATCACTTTCAGGTCAGCCAGGCCCGGGCCGTGAAAGGTGAGAGCGGGCGCCGGCCGGGGGTAGAGGGGGGGGAGACAGGGGGGGTGAGGGGGAGGGGGGTGAGGGGGAGACAGGGGGAGTTTCACAGGGGTCTGACACTGGACATAGTCAGGGATCAGCCAGCACAACAACGCAGGGAAAATCGAGGGATCGATGCATGTAAGAATACAACAATACAAGAAGAAGAAGAATATGAGCATTTCTGATTAACTTAAAAATAAAGAGAGAAAATATAAATCAAACAGAAGACAGCGAGCTATGCGCCACTGCAGCTATGGAACCAATCTCAGCGGCTAACAGGAGTGTTGCTAACAGGAACAGCGGCCCCAACACAACACTGAACCTTTTCCTATAGGCTGCACCAGGCGTTAGCTAACACAGAAGCCTCGGAGGACAAGGCTAGACTGATCAGACTACACCCAACAAACAACCACCACACAAGGACAGGCGTCACGGTACAGGTACAGCTCTGATCCATCCACGCCAGCTGCAGAGTTTTAACGACACAAAATAGACTCCGTGTCTCCAAACTATGAACACCAGGACACAACAAAAAGAAGAATTGTAGCAGCAACCAAAAAAAAGATATTGCATTCATAACATCCTTTGATCACAGGCGCACAAAATCAGTGCAAGTTCTCCAGACCTCGGAGTCCAGCCAAGCGATATGTGAAGGCAATCCAAATGGGACACCATGTTTACTAAATGCCAGTGTGCATAGCAGTCAAAGTAGACCAAACGGTACACACACACACACACACACACACACACACACACACACACACACACACACACACACACCACACACACAGCCACACACACACACAGGCACACACACACACACACACGTGCGTGCACACACGCTCACACACATACATACCACACAACCACACACACACACACCACACACACGTGCGTGCACACACGCATACATACCACACAACCACACACACACACCACACACACATACCACACACACACACACACACACACACACACATACACACCACACACCCACAAACACACAGCCACACACACACACACACACACACACACACGCACACACACACACACACACACACACACACAGACACACACACACGCACACACACACACACACACACACACACACACACACACATATATATATCGTGGACAATGCGTTTTTTAGCAGTTTTCCAGAGCGACAGTGTTTGTGCGAGGTGTGTATTACGGAGGAATGATGAGGGCCCGATGAAAGCTTTTCTCCCTGACAGCCGAGCAGGTACTGGACAACGAGGCCCAGGGGTCCCTGCGTATTAAAGAGAGGATTTCCCTACTCGTAAATAGTGTTTTTTAAGATGGAAACTTTAGTTTTGCGGTAATCTGCAGAAAAGCACGGCCTCTCTGGAACAGCTTGAGGTTTCCCCCCCCCCCCACCTCCCCAAGCCGCTTTCTCTCTGAAGGAGGATCTGTCCTCAAGTTGTAAATCTCCTTTATGCTACTTCCAAAGATGGCTTCCCCACCCCCCCACTCCACCCTGCCCCCAATGAGCTCAACTGTAAAGTTACTTTTTAATAAAAAAAGGTTGAAAAGCACCTAAAAAGCAGTACGGGGCAGTTGTGTTTTGTCATGTTGATTTATGGTTTTGTCGGTTTATTCCAACAAATGTCAGAGGACATTGTCATTTTGAAGGGATAAATCATTTGAATAGTTTTTGGGTTCTTTCTAAAGATTGACAACATTAGGCCACATGAATGTGGATTTTGCATTAATTTCGTTTCACCATATACGCCTGGAAGTCAACCCTGTGAACTCTGACACAGTGGCAATACAATGCTTGAAATGTATTTTATTAATATACTTTTTTTTCTGTTACAAATAGCGGTTATCATAACACATGAAGAGAATCTACAGTTTTTTGGGATTTAGAAATACATCAGCCTTTTTCCTGTAGTATATGGGACTATTATATGTATCAAAATGCCTTGAACATGTTTTCTTGTCAGTGGTATAACATGGGAAAAAAATATTAAAAAACTTTAAAAAAAAAAGAAGCATACATGTTATTAAACCTCGACTTAACGTGGGTTGAATTAAGTACTTTTCTTCTTTTAAATTGGAAAAACGTTGGATGTTGAAGAAACTGAGAATTGTAAAGTCCCAGTTTTAATTTGTTGTAATCCTCGGGCACCCCGTCCGAGAGAGAGAGAGAGAGAGAGAGAGAGAGAGAGAGAGAGAGAGAGAGAGAGAGAGAGAGAGAGAGAGAGGAGAGAGAGAGAGAGAGAGAGAGAGGAGAGAGAGCGAGAGAGAGAGACCGGGGTTTCCAAGCAGGTCCAATCCACCAGAGTCTCTTCCTCTCTGACCAGCAATCAGGGTGTGGTCTTCAATGTCAACCCTCGACGGGACACAGAGAACCTTCTGGCAACACAAGTACGGGAAATAAACGTCTCTTGAGAAAACTCGCTCTCCGTTTCAGCCCCCCGGGAACAGAGAATGAAAAGAAAAGCGACACAGCTAGCCACCAGATAGGCTATAGCATCCGATTTGGATATCTTGAGTACACACGAGAGTTCAGTCAGGCTCTGGGGGGGGAGAGAGAGAGAGAGAGGAAACACCTCAGTCACGTTGCCGTCCGACGTCAGATGCTCGGACGCTAAGATGGATGCACGCATCGCCGCTCAACAGAGAAGAGGAGAGTACGGAGGAGAAGGCACAGTCCATCGCCAGAGAGAGAGAACGGACGTCCACCGGGCCTCAGAGACCCAAGTGTGTGTCTATAAAGATCTTCTCACCTTCCTGCGTGAGCTTGCGAGCAATGCCCCCATAATTATCTCTCATAACGTGTGTCTCTCTCTCTCTCTCTCTCTCTCTCTCTCTCTCTCTCTCTCTCTCCCTCCCTCCGACTGTCTCTCTCTCTCTCTTCAGTTGACCGTGGGCACCTGGTTCAAGCTGTACTCCTTGGCCTTCAGCCGCAGGTTGGCGATGCTGTTAGCCATGTTCATTCCCTGGGATGTATTGGTGTTGGAGCAGGCGGGTGTGTATGAGGCCATGGTGCTGAGAGGCAGAAGAGGGGATCGCAAGAGGGGGGGGGAAAAGGTTAGATCACCTGCCACCGTCACCGGGAAAGCACCACCCCCACTATTTATATGCTATATATACAGTATATATAGTGGGGTATACTATAATATATATATATATATATATATAAGCTGTGGGAACGTAGAAAAACAAAAACATATCATTCATCCATGTTTTCCCACGTGCAAATTTGACTTTGGTCGACATATAAACCCATTGCATCCTTAAGACACACACACACACACACACACACACACACACACACACACACACACAAAAACACAAACAACACACACACACACACACACACACACACACAAACACACACAACTAAATGTAGGAAAGTGAAAGCATACTTGCTTTCTGAGGGCAGCATTTTCTGTGGCACCCGCATGGGCCCACCCTCCGTCATCGGGTACCAGCTAGAGAACACACACACACACACAGTGGGGAATGACGGACACGTGTTAGCACCACATTAGCGTGGATTGTTTTCAACTATAGCATTATTCCCCCCCCCCCCCCGGGGTCAAGAGGCTTTGCCCCACCACCAGGCAGAACCCAGAGGCAAAGAGCTCCCCCCCCCCCCCCCCCAGCGAGGTGAGCTTAGCCTGCAGGGGAGGGGGGGTTTGGGTGTGTGTGGGGGGGTGGCGGAGGAGCCTCCTGACAGCAGGGGTTCTTCACGGTGGGCGGAGCACCCTTGTACTTTTCATCACCGGAGGATATTACTGTAAATCACCACCAATGTAACCAGAGTCACCAAAAGTCTTGTCTAGAAAGAGGGGGTGGTGGGGGTGGGGGTGGCTTGAGGGGGTGGGGGTGGCTTGAGGGGGTGGATTGAGGGGGTGGGTGGTGGGTGGGTGGTGGGGTGGGTCAGTGGGGGTCAGGGGCCGATTGAATAGGGTTTGTTTTCCCATTATCACCTCACTGCTCTGGGGTCACAGGATCCCACCGCAGCCCTCCGACACCCGCAGAGCAGGAGTAACACATGTGGTCTTTTGGTTTTTATATGATTTTAAATATTTTTAAATAATAATAATAATAAATTGCATTTCACAAAAGGCCACAATCTTCCACAAGAAATGAACATTATTGTATATATTATATATGTATTTCTGTACATTTACTCAATTTAGTCAATGCATGTGCATATCTGGTATATGTATATGATACGTATTAAATAATAATAAGCAATATAAAATATAAAATAACAAGTATATAAGTAATAATAAGTATAAAATAATAAGTCAAATAAGTATCAAATAAACAGTATAAAAGAATACGTATATGTTACAATAAGTATAAAATAATAAGTAAATAAGTAAGTAAATATAAAATAATCAGTATACAAGTAATAATTAGTATGGAATTATGAATGATAATTATGTGCGTGAAATTGCTTCAAATAATTGTTAAATAGTGTGTGTTTTGCATGTTGTGTCTGAGGTGGGATGCAGGGTAGAGTCCAGTGTGTGTTCGGCAGTAGGGATAAAGTTCAATAAAAAGATGACCACTCCACCAAGAGTAGAACTATAACAAACAGAGGCATGCTTCCTGAGCCTGAGGTTCAAACATTCATCCATCCCCTTAAACCAGCCATGACCCTCCGCTTCCTCACAACCAGCGGTCAAACACATGAGAAGTGAGACGGGATCGAGGCGGTATGAATACTATACAGGTTAGATATACAGTTAAGGCCGAGCGCATGGAGGAAATGAAGCAATAAGGGTGAGCCCTGAGCCGGGAGCCGGGGTCCTGGTTCACAGAGGCTCTGGATCCTAAGGTATGTGTCTTTATGAGAGGTAGGGCTCAAGGTTCAGTATGGAGGGGGGGGGGGGGGATCTGTTGAGGTTCCACAGGAAAACTGTCTTGTACA
>CM051004.1:23556500-23569000 GCA_027704905.1 Muraenolepis orangiensis
TCCCCCTGCCTACACACAAGTCCATTTTCAGTGCCAGGGTATTATAGAATACCCTAGAATCTCCCCCAGAAGTTCAGCCCTGTATTCTTTTCTGCAGACTTTCATGCAAAATTGGTCCATTTGTTTCCGACTGTTATGTTTTTGGACACATGGAAGAGACGCGTCAAAACATCTCCACATGCTGCAAATGGAAGATGGCCAACGGGGTTGAGTTGACCTATATATATTATATCTCGGAACCAATCGTTATATCCAGAAGAAACATCGGATCTAAAGGGTGTAGGAATTCGCGTTTTCTCTCTCTCTCTCTCTCTCTCTCTCTCTCCTCTCTCTCTCTCTCTCTCTCTCTCTCTCTCTCTCTCTCTCTCTCTCTCTCTCTCTCTCTCTCTGCGTTCGGGATATATTTGTAAAAACAATTGTAAATCTTGCGGAGCTTCTGACCGTATTAACCATATAGACGCGCATCGAGGATGATGTCCGAATAATCATTACAGTTGTTTAATCTGAGCCTATATAGATACACTGAATTTGGCTTGGACATATACTTGTTGATACTATAGACTGGTTTGGTTATACTGTTGTATGAGATAAGGTCCGAGTCACTCATCACACCGAGGTAGGTCAGTGGGCCTGTTCTAGGGAAACCTTCTTTATGTTGGCGTCTCATTTATTGTTATACGTATATGCATATGGAGCTACAGTATATTACATATTAAATATTAGGTGTATTCTATGTAGCCTGCACGTTATAACGACGACAGTGATGATGGTTTTGACTTGAAGTGATGAGTAGCCCAATACTTAAATATATAGGCGGTGAATTGTTATTCTTTGTGCGGAGATCTGTAAAGGTCAATATGAGCTTCATTTTTAACTAGTCTATCTTTGTTATTTGTTGTTTATAGGCCTGTTTTATTTAGCAGCATTTACGTGATATGCAGCAAGATCATTTCCTTTTGAAGGTTTTCATGAAAAGTCCGTCTCCCTCCTATAATAATCAGAGAGAGAGAGAGGGAGAGAGAGAGAGAGAGAGAGAGAGAGTGTGTGTGTGTGTGTGTGTGTGTGTGTTTATGTTGAGTGTGTGCGCGTGTGTGTGTGTGTGTGTGTGTGTGTGTGTGTGTGTGTGTGTGTGTGTGTGTGTGTGTGTGTGTGTGTGTGTGTGTGTGTGTGTGTGTGTGTGTGTGTGTGTGTGTGGTGTGTGGTGTGTTATTAATTACAGTTATTATATTGCTTATTCCATTCCAGGGAATCATGGTGTTATACGGCCATCGTTGTGTTATCCACCGACTCTCCATCCATCCCCGTTGGTTAGCTGCAGTAACTTCATCCAACAATCAACATCCATTCAATCGATATTATACCAAGAAAGGGTTGGATAATGTTTTCAAAGTTCCGAATATTTCAATCTGGTAATAGCTTTTTTTTAATATATTTAATTCTCTAGAATAGGCGACTATTATCTTTTGGCAACATCTTAAAACAGTTTACATTTAATGGGTTCAAATCGAAGGAAGACCTAACATGGAAAAGGTCTAATCAGGTATTTGTCTGTATGCGTAAAAGACTTGCGACTCCAAAAGGTCGGAGGAGGATGAGAATTCCCCAGGCGCTGCAATCAGCAGAGATGGAGGAGGAGGAGATGAGGAGGGAGGAGGAGAGGGGGATGGAGGGATGGAGGGAGGGAGAGGGGGAGAGGGGGAGAGGGGGAGAGGGGGGAGGGGGGGAGGGGGGAGAGAGAGGTCATTCACCCCCCCCCCCCTCGATGAAGGTCCAAATCCAACAGGACCATCAGCACTCAGGGTCACCGGACAGCAGGTCTGATCTGATCTGCAGGAGGAGGGCAAACACGAATTGAAAAAAGTCGCTGATCAACCCCATGCCACTGATCCGAATTCACATTTTACACATTTTAGGCACATTTTTGGATTAAATGCGCTGAGGTCTATTCCGCTGGAGGACTCATTGATTCATTGAGTGGGCTTCTATTGGGCCCATATGTTGCGTTCTGTTTGATAGCGGATCGATAAATCGGACTACGAGGCCTTCATCCACTTTGCGTCAATTCGGATCGGATTTGGCGCAAGAATCTTCTTTGCCTTATATTGTTATAGTTGACGGTGAAGTTGTCATTCACTTAACATTTTAATTAAACAAGCTTTACATTTTATTCATTATTTTGTAAATGTAAGTTAAAATGTTTTGATTATTGGATTATTGATCATAAATTATTATAACGATTTTTAAGATTACGATTTTTTTTTATTACATTTTATTTTTTATTTAAGATGAATGACACTATTACTTATTGTACATCATATAGAGTAATACAATTACGTTGTATGTCTACGGCCATTCAAATAAATATTCCTTTACATTTATTCCTTCTATTATACAATTTGTGTCAAATTCTTTCACTTCCCATTTAACTTGTAATCGAGCGAGGTTATATTAGGCTTTTTTTTATATTTAAATAAAATCAACATATTGAAATGACCAGATGTGAAAGTGACATTTTTTTAAACCAGCATTTGGACTCGTTGATGGACGGTATATAGCGACCCATACATTATCACATAGAGTCTGCGTCAAATGTTTAATAATAATAAAACCAAATAAAAACTAAATAAAATCAGGCCTATTCTTCTTGGATAGGCCTGGAAAATGTTAAGCTCATATATGGACCAATTATGGACCTATATATTCATGAGATTGTGATAATGAGAAACTATCTTACAATGCAGACATCCACCTAAAAATGAGAGACTAAATATACAAGTCCTGCATGGCGTTAGTGGAGACAGGGTACCAACCTATAGTTAACTGGTGGTCACCGACTAATTAAAATAGCTTTATGGGCTCTTGTTCAGACAGCCACATGTGACCAGAGTGTTGTAAAGTTGCAAAGTGGTTTAGAGGAACACTTACTGCACTTTAAAAATGACTTTGAAATGAAATGTGATAAAAAGCGACAAATTCTTCTTCTCTTCTCTCTTAACTGCAGTCACAAGCTGAATCAGTTGCTCACTTTACACCGCTAATAAATGTAATTGTCAAACATATACTATAAATGAGTAGGAAACCCACGCGGAAGTTATTAACACATAAATAGGTATATAAATATTTATTTATTTAAATATAATACAAAATATTTTTTACATAAAAAATACCCGTCACCTTAAATATTACATATTGTATGACAATCTCTTTTGAGTGGACGTGAAACCACAAACCTGCTAAACAACATAGGCGGGTTTGTTGTTTAAATGCTCCTGCCATCAGCTATTGCTTTGAAATAACCGCTTCGACGAGTGGAAGAAGAAAACCGATTCAAACCGAGTCGGACAATGGCCGTGTGTTTTTTTTGCCTCCGTAGGGTCCCCGTGCATCACGCCATAGCCTAAATGATGCAGATATCCCCTTACCATTTCGGAGAGGCCCGTAGATGACGTTCTTCAACTCCGCTGATGTACAATTTGCTCTGGGAAATTACTACTCTGACCCACGCTAAAATGTTTGATTTACAACATAATAAGCGGGTTCCGGTCCCAAAAACATATACAGATTGAACACTTCCTTCATCTCTTAAGCACAAAAACATTTGCCACTTGGCACTCTAAAGACTGCCGTCGTTTGTTTGAACCATTTCCTTGGGAGATGATCATCCACATATTCATAACACGATATTAAACAACTGGCCCTTATTTCCTCACACCCTCAATGCCAAGTGACAATTTGAAAGGAGTGTGCAAAATTGCTTGTTGTGTTGAGGAATTCACCCAGTGTGAACCATACGGTTCTCTCCCACAACAAACAGTATCAGCTAAATGCATTGCCCTATATCATAATGACCTTTGACAACATGCCCTCCCCTCTCACTGTAGTGTAAATTTGACAACATCCCCATGTCTCTTTCCCCCAAGACTGAACAGTTACGACGGCGAAGCCACTGCAGGACTCTGGAGATGGTTCTCAACAACCACAGAGTCAGGGTCGGCCCTCGTCGGAGCAGACACTGCCGGGGGAGGGTCTCCGGGGGGAGGTCCGGCAGACCCCGGAACTACAGTCTCCACCGCTGCGGACCCCCGGTCGGGATCGGAAGACCCCTCCTCCGCCTTCTCTCCGTTCTGCACCACCCCTAATTGCTCCTCAGCGGACTGGGACACCGAAACCGCCACCGCCCCCTTCTTCTTCTCCACCACCTCCCCCCCCCCCTCTTGGCCCTCCTGCTCCACCCTCTCCGGGGTCTGGTTCAGCTCCTCCTCGGTGGCCTGGACCTGCAGCTGCTGCATTAGCTCCTCCAGCTTGTGGGCCTTGCGCAGCTCGTTCTGCTGGATGATGGAGCACAGGTGCTCCGTCAGCTGCTCCTTGACCTCAGTCTTCTTGTGGAGGTCAAGCTTGGAGGACACGTACTCCACCTCCGCCTTGTCGTAGCGCTTCCTGCAAGAGTGTCCGGAAAGTGGTGGAAGATGACAAAGAGAATGTATTTCAACAAATTAAATAAACAAAATGTATGTATTGAAAACTGGACTATATCCACTAACATTTGAGCATTGCATGGATATCATCGGTGGCACAGCTGCCCATGCAAACATACAATCATTGACATTTTAAATCATGCAAAAACAATTGCTAAGCAGACAAGAAATTGGTGGTTGTCATTGGTGGTCAAAAATTAATCCAAAATGTTGAGGTGAAATACAAAAAATATTCTACAGGGGGCGACGTTTTTCATGCCAGTCAGGGCTATTTGACTAAAAATGTTTTTGTTTTTTACAGTTTAATGAATTATAAATATTTACAAATAATCACAGGGCCCGCCATGACATATAGGATATATAATAAAGCTGCTAATATTATCTCCCCATGCCTTCCTTCCGTTGCCCCAGTTATGCCCCACATATCCACATTTACCTGGCAGCGTTGTAGTCCCAGCTGGCCTGCTCTATCCTGCACCTGAGGATGCCGATATCGTTGGACACCATGTCATCCAGGGTCTGGAGCTCCTGGTTGATTCTCTTCAGCTTCACGGCTTCTTGCTGAGTCTGCTTGGACCTGTGGAGACAGAGACGGAGCTGAATCACATGGGATGGACACAGGATCCTCAGATATTCTCAATGCATTACTTCCTTTAAAAAGGGACCCATACTTACTTTTGTGCTATTGTTTTAGTGAGCAGCGCCTTTTTACGCTTATTCTTCTCCTCCATGGTTTTCTGCTCATCTTGGAGCAACTCAATGCGTGTTTTCTCCCGTCTGTGAATAAAAATAATAAATAATAGCTAAATAATAAATAATTAGGGGCGCAGTCCAATGTATTAGAACCTAAAGAAAGTGAGACAGGGCCGTAAGTGACATGAGACAAGTAGACAAGTGAGCAACACATACCACAGTCTAACAGTCTATACGGTAGCACACATAGCTATTAATAACTACTAATAAATGTTAATGCACTGTTCTGCACTGTATTCTTGATGCTGCTTTCACTACAGTGCTGCCCTACTTTCACTTTATAAAGCTTTTTGCACCATTCCCCATATGTATATACTGCATCATCCATCAGATACTTTATTGTTCTTTTGTATTGTGTTTAGTATTGTTATATTAGTGTTGTTTATAGTATAAAGAATATAGTGTTGTTTATAGTGTAGCATAGTATAGTATAGTATTGCATAGTTATGTAGTAATGTTGTTGAAATTCAGAATACGGGAGTTTGTAATCATGACTTTACCTTTACACAAGAACAATATGTAATTGTACATTAGTTCAGTTAGATTAGATTAGATTCAGTTCAGTCAGCAGTGTACACAATGCACACCATGACGCAGAGAGAATACCAAACACTAACAATTCCACCTCTTGCTTGTCAAGCTCCTTCAGACCGGGCTCTGCCACGTCCGCCTCCACCGGCTGGTTCTCCGGTGGCTTCTTCCCATCCTTTAACCGATCCGGTGTCATCTTGCTGTCCGTGTGAGTGACGGCTATGGTTGTCGGTTGAGGGGCAAGGGGCTTGGTGAGCATCTGTTCTGCAGGCAGGACGGGGGGACTCGAACCTGCGCCCTGTAGAGCTCTCTCCCGTTGCAACTGCTGCCTACTGCTCCGGTTGGTTTGGGAGGGTTTGCGACCGCGACCTAAAGCGCTGGGGGTCGCTTGGTCTATACAACAACAACAAACAAACAAACAACAACAAACACCGACGGATTAAGACAAGAAGAAAAAGAAGAAGAAGAAAAAGAAGAAGAAGAACCCTCCATACCTTTATGCTGCAGTTTGTGTAGTTCCACGTCCGAAAAACCAGCCCAACCGGCCATCTCCCGACATTAAACACACAGCTTCTATATTGGTAAACAAAAACAAATCCTGTCACCAGTATTTGTCGTACAGGTAGTAAGTACCGTTAAAAATACAAAGTTTACAAGAAAACGATGTGTGCAAGCGCCATCTTTGTTTACGGTTGCCACGTCAAGGACCCCCACACACACACAGAGACAGAGGAGTCGTTTAGAACGCCTGAACATAAACCGAAACTGAGCATACAGCTATAGCTGTATGCTATAGCTTTTTGGAATGCATCCAAAAAGCACGACTAGTTCCTCAGTCTAATGTACATTTATTTAATTATTATTATTTTATAAAATAAAATAAAAGAGATAATAATAAAAAGGCATCTTCAGCACCATCTATTACCACGTGGGAGATAGGGCAGTGGTTAGATTAGATTAGATTCGTTTAGATTCAAATGTATTGTCATTGCACAACAGCACAAGTACAGTACAGAGAAAATAATTAATATTAATCTAACCAGAGTGCAAATGTTGCAGTAAAGTGCATGGTAGTATAATATAATATATATAATATAATATAATATAATATAATATAATATAATATCATTTAATATAAACCATTTCAATAATGGCCAATAATAATAATAATATATAATATAATAGTGGTTCTCAATAAACAGTGTGTATACAGTAGTGTATTGTATTGGAACCCTACCACCCAACCCTTGACATTAGGTGTGCCACTAACCTCAGTGCACCACCTCATACGCAAACATTGCTGCCGAAAATAGATACATATGCAACATGCAATGGGGCAATGAGCAGAGTGCCAGCCAGCGCCACCCAACGCACACATTGTACTGCAAGGAGGCCGTCCATCCATCCACCCATGGCCAGGAGGGAACCAGGGGAGAGACAGAGTCAGCAGTTATGCTGCTAATGGTCCCATGTGTGTGTGTTTAAAACACACACACAAATGAACACAAAACGTCTCATGGTACAACATTGTAACACAGAATAATTGTGCATTGTGCATTGTGGAATGCATAAAGAGATACCCATGTTTAAGTAATTACAAGCTATTCTACTATATTTGCTGAACATTTATAACCTTTTTTTTTGTTACCAATTATCTATATGATTTATTCTAATATTGTGAATTTGTCAATTTAAATAATAAAATACCACATCAATAACCTGCAGTTCCCCTTACAGGTTGAAAAACACAGAATTAGGGTACATGTTTATATATTTATACATATATATATATATATATATATATATATATATATATATATATATATATATATGTATAAATATATGTTATGTATATGTTTATATATTTATACATATATATATATATATGTATAAATATATAAACATATATAAACATGTATATATATATATATACAGTATATATAAACATGTACCCTAATTCAGTATATATATATATATATATATATATATATATATATATATATATATATATATATATATATATATATATCTCAATAAGCCCTCAATACAAGCCCTCAATACAAGGTATACAACATATTGAGAAAAAAATAACTCTCTCTTTCTCTCTCTCTCTCTCTTTATATATATATATATATATATATATATATATATATATATATATTCTCAATATCTCACCAATAAGCTCTCAATGCATTTATAAATCATCCCAAAAATGTTAATCATTTCAAAGCGCAGGACCCAAGGTCTTTCCAAATGTTTGGAGACAGACTGCCTGTGGGTCACAAAGGGTTAAAGGTTAATTAAAGAACTGCTTTGTGTTAAAGCAGCATGAAATTTAAGTTGCTACGCTAACAGAGAATGATAAACAGAAAAACCTGTCAGGCCCCATGGCTCATATAATAATATCATTTTCGGGGTTATTTGTCTTGTTCTAAGTTGCTTACTTACTTAATTACTTACTTACTTACTTACTTACTTACTTACTTACTTACTTACTTAGTTTTAGAATAGTTATCTGTATTATTATCTTGAGATGATATAGACAGGGATCAATGAAATGTTTCATAATAATAGTAATAGCTCACATTAATCTAGCCCAGGATCATCATTACTCTTTTTTATTTGTATATAATTGGTTGTAATATTCTGGTAATGGTGTCCTACTAAGGTAGCAGAGTAGTAGCAGAATTGTTATTGTCATTTTATGTTATGTTATATATGTCATTCACCAAAATATCTATATACATATATACAGTATTATACATATTCAACTTTACATGTGATGTTTTACATCATATTTAAACAATTTTTTGGTTCAATTTGTCACTCCAATTTAAACACTTCATCGGAGACATTGGGTGTTACTTTTGAAAACATTTGTATTCTCATTAATTTGCACATTGAAATTCTTAGTAATTTTGGGGAAAACTGAAACTGAAGATTTAGCTCCTCCTTTGTGGGGTCTGTGTGGGAGGCATGTGTTCTACATTTGATCAGAATAATTGGTCAAGGCACAGACATAAATTGAGTCTTTTTAACCTTGGCCGTGCTAAGGAGCGACGCAAAAACAATGACCCCTGCTTGGCAACCAATAAAAACTGTCCTCCACATCTTTCACGCATCTGGGGGCCAATTAAACGCGAGTTAAAAGGCGAAACACCTCAGGAGGGCATAAATTCAGGGCAGAGTGGAGACAGGGCGAGGCATGGAGGCCAGATGGTAGAGAGAGAGAGAGAGAGAGAGAGAGAGAGAGGAGAGAGAGAGAGAGAGAGAGAGAGAGAGAGAGAGAGAGAGAGAGAGAGAGAGAGAAGAGAGAGAGGGGGAGGGAGGGAGGCAGGGAGAGAGAGAGAGTTGGCCATTTGAGATGTGTTTGCCGGTTGCCGCAGTGTCAGGCCAAAGCAGCAACGCGATGGCCTTGGTTCCTGATTACCAGGTTCTAAGGGGGAACCCAAAGCCTCTTTATTTAAGAGAGTATAACATCAGGGACACGTTTGGGGTCAAAGGTCGGGGAAGAGTAACTCCACTTTAGGAAAAGGGGGGGGGGGGTGGTTGGGAGTTCTGACAGTAACTAGGGCTCAGTTCATAAGTTCAACATGTCAGTTCTTCTGTCCTGTGCACGTGTGTGGAAGTGTTTTATGGACTTCTCTCACTCAATACAGACAGAACACAACATGCAATAAGTGGCCAGTCATCTAGGATCTAATACATCAAAGTAATCCAAATGTATTAAAATGACTATCATTTTCACATAAATTAGCAGTTAAGACTACATTTTTTTTTTTTTTAGGATTGAGCAATAACAAACTGGGGTTATTTTAACAGTTGAAGAAAACCTGGAGGTTTTTGTAACACTGTAATAGCATCAGTGGATGAAGGCAGCCTGGTGGTGCCAGGGTGAGATGACTGGCTCCATGCTCAACAGTAAGCCGTACTTCTGCTGTCCCCCGGACACACGACCCACGGCCAATCAAACAGGAAGGCCGGTGAAAAATAAACAGCCAATCAAAAGGGGGAGAGGGAGAGGGAGAGGGAGAGGGAGAGGGGAGGGAGAGGGAGAGGGAGAGGGAGAGGGAGAGGGAGAGGGAGAGGGAGAGGGAGAGGGAGAGGGAGAGGGAGAGGGCGGGGGACAGAAGTAAGGCAGACCAAATTGGGAATGATTAGGGGTCAACCCCTGGTTGTGGCTGTGTGGATGCTGTGTGGATTCATCTAATTGCTGTTTAAAAAGCGCATGTGTCTGTGTTGACCTCTTCGGCCTCTCTTCCTCAACCCACATTATGGCGGGGGGGAAGCTCTGCCGCTGCTCCGAATTTGTTCCTTAAGTTGTGTCCCTGACCTCTGACCCCCCCCCCCCCCCCCCCGCACTCTGTAGTCAGTTTGACTCCAACGCCAGCCTTCCCTCGGTCCCTCATCCACCCCCCATGTTCTTTTGTCTTTTTTTTATTGGGTCTTTATAATCTAACAAGATTCCATACATTTCATAACATTACATTACAGTCATTTAGCAGACGCAAAGTTCAACAAAGGAAGGCAAGAGAACAACTCGTCACCAAAAGTCACAAGCATGCATTTCATTCCTAACAACAAGTCTCACTGAAACAGTGCTCAGGTAGAGGTACAATCAGTTGGGAAACAATAGAACAATATCTAACTAAATAACAAGCACACAATCTACTTAGATGTTTTATGTTAATACTTTTTTCCTCTTCCTACTGTTACTTCTCTCGAAAGAAGATGACAATCCATTATCTGTGAGTAGAATAACATGTATATCATATAATAACACACACACACCACACACACACACACACACCACACACACACACACACACACACACACACACACACACACACACACACACACACACACACACACACACACACACACACACACACACACACACACACACACAATACACACAGACACACACACACTTAAGCACCACACACACACACACACACACACACACACACACACACACACACACACACACACACACACACACACACACATACAGCTACATATATCTCCTATATATATATAACCTAATTTATATTCAATTTCATCTTCAGAGTTTCCGACTCTATTAAACCTCCAAAAGTCCCAACTTCCTTGCCTCTTTATTATTTCTTGTCCAGGCCTGCCTTAATGTTCTTGGAGAGTGTCCCTGGTGCGTCCAAATGGAGGCCTGAGGAGACCCACCTGTATGGAGGAGAGACAATGGATCCCTGTCTCACCTGCCTGCTGGCCCCTCCTCTGTGTCCTCTGTGCGCCAGGGTCAGGGTTAGCCTCTTGCCACCCCCAACCCGGGTCTCTTACACACGCCTCTCTTACAGACATTAGTTTATCCTCAACTCGTGACTTTGACAGTCACACACAGTCACACTCTCCAGCACTGTTGAAATGGAGGTGGAGACACAGGCCCTGTCCATCTCTCCACTACAGAGACTTTGCCACCAGGCGCTGGGGAATGGCACAGCTAGTAGGGAGAGAGAACCAAACCAGGAGACATGTTGTGGATGAAACAAATAGCGCAAGCAGCATGTTAAGAGTTAAAGAGAGAGAGTCCAATTTCTAGAGCAACAAATCCAGGATCCAAAAGTGTAACGTTAGATCGGTAGGTATATGTATGTATGTATAGGTATATATGGCTGTATGTTTTGACATGGATGAAAGTGTAAAAGCGATCCAGGAAGACAAAAGGGGGATGACAAGGGGAATGCTGTTGTGCTGTGACTTTGACCTCTGAGTTGACCTCGGGGGGCCTCGGTCAAAAAGAGGCCCGAGATCTTGGGAGAACTTAGACTCGGGCAGTCATATGTGGTGACAACCGATCTCAAAAAAGCTTTGCCCAGAATTTATTTTAAAAACCCCTGGAATATATAAAAAAAGTCCCCTGGAAGCTCGTTAAGAAGCACAGGGAGACCACGACACAGTGAGCTATCTCGACCCGCGACGCAGCTGTGTCAAACGTGCTGGCTCCAGCTTATAGTTGGCCCCTGGAATCCTATTGTTAATCTAATTATTTTTAAGCTATACGGTACATTTAATCCACTGTTGTTTTATTCATTAGCCATTCCACACATGTACTGTGGCTCCGTCAGCCTCCATGTCTCTTGAAGACCGACGACCGACACCGACACTCACACACACACACACACACACACACACACACACACACACACACACACACACACACACACACACACACACACACACACACACACACACACACACACACACACACACACACACACACACACACACACACACACACACACACACACACACACACACACCACACACACACACACACACACACACACACACATCTGCTCCCAATCAATGGCGATGGAGAGAGAGAGGGGGTAACAGAGAGAGGAAAGACAGAAATGGAGAGAGAAAGAGCCAGAGAGCGAAAGAGGGCAAGAAAGAGAGAGAGAGAGAGAGAGAGAGAGAGAGAGAGAGAGAGAGAGAGAGAGAGAGAGAGAGAGAGAGAGAGAGAGAGAGAGAGAGAGAGAGAGAGAGAGAGAGAGAGAGCGAGAGAGCGCACGAGAGAGAGAGAGAGAGAGAGAGAGAGAGAGAGAGAGAGAGAGAGAGAGAGAGAGAGAGAGAGAGAGAGAGAGAGAGAGAGAGAGAAAGAGCGAGAGCGAGAGAGCGAGAGAGAGAGAGAGAAAGAGAGAGAGAGAGAGGGGGAGAGAGCCCATTAGAAGTCTCAGCTTCTTGGCAGGGGTTTATAGTGA
>CM051004.1:23571500-23576500 GCA_027704905.1 Muraenolepis orangiensis
GGATGGCTGGCTGTCGTCCTCTCCTCCTTTCGCCTCATCTTCTGTTTTTTTCTCTTGGTTCTTTATTATTATTTTTTGTTGGGGGGGGCGACATAAATTACCACGGTACCACCACATCAGAGGAGCCCACGTCCCGCACTTAACACAAACACCAGCCGTAGCCATGGAGACGGTGCTCACTCTCCTTCCCCCCCCCCCCCCCCCCCACCCCCCCCCGACACCATCGTCCCGATCGGCCACCTCAGATGTGACCGAACATTCCCATCATGTCTGTCCCGGGACATGACGGGATACCGCTAAAGCAACACACTCAGGGGTGTGAAGATTATGGCTTGTTATGATAATTCATATCACGCTGATATGAGCCGTGGTGTTTCCTTGCTTTCTTCACACCGTGTGGGATGATGGCAGTGTTGTGTTTGACCGCAGGGGGTGGGTGGGGAGAGAGAGAGGAGAGAGAGGAGAGAGGAGAGAGAGAGAGAGAGAGAGAGAGAGAGAGAGAGAGAGAGAGAGAGAGAGAGAGAGAGAGAGAGAGAGAGAGAGACAGAGAGAGAGAGAGACAGAGAGAGAGAGAGACGAGACAGAGACAGAGACAGAGAGAGGAGAGAAGAGCTTGGACTATTTTATTTATTTATTTTTTCACCTTCACAGGTTATTCTCTTCTAACCTACACAAACAAACACACACACACACACACACACACACACACACACACGTACACACACACACACACACACACACACACACACACACACACACACACACACACACACACACCTCCCTCGTCTCTCTCTCTTTTCCTACATATCCATCCAACCCCCCCCCCCTGTGTTAATAAGCATGTGTTAGTAATCACATCTCTGTGGCCACCAGTCCCATAGAAGGGCCTTGGCACCCCGACGGGTGCTGGCAGACCAGGATTCTGCCTTAGGGCTTGTTTCCACCAAGCTGTTTTGAGAGCCGTTCCGGAGCCCGCGCGTCATCGCGAACCAGTTCTTTGGGTTTCCACCGCAACGGAGCCGCTTTCCGGCTCCGTTAAGTGGTTCGTTTGCGGCTCCACTTCGAAGCTGAGCTGGCCAGCCGGCTCCACTACGTCAGGGGCTGGGGGCGTGGCTTACGGGGCTGGGGGCGTGGCTTATCGGACAAACTCAAAACAAACTCAAAGTTTTTTTCCGCCATCTTTAAAATCAGTAAAATTCTCCGTGGACGTGAAGGTGACAGTGGTCCGTGGACGAGACAAACTACGTTTGTTTGCGTTGTTGTCCTCGGCAGAAGGTCACAATAAATTAGAGGAGCTTCTAGAATAAAGAAGCTATTAGAAAAACTACAGCGTGAGATGTCTTCAGCGGGGGACAGGACCGAGGAGCTAATCGATAACAAACTGGACGATACGAGGAGCTAATCCATAACAAACTGATGATCCGCTGCTGTCACTCTGGTCCTGGTAAGTTTTACTTTATAAATCTTTCCCGTGTTGCCAACCAGCTTTGTATTTATAATCTGTTTAGCGAGCTGCTCATTATCACATCAATGTTATGTTCCTATCATCACAAATGAGGAGCTATGATTGCTAGGCTTCTGTTAGCCGATATTAACCTTGATAACGTCAGGATGCTACTTTCTAAAAACAGTAAAGTGTAATGGAGTCATGTTTTAATGCACTTTTCTCTTGTTTTAGTTGTTTATGGAGTCGTCTTCCCTGGACGATGCGATGCGGAGCTACGGCCCCCACTGGGCTGCAGCTCACAGGAGCCCCTCAGCCCATCGGAGCTTTATTAACATGGACTTATTACACTGCACTCTATACTTTTACATTTTGTGATTACTGTATATTGTGTATTTAATGTTTTTTTTTTTTTTTTAATAAAACATTTCTATTTTTCATACAATGTCCGCTTCATTATGCTTTATCAACCGAGAAACATAATACAAGATGACAGTTTTGAAGAAGAAAAGGCAAATGGTCCCTTCTGTTTAAGTACTCTATTAATGCAGCTCTAACGTCAAGTCCATTTTATTAGTATAGTCCTTTATCACAGTTAGGGGCTTCAACGTAATCGCGTCCATAGCACTAAAGACGAGCAGCTGTTTGTAGCCTCAAAGCCAGGCGCAACACTTTTACATCCATCATGTAATATACTGTTGTGGAAGTTGGCGCGAGCTGCTGGGAAAGCAGAGACGTTAACAGTGACGTCATGACGTGGCTCTCTCGGCGAAAAAGGCAGTGGAAACGCAAACCGGGTTTTTGCCGGCTCCCCAATTGAACCAAATGCGAACCGGCTCCGTTGACTCGCGAGAGCCCGAACTGGGCTTTCTTTGGTGGAAACGAGGCATTAATGCTTAATGTTCCCAACTCTCCCCCACCACCCTCACTCCCACCCTCACCACCACCCCCAACACCACCCCCAACACCACCCCCCCAACACCAGCCCCCCCTCCCCTCACCACCCCTCCCCTCACCCCCACCCTCACCCCCAGCCTCATCACCACCCCCAACACCACCCTCACCCCCACCCTCACCACCACCCTCACCCCCACCCTCACCACCACCCCCACCCTCACCCCCCCTCCCCTCACCACCACCCTCATCACCACCTCCCTCCCCACATTCTCCCCCACCCTCACCTCCCCCCCCTCCAACCTAACCAGCACCCTCACCACCAGCCCCAACACCACCCCCCCCCCTCACCACCGCCCTCACCCCCACCCTCACCACCACCCTCTTCACCACCACCCTCACCCCCCCCCCCCCCTCACCACCACCCTCACCAGCACCCCCAACCCCTCACGCCGCTAAGCTCCTGCATCCAAAAATAGTTTAACGAGACCCTTTTTGAATGTCTTTATTGCGACAGAAACTGGCAGCGTCCGCCGTGCCCTTAATATGCCCCGCCCCCCCGCCCTATAAGGAGCCACCGCCAGAGCTCACCATGTGATTCAGGTGATTAGGGAACATGTAAAGCTCTAGCTGCCATATTGTTTTTTAACCCTGCTTAACCCTATGTGGTGAGCGGGGGCCCAATGAGTAGCTCATAACACTCCCACAGTGGAGAACGCATTGTGTGTGTGTGTGTGTGTGTGTGTGTGTGTGTGTGTGTGTGTGTGTACCTTTACATCACACACAGTCAGACTTCTTCACTGGACCTACTCGATTTAGTACAGTTACTGCACTGTTCTGCACTGTATTGTACTGTTATGCACTGTTCTGCACTGTTCTGCACTGTTCTGCATTGTTCTGCACTGGTCTGAACTGTTCTGCACTGTTCTGCACTGTTCTGCACTGTTCTGCACTGTATTGTACTGTTTTGCACTGTTCTGCACGATTCTGCACTGTTCTGCACTGTTCTGCACTGGTCTGCACGGCATTGCACTGTTCTGCACTGTTCTGCACGATTCTGCACGGTTCTGCACTGTTCTGCACTGTTCTGCACTGTTCTGCACTGTTCTGCACTGTTCTGCACTGTTCTGCACTGTTCTGCACTGTTTTGAACTGTGCTGCACTGCATTGCACTGTTCTGCACTGGTCTGCACTGTTCTGCACTGGTCTGCACTGTTCTGCACTGTTCTGCACTGGTCTGCACTGGTCTGCACTGGTCTGCACTGGTCTGCACTGTTCTGCACTGCATTGCACTCTGCTGCACTGTATTCATGATGCTACTGCACTACTGTGACTCTAAAATGCTTTTTGCACCATTCGCCATATGTATATACTGTATCAGCAATCAGTAACTTTAATCTTCTTTTTATTGTGTATTATTATTGTTATAGTATAGTGTTGTGTATAGTAGAGGGATAGATGGAATGGGGAGTAAGCATTCCATTGTACTTACTACTAAGTACTTTGCCAAGTACTCACTACTTGGCAAATAAAAACAACTTGAATCTTGAATCTTGAAGAGGTTCATTGATCATCTGGTCAAGGCACTCAAACACACACAAGATACAACAATCGTGTCCGAAGCTTATTTATACATATGTTTCCGAAACACGATTGATTTCTGCAACAAACCCACACACTAAATGTGAGCACACACACACACCACACACCACACACCACACACACACACACACACACCACACACACAATAGGGCTGGTGATTTACTACCAGGGACGATTTTATTAATCTAATTACACATTTACAATCTTTCCTCCACGGGAAAAACTTCAAGAAAAGCGCTGCCTCTGTGTTTTTCTGCAGTGGGAGCCAATGTTGTTCTACTTTTATGGCAGAGGGAGAGCGAGAGCTGTTGTTTTTATTTGATGGGCGGTCTGAAGATTTCCTTAATGTGTCAGGAATGGGTGTGGCCTGCAGAGCTCCGGTTCTATAATACCCGCTGAGGTTTTGTTTTGTTGCTGTGTGTGTGTGTGTGTATTCTGTTCATTTCCCACACCTCATCGCTCGGATGAAGGAACCAGTGGGTGTCAATTATGCTCCAACTTCATTAGGAGTCGTGGGTGTGGTCCAGGGTGGGTGGGGGTGGGGGTGAGGGTGGGGGTGGATGAGGGTGGGGGTGAGGGTGGGGTGGGGGTGGAGACAGAGATGGAGCCTGGGGCGGTGAGTCTGGTGTCTGTGTTTCTATAACTGTGCCACAAGACCCAAAGTGTTTGTGGTCCAGCTGTCTTTGCTGTGTGCTTTGCTCCCAGTGAACGGGATCGGGATACACGGCTATAAACTAGTGTGCGAGACTGAGATCTTGCATGTTGCTTTTCAAGGTTAATCCCACTGGGAATGAAAATCAGCATTGAACATTTTCCCAGACTGGATATCCTCTAATGCCCCAATATCCCCTCAGCACAGTGGAAGATCCGGATCCTTTACACGTGTTGTCATCGGCTCTACGACGTCTGCTCTGGTTTCTCTTGTTTCCAAAACATCACACACCTTGGGCGCCTGAGGCTTCCTCCTTCCCTACTCCCCAAAGTTATTCGCCCCCATACTGTAACTCACACTTAGACACGCAGACACACATGCGCTCCTGAGGAAAAGAGTGTGTGTTTT
>CM051004.1:23589000-23599000 GCA_027704905.1 Muraenolepis orangiensis
GATGACACCCTCAGTACTGCAGCGATGACACCCTCACTACTGTAGAGATGACACCCTCAGTACTGAAGCGACGACACCCTCAGTACTGTAGCGATGACACCCTCAGTACTGAAGCGATGACACCCTCAGTACTGTAGCGATGACACCCTCAGTACTGCAGCGACGACACCCTCAGTACTGCAGCGATGACACCCTCAGTACTGCAGCGACGACACCCTCAGTACTGTAGCGACGACACCCTCAGTACTGCAGCGATGACACCCTCAGTACTGTAGAGATGACACCCTCAGTATTGCAGCGATGACACCCTCAGTACTGTAGAGATGACACCCTCAGTACTGCAGCGATGACACCCTCAGTACTGCAGCGACGACACCCTCAGTACTGCAGAGATGACACCCTCAGTACTGCAGCGATGACACCCTCAGTACTGCAGCGATGACACCCTCAGTACTGTAGCGATGACACCCTCAGTACTGCAGCGATGACACCCTCAGTACTGGGTGGGACTTAAATGGTTGCTCCGCTTAACCATGAACCCCAAACAAAAACACACACAAACATTTACATTTTTACAATGTGAACTAAGGATGAGCAGAAAACACATTCTTCTGGTCTGGACTCTCACTGGGGGAGATGGAGGAGGAAAGACATGTCTCTTTTCCCCGCTCCCTTGATGTCCCCGTCTGTCTCGGCTTTCGGGTTAAAAACCAACAACAGAAAAACCCATAACATCCTGGCTCCGGAGACAGGCTGAGGTTTCTCTCCTACGACGGAGCCCACAAAGGCCCACTTTATTCTGGGTAGAAACTCCAGGCTGTTCGCCCTCACAGGCACCAGAGTGTGGAAAAAGGCAGGAACTTAGGCCTCTGTTAGTTTTTTATTTTTTTTACAGACAGAAGACAGAAGTGGTGGACCACCGCGTCGCGTCTCGAGATGTTGGACCGTGTGGTAGCAGTGAGGGTCACGGCATAGAGAAGGTTCTCGCCCTTTTCCGCCTAAAGCAAGCAGCAAGTCTATCACCGCTGCACACATTTAGATGGCTTCCCCTCTGGTTATTGTGTTCCGAGGGACTCCACACAACACAAATGGTTTCCAGCGGTGTGTTTTCTTGAAGGTGTAGCGGTTATACGGTCGGCGGTGAACCGGGGCATCGGTCACTCATTCCCCCCCCCACCCCTCCTTCTCTCTTGTGTTCCCTGTCTCTCTCTCTCTCTCTCTCTCTCTCTCTCTCTCTCTCTCTCTCTCTCTCTCTCTCTCTCTCTCTCTCTCTCTCTCTCTCTCTCTCTCTCTCTGTCTCTCTCTCTCTCTCTCTCTGTCGTCTCCGTAGGCTGACAGTGCGAGATATATACTTAGTCTGGAGCCGGGCCCCGAAAATCTCTGCTCCGGCTGACATGACCGGACAAATTAGTGTTAGTTCAGCTAATATATTCGAACTACTGCCGGGCGGCGGCGGCGGAGGACGTTGAGGAGTATTGGGAGTGATAGCTTTGACTGTCAGCGACACTAAACACTCCTGAAAAGGTGACAGAACATTTGGCTGCCATTTGGAGGAGAAGGAGAGAGAGAGAGAGAGAGAGAGAGAGGGAGAGAGAGAGAGAGAGAGAGGGAAATAGAGAGAGAGAGAGAGAGAGAGGGAAATAGAGAGAGAGAGAGAGAGAGAGAGGGAGAGAGGAGGGAAAAAATAGCCAGGAGAAAGAAAAAAAAAGTTTAACTTTGGGGCATTTTGATCTTTAATTCATACGGGATGTGGAAAATGCACACGGGCTATAGGCCCTCTCTCCCGTCTCAAAAGGCTCATTGAGAAAACGCGTGAGAGATGAAAGAATCGCACGGCGGCGATCATCTCACGCCATCGGCCCTTCGACACTTTGATCGGCCATCTGATTTCTCCTTTTTTTCCCCTTTTTTTTTCCCGCTCTTTGTTTGGTTTTCCTTCCCCTGCAGAACCCCTAGGTTCGCTCCGTTGACAAACCGTCCTTTCATAAGCGCCCTTCGCAAGGGGACGAACCGCCGCGCTCCACACGGTCTCTCTCTCTCTCTCTCTCTCTCTCTCTCTCTCTCTCTCTCTCTCTCTCTCTCTCTCTCTCTCTCTCTCTCTCTCTCTCTCTCTCTCTCTCTCTCCGGGGCCCCGACGCTCCCGCCGAGCTCTTACGCACGCGAGTGCATATTTGAGGCGACTCCTGGATGTGTTTTAACGCAGACAACGTCTGACAGCCCCCTGAAACCGGGCCAGGGCAGATATGAAAGCCCTGCACTGTCTGTCAAAAGCAGGAAATAATCAGCCACCCCCCCCACCACCACCCCACCCCCTCCATCACCCCCATCACCCCCACCCCCACCACCACCGCCCGCCTACCTCAGGGGTCCATCTGAAAGTCATTAACCTAAACAATGTGCTGCTTCTACTGTTAGTTCTGGCCAGGGAAGGGACGGGGGGTGGTTAATACTTACCATAACCATTTGAGAGGATCTCCATTATGTCATGTTTTTTTGACTTCTCCGCCCGGCATGGACGGCGGATCAGGGGTGTGGATGAGAGCCGTACTGTAAAGAATATTGATCGGTGAAATTGGTCGGTATTTACGTTTTGGAGCCTTGATTGTAATGGGCTGACACTGATTACTACCCGTCTCTAATCCTATTAGGCTTTGATGAAAAACATTATGTATCAAAGAGAGAAAAAAAGAAAACATTAAAACTACATCCATATGCTGGCTGGGTTTTGTGAACTTGGGTACTGAGATGGTTTATAGGGAGCGATGCAACACAGCTGAGAAGGAGAAGGACTCAGGCTCATTTAAATGTCTTTAGTTACAAGGACTGAAAGAAAATATATACGAACGGCCAACATGTGTGAACGTGTCGTCTCTCCAAGCGTTGTAATGGCCCCGTAAAGAGACGTACATAAGCATGGATAAACTCTAGATTCCATCTTAAATGACCTACAAAACATTTGAACAGAAGAAAAGAGATCTTTAAAAAAAAGGGTATCTTAGCAATGATACAGGCAAATATATAAAATGCATAATTACATTAAACAACATCTTTATATACACCGTGTTGACATGAACAATGTTAACAAGGTGTCCACAAGGTAAACCAGCAATACCGGAGCCTGCAAAAAACAGTACATTCCCTTTACTTAAATATACACAGATATTTATATTGATACTATTTAGCCTTAGAGTTATTAGTATATTAGTTAGTGTTATGTGAAAACCATTTTAACTTATAATAACTATAACTTATAGTTATTATAACTATAACTAACAAGGATAACTTCGGGATTATAACAATTTTCAGGGATTCACTGAAATTAATGTGTGAATGTGTGCATTTATTGTGTGTTATTGTGTTCAATTAGTAGTGTAGTTGAACACACATTAGTGTTCAATGTGGGGACAAAGGGGGGGAAAAGCTGAAAATTAAAACCGTATTTGCACTGTGCTTTAAGCCATCTTTCACAATGAGTTGTGCTGTCGGATGTAGAATAGAATGTAAAAACGAATTAAAGCCATATTGATGGTTTGTGTGCGTCTGGTAGCTGTCATGTGTGATAGTACGTGTAAAGTATGTGTGCTGTGCAATTCCACACCGAGATGGGCGCTGTGTGCCTGTGTAAACAGCAGTGCCATTACGTACAGCGGGTCACTGCAGTGTCTCTGAAGGGTGAGTCGAGAAGGAGGGGGTCATTGCAGTGTCTTTGAAGGGTGAGTCGAGAAGGAGGGGGTCATTGCAGTGTCTTTGAAGGGTGAGTCGAGAAGGAGGGGGTCATTGCAGTGTCTTTGAAGGGTGGGTCGAGAGGGAGGGGTTCACTGCAGTGTCTTTAAAGGGTGGGTCAAAGGGACGAGAGGGAGGGAGTTACTGCAGTGTCTGAGGGGTGAATTGAGAGAGAGGGGGAGTCACTGCAATGTCTTTGAAGGGTGAGTCGAGAGAGAAGGGGTGACTGCAGTGTCTTTGAAGGGTGGGTCGAGAGAGAGGGGGTCACTGCAGTGTCTTTGAAGGGTGAGTCGAGAGGGAGGGGGTCACTGCAGTGCCTTTGAAGGGTGAGTTGAGAGAGAGAGGGGGGTCACTGCAGTGTCTTTGAAGGGTGAGTCGAGAGGGAGGGGGTCACTGCAGTGTCTTTGAAGGGTGAGTCGAGAGAGAGAGGGGGGTCGAAGGGTGAGTCAGAGAGGGTGGTCTTGAAGGGTGAGTCGAGAGGGAGGGGGTCACTGCAGTGTCTGTGAAGGGTGAATTGAGAGAGAGGGGGGTCACTGCAGTGTCTTTGAAGGGTGAGTCCAGAGGGAAGGGGTCACTGCAGTGTCTTTGAAGGATGAGTCGAGAGGGAGGTTTTTAGTTTTTTTTACAAAAACCTTTAAAGCGTTTAAAGTGCCAGTAGTGCAGCAGCAGCATGAATACAGTGCAGTACAGTGCAGTAACTGTGATGAGTCCAGAAAGTCCAGCAAAGTATGTAAGTATGTAAGTGTAATGTTTATGACAATGTTATGAAAGTGGCAGCACTCCTAGCAGTTCAGTAGGCGCACTGAACTGCCTACTGAAAACTATCCTTAAACCTGGTAGTACTTGTACGGATGCGGCGCAACCGGCAACCAGACGGTAGGGGGGAGAAGAGATGGTGCCCAGGATGGTTGCAGTCCTTTATGATGAACATAGCCTTCTTCCGACATCTGGTCCTACAAATCTCCTCAATGCATGGAAGTGCACACCCGATGATCTTCTCTGCCGTCCTCACGACCCCCTGGATGGCTTTCTTGTCCTGTGCAGTGGTGTTGCCGTAACCTAACCTCATCTCTGTACTCTGTACACTCTCGCTTATCAGGCTGATGACCAGTGGCGGCTGGCCCATAGGGGGCGATGGGGCGCCGCCCCCCCTAAACATCTAAACCTAAAACCTAAACCTAACGCACAAACATTATTATATTAAAAAAAAAAATATATATATATATATATATATATAAATTGTCAATATGTGTGTGTTTAAAATATGGAATGCACCCAGAAATAAGTGTAAAATATGATTTTAATTGCAACATAATATGCTTTTCCTAGTACACATATGCCTAGTACACTGTATGACGATGCTGGGGGGGCTGTAGAGAAATAGCCCCACGGAGGCGGGTCTCTGTAGCAGTTTAGCCAATTGCTGATTCAAGATATAAACGAGTGACATAAAATGTAGCCAATCAGCGTCCTCCAAACGTCTTCGGGGGGCTGTTTCAGAACAGCCCCCCTGGAAGACAATGCTATGAAGCTAGCCACGCTAGGCAGAGTGAACATTGCTACGCAGCTGGACGACGGCCACAGGATTGCCGTGAGGAAGCACAATGAGGAGGTGGACAAAAACATCCTGTCTAAAGATAGCTGTGTGAAGTTCTGTGGTGCCTTTGAGCTGGCCTTGCGTGGCCATGATGAAAGTGACGGACAGAAGGGCGACATTTCAATACAAAAAGTAATTGTATATAATGTAATTAATAATATGTAATTGTAAATAAAAAAAATGGTATAGCCCCCCCCTGGTGGAAAATGCACCAGCCGCCACTGCTGATGACTGTGGTGTCGTCTGCAAACTTGATAATCCGATTATTGCTGTGCGTGGCAGTACAGTCGATTACAGCCGGGGACTGAGGCAGCAGCCTTGGGGTGCTCCGGTGTTGAGGACCAGAGTGGATGAGATGTTGTTCCCAATCTTCACCACTTGAGGCCTGCCCGTCAGGGAGTCCATACTCCAGTTACAGATGGGGGGCCCAGACCTAGGTCCCTCAGTTACAGGACCAGCTTGGAGGGAAAGATGGAACACCAAGCTGTAGTCAATGAACAGCAGTCTGACGTAGGTGTTCCTCCTGTCTAGGTGCTGCAGGGCCGTGTAATTAATGGTTGTAACACAACCGGGTAATTTGGTGGGACCCAGAACGCAGACCAAGACACAGAGAGGCAATAACGTGAAGCTTTATTGAAGCAACAGAGAGTGATCGGGGACAGGCGAGGGGTCTGGAAACCGGGAGGTCGGATCAGCGTAGTACCGGCAGGTAGTAGACAGACGAGTAGTCTGGGACGGGAGAGGAGACTGGATACCGGGAGGTCAAAGTAACGACAGGTATTAGACAGGAGAGTAACGCGGGACAGGTGAGGGGTCTGGATACCGGGAGGTCGGAGTAGCGACAGGTATTAGACCGGCGAGTGAGGCGGGACAGGCGAGAAATCTGGGTACCGGGACATTGGCGTAACGCTTCCGTCCAGAATATACGAAGTACACAGTAGTGAGTACAAAGTACGACCTAGCCCCGAAGTGACGGGACGGCAGGGTATATGTACCCCCACAGGTGACGTGATTATCATAATCAGCCTCGGCAATTGCCGACAGGTGTGTGTGTGCGCCGCCAAAGCACACGGCTTGGCCATGCCCCCTGTCAACCACCGTAACCATGACAGGTAGTCCTCTGGGTGGATGTTCAAGTTGTTGGTCGGCTCATGGTCCCTTTCAAAGCGAGCGAAAAACTTGTTTAGCTCGTCTGGTAGGTAAGGGTCGTTGTTGGTGACTGCCCCTGAGCTCCCCTTGTAGTTGGAGAGGACCCTCAGACCTTACCACATATGTCTGGTGTCAGAGCCCCCGAACAGTAATTCCAATTCGTTTTTGTAATCCAATTTACCCTTCTTGATGGCTTTTCTGGGTTCGTACTTGGTCTTCTTGTAGTGATCGGAGTCGCCTGTTGTGAACGCGGTACTCCGTTCCTTAAGTTTGTTCCGTATGTCAGCATTCATCCATGGTTTGCGGTTTGGGAAACAAACAGACCTGGTCGGGATGCATTCCTCCACTAACCTGTTAATGTATGCTCTGACATGATCTGCATACACATCAATGTTAGTGGTCTTGAATACCCTCCAGTCAGTGATTTCCAGCACCCCCTGCAGATGTAGTATGGTGTCTTCTGTCCAGCGATGCACGTTCTTTACAACTCTGAGCATGGACTTCAACTTCTGCTTGTAAGCGGGAAGTAGAAGCACGGAGGCATGGTCTGATTTTCCGAAAGCCGGCCGCGCAACAGCGCAATAAGGGTGCTTGATGGCGGTATAGCAGTGATCAAGAGTCTTGTTATGTCTGGTCGGACACGAGTATTATTATATAGTATTTTGGTAATACATTTTTAAAATTGCAGTGGTTAAAGTCCCCCGCTACAATGGGGACTGCCTCGGGGTAGCGATTCTGATGTTTGCTCACTTCAATGTAAAGTTCGTCCAATGCGATGTTTGCATCAGCCCGTGGTTGGATGTAAACTGCCGCCATAAGAATAGCGGAGATTTCCCTTGGCAAGTAAAAAGGGCGACACTTGATTGTCAGTAATTCCAGATTAGATGAGCAGTGTTGAGAAAGCACCTGAACGTCCGTACACCAGCTGTTGTTCACCAAGCAGCATACGCCCCCACCTTTGTTCTTCCCCGTGGAGCTGTTCTGTTGGTCCGAAACAAAGATGGTGGTTGCACTGCTTCGTCAGGTATCACAGAAGACCGTAAAAATCATGGCGCAACACTCCCTGATGTCCCGCTGTGAGGCGATACAACAGTTCAGTTTGTCAGACTTGTTTGCGAGAGACTGCAGTATCTTTGAAGGGTGAGTCGAGAGAGTGGGGGTTCACTGCAGTGTCTGAAGGGTGAGTCGATAGGGAGGGGGTCGGGGCAGTGTCTTTGAAGGGTGAGTCGTGAGAGAGGGGGTCACTGCAGTGTCTAAAGAGGTGAGTCAAGCGGGAGGGGGTCACTGCAGTGTGAGTAAAGGGGTCACTTCAGTGTCTTTGAAGGGTGAGTCAAGAGAGAGGTGGTCACTGCCGTGTCTTAAGGGTCAAGGCTCTTAAAGAGCTTGTTTTTGCCACTGACAGGCTCAGATTGTTATTAAAAGTGTGTATGTAAGTATGGGAAGGATCCCTACAGAGAAATACAACTTATTTTCTTTACCTTTCACTTAAAGTCTTGCTTTGAAATCTCACGAGAGCTACTGCAGGAAGAGAACGGTGGGAACGGGAGTGAGAGTTGGAGAAAGGAGTGCCGGCGAAAGTTTGCTGTGTGACTCCAGAAAGCGTCGCCGTGGAAGAGGCTCTTGCGAGATTTACAGCAAGACATCTCCTTGATTGAGACTTGGTTTGGACACAATAACAAACAGACTCGGATCAAACAAAGTGAGAAGATAGTGTAAGTCTCCTTTCCATAATGTGGTCAAGACACTTTTAATAACAATGTGAGCCTATCAGTGGCAAAAACCCACTGTTTTTGAGGACATACATTGACGGGGCGCTATCTCCCCAAGTATTACATTGCAAAAGTTTCGTAGCTGAGGACTGAAGTGCTCTCACTCAATACTATTCTATACATTTGATCTGTGTTAGTCACTTTGGCCCAACATAATGGGAAAATAGGGTCCAAAATAGGGTTGAAAAATCCCAGAGTTATCCTAAGGGGTTCTATGTATTTATGTAGTATGTACACAAAAGAGGACTAAAAGAAGAGACATAAGTTCGCATTTTGAAGTATTGCATTAGAAAATGTTGATGGGAATGGCAAAATTCGAATCAACTTCCTCTGATTCAAATAAAAGGCTTGCCTGATTGGCTGATTCCAATCGAGTTCATTCTCAAAAGCGGAGATTTTGAGAATGATTTTTTTGTTTCTTTGCCGAAACAATTCTGAAGTAGCGAACTTTAAAATCACGTTTGTTGTCGGTTTCCAAAACGTTCTCTTAAAATTTGCTTTGACTGTTAAATGAAAACCCAGCTATAGTCAGATCAGCAGTCAGCATAAATGCATAGACCACATACATTATTATTATTATTTCCAATAATAAGATATTTTTTATATATACACACCACACCATTTTGTGGATGCCAAGACACACTTTGATATCCACACTTTCTCTGCAGCGACCAACTTCAGCGTTATGTACTAGCGAAGCACTCCCAGTGTCCTCGGGCTCTTCTCGTCCCCATCTCTGGGGGAGCGGTCTGGCCAAATGTCAACCATGTTGTTTCCCACTTTCCATGATGTTCACAAACTATCAGAGTTTCGTCACCAACATCATAGTGACCACCAGGCGGACAACACAGAGGGCGTGATGGTAGGACAAACACAGGTGCTGCTCATACAACAGTGGTAGACATATCTAGTGTAGTCTACTACCCGTGCCCTGGTACGTAAAAGGATGGCAGACCCATCATGAGTGTGTTACGAGCGGCTCCTGTGCTTGTCCTCACGATGACACCCCCTGTGATAAAAGGGATCCCCTTCCCCTTTGGCCCTCTCCTGGCTATTTCATGGCGACCATCCACACGGGCACCATGATCTCGGGGAAGCCCTCCTGCTTCTCCACGGCGACGATCTCCAGGCCGGCCTTGAAGATGATGCCCCGCATGATGTCCAGGTGGCGGATGATGCTGCTGTCCACGGGGTCCAGCTTGCAGCCCTGCCTCGCCATGTTGTCCTTCAGGACGATCACGCCGCCCGGCCGCAGACTCTTCTTGCACCGCATCAGGAAGTTCATCAGGTCCTTGTCCGTGAGGTGGCCTGAGGAGGAGAGGAGAGGAGGAACAACCCATCGTTTATGCTGGATGTGGCGCGGCCACAGCATTTTGGTTTGGACGAGGACCTTAAGCACAAGGGGGGCACAAATGGTGCACTATACGCCGCTATGGACGTTCTACTGGATTTTAATGTTTGCCCGCAGAGACTCGGCCTCGGAAGCGTTTGCCAGGGTCTTTAAACGCTGGTCTGTTATGCTAATCGCTAAATGCTTTTCACCCGGGGTCTCCCAGCTGGCTTGTAATACGAGGGATTTGCTATGTGTTGTGGTTGTGGTTTATTCCCGTGCTGTTCTATGCGGGGATATAATATATGTATGTTAAGACAGTCACGGACGTGGATTTTGAGGAAAAGGCAAGGCCAAGTGAGAGAGTCCAGGGGGACCACTCAATGATTAATGGATTTCCTCGCCGACAGGGGAAACCCAAAACAAATAGAT
>CM051004.1:23606500-23631500 GCA_027704905.1 Muraenolepis orangiensis
AACGAACAATTGACCTCGGTCGTCTGACTGGCAGCATATTGACAAATTAAATTGGTCCTATTAAAATTGCACACACTACATTCAATTCGCTAGAGAATTCTCTGGATAAAACTCAGACCTTGGTCATGACTAGAAAGAGGGTCTTGGGGCCCTTCTGTTCCTACCCAGAGGGGTTTTCTCCAGCAGGTACACGTAGCTGGCGAAGAACTCAGTCCTCAGGGAGTGCAGCAGGTGGAAGGACATGCTGTGGCGACACATGCTGTCGTCCGTCTTCTTCCAGCGTTCGCTGAACGCCTGGTGGGCCGCCTTGTGCTCGAGGTTCTGCAGTGTTGCAGAGTCTGTCTCTTCAATGGGAACATCCATTTTCACCACCACGCTTGGGGGGGCCAGTGTGGCGTGTGTGTGTGTATATGCGTATATGCGGCCGCGGCTGTGGTTCTTCTCGGGGTAGTGGTACTGCGTCCTACAGGGCCTGCTGTCCGTCCTGGGTTACTGCCACCGCCTCCTCAGCTGCTGTTATATCTGTCAACCTCAGGCGACGTCTCCTGCCAGCTTTGCCAAAAGTGATTCGCAGAGAGAGAGAGATTGCTTTACAGAAGGGGAAAGGAAGGGGGGGAGGGGGGGGGGGGGTAGAGAGGTTGTCACCGGGAACGTCAGAATAACAGATCACCTGCTAGTGGTCCCAGGCTCGGGTTTGTGGCCCTTTTAGAACCAGCCTCCGCCTCACAATGGAGCAGCAGGCATGCGGAGCGGAGCGGCTCGGCCAACTGGTATTTCAGGACACATGTGCAGGACATAAACATAAATACGCTAGCAGCATATAAGTGTATACTGCATATAAAGTGCAGCCAACTAAACTCACACTGAGGTTTTTTTTATAAGAGCCGTGACATATAATACGGTCACTATAATTAGCAACATCTCCTTGAGGTTGTTTACATGGTATGCCTCGCTGGAGCGCTACTGGAGCACAGCTTTTGGACACAATATGTGGACACAAAAGCTGTGCTCAAGAGCCTCTCCAGCAGTGCTTTTCAACCGGCGAGGGTACTGCAGATATTAGGAATATTGTTCGGTGAATATAGTATTATGGCTCGTACTATGGCTTTTATTATTTTTTGAAATAGTGTCGCGCATTCCATCATACAGAATGTTTTCCATTGATGTTTTAGTGTTTTCTAAACAAACTGACACAGCAATTGCATGTGCATTTATATATTTTCTTACCATTTGCATATGATCAGTGGTTCAGATGTTCGTTCCTCGTTAGAAGGATGACCACCAGGTCTTCCCTCTCTCTGGATCTTTCAGATTCTGGCTTCGATCGCGTTGACGTCTGTTGCACAAACGTGGTTTCAAATCATCATGACTGTGCACCGTGATCCCGTGAGCCAGTCCTCATCCCCAGGTGGCGTCAGCCCAGCTCGCTTTGTGATCACATTTCACATGTATGCGGATACTAATCCTGGCATAGCTCACTGTCTCCGCCTTTAGCCGTGACCTTTAACCCCACTGTGAGAAGATCATGTAGGTGTGAGAAAACATCTTCTTCCTTCTCAAATGTATGTTGTCCCATGCAAAAGTCAAAGACCCAGTGTGCTGAGCACTGATTGGTGCTCTGGGACCCCTCTCTCCACAATGCGTAGGAACACTTCATTCCTCAACTGGTGTGGGTGTGGGGCCATCCTCTACATTGAGGATGTAGTCATTTAGGAGATGCTTTTGTTCAAAGCAACTGACAGCACATGAAGTGGGGGTTAGGCATCTGGGATGGGTGGCAGTAGCTCAGCAGGGTGGAGTGGGCTGTCTGGTTCCATCCCCTGGCTCCTCCTGTCAAGGTGTCCCTGAGCAAGACACCCCGCTGTATAAATGCAGTCTATTTACCATTTACCAAGGAAGCCAACTGGTACCTTGGGGATCAAACCTAGTACCTTTCTGCTGAGGGTCACTACACCATTCTTCCCCCACACTGCATTGAACAAATAAAAAAAAGGGTTATTGCAGTATGGCAAGGTGGCATCTTTAATTTATTAATAATTGAGCAAGAACATGAAATGTGAGCACAGATCGGGCCACAGAGTTTGCATTCAAGCAGCTGATCGGGTGCATCAGAGCTCAAGTATCTCTTCCCATTGAAATGACAAGGATGTCCACTGCAGAGTTACTCAAATACCAGACCTCCTGCTGTTCTGGGCAGATAGCTCTGGGGTCGCCTGATGCCACACTGCTGAGAAGCTCAACACTTTGGCTATCAAAAAGGGCCAAATGTCCCTTTTCCTTCCATGAGTCAGCTGACGGAACTGATTTCACATTCAAGATTCAAGATTCAAAATTTGTCATTTGCCATATGCAACATACGCTTACTCCCCATTCCCTCCCACGGTATGAATCGTCTATACTCTATTCTATACTATAAAAATACTGTACACATTAAAAAATAACAATAAAAATAACAATAAAGTGACTGATGGATGGTATGTTCATGTGTTGAATTGTGCAAAAAAAAACATTTAAAAAGCATTTTAAAGTGCCAGTAGTGCAGCAGCATCATGAATACAGTGCAGTACAGTATACACTGGTGTTTTCTATGTATGGAACAATGTGTATGCAAGCTCATTTAAATTTAAAATACACCAGGCTTTGTTTACTTAGCGTTAATAAACCGCTATAAACAGAAGCAGCATGCTAATCCTGATGCAAATGCATACATCATCATGAGCCACAGTTTAAATATAGAGCGGTGACATAAGCTGTCACTCAGGGAGACGGAGGGCAGATTAGACAGGCGCGTGCTGCAGCCAGAGAGAGGGATCAGGGAGGTGTGGTGTACACTGGTCTGATGCAGACAGGTTGATGTGGGCTGATGACAAGACAGCTGGATATCAAAAACGCCATGCACGGATCTGGATGCATGTGTCAACGTAAATACAGCCTTCTTCTTAGTAATGCTTACCAAAATATTAAAATAAATAAATAAACCGAAATATTTGTGTTTGGATTTTTTAAGGAGCAGTCTGCTTCTAAAATAAGAATTAAGAATGTCTATATTGTCATTGTACAAGTTCAACGAAATTGTCTAGAAATCCTCACGACACTCTTACAAACAAAAACAAAAAAACAATTATTTAAAAAAAAACTCAAAAAGGTTAAAAATTGCTATATAAAATTGTATACATGAAGTATGTAGGTATGTCATTTATACATTTATAATACGAAAATACGAAATACGAAATATTTAGCTAACTGTGAATGAATTATAATTTGATTATAATTCATTATTAATTTGTAGCCCAAACATCTGTAATAGCCTCCCTGTTGCAAGAACATAAGTTGACTTATAGATTTTTAATATTGTATCATTACTTTTCAAGAGAAATCATTCATATTGATTCATATTGTTTGAGCTAATGTGCATATCACTTGAAAATATGAAAGTTTGAAATATGAGGGGGTTTTCTACGAGGCTGAATAAAGAGCAAAATAGTTGATAACACTGTCTTGTCTTCATATGTAACATCAGATGAGAGGTAAAGGGGGGTACACAGCAGAATGTTCAATGTTTGAGGGGGTAAAGGACATTAAATAGTTGATAACACTGTCTTGTCTTCATATGTAACATCAGATGAGAGGTAAAGGGGGGTACACAGCAGAATGTTCAATGTTTGAGGGGGTAAAGGACATTAAATAGTTGATAACACTGTCTTGTCTTCATATGTAACATCAGATGAGAGGTCAAGGGGGGTACACAGCAGAATGTTCCATGTGTGAGGGGGTGGATACAGGCTCTTAGAACCACTGTTGTACAGCAGCCACAATTGGGTGCGGTAGATACACTCCGAGACTCTAGGTGGCGGTAGCTCCATGGTGCCTCGTTGGGGCGTTACTGCGCTGGAATTGCATGCTGGGAAGACCGTTCCCCTCCTTAGCAACATCGAAGATAAACACTAACGGTAAAACGCTATTATCTAATGACATATTTCCATTAATTCAAAAAATGGAAAAACTGCAGGCAGAAGACGCGCGGTATCTGAAAAGGTAAGCACTGATAATACGAGAAGAAGACTGACTGGAGGCTGGAGTCCATTTACAAATGATGCTTACTAACATGTCAATAGCGAGCAATTAAGGGGCTCTTTTTTGGGGCGGTGTCACCACTCATTTCTTGTACTGTATTGTGTTATATACTATTCTATAATATATATATATAATAACGCCTGTGTGCTCCACCGCCGCATGTGGTTGTGTGTACTGCGGGAGGGAGTAAGCGTTCCAATGTACTTGTTACAAATGGCCAATAACAATATCTTGTATCTCATATCTTGTATCTCATATCTTGTGTCTTGTATCTTGTGTCTTGTGTCTTGTATCTCATATCTTGTGTCTTGTGTCTTGTATCTCGTATCTTGTATCTTGTGTCTTGTGTGATGCAGGAGGGTGAGGAGCGGTAGTCTGGACGTTCACCCCACAGAACGAGCCCTCGTCGTGCAGTACGAGGTGGAGGCGACCATCCTGGGAGAGACGGGAGACCCCATGGTGGGCGAACGCAAGGAGTGTCAGAAAATGTGCGTATACTTGCATATTAAAAACGTGCATTGCATATCTATATAATATAATATAATACATTTTTATATTATATTGGTAAGTAACAAACAAAATAACCCCCAAAAAACATATCTGTATGTGCTTAAAGGAAATACAGGTATGATCATTGTTGTGTATTTCCCTGAGGGTAATCCAAGCCAAGGTTGTGCCCAAGTGTCTCAAGTGTCTCTTTTGCTAATGTTGATATTCAACATCTGCTTCATAGTATCCGGCTGAAAAGTCTGAATTCCCACACGGACATCGCATCCCTGGCCCGGAAGGTGGTGGAAGAATGCAGACTCATTCACCCATCCAAACTACTGGAGGTGGAGCAGTTGCTATACTACCTGCAGAACCGCAAAAATGTTAACGGTAATTAATACGTTGATCATTAGGACTAGAGCACATGATGGGTACAGGCAGTTTATGTTGTAATGGAAATGCTCTGCGTTCCACAGACAAGCCAGAAAAGCAACAGCTTTCCACCAGGAACCTCACACAATATGCAGGAGTGGAGGTACAGAGATGTGTGTGTGTGTGTGTGTGTGTGTGTGTGTGTGTGTGTGTGTGTGTGTGTGTGTGTGTGTGTGTGTGTGTGTGTGTGTGTGTGTGTGTGTGTGTGTGTGTGTGTGTGTGTGTGTGTGTGTGTGTGTGTGTGTGTGTGTGTGTGTGTGTGTCTAATGTGTCTCTTTGTATGTGTGTCAGTGTCAGTGTCTATGCACAAATCGACATTAGATTAGAAAGATTCAAATGTATTGTCATTGCACAGCACAAGTACAGTACAGTGACAATAAGACTGCAAATATTACAGTAAAGTGCATGGTAAAATACAATGTACAGTGGTTAAATAAGATGTAAAAACAGGTACTACTACTAGGTATAAAAACATGCATACACATACGTACACTCAAGCTGAGATATGTGTCTATGTTTATTCATTGCTGGATATCCTGAGACAATAAGCCCTGATTATATGTCACAGTAACAAAGTGCTCTCTCTCTCTCTCTCTCTCTCTCTCTCTCTCTCTCTCTCTCTCTCTCTCTCTCTCTCTCTCTCTCTCTCTCTCTCTCTCTCTCTCTCTCTCTCTCTCTCTCTCTCTCTCTCTCTCTCTCTCTCTCTCTCTCTCTCTCTCTCTGTATTTATCTGTCTCTCTCTGTATTTATCTGTCTCTCTCCCAGCTGGACGAAGAGGCTAGCATCAGCAGTATTGAGGAGTATGTGGAGCTACTCTATGAAGACATCCCAGAGAAGGTCAGAGGGGCCACCCTTATCCTACACCTGGCCCGTAACCCTGACAACCTGGAGGAGCTCGAGCAGAACAGTAGGCTACCATTCTCCTTCCCCCCCCCCATGTGTAGTACTATACTTTTGGAAGCACTTGGACTGAATGGTATTAATTCATCAGGTAGAGGTAGAGCAGTCGTCTGACAACCGGAAGGTTGCTGGTTTGATCCCCGGAGTGTCGAGGTGTCCTTGAGCAAGACACCCTAACTGCTCCTGACGTGCTGGCTGTCGCCTTGCACGGCAGACTCTGTCGTCGGTGGATGAATGTGTGTATGAATGGGTGAATGTGAGGCATGACTTGTAAAGTGCTTTGAGTGGCCGTACTGGTTAGAAAAGCGCTATATAAATGCAGTCTATTAAATAAGGTATAAATGATACAACAGATTTCACGTCTGCCAAAAAACAGCAGCTGGTAACAGTTCAAAAATCCACCCCATTCCCCTCCCCCCCATTAAATCACCTCGTCTGTAAACATTAAAATCTACAAATGACTTTTTCTTTGGGTGTTTTTTGGTCGAAGAACATTATCCACGGTACTTCGCTTCGCTTTAGTCTTGTCATCATTTTCATCAACGCTCGTCGACCCTTTTATCAACTCGGCCGTGTGGACTCTGTTGTTCCTCCTAGTATGTTCCTCCTAGTATGTTCCTCCTAGTATGTTTCCTCCTAGTATGTTCCTCCTAGTATGTTCCTCCTAGTATGTTCCTCCTAGTATGTTCCTCCTAGTATGTTCCTCCTGTGTTCTACACCCCTCCACTGTGTGAACCTAGTACCCCCGTCTCCGTCTCCGTCTACCCCCCCTGGCCGTTGTTCCTGGCGGCGCGGCGGGGAGCCGTCACGCGTTGCAGCTTCATTAGTAACTGTCAAAACGCATCAGCCGGTGCTATCCGTCTGTCCCGGAGAGCTCGAGGGGCGTCGGCGTCAAGGGACGCCGCGGGGGGAGGAGGAAGGGAGGGTCATTCGTGGGGGCCGTGTAAAGGAAGAGCCCTGGGACGTCCTCGTCTCTGGTCCGAGAGGGATCCCATGTCTTACAGGAGCCCCCGTGGGAGGAGTCTCGAACTCAACGAATTCCCGGCCCCCTCCTCCTCCTCCTCCCTCCTCCTTCAACTTCCCCCCCCTCCTCCTCCTCCTCCTCCCTCCTCCTTCAACTTCCCCCCCTCCTCCCTCCTCCCTGAGTTGTCTATTTCTTATTTTAAACCCCATGTGCTCCTTGTTCCCCTCTGAGTGTGTGTGTGTGTGTGTGTGTGTGTGTGTGTGTGTGTGTGTGTGTGTGTGTGTGGTGTGTGTGTGTGTGTGTGTGTGTGTGTGTGTGTGTGTGTGTGTGTGTGTGTGTGTGTGTGTGTGTGTGTGTGTGTGTGTGTGTGTGTGTGTGTGTGTGTGTGTGTGTGTGTGCGCGCGCGTGTTCAGAGACGGCCCTCGGTGCCCTGGCCCGAGTCCTGAGAGAGGACTGGAAGCAAAGCGTTGACTTGGCAACGACCATCATCTACGTGTTCTTCCACTTCTCCAGGTACAGAAGCCACTAACCACTTTGCTTTAAACACATACACATATACACACATACACACACATAGATAGATTCCTTTGTTCCCCCTTGGCTCGTACTCCCCTACGAGTCAGTGGTAGGATTGGGGGGGGGGGGAATCACCAATTTATGCGGGTAACCTTAATGGATGAGACATTTAGGGGCTACCGATAATATTAGAATATAGAATATTCTTTCCTTTCATAGAGACACAAAACGCTTAACCTAAGCATTAAAAGAGAGCTGAGATCACTTTATTTTGAATCCCCTTGTGGTTGAAGTTCATGACCTCCTTTTTAAGAGATGTCTTTTAGTCATCATAACAGTTCCCGTGTGTCCTATTGATGATCTAATGTTAAGGGAATACTGTGTTAAAAAAAACCCTAAAAAAAACCCTTTAAATCATCTATTACTGCACTCATTCATTGCCACAAATCTTCAGCCTGGACCACAGCCACACAGTATTGAAATCTCACTTTACAACCAAATCACTTTTTTCGGGAAAAACACTAAAATTAGCACTTGCTAGAATAACACATGAATGCCTGTCAGGACTGATCTCTGGCTGCCCTGAGACGTAGCGCCGGGCCTGAAAACGGATCATCGCTCTTGGCGCCTCTCCATCTCGCCGTTTCAATGTTTGGATTGAGAGAGAGAGAGAGAGAGAGAGAGGGAGGGGGGGGGGGATCCAAACGGTGTGACTGATTACGAGGCAGACTGGGACACATTGTTGGACTGGAAGTGTTTTGACTCCCACAGGTTTTCTTTCGAATTTCTAAGGGTGACCATCATGGTGTCATTTCATCCAATGCTTGTGAATCTGATATACCCCCCCGCCCTCCCCCGGGTCCTGGTCCCCTCCTGGTCTCTCTGGTCTCTCTGGTCTCCAGCTTCTCCCAGTTCCACGCCCTGGTCACCCACTACAAGATCGGCGCCCTGTGTATGAACATCGTGGAGCATGAGCTGAAGAGGTACGACCTCTGGCAGGAGGAGCTGCAGAAGAAACAGAAAGCCAATATCCTTTTCATTAAAAATTAGATTAGATTAGATTCAAATGTATTGTCATTGCACAGCGGCAACAAGTACAGTACAACGAAAATGATTTGGCATCCAACCGTAATATATAATGTACAGTGGTTAAATAAGATGTAAAAACAGTCTATTAGGTATAAAAACAGGGTTAAAATAACTTGTAGAGTACGTATGAGATATGTGCAGAATTATATATATAATTATAAATATATATATATGTGTGTGTGTATAGATATAGATATAGATATACATAGATAGATATAGATAGCTATATCTATAGATATAGATATATCTATCTATAGATATAGATAGATATCTATATCTATCTTTATATCTATACTATATAGATATATCTATATCTATATAGATATAGAAATAGAGATAGATATAGAGATGTATATAGATATATATACAGTATATCTCTATCTCTATATATATATATACACAGTATACATGCAGGGGTATGTTATATCAACAGTTGTAGATAAATATATATATACATCTATATACAGCAGGGGTATACAGTTATATCAACACATGCCCCTTGTAGCGCTCCTACCACGTTCACCTTGGAACAACGCACATACACAGTGTCTGTGTGAGTGGTGTATTGGTGTGTTTTGAGTGGTGTATTTTATCGGTCATAAGTCCAGGGAGGGAGCATGTTGAACTGTTGGTGTGGTGCAGCTTCAATGTTCAGGGGGAGACAAAGAGCTGAGAATGATTCCTACCACACTCACACGCTCCTTGACGGCCCTTTTCCCCCCACGCGACGAAGACCCAGAGAACCAAACCCTGAGGAAGGAGTATGAGAAGTCTCTCAAGAAGTACCAGAGTCTGCTGGTGAAGCAGGAGCAGCTTCTCAAAGGTACGGTACAAAAAATGGAAAACCTTAAGATATATATCGTAGCTCTTTGACTAATAACTCTTCCAGACAAATACATTCTTTACAGAGACCCAACGATTGCTGTAGATATAGCTGCGTGTGTTTTTATATTAAACGTTTGTTATATTAAAATGTGTGATTCCTTCCGTGACCCACAGTGGCGCTGTTCCTGCTGCTGAACCTGGCGGAGGACACGCGCACCCAGCTGAAGATGAGGAACAAGAACATCGTCCACATGCTGCTGAAGATCCTGGAGAGAGACGGGGAGGAGCTGCTGGTGATGGCCGTGGCCTTCCTCAAGAAGCTCTCCATCTTCCTGGAGAACAAGAACGACATGGTGAGGGAGGGGGAGTGGTGACGAGAGGGAGAGGGAGAGGGAGAGAGGGAGGGAGGGAGGGAGAGAGAGAGGGAGAGAGGGAGAGAGGGAGGGAGGGAGGGAGGGAGGGAGAGAGAGAGAGGGGGGAGCCATTGGCCATTGGTACAAGTACATTGGAATGCTTACTCTCCATTCCCTCCCGCAGTTTACATCTCCAAAGCAATACCATAAAAAAATAATATATACAATAAAAATAAACAAAAAAAGAGCAGCAAAGTGACTGTTACAATTATATTTATTTATTCATGTGTTGAATGTACGTAAGTTTTTCTTGTTTACAAAAATCTTAAAATGGCTGGAGGATAGAACGGGATGAATGAGAGTGAAGGGGAAAAGAGTGAAAGGTTTCTTGTTTCTTTAGTGATTAGTATTAGTTAGTGCGGTGTTGCCAGATGAAGGGAGTTTATGGGCGGGAATTAGATTCTTTGGTCTGTTCTTTTGAGAAATTGACTCATAAATAATTGTATGTGTATTGTGTAGGAACATTTTGCCATGATTAATGTTTTTACATCATTTTGTTCAAACATTTTTGGGACGTGATTCACCGGCAAAAATAACATATAAAAGCAGCTGGTTCTTTTTTTACATGTCAAAACCCACCTTTGACATTCTTTTCTGCCTGGACATTTAAAAGTGCGGCTATCACATTTCAATGTTGAAAAATGCTTAACCCCCCCCCTCCCTCTCTCTCTCTCTCTCTCTCTCTCTCTCTCTCTCTCTCTCTCTCTCTCTCTCTCTCTCTCTCTCTCTCTCTCTCTCTCTCTCTCTCTCTCTCTCTCTCTTTCTCTTTCTCATCCCTGCTCCCATGTTGCAGGGTGCTCATGCAGGAGAACCCTTACCCCCCACTCCCAACTTTCCCTAATCCACTCCCACCTGGTTCCAATCTCAGTCAGTTTGTGGGCCTTTTATCAAAGCCAGACCCAGTTAGGAGCAGGCTTTATCTCCTTGTCCCTCCCCTGGCTGTATCTCAGATTAAAGCACCCTGCAGGGGGGGGGGCCTAGGGCCCACTCAGCCCCCACTGCTCCAGCATGGGGGACCAAAAACTGTGTTGTTTCAACACTTTGACTCCCGAGTCGACACTAGATCCATTTACATCCAGGATGTAAATGTACAGGATGTTTCCATTTAAGGACAGAACAGTTTTGTAAATGACTAACTAGTAAAAACAATTTAAAAAAAAGCAAGCCCACTACTACTACACAGCATTATCTTGTCATCAGATGATATTTCTACAGTAAACACGTAGATATCCCGATAAGGATTAGAGCTCTGTCCGATAAGTCTCTCTCTCTCTCTCTCTCTCTCTCTCTCTCTCTCTCAAGCCTGTCACTAATGGAATGGAAATGTCAATGGTAATTGCCACAGGCTGGGCTTGATTATGGAGTGCAGGGCTGGGGTTTGTGATGGTGTGACTGGAGCTGGGGTTTTTTTTTTGCACACACACAGTAGCAGTAGTCGTTGGGATATAACTGGGAGCAGGTTGCTTCCCCATCGTGTCTGGCTGTGGCGAGAGACCGCAGGAGCGTAAAACAAAAACAAGACATGTTAACAAGTGGCGTTGGAGGGACCGTGGTCGGGACACCCTCTCCTCCCCTCTCCTCCCCCCTGGACCGTCACGCCGGGGGAGGAGGGGGAAGGGAGGGGGGGCGTCTCTCCTCGTAGACGCGCCGCAAAGGGAGGCAGGGATGGAGGGAGGGAGAGAGGGCATAATGGTGAGTTGGAAGGAATCCTGGACTGTCCTGTCGAAGCGTGAGCTCCCACCCCCCTGGCTGTGAGCCATGTGCGCAGACACAGCGACAGGGCGGGCGGAGCCCTGAGTCAGCCAGTCTGGTTTGGGCCACAGGGGTTTTATTCTGAGAAAGGACTTCCTCAAGAGGGAGAGTAGGGATGAGTAACGATGTGTTGACGGAAAGCAACGAGCTGGTTCTATTTTATTTATTTATTCATCTCATGTGTTTGTTGTTGTTTTTAAATCCACATTAGTGCCCTCATTCACTCTTAATCTGCTCCTCCGTTCCAGGAAGCAGACTGCCGTGTCATCATGTTTGTGGATTGTTCATGCGTTGTTTGTTTCGGGGCAGGATTCGGGTGCCAAACATCACCCCATTCATTGCTTGTACATGATGCACAGAATACAATCAATAAATAATAATATCTCAAAACAACCCTACGTGTGCGTTCCCTCCAGGCGGAGATGCAGGCGGTGCAGCGGCTGGCCCGGCTGGTGCCGTGCGACAGCCTGGAGCTGCAGAACACCACCTTACGGCTGCTCCTCAACCTCTCCTTCGACACGGGCCTCCGCAGCCAGATGGTACAGGCCGGCCTCATCCCCAAGCTCTCCTCCTTGCTAGGTAACACGTGTGTGTGTGTGTGTGTGTGTGTGTGCGTGTGTGCGTGTGCGGAGCTTGAATATTCTGCTTTTATTTTGTACACAGAATGTAACCCTTTGGTTTAAATGGGAGTGTAGTTCCATGTGTGTTTTTGAGTCTATTCCCAATCGTCGACTTGTGTTGCTCGATATTGTCGTGACGTACGCGCGCACACACACAGTTGGCAGGCTGTCTGTTGGGACTTGGGAACCGGACGGTCGTCAGTTCAAGTCGCCGAGGTGCCCTTGAGCAAGGCACCAGACCCCCTACACACTGCTCCCCGGGCAGCTGTATATACAATAGCTGCTCAATGCTCCTAATACTAGGATGGGTTAAATGATGAGAAACACATTTCACTGTGTGTGTACATGTATGTGACCAATAAAGAGGATTCAACCCTCCAGATTTAGATGCACGCACGCACGCACGCACGCACACACAGTGTTCCCGGAAAAAGGACTCCGTTAAGTCAACCGACGTGTTCCTCGAGGAAAGCAGACACGTGACACATAACCCCTAGAAGTCCTCTGTCCCGGGACGCCTGGGAAAGCTCTGCCAGCCCTGTGATGCTGGCTCGTATAACCTGGCCGCGCGTCAAGCGTCTCCTGTGCCTGCTGTGCTGTGCAGTGCAGGTGTGGGTCTATTTAATTTTTTTCTTTCTCAAGCTGACTCTGGTGACCATTAGAGAAATTACTTCCTGTCGGCGGCGTGCGTGTGATTTCGCCGCGTCCGCTCATCCGTATTAGGGGTTGCGGGGTCACTGTATGGGGAAGGCATCTCTGATGGGCTGTTTGAACCCCCCCCCCTGCGTGGGGAGGCTCAGGTAACGCTGCATAATTAATATCATATATTTGTTAAAACAACATGCCAAGGCCTCTGCACAAATGTTGTTTTTGCAGGAGCGGTCGGAGGCGTGGGGGTGGGGTGGAGGGCTGGGGGAGAGAGGGAGAGGGAGAGAGAGAGGCGGGGGTGCTTCTTCAGGACTCTCTGACTGAAGACACGACCCTGGCTGATAAGATGAAAGGAGGAGAGAAGCCTGTCTCCACCACCACACCACACGGCCCCGCCAGCCAACCCCAGACTCAAAAGCACACCACATCACCTTCACCCCCAGAACCTCTCCCTCTTCTTCTCTTTACACACACGATTATGGTAAAAAAAAAACCCTGCACCTGGGATTTACCCATGATGCAACGTGTTTACCTGGTTGCAAAACAAGCATGGCGGTGCGATACGGTGGTGTCACTTAATGAAAGTGGGGCGTCTTTATAGCAGGCCGGGGTGTAATTGGAAGCGCAGACCTCCTCGGTCACAACCACCCCCCCCCTAGTCTCGGCCCTTGTAGTTTTTAATGGGATCCCTCTCTCTCTCTCTCGCTCTCTCTCTCTCTCTCTCTCTCTCTCTCTCGCTCTCGCTCTCGCTCTCGCTCTCGCTCGCTCTCTCGCTCTCTCTTTGCCTGTAAAGAATCTTCCATGTTCCTACTGCCAGAGTGAGCGAGGTTGTCAGGTCAGGAGAAAGAGTGTGTGTGTGTGTGTGTGTGTGTGTGTGTGTGTGTGTGTGTGTGTGTGTGTGTGTGTGTGTGTGTGTGTGTGTGTGTGTGTGTGTGTGTGTGTGGTGTGTGGTGTGTGTGTGTGTGTGTGTGTGTGCGTGGCGTTGCACCCCAGTGTTTTCATATGCGTTTTAAGGGCTCAGCGGAGGCGAAGCAGGGCTAATGAGAAGCACATGTTGTCCGTGGACCAATCAGCGGGCCGAGCAGCCAGTACCGTAGTTTAAACTTATTAAAGGCAGTAAAATCGATGCTTCCTCCTGTTTTCCCAATTAAAGTTCGAAGCCGTCTCTTTTCAGAACACCCCCTACCCCCCCCCCCCCCTCCCCCACCCCTCTCTCTCCCCACCCCACCACACACACCACACACACACACACACACACACACACCACACACACACACACTCCCACCCTCTCCCTTGTGTTTCCAGGGGTTCGGTGGGAACATCTGGATCCTATAACAAGCGATAAGGCTCCCGTCGCTTCTGGCCACTGACCGATGAGAGGGCCGGGGACCGGTTTGAACTGGAACCGGGTGGGGGGGGGGCACGATGCGTGGGAGGATTTGACGGAGAGAATGAGGGAGGGGGTGGTGGTGGTGGTGGTTCTGGTCCCGAGGGGAGAGCGTGTCCCCTCTCCTAACACGTTGGTTAATTAAACGTACCCGGGTCAAAGTGTCGGGTCTTAACTGTGTTTGCGTATCCGCGCCGACGGCCAGCCCCTCCCTCCCCTCCCCTCCCCCCCCTCCCCCAAACGCCCAGGGGGTCAAACTCATAAAGGGACCCGGGGCTACCTCACCGTCCAACACTCCATCCATCCTGCCTTTATCTGTCCTCCTCGGGACAGGAGAGGTTATCATGGCGGCTGGATGATGATGACCTCACTGGATTGAGTGTTGAGTGTCTTCAGAGCCTCCCCCCCCCCCCCCCCCCTTTTCTTTTTTTCTTTAATGATCTCATTTTCAGCAACGCAAACCAACGCTCCCATCCCCGTTCAGTCATCCGCTGTGGGTCATCATGTGATCATCATCATGTGATCAACGCATGCTCGGTTTTTGGTTTTAGTTTTTGTAATGGTGACTTGAGATCGGTGAAGTCGGCGATTGAACTGTTCCTTAAACTAGGAATCCTGGCGCTATTAAAACCAGGGAGACTTAAGCTATTTTAAAAGTTTTTTAAAGCGGTTTTATCCCCATTATTATGTTTTTTTTTGGGGGGGGTTTTTGTCCAAAAAAACGACTTAAGTCTTAATTACTTTCCTAGATGTGGTAATTTGCCACGCCCCCCCCCCCCCATGAAATGCTGAAGCACAACCATTCATGCTCTCGCTCTCTCTCTCGCTCTCTCTCACCCCCCCTCTCTCTCACCCCCCCCCTCTCTCTCTCTCTCTCTCTCTCTCTCTCTCTCTCTCTCTCTCCTCTCTCTCTCTCTCTCTCTCTCTCTCTCTCTCTCTCTCTCTCCCTCTCCTCTCTCTCTCTCCCCTCTCTCTCTCTCACCCCCCTCTCTCTCTCACCCCCCTCTCTCTCTCTCTCTCTCTCTCTCTGTGTTTATTCTGCAGCTGACGAGGGCCAGAGACAGCTGAGCATGTTCATTCTGTACCACATCAGCGTGGACGACCGATTCAAGTCCATGTTTGCCTACACAGACTGCATACCACAGGTAAGGCTGGCTAGTGTATATATATATACATACTGTTGGGACAGCCCGCGCCGCGCATTAGCGCTGGTAGAGGCTAACGGCGCTCAGGGAACCGTGAAGCTAGCTCGGGGAAAAATACCAAAAATACAAAACAAAAGTGTGAGTGTAAAAAGGGAGAGAGAGAGAGGACGAGCATGGGAGGAGAGGAGGTAGGGGGTGAAGAGGGTGGTGTAGGTGGGGTGTGGGTGGGGACACAGAGAGGCACATCTGGACCTGGAACCGCCCGTAGGAACCACTGCTCAGTCTTCCCCCTTGGTGCGCGATGACAGCTCCCTGTTTTCCCTCCCTTCTCTCTCTCTCTCCCTCCCTCCCTCCTCCCTCCACCCCCCCGCTCAGAGACCTGAAGAAAGCCTTGCGTCATTTCACCTAACGAGGCCCTCAAGTACACAGAGGCCCCTCTCCTCTCTCTCTCTCTCTCTCTCTCTCTCTCTCTCTCTCTCTCTCTCTCTCTCTCTCTCTCTCTCTCTCTCTCTCTCTCTCTCTCTCTCTCTCTCTCTCTCTCTCTCTCTCTCTCTCTCTCTCTCTCTGTGTCTTCTCCGCGCCGCGGCGGCTAAGTGCGCGTAATTGCAACACATAATTGGGAATTGGGCTTCAACTCTGGGCGGAGATTAAATTGAGTTACGTTCGGCCCCTGGAAATGAAAACGCTCAAACCGTTCGCCCGCTCACATGCCAGCGGGAGGAAGGGAGGGAGAGAGAGAGAGAAAAAACAACCATTTTTGAGGCAAGAAGGAGGAGGGGGAGGGAGGGGGGGGAAGAGGAGAAGATTTAATTATGACTTGCTGAGTTTATAGTTCCAAACGTCTCACCAAGGTAGTGTCGTTTTTTTGGTTTGGTTTCTGTGATGAACTGAATTGCGTGTGGTGTTTGTTTGTTTGGGTCGGGGTGTGAACGCTGACCAGATGTGGCCCCCTCCACCCTCCACCCCACACCCACCTCCACCCTCCTCACCCCCACCCTGAGGGGGGCTGAGTTATGTGTTTATTCAGAAAAAGGGGCTCTCGTCGCCAGGCAGATACGGCCCCTGGGTCCCCCCCGTGGCAGAGAGGATGCTGGGTACTAGCAGCATGACCAGGATATGACCTCCGACCCCAGCCCCCGAGGCTTGTGTTCTCTCTCTCTCTCTCTCTCTCTCTCTCTCTCTCTCTCTCTCTCCTCTCTCTCTCTCTCTCTCTCTCTCTCTCTCTCCTACCTCTCTCCTACCTCTCCTCTCTCTCTCTCTCCTACCTCTCTCTCTCTCTCTCTTACTCTCTCTCTCTCTCTCTCTCTCTCTCTCTCTCTACTTCCTGCTCTGTTTCCCTCTCCTCTCTATCTGGTTATCTTCTCCCCTATCTATCTCCTCTTTGGTCTCCTCATCCTAAGGTAGTGGTCTCTGCACTGTGAGCGTTCTGTGGAGGCGTGTTCCCGCAGTCTCTCCTCTCCTCTCTTCTTCTCCCAGTAAACGTCCTCCATCAGTTCCCTCAGATTCTCTTGGACCGTTAGATGTATATATGTCGTCCGTCCCCCCACCCCCCATCTCTGTGTGGTTTGGTCCTACTCTCCCATGACACCCCTCTTTCCACTCTGTTCCCCAGTGTGTTTACAGGGGTCACATTTTCACAAGACATGGTGAGGGGGGGTGGGGGGTTTAGGGTTGATGGTGGACAGAGTGGGTGATGGAGGTAGAGTGGATGCAGGCGTGTGTGTGGGGGGGGCTAGATGTTGTTGGTGTGTGTGTACTGAGTTTGGTTGTTCTGCAGGGGGTTGTTCTTGTGCTCCTGGCGGGGCTCCGGTGGCCGTCTGTGGTAAATAAGCAGAGGCAGGTGCCAGAGAGTCTAGACGAGGCTGATTTGGGGGTCCGGGGGCCCCTGGTATGTGATACTCATACTGGGCCCGGGCCGCACCTCTCTCGCTCTCAGTCTCTCTCTCTCTCTCTCTCTCGCTCTCGCTCTCAGTCTCTCTCTCTCGCTCTCTCTGTGATTGCACACTGCTGACTCCTCACAGAGAAGCTGTGCACCCCCTCCTTTCTCCCTCTCCCAGGTCTTTTCCTGTTTAATGTTAAATCAGCAGCGGAGAGAGAGAGAGGCAGACAGACAGACGGGAGGAGAGGCCGAGAGAGGGGGAGGGAGGGAGGGAGGAGGGTGGGGTTGGGGAACTATGAGGGGACTCCCTCTTGGGGTCCCAGGCCTGACATCTTCTTTTCTCTCTCTCTCTCTCACGCTCCGCTTATTTTCTCTTCCTCACAAGAACAGAACCAGCGCATGTTGTCTGGGCCTCGCCGCTTTCTGCCTCTGTGGCTCCCTGAGGCTCGGAGGCTCGGAGGCCGGAATGGGGCGGGGCCAAGGGGGGGGGGGGGGGGGTGCATTCGCCCCCAAACTCCATACACAACATTTAGTTTACATTGAGTTTTTCAGTTTCCCTTTTCAGTGTTTGTCCGGTTTTGGCCTCAAAATGTATGAAATATATTATATGTACTAACCGTTTACTCCTATTAACAGTACATAAAAGGGAACATTTAGCAAAGATTAGTCAGTGTTTTGTCTGACAAATTACAATACAATAATTGGATCACTGTGCATGCAGAGCAAAATAAAATATTCCAAAAATGTTTTGGGTCAATTTCAGATTTTCTTTTTTTGTCCGATTTTTATTTATTTTTTTGGTCAAAAACGTTACTTCCTCTTGCAGCCAATAATGGCTCACTAATTTGGGTGAATGTTCAACATCTGAATGACAGATAATGAAGATGGTGTTGGACTGCGGGGAGGACCGGATGGACACGGAACTCATCTCCTTCTGCATCAATCTGGCTGCCAACAAGAGGAACGCTCAGGTCATCTGTGAAGGTGTGGCAGCAGTGGGCTCTTTCATGATTGCAAATATATTCCTATTGAATTAAAATCCCAAATTGCCTGTTGAGTTAGACTCTAAAGTATAAACATGATTATGTGGGGCGTGGTGCACACCACTACGGTCAGCCCGTGTGCTTTTTTGGCGTACTTTTCAGTAGAATTGAAGCGTGGTGATTGGCTCACACCCTTCTAGGCTAGAGTGAGGCAAGGCCCTTTTGCAGAAGTGATTTAGATTAGAAACTATTTTGACGTGCGTGCGTGCGTGCGTGCGTGCGTGCGTGCGTGTGTGTGTATATGAGTGGAAACTCTTCCAGCACATACACAGCACAGCCTTCATTTGCAAAGAATCCAAAATGTACTGCAAATGACACACACACACACACACACACACACACACACATCAAAGAAGATACACATTGGAGTAATTTAACATTTTATAAAAAAAAAAAGAAAAGTTCTTTCTTCTCACCCGCCTGTTCATCCTCCTCCTCCTCCTCTCTCGTTGGCCCGTGCCTTTCTGGGTTATCACCATCCTATCTGTCGCCACTCCCAGGCAATGGACTGAAGATGCTGATGAAGAGGGCTTTGAAGCTGAAGGACATCCTCGTGCTCAAGATGATCAGGAACCTGTCCCAACACGACGGGCCCACCAAGAACCTCTTCATAGTCAGTGCTCATCGCTCGCTGTTCATTACGTCTCTCTCTCTCGCACGCACGCACGCACACATGCACACACACACACACACCACACGCACACAAACGCACGCACACACACACACACACCCCACACACACACACACACACACATGTATTTGTGTATATATATATTATTATAATTATTATTATAATAATTATTATATAATAAATAATATTATTTATTATTTATTATAATTTGTTTTAATAAATATCCATGTTTGCTTATGTTACTGCATACTGTTGGGACTGTATGTGGGGAGCAGACATCAAGGAAGGGTTCATATTTCCTATTCATAAGTGTAGTGCACTTCCTTTTTGCCAATAGTATTCATATCCAGGACACTTTGGGATCTGTCTGTCTGTCGATTGATTCAAAACTGACGTCCACACCCGTCTGCTGGCACTAGGACTACATAGGCGACCTGGCAGTCCAGATCAGCGAGGACGAGCCGGAGGAGTTTGTGATCGAGTGCCTGGGCACCTTGGCCAACCTCACCGTCCCCGACCTAGACTGGGAGCTGGTCCTCAAGGAGTACAACCTGGTGCCCTACCTCAAGGACCGGCTCAAACCAGGTGGGGCCTCTACATTCAGAGTTTGATGTTTACATCTAAATCTGGAGGATTGAATCCTCTTTATTGGTCACATGCATGTAGACACACGGTGAAATGAGTTAACCCATTAACCCATCCTAGTGTAAGGAGCAGTGGGCAGCTATTGTATATACAGCTGCCCGGGGAGCAGTGTAGGGGTCTGGTGCCTTGCTCAAGGGCACCTCGGCAGTGCTCAGGTGTTTCGGGGACTTGAACCGGCAACCCTCCGGTTCCTAAGTCCCTACTGACTGAGCCACCCTGCCGCCCACAGTTTAGTTTAGCCATAATGGTCTCTTTTGTTCAACATCATCTCGCGCTGTTCTCCACAAATCTAATTTATTCGGAGCGAAAACTATCCCTGATTGAATCATTGGTGGATTGGTTTGTTTTATTTATGTTCAAATAACTTTGAGCCTACAGTGACGGCGGCAGTGAAAGTTGCATGTCAAAGTTTTAAGAATAAATTGATCTTTGTGCGTGCATTTAAACGTTTCAATTCTGTTATCCGGCGGGTCTTTGAAGAACCCCCGGCCAGCTCTCTGTCTCCCCGGCCCTCCCTTAACCCCCGGCCTGAAGCCCCTCATGTTTTATCAGTGAAAGGCTCTCGAGAGTCTGATGATGTGAGGATGGAGGGCACTTCCATGCTCTTATCTCTATGGTGGATGACCCCTGACCTCACTGGCCTTTTGGACCTTTTACCTTTCTCTGACTCTAGCACGCTTCAATCTACTTCCATCTTTCATGTTTTTTCAGTGGGACCGGATAAAATGAAAGGTTTCGTGGACGTGATTGTAAAAAGTCAATGGACCTCAAATCATAACCAAAGTGCTTTTTTATTAGATGTTTCAGCAGGGGTTATTTTCTCTGTCGGTGCTGTTGGAAAGAAAGCATACAGTTACTTTTTACCATGAGCTGACTCTCTGACCATTTAATATGTAATGGTGCATTTGTACCCGGGTCAGGGTCATTATAAATAAGTAATCCTTAGTTCTAAATGACTCAAATAAAAAATGTGCTGGGGATTGTATGGGGCTTTCTGAAACATTATTTATTCTTGAGCAGGTAGAGGTTTAGACCTCTTGCTCTACCATGTCCTCCTAGAGGCAAACCTTACACATTGGAGTTTGAACCTAGGATACTCATGTTCTTCCATTAACGAGGCTGAATAGAGGAGGTTGTGTGTGTGAAGCCCGACGCATGCAGAGTGTGAATTTTGGTTCATATTTATAGCACGAAAAGCAACTAAAAAGAAAGAAATACAATCATATTGTTTAGCAAAGAGCAAAGAAATTGTTCCCTCCCTTGCTTTTGAACTGTGTGTATTGTGGACAGGAACATTTGACGGAAAAAAAAGGCGGATGCTTTGGGGTTATAACCTTTTTGTGTTTCGTGTCCCCTTCTCAGGGTCAGCCGAGGACGACCTCATTCTGGAGGTGGTGATCATGATCGGCACCATCTCCATGGACGACGCCGGGGCCACCATGTTGGCCGAGGCCGGCGTCATCCCCGCCCTCATCGAGCTGCTCAACGGTACGCCGACCGGCGACCGCCGTCTCTGAATCGCGGCCTAGGCGATGACCCCTGGTCCTTCCTTGCTTCCTGCTGGGACCCCACTAGTTGGCCGCTGTCATTGTCTTATTGTACTCTACTTCTGCGTGGCCCTTGTCTCACGATATCTGTCTTGTGTTCCCCGTTGTGCGCTGCAGCTCAGCAGGAGGACGATGAGTTTGTGTGCCAGATAGTGTACGTCTTCTACCAGATGGTCTTCCACCAGGTCACCAGGGACATCATCATCAAAGACACTCGTATCCTTTGGTGGGGGCTCACATCATCACACAATCACAGAGATTAAAGGGTGCTGTCTGGGAGATTGAATTACTATCTTTTTCGTTTTTTTTGGATTTAAATGCCAGAGCCACCCGTCAGCTGTTTGTGAATGAAGTTCAGTGTGAGAATATCCGTTTCTAGTTGACTCTGCCTGCCTTTGTATGAGACTATTTTCGATTTTTAGACAGCTTCCACCTCATCTCGAATCAAGCAGGGTCTCTCTCCCCTGATTGGTTCAGGTAATTAATCTCGCCTGTCAATCACAGGTGTGTGAATGCAACACTTCCCAATGGTGGAGAAACATAGGTAGGGAGGGAGAGGGCAGAGAGAGAGAGAGAGAGAGAGTGTGGACAGTTGCTTATTTTTTCTTCTAAATCTCTTTCGTCCCTTTGCTGTTCTCTCTTTACAACTCGCAAATCTTGCAAGCCTACAGCACCTTTTTAATCACTTAGAATATTGTGGACAAACTGGATAGGGCTTCTTAAGTGATATGTTCAGCGCCATGCTGCTGCTGCTACTTCTACCTACTTAAGGGAAAACCCTCCCCTGTGCTGAGCAGAAGGGCCCGAATAAATCAACCAATAAACCCGTCAGCGGAACACGCATGGGTTGTGCGTCACTGCACTGCGAAACGTCCATCACCGTCATCTGGGTCCTGGCAACCTCATGCATCACTGCCAGGAAACTCGAATGTAACCATTATTAATAATTTTAGCATACAGTACCCCCCCCCACCTAGCCTGTAACCTGTAACCTGAATACTGTAGTGTCTCGTGAAACAACAGCGTGAAATTACAAATGAATGTGTTTGTCTTGACGGGGAGGCTTGTAGGAAATCTTGGTGGAAAGTATCAGAGTGGTGGTAGTGGTAGGGAGGGTGGTGGTGGTAGGGATGATGATGGTGGTGGTGGTGGTAGCGAGGGTGATGGAGGTAGGGGTGGTGATGGAGGTGGTGTTCAGGGAGAGTGTTAACTTTCTCTCAGAGCCCCCAAAGCCGCTCCCTGCGGGCCACAGGGCACTTGCCTCACGTCCTTCTCCATTTCCCCCCCGCTGAAATGTCCCCTCCTCCTCCTCCTGTTTCCCTGATCTTGATTAAGTAGTGGAGGGATGAGGGATTTGCAGCAGCACACGCATTAAACCACCAGTACGGTTTGTATGAATGTGCAACCAAGTGTTTTGGACCTTGACGCCGAGCACCTGCAGAGGCCCCAGCGTACCTGGTGGACCTGATGCACGACAAGAACACCGAGATCCGGAAGGTCTGCGACAACACGCTGGACATCGTTGCCGTAAGTGAAGACTTCTTATTCTTCTTCTTCTTCTTCTTCTTATCATTATTATTATTATTATTATTATTATTATGGATTATCTAAATCTAAATCTGGAGGATTGAATCCTCTTTATTGGTCCACCCACACAAGGTGAAATGAGTTTCTCTGCATTTAACCCATCCTAGTATTAGGAGCAGTGGGGCAGCTATTGTATATACAGCTGCCTGGGGGGCAGTGTAGTAGGGGTGTGGTGCCTTGCTCAAGGGGCACCTCGGCAGTGCCACCCAGGTGGTTCGGGGACTTTAACTATCCTCCCGCCCCATATGATGTATGTTAGTTTGGTTGTTGGTTTTATTGTGTTCAAAGACCACACCTCCCTATGTGATATCAGTTTTTACATTTTTTTTTATTGGAATCTCGTGCACATTAGTTATGTCAGATCACATTTCCTATTCTCACGTTTGAATGCCTCCATGATGAGAGAGGACTTTTCTGGTGTTTGACCTCAACTAACCACACCGCCCCGCCCGTCCACCCAGACCCCCCTCCCCCCTAACCAGTTTGACCCTCAGACATTACAACCTCCCTCCCCCTCTCTTTATTTGTCAGTGACGCCTTATTTTGACATAAAACAATTACCCTAACTCCCCGGTAATACCCCGGCCCGGCGGCTGAGTGACGGCCGTGGGTCAGCTCTGCGTCCCCGCACGTGTGTGAGCGGAGGCAGGCTGGGAGATCAGGGTAATTAGAGGTAGATTAGAGGGAGGGTGGAGAGGGGCGCCGTGGTGGCGGAGGCTGAGGCCGAGGCCGGGGCCAGAGGAAGTGTTTCATTGGAATTATCAGCGAGGTGCCATTAAGGCGTGAGCCACATGAAAGAGAGGCAAGCGGGGCTCTGGAGAGTGTCTGGAGCCGGACAGCAGAGGGGAGAGGGAAAGCAGAGGCCGTGTACAACACCCGCACACACATTCACCACACACACACACACACACACACACATTTTCACACACACACATGTGCACATGTGCATCGGCATACACACACACACACACACATACAGACAGACAGACACACACACACACACGTGCACACACATTCACACAGACAGACACACACACGTGCACACACACACGTGCACACACATTCACACGTGCATCGGCATGCACACACACACACACACACACAGACAGACAGACAGACAGACAGACAGACAGACACACACACGTGCACACACACACGTGCACACACATTCACACGTGCATCGGCATGCGCACACACACACACACACACACACACACACACACACACACACACACACACACACACACACACACACACACACACACACACACACAGATCCAGCCTATCTCTTGCATATACCCCATACAAGTAAGCGTTGTTATGCGCACACAGTCAGGCCGTACACACACACACACACACACACACACACACACACAATTATAACTGCTATTGCTGCACACTCAAGCAGCACACAAAATAACTGTTGCAGTTCAGAGCTGCTCCCCCTTTGATCAGTACGACATGTGCGCAGACACGTCCACATATATATAGAAAATAATACATTTATACACACACACACACACACACACACACAGGCCTTAGATGAAAACAGTGTGGATGGCGCCAAGATGGACAGAGGATTGTTTAATCAATTTTTCAAAGGAATGGTTTGGAGGTGACGAGATGCGCTGCTCTGTTTCTCGCTCTCGCTATCTATTTCTTTATTTATATATCTAGTCTATCAATCTAGTCTATTTGTTTATTTATTTATCAAGTGTAAAGAAAACCCCAAGAAAAGCTGAATGATGTATTACTATGTTACTATACCACTATTACTAGTATTTCCGACTCATGTCTCCGGTGTAAACGTGTCAACCACATTGTGTCACCGGCCGCTGACACAGAGAAGGCCTCGGGTGGAGCGGGTGGAGGGTGCGTATTGGAGGAGGCCTGGGCACATGGGACAGTCCGCGGGAGGAGCTTGAGGCCAGGGCCCCGGGTAGCTGGCAGGGCCCAGGGGGGGTCTGCGTTGCGTCCGGATGATTAATCTGCAGTGCCGGCGCGTCGCGGAGAGAGAGCCTGTCTCAAAGGACCCCTTCACCCCCCCGCCCCACACCCAACCCCCCCCCCCCGCCCCTCACTCAACTCACCCCCCGCAGAGGAGGGAAAACAGCCCTGTGTGGTTGTCCTCTGTGGAGCCACACACATACAAACGCACACTCACTCACACTCACAGACACACACATACAAACACACACGCACACTCACTCACACAAATGCTCACACTCACAGACACACACACACACAAATGTAACGTACACAGACACCCACGCACACACATATGCACAAACACACACACACACAATGCACACACGTGCACACAGACACACACGCACGGGCTGGACCACACTTTTTTTTGTTAGTCACGGCCCGGCCGGGTGAAGGCCACGGAGACGACACGCGTGCACCACATG
>CM051004.1:23636500-23694000 GCA_027704905.1 Muraenolepis orangiensis
AACCCATTAGTCCTGAGGAAGAGCTGTGTTCTGTGTAGCAAGGCCCGGTGTAGTGAAACCAGTCAGAAAGTAAGATAGCTCGATCCTTTAGCTGACTGAGGGATCGAACTGCAGGCAGGCAGGCAGGCAGGCAGGAGGCAGGCAGGGAGGCAGGCAGGGAGGGAGGGAGGGAGGCGAGCGTAGCGGGAGGAGGCTGTGACTCAGAGCTCCAGTGTTCTTCCCAGCCTTCCTCCTCCAGCCCCAGCCCTCAAATCCCTCCTGACAGCCATAGCGTGCAGAGAGGGGAAAGACATAGTTCTGCCCAGGGAGGGGAGGGGAGGAGGGAGGGGAGGGAAGGGGGGGGGGCAGCAGAGATGCTTGGGGTGTGTGTGTGTGTGTGTGTGTGTGTGTGTGTGTGTGTGTGTGTGTGTGTGTGTGTGTGTGTGTGTGTGTGTGTGTGTGTGTGTGTGTGTGTGTGTGTGTGTGTGTGTGTGTGTGTGTGTGTGTGTGTGTGTGTGTGTGTGTGTGTGTGTGTGTGTTGGAAGGAGGGGTGACACGGGGCAGGGGAGGAAGAGAGGGAGGGAACTCTCTGGGAGGGGGGAGGGGGTGAGGGGGGAGCTGGTTTGTACTGCAAGTGGCGTAACTGATCGCTGGAAGTGATTTGGCTAAAAACAACAGGTCATTATAGGCACTCGCTGGGGCAAAGCAAACAGCTCGTATTTTAGAGTAGACGTCGAGGGGGGGGGGGGGGTCGGTTGTTCCTGATGACGCCCCCCGCGTTCTCCTGTCCTCCTCCCGAGCCGGACCCGGACCAAGAAGCGGTCCGACAACAGGATGGCCAGAGAGGCGGAGGTGGAGGGAAGCGTTGGGATGAACACGAGGAGTCGTCCATTAATCCATATCCATCATCCCAAAATAACTTGGCCTTCGCTCACGACCCCCCCCCTCTCCCCCTGGCCACGCCCACAAGCTCACCGCCGGCCCCCTTAGCTGACACCTGACAGGGTGTCGTACCCCACCCCCACCCCCCCACCCCACTGAAAAAGCACCCAAAGCCTCACACCACCACCACCACCAGCTGGGTGGAAGATGGGCCGTGAAATCCACTGTCCTTGTTATCTACATCGCCACGGTAACCGATTTGCACGGCGCGGACACGGTCACTTCATCATCGTCATTCTCATCATCATCATCACCATCATCATCTTCGGCCCTCAACAAGCCTCTGATTCGCGGGGCTGTAGGGCACCCTTAGTCTCCCCTCCCTCCCTCCCTCCCGGGTCCAGCCCTGTTCAGGACACTAGCCTGGGGTTAGTTTTTCAGCTTGGCCTCGCTGCTGTTTGTTTACGAGCTCTGTAGGCCCTCGTTGGTCATCCCAACGCCCCTTTCCTTTTAATGGAAGACGGGTATTAGGTTGACTTGTTTGATTTGATTTATTTCTGAGCTTTTATCGGTCTGCTGTGACTCTGAGAGAGAGAGAGAGAGAGAGAGAGAGAGAGAGAGAGAGAGAGAGAGAGAGAGAGAGAGAGAGAGAGAGAGAGAGAGAGAGAGAGAGAGAGAGAGAGAGAGAGAGAGAGAGAGAGAGAGAGAGAGAGAGAGAGAGAGAGAGAGAGAGAGAGAGAGAGAGAGAGAGAGAGAGAGAGAGAGAGAGAGAGAGAGAGAGAGAGAGAGAGAGAGAGAGAGAGAGAGAGAGAGAGAGAGAGAGAGAGAGAGGTGGAAATGAACGAATGGATATTCAAAGTGTTGGAGCTCCTCCTAGTGGTGGTGGTGTGTAATGCGCTTGGAAATCAAAGCTTCTGTGTGCGCCAGTCAGATAGAACAAAAAATAAAGAAAGAATAGTGTGTGTGTGTGTTTACAGGATCATTATGAACTGTTCTTTAACTTTTTATTTTTTTTAAATTATTTATTCCTCCTTCTCAGTTTAGGGGATCAGATAGCGCCCCCTGCTGGGACCCCCGGGGCCCGGCCGGCCACGGCGTACGGATTCCGCTCCGACGAGCAGTTCCTCTACAACTACCTGGCTACGGCTAGCCGCTAGAGCTGGAGCCACCCGCTACTCACACACACACACATACTGTATACACACATACTGTATACACACACACACACGCACTTTTACACATATACATACACACGATTATATATAGACGTGCATGCATGTACATACTGTATACCAACACACACATAACACAAAAGGCAAGGCTATTGGTTACACACACACACGCTTCTACATCTTCACAGATGTACATACATGTTAATGTAAACCTTTGGGACATGCCTAGAGTTTCCACGACTGAGTTAACCACCACTGCCTAGTCATAATCATATTATCCCTAGTCCTCAAACAGTTCAATTAAAAATACACAATATATCGATGAATAATAATGAAATTATTCATTTTAATTAAATTGTAAAACTATTTAAACTATAAATTATTCCATTGTAGGCCAGTGACCACATTTTAGCAACTGCATTGTGTATTTAATGTATATTATTATTATTATTATTAAATGTAAACGCTATTTAACCGAAAATAGCTACCGGTATTTAACGTTTTAATGTGCACTAGTAATCCACACTTAGCCGTTAGAAGTGGATTGCTGAAGAAACGCCACCTGTGTGTTTAACTTACCTGTTCAATGCCTTTTGCACCTCATTCCAATCCAGAGACTTGGATGATGGATTGCCACATGGACGTTGAAATACATGTCATAAAAAAATGTAAATAATAATAATAGAATGTGATGGTTTATTCTTTTTTAGTTTGTTGTACAATGTGCCTGAAGCTACTGGTCGGGAGATGCTTTCCGTGTTGTTGCAAGTAAATAAAATATATATAAAGAAGTGTTGTCTGCATACAATGTTTTATAATATTACATTCCGTTTTAACACAGACGGTGAACATTTGAGGCATCATGCTATGTTTATTACACATACAAGTATGACACAATACATTTATTTGAGTAGTTTTCATATATATCTTTTATGGATACCTTATTGTACTTCAACCACAACACCAGTATGTATGCATGTACTCTGTTGAGTTAATAGTATTAACAATGTTTGACTATAATGAGCATTAAACTTTGGTCCACCCTGGCGTGAATGACTGGATAGCTCACCGTGCGTTAACTTCCAGAAGGTACAGTGAAGGCACTTTGGGTTCCTATGATCATGTTGGTTTCACACACAAGGTCTCAGGAATTTTCCAGAAGGACTATGAAAAAATAAGTATATATATATATATATTGTCCGATATGCTTTTAAAACAATGGAAAATAAAGAGACTCCGATTTCTGATGGCATTTTAAAATAATTAAATGTCATGGTAGAGGTTGATTTGATTTATAATTTGCATAGATCCATTCTATCCATCAACAATACCATTTTGCTGATGAATAATATAATGACACTATACATGTGTGTGTGTGTGTGTGTGTGTACTGTAATTCCTCTGTACCGTGTTCATTAAAGTTTACAATTAAAACAACTAAAACACTTTTTTCACTCCTCTTCTTGTGGAACTCCGTCCGGGAAGCGCTGGGCCAGCTCCTCCACGTCGATGACCTCCACCATCATGTCACGGATCTGCTGGACGGAGTCCATGGTCCCGGTCCCGGTCCCCTCGGGGCCCGACGTCGCTCCCCCCAAGGGGCTGGGGGTCTCGCCGGCTCCAAGTGTGGACGCCACAGTCTGATTAGCGCTATCAGCCATCCCCGACGGGATCAACTGAGCACTGGGGTTCTCCTCCGGGTCGGCCTGGGGCTCACCTGAGCTCCCGCTGACCTCCCCTTCCTCCTCCTCCTCATCCTCGGTGTGATCCGGTGTGGCGGAGGCTTCTTTTTCTCCTCCGCTCTCGCCCTCCTGGCCGCAGTCTCCCGCTGCTATCTCCATCTCCTCGCCACTAGAGGGCGCCCCTGTCTCAATCTCCGGTGCCATCTGTTGGTTCGCTAGGCTGAGCTCATTGTCTTCTTTCTTTGTGGTTTCCGCCACGCTTTCAGCGGTGACGTGGGGTGCTTCCTGTGCAGCACACGGCGTGTCTTCTTCTTCTTCTTCTTCTTCTTCTTCTTCTGGTTTGTGGTGGCGCTCAGAGTCTCTGGTTCAGAAGGGTCGGCAGGCGCGTCCCTGCTTTCATCTGCTGTCTTCTGAACTTCACCCACTGCCTCTGTAGCGGCCACCGCTAGGGTTTCGACCTGCTTGGTAACGGCGGCGATGGCGGCCTCTGTGGCCTCCGCTGCCGCACTCTGGGGCGGTGTCGCCACGGCGGGGACTTCAGGGGTGTCATGGGCCGTGTCTGCGGTTTGTCCGCCGGGTCGGCCTAAAGGCAGGTCGCCACTGTTCGTTACTTCAGCGAAGACCTGATCCTGGTCCTCCTGGACCTCCTGGTCCTCACCGCCTCGGCTCGACAGCGCCACGCCTCCCACGCCGGGGGTCGGCGGAGCGGGGCTCAGGCCGTTAGCCAGCAGCGGAGGCGTGGAGGGGGTCCTGGGCTCCAGGGAGGGGGCGGTGGTGCTGGGGGTCTGCGCCCGGTCAGGACTCCCCGGGCTGGAGGGCGTGGAGCAGTAGAGGCTGGACCGGCTGGACTGCCTCAGCAGGTCCCGGCTGTCGTTCAGCAGGTTGTATTTCTTCAGGCTGGCCGCCTCCTTGACCACTGTGTGGGGGGGGGGTGAGGCAGGACGGTTAGTGGCTATAGTACGCCATGGATCAGTACAGTTGTCGCGATCGGTCAACATTAGTAAGGGTCCCGGCGGTGGGAGGTTACCTTTGGCGACCTCCTTGTCCAGGGTCTGCAGGAGGATGCTCTCGTAGGCTGTTTCTACGTCCACAAAGTGGGCGTGGTCGGTATAGATGGACTGCTCTAGACGCTGCAGCTCCTAACCAGGGAGAGAGAGAGAGACAAACGCTTATTGTCTCTCACTAAGCGAGAGAGAGTGTGTGTGTGTGTGTGTGTGTGTGTGTGTGTGTGTGTGTGTGTGTGTGTGTGTGTGTGTGTGTGTGTGTGTGTGTGTGTGTGTGTGTGTGTGTGTGTGTGTAACTCACAGGCTTGCAGACCGTGGCCAGGTTCTTCTTGATGTGGGGCAGAGTGATGGCCACCAGGGCTTCCTGGAACACCTTCTTCCTGATGGTGCTGCTGTCGTAGTCGTATTGCTGTGCAGAGGACAGAGAACTCAGTCATGAGGCTCGGCTAAAGATTTAAGATTCAAGAATTGTATTTTGCCAGTACAATGGAAGTACAATGGAATGCTTACTCCCCATTCCCTCCCCATTCCCTCCTATGAAATTCTAGAACAATACTAAAAATAAAAATAAATGAAAAATAGAAAAAAAATTAAATGAAAAAAGAACAATAGTTATTGATGGGTTGTGTTATATTGTGCAAATAAAGCATTTAAAGCATTTTAAAGTGCCAGTAGTGCAGCAGCATTATAAATACAGTGCAGTACAGTAACTGTAATGAGTAATGAATATGAGTCCAGAAAGTCCAGCAACAAAAAGCTATGCAGAAACGTGTACTTTTGGATAGATACTATTGGACACATGGATAAATACATCCAGGGACCTTGCACATGTATCAAAGCTGATGTCTGTTGCGTGGTGCTGTATAGCTTGGCTTAATTGGCTGTGTGATGATGGCATGCTACTGATGTGTACGCTATATATAAGCCCTCAGTCTCACCTTCAGCACCCTGTGTTTGGCCTTCTCCATGGCGGAGGCCGCCTGCTCGGGCTTGTCCTGGATCACCTTCTGCAGCAGCAGCTCAAACGTATAGCCGGCGTTCTCCATCAGCTGCGAGGTAAATAAACCAACAAGTGAGTCAGACAGCTTGATGAGCAGATCATCCACCGGTCACTCACCCACACACACACTGTCTGGAGGAAGTACAGGCTGGAGCACAACCAGCACTTCATTGTAAGGCAATCAAAGTACACATAGGCCAGCAGCTTACTATACACAAATAAACTTGATATATACGTCATATATATACTTATCAACTCTCCTGGAGAGAGAGAGAGAGAGAGAGAGAGAGAGAGAGAGAGAGAGAGAGAGAGAGAGAGAGAGAGAGAGAGAGAGAGGAGAGAGAGAGAGAGAGAGAGAGAGAGAGAGAGAGAGAGAGAGAGAGAGAGAGAGAGAGAGAGAGAGAGAGAGAGAGAGAGAGAGAGAGAGAGAGAGAGAGAGAGGAGAGAGAGAGAGAGAGAGAGAGAGAGAGAGAGAGAGAGAGAGAGAGAGAGAGAGAGAGAGGTCTACCTGCTGAAGGTCTATCTGTGCACTGTGGATCAGGCTGCTGACGTTGGAGAAGCCGAAGCGCTCCTGCAGGTGGGGCCGCTTCTCGCTCAGAGAGCCGATCTTCTGGTAACAACTAAGCAGGTTGGGCTTGGACATCTGGCTCAGTTTCTGCAGGGAGGGGGAGAGAGGGAGAGAGAGAGAGAGACTTAGGCTGAGGGTGTGTTGTATAATGGGGGGCCTGCGAATCCCTTTGAGACTGTAACCGTGAGTAATAGCCGTACTGTGGAGTGTGTGTGGTTGGTGGCTGGTTTAAGCAGCCTCACCTGGCCTGAGTTACACTGATTACTCTATGGCTGGTGAGGCTGCAAGCCTGGGGGTCCTAGTTAATCAAGGCCCACAGGTTGAAACAGCCTCCACCACCACACATGAGCGAGCGAGCGAGAGAGAGAGAGAGAGAATGTACCATCTGCTCTGTTCACAATGATTAAAAAACCGTATTCCTCATCACCCTGTGTCCTCGTCTTCGGGAGGAGCCCTCAAGCAGCCATTTTAATGTCTTATAGCAGCGTCGTCTGCTACACGTACAGACACTTGAATTGACTTTGAAAGACAAGACACACACACACACAAGGGGGGATTGTTCACGTATCCTCTCAAATCCTCCCAGCACCACCACGATCACCACGACCCCCCCCCCCCCACACGGCGTACCTGTTTGAGGTCCTCGGTGACGCCGTTGGTCTGCAGGTCTCTGCACAGCTCGTCCATCAGGGCCTCGCTCAGGGCCCGGGCCTCCAGGAAGCCAGCGCTGACGGGCTCCATCAGCTCCTCCAGCACCGAGGCCAGGTAGGGCTGCACCGCCTCGGAGCTGAACCGCTCAGCTGGCTCCCACACGCTGGCTGGGAGAGGGCGGGACGCAGAGGAAGAGAGGGCGGGACGCGGAGGAAGAGAGGGCGGGACGCGGAGGAAGAGAGGGCGGGACGTGGAGGAAGAGAGGGCGGGATTTAGAGTTAATTTAGTTATATATTTTTTATACTAGTTTTGTTTAGTTAGTTTGTTGTTATTTAGTTTTAGTTTTTAGGTATTAGTATATTTGTGTGTGCATTTTATTTAGAACTGTTGCACCTTAAATTCCCTCGGGATAAATAAAGTTATCTTGAATCTTGAATATGTACACTTATATACACTCATGCACGCTTAGATTTCTAAATGTAAATATTTCATCATCCATATTTTATGGTCATTTCCCCCCAAAAAAATGTAATTGATTTTTTACTTTTTCGTTATTTTTTTCAAAATGACCTCTCGCAGGCCCACCTGCAGTCAGTACCTTGACCGGCCGCCAGTGGGCCGCGGGCCACACTTTGGGAAACACCGACATACATAATACGACCGCGAAAGCATGTTAGATAGAGACATCACACCAATTGACATTCATAACATATCAACCCTATAGGCGGCCTAAGGCTCTGCACACACGTAGGCCTGGCTCAATGCTGGGTGAAATTTGCCGTGTTGGTATTTGCGGATTTAACGGGCGATGCGTGGTCTGATGAGAGGGATATACGTTCCTCACATGCCCTGTGTGTGCTGAATGCAAAGAGAGCAGAGCAGCCAAACCTCAGGCTAGAACAGGATTGAAATGTGTTTGAGTGTCAGTGGGGTCCCTTGTTGTCATACGTTCTATGACAGACGAGTCTATGTATTTGAGGGGTGTAGAGAGAGAGAGAGAGAGAGAGAGAGAGAGGAGAGAGAGAGAGAGAGAGAGAGAGAGAGAGAGAGAGAGAGAGAGAGAGAGAGAGAGAGAGAGAGAGAGAGAGAGAGAGAGAGAGAGAGAGAGAGAGAGAGAGAGAGAGAGAGAGAGAGAGAGAGAGAGAGAGAGAGAGAGAGAGAGAGCAAAATAAACCACCCAAATACGTCCCCTTGCCCTCTGCTCCCTCTCTCCCCATGTTACTCCCCCATTGAGAAGTGTTGCATTGACACACCTGTGATTGACAGGCGAGATGAATTACCTGAACCAATCAGGAAAGAGAGGGTCAGAGTTTGTCAGGTTCAGTCGGTAGCGGTCTCTAACCTACATCGTCTCATAGAGTACAGTGCATTACAGTGCATTACAGTGCAGTACAGTGCATTACAGTGCATTACAGTGCAGTACAGTACAGTGCATTACAGTGCAGTACAGTGCATTACAGTGCAGTCGTACAGTGCATTACAGTGCAGTACAGTGCATTACAGTGCAGTACAGTGCATTACAGTGCAGTACAGTGCAGTACAGTGCAAGTGCATACAGTGCAGTACAGTGCATTACAGTGCAGTACAGTGCAGTACAGTGCAGTACAATGCAGTTACTGTGATGAGTCCAGAAAGTCCCGCCAAGTATGATAGTGAAATGTTAATGACATGTTATGATAGTGGCAGCCCTCCTAGCAGTTCAGTAGTGCACTGACTGTGGATACAACTATATTAAAACAATTCTAAAAATGTCTAATAAATGACACTGAAAGCCAACTCAGTGTTGTTAACGATGAGCCGTGGGTAGACATGGCTCATCGAGGGTCTTAAGTTAATGAGAGGATTTCTTGTGACAGCCTCTTGTGTGTTCTGTTTTGCTCTTGAATCCATTCAAGCCCGCAATTGGAATAAAAGGCTTTACCATAAGCTTGACTTGACTTGTACGGAACTTGGGAGAAAGTAAGTCTCTGGCTGGTAGACAAACCGCAACATATTGGAGATAGCGTAGCATAGCACCCAGCTAACAGCCTTCGAAGGAACTCTATCAACCTCCACTGGAAAAACCGCCCGCTTCTGATAGTCAATTAGTGACACGACTAGATGACATGACGGAATTCCGCTGTGTGTGTGTGTGTGTGTGTGTGTGTGTGTGTGTGTGTGTGTGTGTGTGTGTGTGTGTGTGTGTGTGTGTGTGTGTGTGTGTGTGTGTGTGTGTGTGTGTGTGTGTGTGTGTGTGTGTGTGTGTGTGTGTGTGTGAGAGAGAGAGAGAGAGAATGTGTGTGTGTGTGTGTGTGTGTGTGTGTGTGTGTGTGTGTGCATGTGTGGCTGGGTGTGGTCGTGGGTGTCATTTGGCATGTGGTTCCTGGCTGCCTTAGAGCTCCTCAAGGTGTGGCTGGGGGGGGGCTTTGTTCTCTTCTCTCTGTGTTGACTCTGATGAAACCTGACCCCCCTCCCAGGTCCTGGTATACTGTGATCACCTGACCCCCCCCTAGAGACCCTGAGCAGGTCCTGGTATACGGTGATCACCTGACCCCCCCCCCTAGAGACCCTGAGCAGGTCCTGGTATACTGTGATCACCTGACCCCCCCCTAGAGACCCTGAGCAGGTCCTGGTATACGGTGATCACCTGACCCCCCCCCCCCCACCCCCCCCCCCCCCCCTAGAGCCCCTGAGCAGGTCCTGGTATACGGTGATCACCTGACCCCCCCCCCCCCCCCCTCACCCCACCCCCCCCCCCCCCCCTCCTAGAGACCCTGAGCAGGTCCTGGTATACGGTGATCACCTGACCCCCCCCCCCTAGAGACCCTGAGCAGGTCCTGGTATACGGTGATCACCTGACCCCCCCCCCCCCCAGAGACCCTGAGCAATGAACCATTACAATCAATGAAGGTTTAATAACAAATAATTTAGTATGATTGATGAGAACCATTTATACACACACACTAGGCATTTACTCTTTCTCTTTGTGTGTGTGTATGTGTGTGTGTGTGCCTAATTTATTATAGAGTGTTTGGGAAATGCCAGAACTTGAGTTATTACATTTGTGTTGAGTGCTTTATTGAAGCCACTGCACTGGCCGGATTTTCAACCCAACCTTCATTCAGTGTTAGTAGCCGTTGAACCAGCGGGGTGTGTGTGTGTGTGTGTGTGTGTGTGTGTGTGTGTGTGTGTGTGTTAGTAGCCGTTGAACCAGCGGTGTGTGTGTGTGTTAGTAGCCGTTGAACCAGCGGTGTGTGTGTGTTAGTAGCCGTTGAACCAGCGGTGTGTGTGTGTTAGTAGCCGTTGAACCAGCGGTGTGTGTGTGTGTTAGTAGCCGTTGAACCAGCGGTGTGTGTGTGTGTGTGTGTGTGTGTGTGTGTTAGTAGCCGTTGAACCAGCGGTGTGTGTGTGTTAGTAGCCGTTGAACCAGCGGTGTGTGTGTGTTAGTAGCCGTTGAACCAGCGGTGTGTGTGTGTGTGTGTGTGTGTGTGTGTGTTAGTAGCCGTTGAACCAGCGGTGTGTGTGTGTGTGTTAGTAGCCGTTGAACCAGCGGTGTGTGTGTGTGTGTGTTAGTAGCCGTTGAACCAGCGGTGTGTGTGTGTTAGTCGCCATTGAACCAGTGGTGTGTGTGTGTGTGTTAGTTGCCGTTGAACCAGCGGTGTGTGTGTGTGTTAGTAGCCGTTGAACCAGCGGTGTGTGTGTGTGTGTGTGTTAGTAGCCGTTGAACCAGCGGTGTGTGTGTGTTAGTAGCCGTTGAACCAGCGGTGTGTGTGTGTTGCAAGCAGCAGCAGCAGCAGTACCTCTGAGCTTGTCCTCCAGGTGAGCTCTGGCGCTGACGATGTGGTCCATGTCAGAGTGGATCAGGACCTCCTGCTGCCGGCCCAGGACGCCACACTCCTTCTTCAGGAGGGACATGCCCTCCAGCAGGTGGCCCTGCACCAGGACGTAGGACGCCTCCACCGTCTGGGGGGGCCAATTGCAAATTGAATGGGATGGGGAAATTGTATTAAATGTAATTGAATTGCATTGTCCTGCAAATTATATTCAATAAAATTTGAATTCAATTCAATGAATTGAATTATATTTTATGATGATTAGTGTGTCTTCATGGGGTCACAGAGAGCTCTGCTCCTTTGAATAACCAGGGCTGGCTGCACCAGCTATGCCTACGTGTGTTACTAAGTCCTTACTTAGTAACCTCTACTTAGTTTCAAACTAAGCAGTTTACCATTAGGTTGTCCTAACTAGTAACTATTTAGTAATGCGCAAGTGGTGGGACGGGGCAGGTAATACTGTGTGGGAGCTGCCAGCCGAGCTCCGGCTCACTTCCTTGTTGCTGTCTGTGTGTCTCCTGTACGCCGGTTACATTTCCTTTGTTTTTTTCTTTCTTCCGTTTGTCAACCGCATGCCGGCCCGCTGTCTCATAACACCTCTCTGTTTATGCTTGTCATTGTCATTGTTGTTCTTTTTCAAAAAAAAAAAATAATAAAATAAATCATAAAAACCAATAAAAAGAATTAAAAGAAGTAATGCGCAAGTTGAACTCAAGCGGTTGGTTCAATGTGACCACCAAGCTGTTAGGGATTTAATAACAAGGGGCGGACTGGAGAGGACGTCCGTTTGCACGCCGCAGTGGGAATTGACTTTCTTGTGCTCACGTGCTCTAGACTCTAGAGCACGTGAGCACAAGAAAGTCAATTCCCTGTTTAACCGGTAAACGGTCTCCAGTGTAGGAACAGGGACAGGAACCGGAACAGGCTGGCTTCTGTGCAGTGTGCACAGAGAGAGCCGGAAGCCACGTCACCTACTGCCACCGTTTGACACCTTTTGCACCGGGGGCGCTCAGGGGTAGGTGGTGTAAATATTTAATAACTACTAAGCGCTACTTAAGCACTAGTGTGTGTGGTGCAACCCGTTTTGTCTTAGCAATGTGTACACCCGGCTTGGGAAACCGTTACGTTATGACTAGACTATGTTAGAAGTCTACTAACGTAGTCTTCTAAACGTAAAAGGTAGCAGACCCATAATTAGGGGTCTTGAGTCTTAAGCAGAGCCCTTTCTCTTCCTATTCAGGTGTTTAACACAGCGGCTAGTTAGTGTGAAAGGACTGACAGCAAACCACATTCTCTTCTTCTCCGTCTTCTTGGCCTTCAGGTGCGGCAGCATGTCCCTCTCTAGTGTAGGCAGGAGCTGCTCCATCACAAGGTTAGCCATCACCTGGATACACACACACACACACACACATATATAGATACATTTAAACACACATTGAGATGCATACACAGACACATATATATACATATGCACATACACACATAGGGATGCATGTACAGATATATATGTATGTACTGTACATATATATATGTAAGACTGAATGAGTGTGTGTGTGTGTGTGAAGATGTCATATGATGAAACACAATGGGCTCCTCTGGTGCGTGAGCAGCAGTTTCCTAAGCTAGGAATCCCTGGCGATCGAAAAGAGAGAGAGAGAGAGAGAGAGAGAGAGAGAGAGAGAGAGAGAGAGAGAGAGAGAGAGAGAGAGAGAGAGAGAGAGAGAGAGAGAGAGAGAGAGAGAGAGAGAGAGAGAGAGAGAGAGAGAGAGAGAGGAGAGAGAGAGAGAGAGAGAGAGAGAGAGAGAGAGAGAGAGAGAGAGAGAGAGAGAGAGAGAGAGAGAGAGAGAGAGAGAGAGAGAGAGAGAGAGAGAGGAGAGAGAGAGAGAGAGAGAGAGAGAGAGAGAGAGAGAGAGAGAGAGAGAGAGAGAGAGAGAGAGAGAGAGAGAGAGAGAGAGAGAGAGAGAATCTAAACTCAAATAATAAATGAGTCTTCCCTCCTCCCTCCCTAGTGCTTCCACTGCTCTGGCATAACAAACAGGACAGCATCAGGCAGAAGGTCTTTTGAATTCTAATCGTGAATATCTTACGTCATTTAGTCAAACGTTATGGCAGCATATGGCAGCTTTTGAATGACTGCAACTTTGAAGCATTAATTAAGTAGTAGTAGTGAATTCCTCATTTATAAAGCATTGTTCCTAAAATTAAATTCATAATCATATCAAGTCATAAGTTAGCAAGATTTACATTTTATAAGATAATATATAAAGTGTAGGTCAATTATTTACTGACTACAATGTGTAAATAGTCCGGTGGAAGACATGCTTTATAAAGCATTACACTTTTGTGTGAGCTCATCTAAAGTGAGGACTAAATACTTTACAAAGCATTTTTTAATGACATAAAGTAATAATAATAATAAATTGTATTTATAAGCACACTTTTAATTTGAGTAAATCATTTTGAGTGCTACAGAGTTAAATGGTTTAAACAAAACAAGCAGCAACGTTTAGGCCGGCATGGCAACAAGTGGGGGTTTTAAAAATCTAGTAAAAGGCTTTTCTAAAAAGATTTTTATTAAAAGCATCCAGTCTGTGGTGTCCACAGCTGGTTTGGGAGGTGTTCCACAGTCTTGAGGGAGGGAGCATTTCCATGAATGAACTGATAGGTGAAGAGGGTGATTTTGTAGTCAATCCTGAGTGAGACCGGGAGCCAGTGCAGTGATTTGAGTATGGGCGTGATGTGTTCATACTTCCGCACTCTCATCAGGATCCTAGCAGCGCTGTTCTGGATGTATTGCAGCTTCTGGATGTTCTTGCTAGGAATCCCAATCAGAAGTGCGTTACAGTAGTATAGCCTGAAGGAGAAGGAAGATGAAAGAACCTGATGTGGAGTGCCAACTAGAATGGCTTCAGTCTTGGAGCTGTTTAATTGAAGGAAGTTGTGCTTCATCCACACCTTTATCTCCTCCAGGCATGTGGTTATGTTGGATGATGGCAGAGGTGTGGAGGGGGTTGGGTTTGTTCTGATGTAGAGCTATGTGTCATCAGCATAGCAATGGAACGATATTCCATGCCGGCTGATGACACGACCAAGGGGGAACATGTATATGGTGAAAAGGGTGGGGCCGAGGACTGATCCTTGAGGGACACCACAGTTCACAGAGTGTGTTTGTGATTTTTCCGCTCCCAAGGTGACATGCTCAGTCCTCCCGGTGAGATATGAGGTGAACCAGTTTAGGGCAGTCAGAGAGTCCAATTGTCGAGCGAAGACGATTGAGTAGAATGTCATGGTCGATGGTGTCAAATGCTGCAGTTAGATCCAGGAGGATGAGGAGGGATGGAGATCCGGTGTCAGCTGTCATCAGCAGGTCATTGGTCACCCTGACTAAGGCAGTTTCTGTACTGTGGCCCTGGTGGAAACGAGACTGGAATTTTTCAAAGAGGTTATTGAGTTTGAGATGTTCCTGAATCTGAATGGCAATTACTTTCTCCAGCACTTTTGATAGAAATGGCAGGTTGGAGATGGGTCTGTAATTAGCAAGGACTTCAGGGTCTAAGGTGGGTTTTTTGAGGAGTGGTTTGATGACAGCAGCTTTTAATGGGGATGGAACAAGACCAGACTTGATGGAGTGGTTTATCACTAAAGTGATCAGGGGACTTATGGCACCAATGTTAGATTTGACCAGGGCTATGGGAAAGGGGTCCAGGGCACAGGTGGAGGGTTTCATCTTTTTGATGATGGCCTCAACTTCATGCTGCGAGATGTCAGTGAAGCAGCAAAGAGGCTGGGTAGGTCCGGGCTGGGGGTTGACAGTCAGGACTGGCAGAGCAGCGGAGTTTGAGAGGAGAGAGCGGATGGTCTCTACTTTTTTCCTAAAGAATGCGATGAAATGCTGCTCCTCTGTGGTGTCTTTGTGTAAGGGAGTCTGAGGTTTGAGGAGATGATTTATGGTGGAAAAAGGTTGCTTGGAGTTGCCAGGGCTATTGTTAATGATGGTGGAGTAGAATTTTGACCGTGTGTCTCTGAGGGGCTTTGCATAGGCCTTTTGGTGGTCCCGGTATGCCTGTCTGTGAACAGTGAGTCTAGAAACCTTGAGGCGCCGCTCGAGGACACGCCGCTATAAAGTGAGGTCTATCTAGAAAGGAGCCAGTTGAGGTGGTGGGGGCATCTAGTAAGGATGCTTCCTGGTCGCCACCCGAGGGAGGTTTTCCAGGCACGTCCAGCTGGGAGGAGACCACGGGGCAGACCGAGGTACAGGTGGGGTGACTACATCACCACACTTACCTGGGAACGCCTCGGAATCCCCCAGTCAGAGCTGGTCGATAACCAGGGAGAGGGACGTTTGGGGTCCCCTGCTGGAGCCAACCGATAAGCGGTAGAAGATGGATGGATGGATGAACTAATTTAATTCAGTATTTGCTACTATAACCACTATTTACTTATGCTTCAAGCTTGCAGTTACTCTAAAGTGCTAGCCATCTGTTTCTTTCCCATGCATATCCGTCCTCGTCCACAGTTAACAAATTGTTTTAAATTATTCTCTTCAACAGAAAGCGTCATGCTGTGTTCTTCAGACCGCTCACCCACACACACTCACGGGTCAAGAATGCATGAGCAGTTTGACAGGCAAACGCCTTGGCAGGATCACTGCACATCTGGAGAAGCACGGCGTGTTTGGATGTTTGGCTCACTGGGTGAGTAATTCACGGGCGTATATTCGTGTTAGATCGGGTTTCATCTGTTTCCCAGAGGAGGTGACAGCAAATAAAGTGGCATCCAAGTTAAAGTCCAGGCAGAGAAAGACAATTAGAAAGAAAGAAAGAACGAAAGAACGAAAGAACGAAAGAAAGAACGAAAGAAAGAACGAAAGAACGAAAGAAATGAAAGAATGAAAGAATGACTTATGGAAAGAAAGGGAAGCGAAGGAGAGAGGAAGGGATGGAGACCTACCCTGACATCACTCCCTATCATCATGTCCCATGCCTCGTATTTTCCCTTCTCCTGCCTGTATAGCTGGATGGCTTTGAGGAAGGCCTGGACCTCGCATGTCTTCTTCTTCAGGAAGTCTGGGGGCCGTAGGAAGACATACGTCACATCTTCATCATCAAAATAACAGCGAAAGCCAAAACCACATCTAGACATACAGTCACATATGAGTCATGCTCACCGCTGTGGTTAAAGCAAAAACATAGAGATACAGAGGATTTTTTCTTTATTTTGTATGGCGTGTGAGTCTGTTGCCATGGTAGTGTCTCGTTTGAAATCATTCATGTGAGGGGGGATACACACTTCCCAACGTTTCAATGAAGTTGGAGAGCAGCTGCTCACTGCTCAATACAAAATCAATTCCACTGTCGGGAGGAAATGAAACATATGACTATCTGAGATGTTCATGTTGATAGTGAGAAAGGTGCAGAGGCAGCCCTACCTTGGTTCTGGTGGCGTATGCAGGCTGACAGAATGGACAGGAAGCCAGCATTATTGGCTTCCTGTTTGAAGCAAAAGTAGTAGTCCCGGCGATAGGGCAGCCGCAGGTATATTGGGAACTGGCCGGGCATACTGGTCAGAGGTGGGGCGAACTCCTCCTTCACAGCTGGAACGCAAACACAGACGCAACATGGTTTCAGTTTTGGCCAGTGGAGCTGTCCTGTTAACTGACTGTTTCTGTTTAGCGATATTCACAGTCTGTCATGAATCAACCCGGTCCATCCAGTTTCTGGGCCAGGTATTCCTTACCACCCCTTGCCAGGCTTAGCATTGTGTGCCTCCTGTCCACATTCCGCTCCACGTCTTCTTGACGATCGACACGTCAGCTGACACTCCTCACTGTGTCTAATGCCCTCGTCAAGTCATACTATTTAGGCTGACGTCTTCAGGTCACTGGTGCAGAATTATCTTGCCTCATGCCTTGAGTATATTCACAGACCCTGATCTCTTGCTGAATTTTTGATGTTCTGGATTTTACTTTGGACCGTATTCTGGCTAACGTTTTTTGGACTTTTGATTAGTCTTTATTGAAAGATTTTCTGTTGGAACAATTTGACTCATTAAAGTCAATTGGTTTTTGCTGTGCACACCTGAATCCTGTGTCTGCTTAACCGCCACTCCGGTCTCTGGAGCCGTCAACAATAAATGTGGTTGCTAGTTACCATGGCATTTTCTATTATTATAAATTATATTATATACAGTGCATAGATAGATAGATAGATAGAAGTACCATTGGTGTCTAATTCAGTTCCTTAAACATGTTTTCTGAGGGCAAAATGTTTCCAAATCAAAACTATCGATTAAGCATGTATGGCGAAGCATGTATTGTATTGTTGTATTATTGTTGTGTCAGCCCATTGGGAGCCCATCTTGTGGAGTGTACCCACAGTCAACAGAGTCTATTGTATTGTATTGTATTGTATTGTTAATATGAATACTTGTACTTGTTAATATGAATACTTGTCTTGTTAATATGAATACTGAACTGCGGTATTTTTATGTTTGCGTACCTCAGTGTTATGCTATTGTCTGCTTCAACTAATGTACACCTTGTAAGTCGCTTTGGATAAAAGCGTCTGCCAAATGCCCTAAATGTAAATGTAAATGAGATAACAGCTCAGGCATCATCCAGCGTGTGTAGAGCACAGAGCTCGATTTCAGGATCAGTCTCATCTCTTGAAAAAAAGGTTGAATTTGACGTGAGATGGAACAATCAGCCATCATATGCATGTTGGCGATATAGTGTGATCTTAATGGGGAGCCTTACGAGTGGCAGAGCTAAAGCATTTCCACAGTGAAATGAAACTCCCACGCCCGGGTGTACTTGCTTACAATGCTAGAAAGCCGGGGGAGTTTGGGGGGTAAATCTGAGGAATGAACCACTAGCAAACCAAGCATACCTGCCCACACGCACCCATTGAAATTCTCAGAGCTTGTGGGTATGCAAATCCATGAATACATTTTCCTGACAATGCCTTATTGCTTATGCAAATCATGATTCTGTTGTTGTTGTTGTGTACGATTCATTAGCAGTTGACCTAATTCATCGCAGTTGGCACTTACTGCTGGTGGTGTCAGGGAAGCACTTGTCCACCATAGTCATGTACTTCTCCTCGGTGGTCAGAACAGTGCCCCCTGTGGGCAGGAGTTTATGGCGTGCCGGAACACCTTTGATGAAAGACTAAAAAAATAAGAGGAGAAATGAATAAGGAAACAAGACCAGCAGTACTAAGAGAACAGGAGAAGAAATGGGAGGACATTTAAGCTAATTTAAAAGAAGAAATGGTGAGAAGTTAGAATCATCATTGTTCTTGAGTGCATGATGGGTTTTGTAGTTTACGGCTGTTCATGCATACCTCCAAGCTGTCGTGGCACTCCAAGCAGTAGTTGGCTCTCACTACGACATAGCGATCCCTCCACTTCCTGGTCTCGTCAAAGTGAAGCACAGCGTCCTCGTACAGCACCTCCCCACCCTCAGGGGCTTCCTAGCTCACAGACACAGACACAGACACACACACACACACACACACTAATGAGCAAAACAACACACATCATCTTACAGTCCATTCATGTTTTACCTCGTTAGGGGCCTTGTGTTTATGTGTGTATTTATTTGGAGGGTGAAACAGATACCCCAGCATGCAACAGCAACCACAACAACAACAATCACAACAACCACAACTCACCCTCTGCTTGAGCAGCTGTGTGGTCTTCTGCGTGTGTTGCTCCAACTCATCCTCCACCTGGGAGAAGTGGGTGACCGAGTACTGCTTCCTATAGTAGGGCCCGAAGTCCTTCAGCTCCGAATCCACTTGGCCTGCAGGGGGACACATGCACACACGCATGCACACACACACACACACACGCGCGCGCGTGCGCACGCACAGACACAGACACAGATTAGGACCATTGATAGTACCACAGTCAAGTTCTGCTTCACTTTGTTTGCTCCTTCAACTGTGCTTAGACATTAAATGATAAATACACAATAATTATATTGTATAATATACAACAATATAAGTACTAATATATATATAAAATAAAATAGAGCTAGATTAGGTTTCTGATATATCTATCCACTCATTCACACAGACAGCCAAGGGCAACTGCTGAACAATAAGATGTTGCGGTAAGGGGGAACGTTTAAACGCTTAAACGTTTTAGCCTATTTTAGGTCGACGTAATGAGCACCTTTGGTATGTGCATGGTTACATTAAAACTTCATCATTCATTTGCCTGACAGAGACCATGCTTCCCAGCCTGACACAATTCTTGAGACCGAACCAAAAAAGGATTCGATTTTTCCCTACGCATTTAGATTATTTTCCCTTTCAGTCTGCGTCCAACGAGTGATCTATGGATGTTCTGCGATTACTGCTATAACAGACCTCAAACAGACCTCAATCTGACCTCAAACAGACCCTCAAACGGACCTCAAACTGACCCCAAACTGACCTCAAACGGAACCTCAACACCTCAACAGACCCTCAAACAGAATCTCCAACAGACCCCAACCAGACCTCAAATGGACTTCAAACAGACCTAAAAAAGACCTCAAACAATCGCTCTCGGTGCTAGAGCGCCCCACACGCCTGTATTGTCATGTAAACAAATATTTAGACTAATTTTCCAAATCGTCCTGTTGTTCCTACAGTGTAACGTGAACGGTGACATGCTCAAGTCCTGCCCAGCCAACACCAGATGATGTGACCACGCTGTTTTCTCAGTGGTTCCACGCAGCATAACGCGTCTTGATTTATAAACAAGCCATCTGGTCCTGTACCCACTTCTGAGCTGGTGTATAACTATGCTGGCTATACATCTCAAAAAAGAGAAAAGTTCTATATACATATATATATATATAACTGTAGCAGTTGACACCGCCACAAGCCATCAAAATGGCTGCTTGAGGGCTCCTCCCGAAGACCAGGACACAGGGTGATGAGGAATCTGGGTTATTGCAGAGTTTTGAATCATGATGAACAGAGCAGATGGTACATGCTAGAGCTCTTTCCCTCCAGTGTGTGTGTGGTGGCTGTTTTCACCTGTGGGCCCACAGGTGTGCAGCCTCACCAGCCATAGTAATCAGTCTGACTCAGGCCAGGTGATGCTGCTTAAACCAGCCATCAACCACACACACTCCACAATAACAGAAAAGTTATTTTGTAATACTTTTTACTGAGATGATGACTACTGTTGCAGGGTTTGTGGGAATTATTTGCAGAGAAAAATCAACAAAGAAGGCTAAGCTAAGTGCCAAGAAACATATCTTATGGTCTTTTATATGTAACCGGTTCCATTTAAAATTGAACCCATTCCCGGTTGTCCAGCAATGTATGGCATCCTCTCTTCCTATGGCATTATTTGAACCAGCAAAAAGCTGTAATCTACTAATTAATTGACTCATTTGCACACTGTTGTTGCATTGTAATTGATCACTGTCTGTCTGTATTGTTGTAATGTGACCCTGGCTGCAAGCCAACCAACTCATACGTCACTGGCTCGTAAAAGTCTGCGGGAGGTTTGTAATTAGCGCTGTTGTGGAAAACTCTAGCGGTTCTTCACTTAGGCTCAATGGTTGAGACGATACGGAGGCGACATCTTGAAAGATAACCGAGTTAATTCCGATAATACAATGTAATCGCAGAGCACAGTAAGTGAACCCGAGGTCTGTCTCCAGAGGGAACACTAAAGCTAAACCTGTGGTGTTTTGTTTCCCCGGCCCTTGAGCTCCGCCTTAAAAGGGGAAGCTCCAGCTGATTGGCTCCTGTGAGCCGACGCTGTCCGTCTTGTCCAATGGGTGCGCGTGGAGGAACTGCTTCCGGAGTTCAATTTGGTTTCTATGGATACTATCTACTCATACCAGGCACGGTGAGGTCTGTTCTATGTCCACATGTCGAATAACATGTCCATACATGGTCATACTATAGCAACTAAAATCAGGTAATAGCATAGCTATTAGAGTTCTATGGCATTCTAGTGATGCCATGAAGGCCAATATCTTCCTCTGCGCTTGTTAGAATCTGTATTAGTCCAATCAAACCTGTGGAGCATTGGGACTCCAGGGAAGCTTAGCAGCACAAGAGGTGGTTTTTGTTCTGGGTCTTTCTACTAGAGGATTGTAGGGCAGTGAGTGACCCCTGAATGCTGGCGGTTCAGGCTCAGATTTCCCCCTCGTCAAACAGGCTATGATAGTGATGAGGAGAATGGGCAGCATCTCACACTAGTGGCACTACACAAACAGCTGTAACTAAAAATATATACTAATTATACTAGAAGCTATTTGATTTGAAACCAATGCCAAATGTTGTGTGTTTTTTTTCTCATACCCTGACGTTATACTGAGCTCAAGGGTTACAATTACAAGTTATTTTGTGTTCACTGTGTGTGTGTGTGTGTGTGTGTGTGTGTGTGTGTGTGTGTGTGTGTGTGTGTGTGTGTGTGTGTGTGTGTGTGTGTGTGTGTGTGTGTGTGTGTGTGTGTGTGTGTGTGTGTGTGTGTGTGTGTGTGTGTGTGTGTGGCTTGATTGAAGCAGTCTCACCTGGCCCCAGTCAGGGGCCTAGCCTCTGGGGCCGGGCGAGGCTTCTAGTGGTGCATTTGAATAATGGAGTCAAACACAAACCGTGGCCTGGAGCTTGGACATGTCAGCCTCTACCAGCTGCTCTGCCTGCAAGGTCTGACCTACGTTACAGTGAACTGGTTCACAAACACCTATGTTCTGTGTGTCAAAGGAACCCAGCGAAGCCACTTAGGTGGTGGGTGAAAGCCACTTGGAAGTGTGTGTGTGTGTGTGTGTGTGTGTGTGTGTGTGTGTGTGTGTGTGTGTGTGTGTGTGTGTGTGTGTGTTTAGGAACTTCCACATTTAATGTAAGTGTTTCACTAAACAGATGTGACTATCCCAGCTCACTGGCCATGATGTTTTGAACCACACATAGCATAGGGTCACTCATCACGTTACTATGGAAACATAGACAACGCTAAAACCTGCGCTGTGTCTGTGTGTGTGTGTGTGTGTGGTGGGCGTGGCAATTAACCACCAGCTGTGCTCACTGGCACTTTTTCCCATAAGATTCAAGCGAGTGCTTCTGGTCACACCATCTAATGTTCTAATGGAGCTCTCCCTCACTCACTGCTGCCCAGAGACAAATAATAATTAATAACCATAAAGAAAGGACTCGATGCAATGTTACTACAATGCTAATGAAGACAGCGGAGTGTCCAGGAGAAAAGAGAAGGGGCAGTGGTGAGGAGCAGAGGGAGATGATCCTCTCCCCACAGCAGCAGCAGCTGCGAGTGGCCGACTGGCTGGGTCGTACCCGGGGGACCGGCCTGTTTTTTCCTCAAGCCTCGGACTGTGGAACAATAGGTTGTTGTTGGTCCTAATGGCATTTCCACCGCTGTTCTCCCTAATATGGCCCCTTTCCCCCCTGCCGCTGGTGAGCTAATCAAAACAGGCAACGCAATCGTGCGCAATTTCATCTGCGCCTGCTAACAAACCATTACACACACGGTTCACACCGCATGAATGCCCCTAATGGTACACACACACCACACACACACACACACACACACACACACACACACCACACACACACACCACACACACACACACACACCACACACACACACACACACACACACACACACACACACACACACACACACACACACACCACACACACACACCACACACACACACACACACACTCCCACGCAAATCCTGCTGCCTATTAAGATCCTGTTAAAAATGCCTGGTGTCCAATTGAACAAACCCCCATCCGATCACCAGAGCGCGTGCAGATGGCTCCTCCCTTTCCTGACCCTGTAGGTTTGTGTTGTGTTTGGTTCTGATGAAGGAAGTTCAAGATGCCGGACGGACACCTGATATTCCCAGACGTCCTTTGTTCCGAATGAGCCAACACCCATGACAACTAGGCGTAACGTAACGTGCAGTGAGTGAAGAATGAGATCGCGAATGATGTCACCTCAAAAGCAGTCTGCTCATGTCACCCCCCCCCCCCCCCACCCCCACCATGCACCACTGTCTTCAGAGCAGCTTTTAAGAAACAGGAATAGGGTGAAGTAGACATGCTTCTGGATAACCTTTGTATGCCTATAATGTACCTCTTACATTTAATGAAGTCCACATTTTTCTCTTTTTTAGCTTCGTATGTGGCTGCATGAAAAAATGTGACTTACGTCAGGCTTTGCCAGAAGCCCAGCTGAGAAGACAGCTGTTTGGGCTAATGTGGGGCTGTGTGTTACTATCTGTAACAGCTTTGTGCCGTATGGGTGACGTCTGGGGAAAAGGAACCGGAATGGCCGTCAGGAATGGGACACGTTACCGGGTGGACGGACCTGAATTGTGGTCGGCACACTAGACCATTTGAAGGTAACGAGGCCTTCGAGAAGCCGGTCCCCGGCCGTCAGTATGGCTCCTCCTCCATGCAAAGCCATCGTCTTCTGGGGTGTGCTCATTAGTTTCCCTTTCAAATGTCAACAGTTATGCAAAAGCCCAATGTCAGAAACCAGGCCAGCGGTTCGACACAGGCCACCGCTGTGGGTCTCCGGAAGACCAAAGCATTACACTTAACTCCACCTCTATGTTTTGAGAACCCTTATTACCTAGTGCGTACAAGGAAAGCAAATATGGCCTGCCACACCTAAGCTAAGGAGTGAAGACCCGCCAGATAAGTTGTCAAGCCAGTCGTGATCCTATCTTTATTCAGTGACTGGATCGCGAAAACCACAAAGTGGTTCAAGTCCAACACTGTTAATGAACCGATCTCACTATGAATAGGCGTCCTGCAGCCACACCACGGAGAGAGAAGGTGTTGTTAGTGCCTTTGTCAGCCATGATAACCAGTGTGTGTTGAGGTATGAATGTGAGCTCTGTGCAGTGCCGCGGTACCAGAGCTACCACGCCCTGTTTCACTGGAGAGACCTGCTCTGCTGGCTTGTTGCCTCAACATAACCGTGACGACATGACATCACCGGAGGTCTCACAGAGGCAAAAGAAAGACAAGGAAGGGACCATAATGTGGATAGGATAGGTCATCCGGTGCCCATCAATACTGGGCATAGTTACAGGGAACAGGGAAGTATCCAAGGTATGTCACACTCACTCACCTACACTGGCCCAGAACAAGGACTCTTGTAACTTTTCCTTCCATCCATCCTTCCTTCCTTCCTTCCTTCCTTCCTTCCTTCCTTCCTTCCTTCCTTCCTTCCTTCCTTCCTTCCTTCCTTCCTTCCTTCCTTCCTTCCTTCCTTCCTTCCTTCCTTCCTTCCTTCCTTCCTTCCTTCCTTCCTATACCACCATGGGTCATGCTTTAAACAAAAGTCTGCCACTGTCGTCCCTAAATACCACAATCCCTTCCCTTTTATGGATTATAGTAAGTATGGGCTGTCATGTCTCACACATGGAAACACAACTACTGACCTCCATAGGAATAAGCATCGTGTTACATCCAGACATCCAGGTAACACAGAAGGATACACAGGTGTTACATCCAGACAGGTTACAAAGAAGGAGAAACTGATGTTCCATCCAGACAGGTTACAAAGAACGGTATATGCGATTCCTTAACTTGTATCTATGGACCAGGAAAAGCTTTACCTGGAGTGTGGACAAACATAAATCAGCATGACACATTGGAGGAATCACATTAGAGGAATCATCACATTTAAATGTCACCTAACAGCAGACTTGCTTAATATTGGACTCTGACTGATATCGGTCGGATCTCTTTACAGATAGGCTACAGATACTTTGATTTACCGGGTCCTACAGTACATCCAATACCAGCATCAGTACCACTGCATTTATACTTACAATGCACTGCTAAGTTGATTGATTTGTCCACATTATACAAGTGCTATACAAAAATATATAGATATGTAGATAATGATCTATTCGGGGCGGCAGTATAGCGCCGTATCAGGAGGTAGAGCGGTCGCCTCACAACCGGAAGGTTGCTGGTTCGATCCCCACCGCCTCCTCCTAGCAGAAGCTGTCGAGGTGTCCTTGAGCAAGACACCCTAACTGCTCCTGACGTGCTGGCTGACTCCACCGTCGGTGGTTGAATGTGTGTATGAATGGGTGAATGTGAGGCATGACTTGTAAAGCACTTTGAGTAACCACTGGTTAGAAAAGCGCTATATAAATACATTTACCATTTATTATGATTGATTGGCCCACTAATCCAATCCTCCAATGTGTGTGAATAGGTCGTGGTATTTAGAAATGTCACTACAGGGACCATCCCTCAAGTTCCCTTGACAGTTTCTGCAAGCCCCTACACGCACACACACACACATTCCATTAATTGTGTCTGTCATGATGTTGTGGTAAGATGGCATGCTCTACAGTACATAATGCTCTCTCTCTGACAGCTAGGTGGGTATATATCATTAATGATAACATAATTTAATTGAAATAAACATATATAACATAAATATATATATATATATATGTGTGAATTTATGTAATTATTTTGACAAGACTTGGCAATAAGACAAAAAGAGTAACACTTTCACTCCTTCCTCTTATTGCTAGTACACTAGCTTTATGAGGTTAGCTATAACCTTGTAGACCGCCCTCTGTCCAAGTGCAACTTCCATCAAAACACATTTAGGGATGTGGCAAACCTCTCAGCAGCTCCAGGACAAGCTGCTTGCCCTCGTTTTATAGATACCATTATTTCAATGTGAGTAAGCAACAGCATCCTTTAAAACAAGGTGTTTTAAAGGATGCACCATAAGTGCTGAATAAGACAGCGTTAATAAGACACGCGTCATGATAAATATTCCATTGTACAGGTCTTGTGATCAAAGAAACGTGCAATGGTATTTTATTCACCATGACTGGTTTTTAGGTGTGAAAATGTACAGTACATAAAATTATATTCTTGGAGTAAGATGTGACTCAGAATGCTGTCGTAGTCCGTGTGACTTTTTCATACGGTTCATGTTTACACCTTTAAATCCATACAAAAATAAACAGTTTTTGCCCTGTAATAAAAGTAAAGTTCCCCTTTTACTCCATTCACTAAGTACATCAGTGTGAATACTGCCAAGTCAGTGGGTCATCTAACTGGGATCTCTGATCTCTGGGCATGGGCAGCAACACCTCAGAGCCACTGAACCTCAACACGGGAGCCCCCCAGGGATGGGTGCTGAGCCCTCTCCTCTACTCCCTCGACTGCATGGCTATGCACAGCTCCAACGTCATCATCAAGTTTGCTGACGACACGACAGTGATCAGACCAAGGAGCTGATCGTGGACTTCAGGAAGCAGAGAGGAGAGCACAGCCCTATCTCCATCGACGGTGTTGCAGTAGAGAGGGTCAGCAGCTTCAAGTTCCTCGGCGTGCACATCTCCGAGGACCTCACATGGTCCACGCACACCACACACGTGGTGAAAAGGGCCCAACAACGGCTGTATTTCCTCAGGCGTCTGAAGAAATTCAGCATGGGCCCCCCCCATCCTGAGAACATTCTATAACGGCACCATCGAGAGTGTTCTTACAGGGTGTATCACCGCCTGGTACGGGAACTGCACCGCACTCGAGCGCAGAGCGCTTCAAAGGGTCGTGCGGACGGCCCAGTATATCGTTGGAGGTGAGCTCCCCTCCCTCCTGGATATATACAACCAGCGGTGCGTGGCCAAGGCCAAACGCATCATAAAAGACATTGCCCACCCCAGCCACGAACTGTATTCACTTTTACCGTCAGGCAGGCGATACCGCAGTATCAAGTGCCGTACAAATAGACTCCGAGATAGCTTCCACAGTCAGGCCATCAGGTTGCTGAACAAGGGCGTATAGCATATAACAATGTATATTTTATTACATTGATTTATATATACATATTGCTCTTTTTCTGTGCCAATATATTGCATTTTATAAATTGCATTTTTATTTTTTTACTTTATTCTATTCTATTTTTCTTAAATTTTTTATAACTTATTTTCATAACTGCTGTCTGTCGTCGGGTATCGCACATAAGATTTTCACACCACTGCTTTATACTTGTGTAAACTGTGAAGTGACAATAAACATGACTTGACTTGAGGGAAAAATACTTTGTTTGTGGGAGTGGTTCTTCTAAAGACAAACAATTGGCCCATGGGACGTTTCAACAGTTATACAGTACAGCAGCCATTCGGAGAACCAGGCAGTAGATATGGAGATAGCTGGATGGACAGGCGGGGGGGGGGGGGGCACGCTCCTACAAGCTGAGCACTCATTTGGCTTCTGAAAGTACTTCTGACAAACTGACAACAATTTTGACATCCTCCCTCCCGGTAGTAGCCTTCCTGCTTGCTCACACATCCACTAGCATCGCTCACCCTACGTTTACTTAGCGCGTACACAAAGACCAAACTGGTTGTGTGATTGATGGCTGCATTGAAAGGAGAAAAGGTGTGTGCTTCATGTGTTACATACACAGTATGACCTGGACACTGCCACTCGTCAACAGGCTGGAGTAAACAACAGGTGGGCCCCAAGAAGAAAGCCCGGGAAGCCACTTCCTTCCTTTCTGAAGACTGTGGTCAGTATTATAAGGAAAGGCTACTGGTGTTAGCACTCAGTAAGACGTGTGTGTGTGTGTGTGTGTGTGTGTGTGTGTGTGTGTGTGTGTGTGTGTGGAGTACCAGGCCGACTGTTCAAGTGAAGCAGCAGCTGGCGGGAGAAAAAAACCAAAGCACAACATAATAATGGACCAAAAGGAGCGATGCTCATTAAAACAATGCTTTGGAACAGTGGCTCCACACTCCACAGTATTATGACGACAACCACAGACTGCCTGTGATGGGAGGAGCCTAACCACCTCCATAATACCAGCTCTAAATTATGATTTGTAATTTGTGTGTGTGTGTGTGTGCATGCCTGTGAGAGTGAGAGTGAGAGTGAGAGGGGTCTCTGTGTGTTACCTGTCCTCTCTCTCCTCTCGCTCTCCTACAGGTAAAACTGGTCATTCCACTTTGGGGTTTCTCTCCCTTGGCTTGCAAGGCAGGAGTTAACTGATTTACCCTGCAGATTATATGTCAGTGGGCTAGTGGCCTACATCCGTAAAGCTTCCCCACAGTTGGAACATAGGTCATATACATTCCTCCATCTTTCCAATAGGTGGGTAGAAATGCACACAACAACTGCAGGCTACGTCGTGCAGAAATCTACAAAACGTATTAATACTCTCTGCTCAGGGGGCTTCCAGTCCATTCAAAGAGAAGTGAAAAACGACAGGCAGCCCATTAAAAAGAGTCCTCAGTACCCCCAAACCTCATCGTATATTCGTCATCTAGTCGAAATGCGGTTTCATCAACAGAAATTATGTGTCACTTAATTTAAGTTTCTACTTCCACCCATTGCACCGTCCCCATGTCCAGCTGATGACGTGAGCCCTGCAGGTGTAGGTGTAGTGTATAGTATATAGTACAGAACACATTAATTCAAGTGGATCATGAATATGATATATCGCTTGGGAGTAATGCAACACACTCATTAAGTCATCTCTTCAGGTAAGGGGGGGGGGGCGGGTAGATAGACCACCCTGTACACCCCAATGCGAGAATATAGAACAACAGACCAAATGACATGGGGTTGTGTGTAGGGCAGGCTATATTATAGATTACATTGTGTTCATCTTCCAGAAACCTGCCCATAGACCGACTCGATGACGTTCATCTTCCACACAACCTGCCAATCACACCTCTTTGAATGAGATCAAGAGACGTCATGGAGATATCTCAATGATAAACTTACTTTTAAGCTATTTTATTAAATAATTACTCCTACACACAGCGACCCCCCCACGAGTAGAAAGTTTGTACACTGCACTATACACACACACACCATCTCCTCCAGCAAGCTGCTTACACACACACACAGACGCGCACACACACACACACACAATCTCCTCCAGCAAGCTGCTTACCACACCACATTCAGCACCACACGCGTTGACACACACACCACACACACACACACACAGCACACGGTCCATTCCAAAGCCCCGTTACCTTTAATGTAGTTGGAGGTACTTTCATCCAGGAGACTGGTCGCAGCTCCCATCGTGCCCGACCAGAGAAGACGGGTATCTATATCCACGGGTTAAGAGTTAGGCGATCTTCTTCTTCTCCTCCTCCTCCTCCTCAGGTGACTGACTGTCTGTCTGCTGCCTCTGTCACACCGACCGTCGCGCCGCCTACTAGGAGATACACCCTTCTCTCTCTCTCTCTCTCGCTCTCTGACTCCCCCTCCCTGTGGACTGTCATTGACTTGCGAGGAGGGAGGGAGGAGTGTAGACCCGGCCAGTGGTTTTGTGAGGGGGGGGGGGGGGGGTGGTGACACTGAATACACTCATGGTCTTCCCGTGAGCAGTCTGATCCTATTACCTTTAATTAGTTATTTATATCATAATCATAGTGTGTGTGTGTGTGTGTGTGGGGGGGTATATATCAAGTATTGGCTACTTGAAAATACAAGCCTTACTAATCAAACCAACCAATGGAGAAGCGGCGCACAGTATAGCCCTGTTGTCCTGGCCCCTGGACACACCTTCCGCCCCATTCATAGCCTTCAGTTCCACTACGGAGCATAGCACTCTTTTCTTCCATCTATGTGTGAAATGTGTGCCTGCCTGCCTGCCTGCCTGCCTGCCTGCCCCCCCCCCCACACACACACACGCACACACGTAGCCTATACCTGGACCATTGACAACTGAATGGAGGCATTGAACAAGTCCACGCTTGTGTTCCCCTCCAAAGACAGAAACTGGAATTTCCAGGATTCCCACTCTGAAGAAACCAAGACTTCAGTCAGGACTGGAGTATAAATGTGTATTGTTCGGGCGGCTCCAACAGGAAAACTCTTTAGCACATTCGTAAATAGACCAAAAAGTCAAAATATAATGTAATTATAATAATATAAAACAATGCAATTATAATGTAAGACAAAATAATTAAATTCTCACTTCTGTTAAAATAATCGCTAACTTATTATTATCATCATCATTATATTTCTTTTTTTGTCGTCATTGCAAAATCCAAATAAAACCAACACCAACAGGTATGCATGTCATTGACCTCAGTGCAGTCCAGATTAAACAGACAAAGCTTTGGGATAACAATCTAAAAGGCAGAATCTAAACTAAGAGTCGGCCACTAAAAAATTAAAATTAAATTTCAAAAGCTTGGTTCAAATCTAACTCTGTTTGGACTGCGAGCGCGTGGCGTGGGTCGCTTCACGCCATGCTCTCCATGGCCAGGCCGCTCTGGGTGACGACCACGGTGGCGGCGGCGGCGGCGGCTGCTGCTGCTGAGCTGCCCGCGTAGGACGGCACGCTGTACTTGGTGAGCACCGACTTGAACTGCTCCAGCGTGGCGCTGGTCCGAACGCCCGTGGGGTCAAAGTGCGTCCGGCTCACCCTGAACCCAGCCTCCGTCAGGTACTGGAGAAACTTGTTCAACCTTGTTAAAAAAAAAACAACCACAACAAATGTCATGTAATGTCATTAATAATGAAGTAATTCATCGATTAATTGTGGTTTCATTGTTTTATGACATTGAACTTGTAACATATGATAGCAAAAGCAAAGCATACACTTACATCCATAGCCACTGGGTCTCAACCGCACAGTTTGAAATCTATTAGTATCAAATCGGCAGGCGAGCGTCGCTAAAGCGATCAAACCTCATCCGTCTCATCTGACACCAGGCTGCCGTTTGTGGAGAATACTCCAAGTACAAATGTGTGTGCTACCTCCGAGACCCGACCCAGATAAGCGGTAGAGAATGGATGGACAAATTAGTGTCACTTTATGGTGAATGGACTGCATTTGTAGAGCGCTTTTCTAACCAGTGTGGCGACTCAAAGCGCTTTACAAGCCAAGCCTCGCTCACACTCACCCATTCATACACACGTCCATCCACCCACGGCGGAGTCAACCAATGCAAGGAGACCGCCGGCATGTCGAGAGCAGTTAAGGGTTAGGGTGTCTTGCTCGGGGACACTTGGTCTCCCGGTTGTCAAGACGACCGCTGTACCTCTAGCTCTCCTGAGCTACCGCCACCCCCCCCCCCCCTAACTAACACTGTATTGTATGTTAATTATCCCTGGATACTTAATTCAAGCCTAGACCGGTTACAGCTATAGCCACCAAACCACGTCTCAGCATTGGGCTCCCGTGTTCTAAAGGTCAGTGTGGAGTGGAGGTTTTTCCCTTGAGGTTCCGGTGGTCTTCCCTCCTTCCCTCCCGCCCTCCAGGCGTGCCCTGAGGCGTGGGTCCCAGTCCACTCACTTGGGCATGTTCAGGCCTTTGATGCTGTGGCGGTGGATGCTGTAGTAGAACGCCGGATGCTCCTGGGAAGCGTCAGACTTCATCTTCTTCACAACACTGCTGGACTCCTCCCCGCTCTTCCTCTTCCCTGTTTTGGTTTTAAATACTGTTCAATTAAAATACAATCGTCATGTATATTTCACGTTAAGACAAATTCTTAACAGCTTAAGCCATTTCATCTCATTAAAAAAAAAATTAAAAATCTTCATTGTCTTCATGTGTTTGTGAACACCTGGCGTGAACCCACGCCCCCTACAGGACGACAGTGGGACTGTACATTGAGGATCATTTGAAATGGTCTTACCTGGCTGGTCTCCCGTTCTGGAGTCCACCAACTTATCCAGTGTTTTAATGACTACGCCACATTCTACTGAAAGTAAGAAATAAAATTAAAAAAACATTTTAAGCAAAGAGGCCCACTAAATAGTTAATAAACAATCGGACAGACATAATGACATTCCAGGCCTGAATTTCAGGAGTCCTGGCCCTTCCTTACCTTGGTTGGTCAGAGCTGAGGGCCCGTGGGCGAAAGACTTGAGGGTGGTACACTCGGACTCACAGATGAGCGTCTTCACCAAGGGCTGGATGTCCTCCATGCTGTGCTGCACTGCTGCAAACAGCATTCTCCTCAGGAAACCAGTGTTGAACAGGGGCCCGGACCTGGGGGGGGGGTAGGGGAGGAGAGAGAGCCACACACACACACACACACACACACACACACACACACACACACACACACACACACACACACACACACACACACACACACACACACACACACACACACACACACACACACACACACACACACACACACACACACACACACACACACACACACACACACACACACACACACACACACACACACACACACACACACACGGTCTACTACTAGCTTCAATTAAGTTCTATTACTAGTAATATTACATTTATGATGTTTCATAGTGTTCATATCGTGGGTATCTTTACCATAATGGTCCCAGCTCCACGGCGGTCTTGCCAGGCATGCTGCCATGGCAGTGGCAGGGCAGCTGGCTGTTGTCTGAAGCACAGACATTAGAAACAAAAAAACAAAAAACATTTGCAATACATTTATACTATTATTCCAACACAGCCTCCGGGAGGGAAACAACCGAGGTAGAGTTATTAATGTTACACACTTTATTTTAGTTTCAGAGGTTTAGTTACCCTAGCTGCTGCTATTCATGTGTTCAAAAGCAATCACATTTCAATATCCAACTATAAACTGACTTTACTTCACGCCACTCTACTAAACCCCTCGGCAGAACGGTCAGTAACAACAGTACATCAGTGACGCCCGGCCAACCAGAACAGATGTCTGATTCATATTACAATGTCCAGTTACAGTTCCTGTAAACAGGCAACGCACACCTTCTACCGCGGTGGGCGGCATTTACTTTTCACATTGACGATGTCTTAACAACAGTGGAATCTCCACGTGGTATTTGTACATTTGATCATCTCTCAAGTATTAACAACACACGTCAAACTAGACTGACCGTCCACCAGGCTTCCTCTCTTGAGGAACACCCTCTCTTCACACCACTGGCAGTGGATGAGCTGCCGGAGCCTCTTGGTGGACTCGTCGGCCTGGGAGGGGCCCCTGAGGACCCGCACCACCACCAGGACAAAATGCTCCAACGCCACGGCCAGCAGCACCTCCATGCCCTTGTTACAGCGAGCCGCCGCCCTGGAGGGACCAGAGGAGAACAGGAGAGGAGCACGTTAGACTCTGCTGCCCCATCCACTCACCATCCTCTCCTTAGTGACATCCTAACGCCTACCTGCTCCTTAATGACCCCTAACCCCTACCTGCTCCTTAATGACCCCTAACCCCTACCTGCTCCTTAGTGACATCCTAATGCCTACCTGCTCCTTAGTGACATCCTAACCCCTACCTGCTCCTTAATGACCCCTAACCCCTACCTGCTCCTTAATGACCCCTAACCCCTACCTGCTCCTTAGTGACATCCTAACGCCTACCTGCTCCTTAGTGACATCATAACCCCTACCTGCTCCTTAATGACCCCTAACCCCTACCTGCTCCTTAGTGACATCCTAACGCCTACCTGCTCCTTAATGACCCCTAACCCCTACCTGCTCCTTAGTGACATCCTAACGCCTACCTGCTCCTTAGTGACATCCTAACCCCTACCTGCTCCTTAGTGACATCCTAACCCCTACCTGCTCCTTAGTGACACCTAACCCCTACCTACTCCTTAGTGACATCCTAACCCCTACCTACTCCTTAGTGACATCCTAACCCCTACCTGCTCCTTAGTGACATCCTAACGCCTACCTGCTCCTTAGTGACATCCTAACCCCTACCTGCTCCTTAGTGACCCCTAACCCCTACCTACTCCTTAGTGACATCCTAACCCCTACCTACTCCTTAGTGACATCCTAACCCCTACCTGCTCCTTAGTGACACCCTAACCCCTACCTACTCCTTAGTGACATCCTAACCCCTACCTGCTCTTTAGTGACATCCTAACGCCTACCTGCTCCTTAGTGACATCCTAACCCCTACCTGCTCCTTAGTGACATCCTAACGCCTACCTGCTCCTTAGTGACATCCTAACCCCTACCTGCTCCTTAATGACCCCTAACCCCTACATGCTCCTTAATGACCCCTAACCCCTACCTGCTCCTTAATGACCCCTAACCCCTACCTGCTCCTTAGTGACATCCTAACCCCTACCTGCTCCTTAGTGACATGTGTGTGACATCTGCATTATTCACTGCGAGTCGCTTTGGATGGAAGACTCTTTGCAAAACGACTCAATAGGCAATCGTAATAATATAATTTAGGTCACTATTATTTTTATAACTTCCCTGCTTTGGAGACTCTCTCTCAGGGAGAGAGACAGCCTCACGTATTACATTGTAGTCATTTAGCAGAGCCTTTTGTCCTAAGGGACTTAACAATAATAGTGTGTTTAACAAAGGATAGAAAAACAACCCATCACCAGGAGTGCATTTCCTTCCTCCCAAGCCCATCAAGGACGGAACCAGTGCTCAAGTAAAATAACAATAAGTTGGCTAACAATAGAACTTACATTGGGCTAAAAATAGAACTAACAGGCAAACAATCAATCAATAAGTGGACAGGCAGGGACATTAGACTTGACCATGATTACATTACATTAGTCATTTAGCAGACGCTTTAGTCCAAAGCGACTTACAATAGTGCGTTCAACAAAGGTAGGAGGCAAGAGAACAACTATTCACCAGAAGTCAAAAGTGCATTTCATTCCTAACAAGAACTGAGCCAGTGCTCAGGTAAAAGTACAATAAGTTGGAACCTAATAGACCAATATCTAACTAACTGACTAGCAAACAATGTACTTAGTAAGACGAAAGGAAAAAGTGGACGCGCTAGGAGGAAGGATCCGGGTAGTGTTTCCTGAAGAGGTGAGTTTGTCAGCCTGCGGTGGAAGATGGGCAGTGACTCTACAGTCCTGACATCCGTGGGAAGTTCATTTCACCAATATGGGGCCAGGACGGAGAAGAGCCATGACCGCGTAAATCGGCCACAAGGGGCCCTAAGCGAGAGGGACAGCAGACGGCCCGAAGAAACAGAGCGAAGTGGACGGGCAGGGATGTAGGGCTTTGACCATTGCCTATAGGTAGGAAGGAGCTGTTCCTTTTGAACAGGATGCGAGCAGCTACTGGGAGCCAGTGTACCGGAGTCCGGAGAAGGGTCAATGTGTGGGAGAACCGGGTCGGTTGAACACCAGACGAGCTGCAGCTTTCTGAATATATATATCACACATCTCTCCCTCACACGCACAGACCCACAATACAAATAATAGATATATAACACACAAAAGAAGCACATGAGACAGAAGACATTAGGTTCACCTGGCGACGGTGGCCACCACCATGCGGGCGGCCAGCTCTTTGTAGTACTCGGTGCGGACGATGTGGCATCCGTAGTGGCGCAGGGTGACGTTGGGGGACTTGGAGTACAGGGAGCCCGTGTCCGTGGACGTCACCGACACGATGCCCAGGTTTCGCACGTTCCGGAACGCCGCGTCCAGGTAGTTCACTGTGGTGCCGAAAGGGTCCAGGTGACTGGAGAGAGGAGGGAGGAGGTGTTCAAAGGATTGCTGTAGCATTAAAGTCTTGAGGTGGTCAACCTGCTGGTATTGCTTGTCTTCTTGTTGGAAAAAAAAAAGAAAGAAAATGCTACTTTTTAATCTCATCGGTTTCGGAAATAAGTTCTGAATATTCTTCCCATCCCTGGGCTGCATCTAAAACCGCATACTACGTACTACTACAACATGAACTATGAGCATGCAAAGCAAAACTACGATCTTCTTTGGAATATGATGACAACCCGCTTCATACCAACCAATCTAAATCTAATTCTCAATTTAAATCTGGAAGATCCTCTTTATTGGTCACATACATGTACACACAGTAAAATGTGTTTCTCTGCATTTAATCCATCCTAGTATTAGGAGCAGTGGGCAGCTATATACGTATACACAGCACCTGGGGTGCGATGCAGGGGGTCTGGTGCCTTGCTCAAGGGCACCTCGGCAGTGACCAGGAGGCAAACTGGCAAGTACCAGTTCTCACTCCGTACTTGGTCAGTTTTGAGGACTTGAACCGGTGACCCTCCGGTTCCCAACCCAAGTCCCAACAGATGTATATAGCCCTACATACTATTCTAACCGACTACTTAGCGTGCTCCTATGCCGTACCGTCCGATCCAAACACCTTTGGCCTCGCCCCCCCCAACACTTACATATAATCAAAGGAGCGCAGGTGCATCATGACGTTGGCGTCCATCTTGGCCACCTCCACCGTAGCGATGGGCACTGCGTCCGAGGCGCTGGGCGCTTGCTCGTCGGGCCCCGGCGAGGCCCCGCCCCCCACGCCGATGTGGTTGAGCTGGCAGTTCTCCCGGATCATCTTCACGCAGGCGTCGCTGATGTCCGATATGGTCACTTGGACCATGCCGCGAAGGTGCTTGGCCCACTGGAGGCCCATGATTCCTGGGAAGCGGGAGAGGACAACAGAAGCTCATCACGGGTGGTCAGTGAGAAGAAGGCCCGAGAGGCCAGGTCGTGATTTGTAACATTTCTTTCCGGGCTACTGAAACATCAGTTATCTTGCTTCCTACGAGGCGTGTACACCAGTGAACAGTACCCGAGAGAGAAGAATAACAACTTGACAAGAACGAACAACCAAAAGAATCCAACAATTGGACAAAGCAATATCCTACAAAACATAACGGAGACGGATATCCCTTCCATCGGAAGTCCCTCCCTCTCCCTCTCCCCACTACATTTAACTGAAACAGAGAACGCTCCCTCCTAAGAACGCACCGACGTCCTGCCCTCCCTTTTCCAATCAACACACATGGGAAACATGGCGTCCCAGGGTGAGAGTAGAAGGACCTGGAAACGAGGTTAGTTAATAACAATGTTAACGTCCAACCTGTAGCCCCGAAAGCATCCAGGCACTCCACAGGGTTCCTCTCCTCTGCAAGAACTGCCAGTGCACAGAACACCAGCTGCCTGCAAACACATGTCATATTGCACTGATACAAACCATTGATATGTAATCTTTAATTCATAACCTTAAATCTAGTCATTATTACTTCAATCAATACCCAATATCTGCATCGCGCCACTAATGAAAACACAAATTGGGTGCTACGATATAGTGGCATTACTAAGCACCGAAACATGAGGACTGACCTGTTGCTTTTCATCTTACGGTTGAAGTAAGTGTCTGACTTCTGCGGGGTGGTGTGGTTCGGCAGCAGCTGGACGTTGGTTCCCAGCTCCTTCATGATTTCATAGGCCTGCCCAGAGGGAGCTGATCACAAAGTCTATGGATTAATATCGACAAATATAAATGTACACTACCCTGCTCTGTTTATTGGAGCTTTTTTATTTCACTTTTTTGTACATCTTTGAAAATGTACTGTACAAATAAGTCCTCTTTTAGGCTCAGGTCTGGGACACCAGTGGAAATCGTCGGTGGCTTCCGTTTTCTGGGACTACAGATCTCCGACGACCCGGCGTGGACCAACCACATGGAGGTCATGCTTAAGAAGGCACACCAGCGCCTCAATGCCTTGGAGAAGCGGCATAAGACAGTTACTGCACTGTATTCATGATGCTGCTGCACTATCGGCACTTAAAATGCTTTTTGCACCATATGTATATATTGTATCATCACTTTGTTCTTTTTACTGTGTATAGCAGGTATATGATAGTGTTGTTAATAGTATATAGCAGGTAGTATAGTATATAGTGTGGTTTATAGTATAGTATTACATAGCTTAGTATAACATAGTATAGAATTGTTGTTGAAATTCATACTGCGGGAGTGATTGGAGACCAAGCCTTCCATTTTGTTGCACATGGAAAATAAAAACATCTTGAATCGTGAAGGTTGTGGGGAATATCTCTGAACGAGGCTGTGAATTATAAACTAAAAAAGACTTGCACACTTTTGTTTATGACGGAAACTGATTTACTTAACATTTTAAATGGTGCTGTCCTACTTGAAGCGATCATTTAGGGTTATCAGGTTTTTAATTTAAGTCTTATTAGACCTTCTTGTCTATCTTTAATTATTTTAGGTGTAATTACTTTGTTAATAGCAACACCCTTTCCTCCAATTCCAGGAACATTATCATTTTGTGTGGCTGATATTTCTTAGTGGTTGGAGTCAGGGTTAGGTTCAGGTTCTTAACAAGTTGTATTATTTAAAAAAAATGTAATTGTATAAATTAAATACCATTGCAATTGTAATCTAAATCAATCATAGTGAAGACAACATCCTTTGGATCTAGATGAGCTAACCTACACGTATATACGACTTCCAGTACACGCATCTCAGATACAGACCTCCCATGCATCTTTCACTAGGTACCCCTTTCTTTCTCAGTTCCCTATTCCTATCCGTCTCACACACACACACCCACACACACATAATGTATTAACACACGTCTGCGCTAATCCAGGTTTCTACGATGATGTATCGATATGCAATGTTCCTCAATGGATGGCCATGGATTCGCACCATCATAGTGGATCGTCGACCCGCCCCCGGTGGTCCCACGGACCTGAAACCGCCGGCCCCAGAGGGTGATCAGCCAGCCCAGGGTTCCGTCCGGGGATCCCACCACGGGGAGAGTGACGATCCCACTTGTGACACCAAGTTTGTGGTCGGAATCTCCGTGAACGAGGCTGCAATCGATCAACTAATGGAGACTGTCACACTTCTTTCTCCGTCCGTAGTATAATTAGTAAATAATTGTAAAGGATAAATAGACAAGTAGACAACTTTAACAGGGGTTCCGATACAACCTTGGTTGGATCTGGGAACGGGAGAATAGGAACGGGAGTATAGGGAAGACCGCCTTCCAACTGATAACACCGTTTTTAAACAAGACAAACACGTGTTAAAACAGGGGGAATAGCAATGGCCTTCAACCAGTTTGAACCGGTTGAAGTGTTGTCTCCAGAGCAGGGGTCGTGAGATCTGAGGGTTCATCCCCCTCCCAAGGCCCGACGTTGCTTGTACCACCTTGTACTCGTACCCGGCCGTCGTTCTAGTCCCAAGGAGCATGCCCTCCAAGCTAGTACATTCAGGTCTCTTAAAAGACGATATCCGTTTGTGTCGGGTCAAACAGTACTTTTTTCCATTACAAGGACTAACCTTTAATGAGAGGTGGTGAGCAGGTGGGATGAATCCACAACTCTTGGAAATCAGCGTAATACTTAGTTACAATTGTATTTGAGAAGAACATACAAATAGAAGAGGAGGCTTAATCTAGTAGAGGGAAACCCTTATCTTCTAGAAGGGGGGGGGGTGGTAGAGCTAGAACCCAAACACCCACAAACAGAAAGACACACCCACATGCAGCTGCACTTTCACTCCCCCCTCTTGGCATTCTTACTTTTCTTAATCTACCTTTTTTTTTTTTAAATACACATTAACTCCTACGAATATCCACCAAAACACCCAGCAGCAGCCATCTCAACATCCGGAGACTGCAGGGACGACCAGTGGACCACACACACTAGAAACCTCCATTGATGTCTGCCTATCACTCTGCCTCGACTCAAAGTAAGCAACCGTCGCAGCTTCACAGCTCTCACTCAAATGGTGATAAATTAATTAGAGACTGCTTGAAATAAATGTTTGATATAGACTGCTCAATTTAACAGAATACGACGGGGGTTCCCTTAATCTCAAGATTTAAGATGTTTTTATTTGCCATGTGCAGCAAGTACAATGGAATGCTTACTCCCCATTCCCTCCCGCACTATGAATTTCAACAACAATACTATAAACTACCTACTATATACAATATTTTGTTCACCCTACCAGTCAAACCAGGCAATAAACCGGATTCCTCATTCACCATGTGTCCTTGTCTTCTGAGAGGAGCCCTCAAGCAGCCATTTTAATGGCTTGTGGCAGAGTGGAGTTCTACACTGGTGCCTGAAGCAGGGAGCTTGCAGACAGCGACAAGGACACAGGGTGTTGAGGAATCTGAGTTTGACTGGTTATGGTGAACAGAGCAGATGGAACATGCTAGAGCTCTTCTCCTCGAGTGTGTGTGTGTGGTGGTGGCTGGTTTAACCTGTGGGTCTTGATTGACATGGACCCACAGGTGAGGCTGCTGCTAAACCAGCAACCAACTACACACTCCACAAATACTATATTATATAAACACCACAATACCTACTTTATCCTATACTATATAAGCTATACACAGCACTATAACAATGATACATTTCTAAATTAAGTGTCTACAAATCTACATTGAAGTCAGATCATCAAAACCTTTTTCATTAAGACTTAGCATTTACTGCACGTTAAGAAGGGTTTCTTAACAGTTGTGTTGTGAGTGCGCAATGAACCAGGACACGGCACTCTCTCAGCCTGAAACGAAAACTTTGCTGCAGGTTGTTGCTGCGTGAAAGACAGTCTCTCGTTGGTTGAGATCTTTATTACACTGTCATTTTCCTATTATTTATTCTTCATTTGTACCCCTTTTGAAAAGGTAACACACATATATTTTGTTTGTTATTTGTGCTCAAATAAATACTGTTCCTTGATAGGAAGTTGGGCTTTGCATATGCTTCAGATACTCACACTTAAAGTAGACATACCCAAATAAAAGGCTAGTTAGTTAAACGACTAATAAACCTCTATCTCCACCGAAAGATAGAAACTAAACAACTCGGGGTGAATAAATAGTGGGGTACGGTCCCAGAGGTGAGGGCTCGTCTGTTAAAGCCTCATCGAAAACCCATCATCCATCCAAAAACCCACCATCATCTTCTGGTGTAAAACAGTGCCTGGTTTCACCGTACCTGGTTCGTCGTACAGCATCTCCGAGCTCCCCGAGAAGCTGGCCTCCGTCTCTCCCTTGTTGACGTGCCTCTTGAGATGGCTGATCATGTCCGTCTTGCGTGCGATGGTGCTGGAGCACACGATACAGTGGTAGTGGGCCACATGCCTCCCTGTCTGGAAGAGACCACAACGACACAACTATAAGGATTAAGCTGATCTAATTAAAAGGTGACTGACGTGTGTTGACGCTAGTGGTTGGCATGGTCTAGTCAGGGGTCCTAGTGGGGTTGACTCCCATTTGAAGGTTTCCGGGTTTGATCCCCAATGTCCATAGTCCGTCCACCTGGAGGCATACTTGTGCAAGACACCTAACTGTCTGCTAAATGATCCAATAGACAAATAGGCCTATACATCGGAGCATGGATATAAGAAAGCCATCAATGAATAGCCGATATATCCTTCTCTATCCAGAGGTTCAGACTAATTATGTGTGAGGTAGGAGATCCCCTGACAAACACATTCTCAACCAGTGCAGAACAAAAACAGACTAATTAACCATTTGCACTGGCAGGAAAGGTGGGTCACACTTTAAGCAGTATATGACATTATCTATACTTAGTGTCTGACCTACATTACACAGGGAGTGTTTTAAATGAGTCATTTCTGAAGCATTTGTGCATATATATGTGTTATTTGACATTGCCCACCTGGTCTCCACCTGGGCTAGGCTTCAGGTTCCTGCAGGGCAAGTGGCAGATGCACATCCGCTGGCCTGGTGAAGGTAACAAGTTGAAACTCAGTTATACATATTTTTGTTTCATTGCAATGTAAACTAAAATACATAATTAACTTAATGTTGGTTGAAGGTTATGATTAATAGACTAGACCAATGTGTTGAGTATATATATATATTTGAGGAAGGTACTGAAACGTTATAGCTAGTCTACATAGCCTTCCCCTACCCTCAAACTCCACATAGACTTTCCAGTGAAGATTCTGGAGGTGGCGTCGTAGCTTGTGGCTGTAGCAGGCCTTGAACTTTTCTTCAGGACACAGAGGACAGGACTTCCGGCCCGCTGCAGAGGACAGACGAACACACACACACACACACACACACACACACACACACACACACACACACACACACACACACACACACACACACACACACACACACACACACACACACACACACACACACACACACACACACACACACACACACACACACACACACACACACACACACACACACACACACACACACACACACACACACACACACATTAACACTAGGGAGATAGACCAATGTGCATGTGCAATCTAATGTGGTGGGTCTTCTGTGTAGGTTTCTCTCCAGACTGCAGAACCTACCACCGTTTAAGTCAACCAGCAGCTCCAGGCCATCAAGCTGGGTCTGGATGGAAATGTGTCTCTCTGCAAGAAGGAAAACACATAGGATTTAAATATAATACTTTTTAATACGTTTTTGTTCTCAACTAACAGCTACATAATGAAAATGATTATTCAAGCATGTTTGTACTCCTTAGACAGGGAGCGGTATAGATATAGCTATAGATCAACAAGTAGATGGGTAGGTGACGTTGCCATAGATACACGGGCAGCTAGGACAAAGAGTCCTGTCAGTGCTGTTGCATGTCAGAGACATTGAGGTCTGGTGTAATAACAGACAAGTGGAAGTAGCACCATCACACACATACAAACTGCCTATATAAACTTATAACTATAAACTATATAAACTTGTGTCCAAATCCCTGCACAGCAACAAACAGAGCTGCTGAGCTGACGAGGAGGACGATTCCGAGATGGATGCAGGGGGGTCTTAGTAGAATAGTCTTTAAATAAAGGAACATGGCCGGAGTTAGGACAGTGTTATGAGCCGCTTCTATGGCCCTTCTAATGTGGCTGGGTTCCCTCTCTGCTTCTGGATTGGCTCTGTAAAAGCTGCAAAGAAGTGAGCTTGGGAATCCATCACACATGGTAGCGTCACGTGGAGAGATTCAATGTTTATTCTGATTCTTAAGCGTATATACCGAGTTTTGTGTGTGATGATCACGTCCCACGGGGAGAGCGAGGAGGAATAGGGATATTTATTATATTCAAGGATGCAACTAGTTCAACTAGTTCTGGAGAGCGGAAAAAGGCGGAGCTTATCAGTGGTTGGTGATACGGTCAATTCCGAGCCACAATTGTGCAAATGTCTAAAAGAGACAGGAATGAGATGACAGAAAAGGGAAATGGAAGGGAAGAGGGTTTAGCTTGAATATCTCACAAATCCAGCCTCATTGCAAGGTAAGGTCACTTAAGGACAGAGGAAACAGAGCTCACTTAGTCATTGGTGAAGAAACACCTGAAACTCCCCTTAGTAGAAGGGTAGAATAGAAAGGCATAGTAACTGAATGTAATATTATATTTAAAAACAGACCCTAACTCTAACTGGAAAGAAACCAATTTAACTACTGCCTGAGGAATACATATACAGTATATTTTAATATTTACCCCAGAAAAAAATACATTTTAACTATCTGCATCCAGTTCAAGACCCTGGTGCTAACCTACAGGGCAGTGAAGCCTTACAGCCCTGCCCTGTCCACGTTACTCTGCTTCCACTGGGCGTCTGCTTGCCCCTTCGCTCAGGGGCCCCTGTGGCCGATCAACAAGGTCACGGCTCTTCTCCGTCCTGGCCCCACAGTGGTGGAATGACCTCCCTTCTGCTGTGGACTGAAACCCACCTCTTCAGGGTCCACTACCCTGACCAGTCTTCTTAGCACTTGCATCCTGTCAGCTCTATTTCTTGTTTGCCAGCGCTTGTATATTAGCTTTTTCTTATAAGCTTGTGTATTTTGGCTTCACTTTTGGTCATTGCCCCTGTTTGATGAACTTATTGTGTAAAAAAAAAATCGAGGAGCCAATTTATTTATTGTCCTTTACCTGGGCACCAGTTCTCCATTTGGAGGCTTGTTAGGAAGGAATTGCCCTTACGATTTCTGGTGCCTAGTAGTTACCTTGCCTACCTATGTTGAACGCACTTATTGTCAGTGGCTTTGGATAAAAAGTGTCTGCTAAATGACTGATGTATTGTAATGTAATGTATCCATGCAAAACATAACCACTGCTTGAGTTACCACTCCAGTAGAATAACAACGATATAGCAATAGGGCAACATTAACCGACTTCCAGAAGAAAGTACCACTGACTCCAATGTATTACTTGAACAGAGACTGAAGCAACGTGCTTGGTATATGAGCTTGAGCTTTGAGAAAGGACTTATCTAACAAGAGGCCAAAGACCAAAGGGATGAATGATGGATGTTAGTCTGAAACATGGACTACCACATTGCATTGCATTCATTTTAAGAAGGAAGACTGGATTTTCAGTCAGCATTGCATTTTATTTATTTGTGCCTGTATGTATAGTGTACGTTTACCTATAGCGGTGGTAGATGGCTTGGCATCGCTTTCTATAGGAGCTTCCATCTTCGTCCCTGGGCAATCACGGTCTTCTGGTCCAGATGCATCGCTGCCATCATTGATCTTCTCCACACCTTCAGCATTTAGAAGAAGTTTGAAAAAAATCAACAACACATTGGGTTGTTTCATTTGTTCCAACCGTTTCAGACTTGCTGGGCTTTGACCAAAGGGGCTGAATACACTGGAGACGAGTTGTGCTATAGTTTAGATTAGATTAGATTCAACTTTATTGTCATTGCACAGCACAAGTACAGTGAAAATTATTTAGCATCTTAACCAGAGTGCAAATGTTGCAGTAAAGTGCATGGTAATATAATTTACAGTTTAAATTGGCAGGTTAAAAGACAGTCTACTGGGTATTAAATGGGATATGAGCAGCATAATAATAATGAGGTATATGTAAGTAAAAGGTAAGTGGGTATTTAACAGTATGCAGTTATTGAAAGCAGGATAAATATATATAAATGTAAATGTATATACAAGTGAGCAACACAACAACACATTACATGATGAACATTGGGTTTTTTAAACAACCCATTTACAGTCATTAAGAAGAGTTGGCTCATTGTAGGGAGCGGTGTCGCTGTGAGCAGCATAGGATACCATAGGACTGGTGTACTGTGTGTGCATTGTGCGCCTCGGCGGTCCTGTGGCGGAGCTCCGCGACGAGGCCGTGTTGTGGTTTTACAGAAATGTGCAATGTACAACGTGGTGTCTTTTAGTGAGTTTACATCATAAACGGTCAAAAGAGAGTGAGTTAGTGACGAAAGGGAATACGTGGTTGCGACGCAATTTTCTAGCCGCGCACTTCCTCGTTCGAGTGTTATTACTACTAGGGCCCATAGCGGAGCTCCGCGGTGAGGCCCACACCTTCTTCTAGCAGTTATAAACTCATACACATGGCCACGTTATGACATAATGTGAATGGTGCACATACAACAAAAATAAGCGAGTATCTCTCGTTCCTTAAATTACGTCTAAAAAAACCAAATCGACGCCGTTGTCCTACCTTTTGTACCGACGTCCTCCTGGTGAAGCTGGGCAGCGTCTCTTTCCTCCAGCTCCGCCATTGTGGACTACAGCGCGCCGTGCGGGCAGAGGACGGCTTGGAGTGCGCAAAATGCGCAAACTGAACGCGTATCGGAGTATATTTGCGCATATATCCTACTAGAACACACTCATTGGACCAATTGTTTGGTTCATGTTTGTTTGACATAAGCAATTGTACTTTTGGACTTTATTGGGTACGTCAAATAACAAATAAAATACAAATGTCAGTAATTGCTGTAACTTTTTACTACTCATATTACTCAATCGATGTTCGATTGTCAAATACAGACATTTGTATTTTCTGTTACAATAATGATAATGATGATAATAATAATAATAATAATAATAATAATAATAATAAGCGCAACATCAGTTTTAATGACATTACGTTAACTGAAACCGTTAAACCGAACAAAACGACATATCCCGACCGACCGAGCTATTCGGTTCAGCTGTTTCCGGGGGGTTTCCGTACCACGTGACAAACCCGGATGTTTTTGGTCTTCGTGGTCGTCTTCTTCCAGCGTTGAGGGAATAAGTCCAACACTCAGCCCCTCCGAGACCAGGGTTATGTTAGGTCGTCTAATATTACAAGTCAACAAACAGATGTTTATTGAAACCCAATGTGTGATAGCACGAACATGATTGAATTCGAATCGAATCCAATTGGCTAATTGACGTGAATACAACTAACTAAAATCGACGCACACATACTATCTGATCAAACTTCTGGCTATCATAGTTCCTCTATTCCCCATCTTAGTTATAGCACTTTTTTTTTTAATTTATTTTAATTTTTTAAACGCGTTTTAAACGACTGAAGTGAATATCAAGTTATGAGATTTCTGTTCTCCGATAGGAATGTGGGAAATGCCAAAACATAAGAAGAACAAGAAGAGCAAACGGTTGTCTTCATCCACAAGTGGCGAGGACGAGAAGGTATGGAAACACCTGATCGTCACTGTTGTTGTTGTTAGTAAACTGGACACACTGGAGAGGGCTTAGACTTAGGGTTTTAACATGTGATCTGCCTTCCAAAGGTCACAGGAGGTCAGTGTCTTATCTCCAAAGATAAGAATGCAAAGAGGAAAGAGTCTTGCGACATCCATGATAGGTATGTGTGGTTTCATGACGTGTCATACATACCTACATACATACATACATACATACATACATACATACACACATACATACATATGGTGTCTGTGGTTGTTTTTCTTTCTGACATTTGTTGAAAGTCTTATATGTTGTGTAACTTCTACTCCAATTTCCCATTGGGGCTTAATTCTTTCTTTCTTTCTTTCTTTCTTCTTTCTTTCTTTCTTTCTTTCTTCTTTCTTTCTTTCTTTCTTTCTTTCTTTCGTTACCTGTAGACAACAACAGAAGGAGTATCCACTTCCATCCAGCAAAGATGATTCCAAAAGCCACCGTCGGTTCAAAAAGGCTGCGTACAAACTGTCAAAAACCCCATGTCCAGACCAGAAGAGACCTGTGGAAAATGAAGTTGGAGGCAATAGAACAAAAACGGTTGATATTCCCTCCAGGGAAAAGACTTCCCCGGGGCTCGAGAGTAAAAGTTCTCTCTCAAGGAAAAGCCCATTTATCCCGGTGGGTCCGACTGTGCAATCGGGACCTTTCCTACCACGGAGTATCCACAGTAAAGATACTCGCTGTCAAACAGCAGAGCGGACAGAAAAACATGACCCGCATATCAAGTCATGCCAGAAGGACTCCAGCAAGAGCGTACGTCCTGCTGAACACAACTACAAACCGCCGGTGTCAAAAACAGCTCCAATCCCACAGGAAGCTCGCAAAAGAAAAGCAGACACGACCAGGGTGACCCCAACGAAACAGAGCACGACCATCTCCTCCTCCTCCATCTCCTCCTCCTCCATCTCCTCCTCCATATCCTCCTCCTCCATATCCTCCTCCTCCATCTCCTCTTCCTCCATCCCCTCCTCCTCGCTGAAGAAGTCAAAGGCGCAGGGAGGATGGAAGCCGCTCAGCAAGCCGCATGAGGACAAGAGAGGAGATCCCCCGGCAGGCAAGTCCTCCATCAGTGCTCCTTGGCAACGGACCACGAAGCAAACGTCTTCCGCCTCCACCACGCCGGCTGCCTCAGAGTGCAAACCAAAGCTGCCAACATTGGCAAAACGGCTGTACCCGGCCCCAGGGTCCCTGGGGGGCTCTCTCACCCCATCACGTCCGGCCGTGAAGTTCACCATACCAAAGAAGATCCGACCCACTTTTTCAAATGATCATCAAGATGATACAAATGACTATAAGAATAATACGGGCCATAATGAGAGGGGTGCTGTATCGACACGTACCACAAGCAGAGTTCCGCCTTCGGAGCCTGTGGACTCTAAGGGGGTGGACCCTAAAGAGACCGGACCTGTCCAAGGTGTCTGCAGTACTGCGGTAGATCCGTCCCCATCGTCTCCGAGGGGACATGATGGAAGTTTGACGGTGTCACACCGACCGATCTGGCAGTGCACCAACAATTCACCGTCATGCCAAGAGGTATGTTCATTTGTATAGTTTATTTAATTGTCAACAATTAGGTTTGTTTGTGTTCAGCATGTTCTTCCTCAGTGCATAGAGTTGATAGTGTCATGGCCTGTGGGTAATCTAAGGGGGTCATGATGTTGTTTTACAGACTTTATTTAACTAACCATTCAATTAAAACAAATCTGAAATTTGCATTGTTAAATAAAAGTTTACTTCACCCAACACGCTATAGGAGGGTTTCACATGATTTCACACACATTCCAAGCCGCCATTTTGGTGCTTTTTTGCAATTGTATTTAGACAACTTAACAACTGGTTACCAGGTTATATATATTGTAGAATGTTTTTTTTTTAAATAATGCGCAAAGATGGCAGGCTTGAACGTAATAGTAGTAAAGGTACAGTATACAGTAGTATATGTCTGTATAGTAAAGTGGGCGATTAATTATATAATTGTTTTAATATTGAAAAGTTTCAATATCAAAGTATATAATAATTGTTTTAATATTGAAAAATTTCAATATCAAAGTCGACGTTTATTCGTTTTATGTGACGACGGATGTGTGTGTTCCAATGCAGGTAGCGGAGGTCTTGCTCCGGGCCCCCGGCCAGAGCAGGCTGCAGGTGTGGTGCGATGTGGTGCCCAGCTATGGAGAACTCACACAGATGGACACGGACGATGGAGAGACTGACACATTTGGTAAGTCTGGAATTTGTAAAGAAAACAGAAACCGATGGATCATAGACTGTATTTAGTTTCCGTTTTTGTTAGCTTCACTTTTTTTGAAGCTGACAACTTGGGACATTGAGACACAGTCCTGAAGTGATATTAAGAGATATTATATGCGATTAGATTACGTTGCATATAGTGAACATTTAATGCATGTGTATATCTATATAATGTAGAATATTTGACAGAAAAGAAACACATTGGTATGTGCAAACATATGTTTGGGATTTGGTAAATGCAAAATTATCATTTATTTTGATAAAAAATAGTTACTACCGGTAGTATATCTATAGTATACACTATACTGAAAAGATGGCAGTGGGCATGTATGTCGTTTATTGTATGCTGTTGTTTCCCGGTGTTATTACATTGGGAGAATCCTTTTTGGACAGTGGACAACATGAAATACAAGCTTCTGTGTGTTTGTGTCCTCCCAGAACATAATTGTATTGTGGTTTTGGACACGAATATCCTTCTCAGTCACCTGGACTATGTCAAGAAGATCAGATCCCATGGCCTTGGAGGTACAATGCTGAATTTAAAAGTTAATTAAAGAAAAACAAATGTAAGAAATAACATCTTTCACATTTTCTCATTTGGAGAATGTATTTATTTAAAACATTGATGGCATGTCACTGGTCAAACTTTGTCTTTGTTTGTTTTCATTGTGAAAATGGAATCTCTCGCTCTCGCTCTCGCTCTCGCTCCATACCTCTCCACCTCCCCCTTCCCCCCCCACCCCCATCGCCTCTCCTCCCACCCACCCCATCACCTCTTCTCCCCTCCCACCCCTCTTGCCTCTCCTCCCCTCCCACCCCATCCCCTCTTCTCCCCTCCCACCCCTCTTGCCTCTCCTCCCCTGCCACCCCCATCGCCTCTCCTCCCCTCCCACCCCATCGCCTCTCCTCCCCTCCCACCCCATCGCCTCTCCTCCCCTCTCACCCCCATCGCCTCTCCTCCCCTCCCACCCCCATCGCCTCTCCTCCCCTCCCACCCCCATCGCCTCTCCTCCCCTCCCACCCCCATCTCCTCTTCTCCCCTCCCACCCCTCTTGCCTCTCCTCCCCTGCCACCCCCATCGCCTCTCCTCCCCTCCCACCCCCATCGCCTCTCCTCCCCTCCCACCCCCATTGCCTCTCCTCCCCTCCCACCCCCATCGCCTCTCCTCCCCTCCCACCCCCATCGCCTCTCCTCCCCTCCCCTCCCACCCCCATCGCCTTTCCTCCCCTCCCACCCCCATCGCCTCTCCTCCCCTCCCACCCCCACCGCCTCCCCCCTCCCATCCCCCGCCTCTCCTCCCCTCCCATCCCCACCGCCTCTCCTCCCCCTCCCATCCCCATCTCCTCTCCTTCTACCTTCCACCCCCATCACCTCTCCTCACCTCCCATCCCCATCGCCTCTCCTCCTACCTCCCACCCCCATCGCCTCTCCTCCCCCTCCCATCCCCATCACCTTTCCTCCCCTCCCATCCCCCATCGCCTCTCCTCACCCTCCCATCGCCTCTCCTCCTACCTCCCACCCCCATCGCCTCTCCTCCCCTCCCACCCCCATCGCCTCTCCTCCCCCTCCCATCCCCCATCGCCTCTCCTCCTACCCCCACCCCCATCGCCTCTCCTCCTACCTCCCACCCCCATCGCCTCTCCTCCCCTCCCACCCCCATCGCCTCTCCTCCCCCTCCCATCCCCCATCGCCTCTCCTCCTACCCCCACCCCCATCGCCTCTCCTCCTACCTCTCACCCCCATCGCCTCTCCTCCCCTCCCACCCCACCCATCGCCTCTCCTCCCCCTCCCATCCCCATCACCTCTCCTCCTACCTCCCAATGCCTCTCCTCCCCCTCCCATCCCCATCGCCTCCCACCCCACCTATCACCTCTCCTCCCCTCCCACCCCACCTATCGCCTCTCCTCCTACCTCCCATCGCCTCTCCTCCCCTCCCACCCCACCTATCACCTCTCCTCCCCTCCCACCCCACCTATCGCCTCTCCTCCTACCTCCCACCCCCATCGCCTCTCCTCCCCTCCCACCCCACCTATCGCCTCTCCTCCTACCTCCCACCCCCATCGCCTCTCCTCCTACCTCCCATCGCCACTCCTCCCCCTCCCATCCCCATCGCCTCTCCTCCCCTCCCACCCCACCTATCGCCTCGCCTCTCCTCCTACCTCCCACCCCCATCGCCTCTCCTCCTACCTCCCACCCCCATCGCCTCTCCTCCCCTCCCACCCCACCTATCGCCTCTCCTCCTACCTCCTACCTCCCACCCCCATCGCCTCTCCTCCTACCTCCCACCCCCATCGCCTCTCCTCCTACCTCCCACCCCCATCGCCTCTCCTCCTACCTCTCACCCCACCTATCGCCTCTCCTCCTACCTCCCACCCCTCCCAACCCCCCCTTCTTCCTCTCCAAGGCATGGGCTTCGCTATGCTCCTGGTGCCTTGGGTGGTGCTTCAGGAGCTGGACGCCCAGAAGAACACCAACAGACCGGAGGGCTCCGTGGCCCACCTGGCCACCCCCGCCATCCACTTCATCTACAGCTGTCTGAAGAGCCTGGAGCCCCGTCTCTGGGGACAGTCCATGCAGCAGGCCTCGGAGGGAAACCGTGAGTCCCCCCCCCCCCCCCCCTAACGCCCAACTCAACGGGACAAGACCATTTCCTGTCACCGCAAATTGGTGCCTACGAGGAACATATTCTAGCCACTAAATCGGCTGTAATATTTTAGATTATATTTGATGGCGGACGCAATGTGGCGTTAGTGAAGTGTGACAGTCCACTTGCTGCCCCGGCTTTCATAATGGCCCTTTGGCCCGAACGTTGGTGTGGAGGAAGCCTCACGTAGTTCACGCCTGGCGACTATAAGTTAGGTTTAATATGGGTGAGCTTGGTTTTTAGAGACTACCATCATACAGAATTGAATAGGTACACACACACACACACACACACACACACACACACACACACACACACACACACACACACACACACACACACACACACCACACACACACACACACACACACACACACACACACACACACACACACACACACACACACAACAGTGTAAGTTAGTCTCTCTTCCATTGGATTCAGGCAGTTCTCGAGCAGCTGCACGCACTGGCTCACCCTCCTCCTCTGAGCATGTACTGTACACACCCTGGTGTACGGTACATGCACAGGGGAGTATTTAGAGGGTGTGCGAGCCTGCCCCCCTCATTGGAGACCCGGGCGTTGGCGGCCCCTGCTGTCCAACTTAGGGAGTGCACTTATCCACTGCAATGCACTGCCTGTCTGAATCCAGCGTAAGAAGACGCACAATAATGGTCATTCCCAGAAACAGCTCATCAAGGTGACCCTCCGGTTCCCAAGCCGCGTCCCAACAGACTGAACTTCTGCCGCAAACATGTGATAATCACGAATGCACTGGTGGGGCTGTTCATATTTAGTTGTTAGTGTTGGTGTTAATATATATTTTTTCTCTTTGAGCCTGATTTCTTGAAGTGCTTCGGACCCTTCCTGTAAGCCTACCATTTCCTACCTTGGGTTGTTCCTACCTGGAACTAGTTTCTTACTTTTCATGGCACTGCATCACGTACATGTCGGCATCATAATACACATGACAGATCTTATTACAAGGCATTAAAGATATACATACGTTGTAGACATGTACGTGTTTATTTTACATTATATAACATCATAATACATCAAATATACATCTAGCAATTGACTCATACATAAAATGGCATCATATAATGATCATTTTACCCAAGTCCAAGTTGCAGGTACTTAATTGAAATGTCTGTGATATGTGCGATATTTTATATATTTAATATTTTCCCTGTAAAAAGCAAAATATCTGGGGGTCTATATATGATATATATCATGCTATATCATTCCACTAGTCTCCACCGGGTGGCACTAACGATATCTTTCCACCAGTTTGTCCTCAAGGGCAAGTCAGCCAGGTTCATACGGTTATGTATTCACTTAACCAAATAATCTGTTTAAATAAATGGACCCAATCTAAGATAATTACTGAGAGTCTGATAATCCCTACGTTGAACAAAGTCTGTCTTTGCTCTTTTTGTGTACTCTTTCTATCTCCATAATTCTCTCTCTCTCTCTCTTTCTCTTTCTCTTTCTCTCTCTCTCTCTCTCTCTCTTCCCCCACACAGGTCATCTGAATGCTGAGAACAATGATGACAGGATCCTGCAGTGCTGCCTGCAGTACCAGATCCTGTGCCCAGAGAGCGCTCTCATCTTGTGCACGTGCGTTTCCCCTCCCCCTCATCTTACCTACATTATGCTTCTCCTTCGCTACCGCAATGTATGTGTGTGTGCGTCTGTGTGCGTGCAGTCATTTCTGCAGACACTGCACACACAATGTGTGTGTTTCAGCCAGATTGCTCCGGTTGGGATGACAAAAAATAAGAGATACACAAAGAATGTAATGTGTACCAGAGAGAGAGACGGAGACAGAACGGGACAGACAGACAGAGGCAGAGTCAGACAGAACAAGACAGACAAGAGACCGAGACAGACTGAGACAGACGGACAGACGGAGGCAGAGTCAGACAGAACGAGACAGACAAGAGACCGAGACAGACTGAGACAGACTGAGACAGACGGACAGACAGAGGCAGAGTCAGACAGACAGACAGAGACCGAGACAGACTGATAGGTTGAATAAATACACCAAGTGCTAGAAGGCGCAAGATAACTGATTCACAAGGACGACCATTCTGTGCATTTCCATTCATTTCTTCCCTCTCAGTCCTCACATGTAAATATGTGGCATGTGTGTGTAGCGCCTAACAACAATGGCAGTAGTTCTACAGCAGTGTGTGAAGTTTTGCCCCTAGCCCACCCACCCATCTCACTCTGTCTCACTCGCACCCCACCCATCTCACTCTGTCTCACCCGCACCCCACACATCTCACTCTGTCTCACCCGCACCCCACACATCTCACTCTGTCTCACTCGCACCCCACCCATCTCACTCTCTCACCCGCACCCCACACATCTCACTCTGTCTCACCCGCACCCCACACATCTCACTCTGTCTCACCCGCACCCCACCCATCTCACTCTGTCTCACTCGCACCCCACACATCTCACTCTGTCTCACCCGCACCCCACACATCTCACTCTGTCTCACCCGCACCCCACCCATCTCACTCTGTCTCACCCGCACCCCACACATCTCACTCTGTCTCACCCGCACCCCACCCATCTCACTCTGTCTCACCCGCACCCCACACATCTCACTCTGTCTCACCCGCACCCCACACATCTCACTCTGTCTCACCCGCACCCCACCCATCTCACTCTGTCTCACTCGCACCCCACACATCTCACTCTGTCTCACCCGCACCCCACCCATCTCACTCTGTGTCACCCGCACCCCACCCATCTCACTCTGTCTCACCCGCACCCCACACATCTCACTCAGTCCGTTCCCTCCCGCCCCGCAGCAATGATAAGAACCTGTGCAGCAAGGCCCTGCTCAGTGGGGTGAAGGCCCTCTGCAAGGCCGAGCTGGAGGAGGAGAGCAGGAGGCTCCACAACCCCGCCCTGCCCACACCCACCCCCACCCCCACCCTAACCCCACTCCCTAGACACCTCCACACCCACACCCAGCAGCCCTCCAGGGGCAACCGGGGGAGCAGCCTTGGTCACAGAGCACCGGAACAGAGTAAGAGATTAGCTAGTCTGACCTTACTGTGGACTTATTTGTGGACACACACGCACACACACTAAACGAATCCGAGTTGCTGTTTTGATCACCGTCCTCTCCAGAACAAGCCCCGACTAAGGCACCGACATGTGATGGAGGGGAGGAGGCCGTGGCTCAGAGGAGGAGGGTGAGCCAGTGCGTGCAGCTGCTTGAGAACTGCCTGAAGGAGGCGCTGTCTCACATCCTGGAGGTGGAGATGAAGGCTGCCTACGACGACCTCTGGGAGGATGTAGGGATTGCCTTCATTTTCTCACATTCAACACTCTGGGGAAGAAAATAAAACAAAAATATAACAAATTAATGTGTTGTTTATTGAGAGTAATTATATTCAGCATGGTTTGTGTTTTGTCTATACACAGATTGTTTTTGTGAAACAACCCTGGGAACTCCTCGATGTGCTGAAGTGTATAAAAAAACACTGGATCGCTGTGTTCGGGGACATTTTCCCACGGAACCGGCTCCACACCGTGGTGACTCTCCTCAAATTCTTCACCCCAGGTATGGAGGATGAGAACACAAGGTCAAGGAGCACTGCTTGGTGTGTGTGTGTGTGTGTGTGTGTGTGTGTGTGTGTGTGTGTGTGTGTGTGTGTGTGTGTGTGTGTGTGTGTGTGTGTGTGTGTGTGTGTGTGTGTGTGTGTGTGTGTGTGTGTGTGTGTGTGTGTGTGTGTGTGTGTGTGTGTGTGTTTTTTAAATAGAGCAGTGGACTATTGCTTTACTGTCGCATACAACGCTGACACAAGCCATTAAATAGGCTACTTTGGGCTCCTCCCAAGGTCACACAAACCAGGGTTGATGAGTCTGCAGTGGTATGGTGAACAGAGCAAATGGTACATGCTAGTGCTCCCCCTGAGTGTGGGTGGGTGGGTGGGTGGGTGGGTGGGTTAACCTGTGGTACCCACAGGTGTGCAGCCTCACCCAGCGGCCCCAGACTCGACTCAGTCTGACTGGGGCCGTGTGAGGCTCGAATCAGACACACTCCACAGTTACGATCTAGACACATGGGCAATGGATTCCTGTTGGGTCTGTGGAGGGAGGTGGTGCTGGTGGGGGTGGAGTAGGTGGGGCGGGCTCTATAGAACCAGATACACGGGCTAAAACAGGAAACACTCAACAGAGGTATGTCAGGGAGGAATAGTGCTGAGGCACGGCTAGTCGGGATTTTGTGTTTTGCCACGTACCTTGGCTCAGTGCCAGGACTCCCAAGTGTAGAGAGGGAGGGAGGGAGGGAGGGAGGGAGCGAGCGGGGGGGGTGGAGATGAGATGATTAAACTGCTCGGTACAAATCCATGAGTGGAAAAGTACTGCACTTTGTGTGTGTGACTTTATGCACACACACACACATATATATATATATATATATATGTGTGTGTGTGTGTGTGTGTGTGTGTGTGTGTGTGTGTGTGTGTGTACACACACACACACACAGTGACATACATATACAGATGCTAAGCAGCCTTATGCTGACTGCTTGCCCTTCACCTTTGCCTCCCTAGCCGATGACTGCAGGGTGTTGCAGGAGCCAGGGAGGGACACACATGGTCAATACATTGCATACATACAGGGGTGGCAGTACGTGAATCTGTTGGGACGGAGGGTTCAGGTCCTCGAAACAGTACCGATTAAGAACTGGTACGCGGTGCCAGAAAAAGTGTGTGTGTGTGTGTGTGTGTGTGTGTGTGTGTGTGTGTGTGTGTGTGTGTGTGTGTGTGTGTGTGTGTGTGTGTGTGTGTGTGTGTGTGTGTGTGTGTGTGTGTGTGTGTGTGTGTGTGTGTGTGTGTGTGTGTGTGTGTGTGTGTGTGTGTGTGTGTGTGTGTGTGTGTGTGTGTGAACATGTATGTGTACCAATAAAGAGGATTCAATCCTCCAGATGTAGATGTATTTCCGTGTGTGGTGGTTGTAGGTGAAGCAGTGGAGCAGGCCTCTGTGCTGGCAGCGCTGCGTGAGGCCGAGGAGCTGCTGGAAGTGTTTGGGAAAACCAAAGAGAAGTACGGCGGCCGTGTCTCCACCACCTTGGACTCCCTGGCCACCATCGAGCGCCAGCTGCTGGCCCAGGTCGGTCCAAACATAACCACGTTTGTTCACTACCTGTACTGATGGCTTTGAAGTCTGGTGGCAGACGTAGCAGTTTCACTCTCTTCCGCTTCATATTTGTGATGTCCAATCACGTCGCAGGGGGCGGGGACTGGTATAGATATATGATTGGCCCCTTTCAGTTGTTGGTTTCCGGCCCAAGCTCTCTGCCGTATCTCCCCCCCCCCCCACTGAAGTTCTGCTATACCATAGAAGGACTGCTGGATTCGAGATTACATTTTATATAATCAGGGCTTTACATTATCAGCGGCCACTGGCCAAATGGCGGGAGAATTGGGCATTTGGCACACGGTGAGCAGTTAATGTCAAGCCCTGCATATAATAAGTTTTAAACTTGAATATTATTATTTATATATAATGGTATTTGTGCTGCGTCTAACATTGCTTCTCTGCTTTGAACACAAATTGCAGACTCCCCCCCCCTTTAATGCTTTAGTGCTGCTGTACAATTCCACATGCATGCATTCATTAAAGTAATGAATGCATGCAGAGACTGAATGGAGTACTTGCTAGTCTCCTCTCTGTGTTTGTACATTGTGTCCAGAGCAAGGACCCAAGGGCTCTGAACAGCCATTGTTTTGACCAATGTCCCTAGAACCAACCGGCAAGTTCATGTTACAACCATCCTGTTGTCACAACATGGTCTTTGTGTGTGTGTGTGTGTGTGCGCATGTGTGCACAGCCCGAGCACGTTCCAGCCCAACCATTGGTGGGTGATGCTGTGATGTCAGACCATGAGGAGAAACAGGCCCCGCCCCACCAGGTCTCCCACCAGGACGTGTGGGCGCTGTTTGAGAACATCTGGGACAACGTGTGTCAGATGAGGTGAGCTGGGACAGACCCGAGCTGGCAGTGCTCACAAAGATTTAAAGTTGTAATCTCAGTCCTGCACCGGTCCTCAGGTGCTGGAGGTGTGGGTTAGTAATAATAATGGCTTTTATATAGCGCTTTATCCAAGCGCTATATACATATATAGCTACTTGTAAAGCGCTTTGGATAAAAGCGCTTTACAAGTCATGTAAAGTCCTCACATTACCCATTCATCCACCGACGGCGGAGTCAGCCATGCAAGGAGACAGCCAGCACCTCAGGAGCAGTTAGGGTTAGGGTGTCTTGCTCAAGGACACCTCGACAGTTTTTGCTAGGAGGAGCCGGGGGATCGAACCAGCGACCTTTTGGTTGTGAGGCCAATGGTCCGTGACCATTACTAACCATGACCACCACGTGGTCTTCATGATCATGTAGTAATCATGTAACAGCCTATGCAGCACTGATAGTATTTATTTACAACATGTTTGTGTCAGAGATGACAACAAGGGTGAGAGTGTTTGTAAGAGATAATTTCCGTCAACATGAATAGACATCCAAACATGTGAGCCTCGAGTTTCACAATCAGAATTGAATGCCTTTATTGTCATTGTACATAATAACAGAATTGTCTAGCAATCCTCAAA
>CM051004.1:23701500-23704000 GCA_027704905.1 Muraenolepis orangiensis
CGGTTAAAAGCCAACCATGAAGGTTTTTGATCATCATCAGTTCTGGTGTTTTTTGGGAGAACTTCAACTCAATTCCACTGAAATTAAGTCATCTGGGTTTGGGTGGTGCTGGGGGGGGGGGGTGTCTTCAGGTGGTTCTAAAGAGCACAGTCCTGGTTCCACTGGTTCCATAAACACTACATCTCCACAGCGCAGAGGGAGGTGGGGTCTTGGAAGGTGGGGGCAGCTTTAAGGGAGACTTAATGTAAAGCAGGAGATGAGGGCTGAGGTGGATGTGGCTTCTTTAAGGGAGATTTAATGTAAAGCAGGAGAGGAGGGCTGAGGTGGAAGTGGCTTCTTTAAGGGAGACTTAATGTAAAGCAGGAGAAGAGGGCTGAGGTGGAAGTGGCTTCTTTAAGGGAGACTTAATGTAAAGCAGGAGATGAGGGCTGAGGTGGAAGTGGCTTCTTTAAGGGAGACTTAATGTAAAGCAGGAGATGAGGGCTGAGGTGGAAGTGGCTTCTTTAAGGGAGACTTAATGTAAAGCAGGAGATGAGGGCTGAGGTGGAAGTGGCTTCTTTAAGGGAGACTTAATGTAAAGCAGGAGATGAGGGCTGAGGTGGATGTGGCTTCTTTAAGGGAGACTTAATGTAAAGCAGGAGATGAGGGCTGAGGTGGATGGATGTGACATCTTTAAGGGAGACTTAATGTAAAGCAGGAGATGAGGGTGGAGGTGGATGTGGCTTCTTTAAGGGAGACTTAATGTAAAGCAGGAGATGAGGGCTGAGGTGGAAGTGGCTTCTTTAAGGGAGACTTAATGTAAAGCAGGAGATGAGGGCTGAGGTGGATGTGGCTTCTTTAAGGGAGACTTAATGTAAAGCAGGAGATGAGGGCTGAGGTGGATGGATGTGACATCTTTAAGGGAGACTTAATGTAAAGCAGGAGATGAGGGTGGAGGTGGATGTGGCTTCTTTAAGGGCGACTTAATGTAAAGCAGGAGATGAGGGTGGAGATGGATGTGGCTTCTTTAAGGGAGACTTAATGTGAAGCAGTAGATGAGGGTGGAGGTGGGGGGTGGGGGCTGCTTTAAGGGAGACTGAATGTAAAGCGGTAGATGAGGGTGGAGGAGGGTGGGGCAGCTTTAAGGGAGACTGAATGTAAAGCAGGAGATGAGGGTGGAGATGGATGTGGCTGCTTTAAGGGCGACTTAATGTGAAGCAGTAGATGGGGGGGTGGGGGCTGCTTTAAGGGAGACTGAATGTAAAGCGGTAGATGAGGGTGGAGGAGGGTGGGGCAGCTTTAAGGGAGACTGCATGTAAAGCTGTAGTTGAACCATTAACCGGGGCTCCTGACAGGTACCACACCGCCGAGGTCACATGACCGACAAACGGAAAGCGGTTTGCTTCCCCGTCTGGTTTACCACACTTTCGAGTTTTTAAAAAGTACACAGACTGTTGTTAAAAAAATACACAGACTGTCTGTTTCCAGAGAGTCACGGATAGCACCGCTCAGATATAAAGTGAAGGGGATGTATAACACATCTACGGCCTGCTTTTTAAAACACTGGTTCAATGGACAACTCGGGAACCATTCCACGTATATATACAAATCCATTGCGTGACATTGTTAGTCACGTCAAAGGAATCTCACTAGAAACATGACGTGGTCGTGTTATTATTTGTCTTAGAAGTCCTTCCTTCAGGCTAATATGCCACTCAAAAATGTTAAGAGATTCAATGTTCAAGAACACTTACTCCCCATTCCCTCTAAACATGCTGTACTAGTGACTAGTGACAAGCGACTGATAGATATGTTATGTGTTGATGATATGTGTTGAATTGTGCAAAAAGCATTTATAAAAAAAATGCATTTTAAAGTGCCAGTAGTGCAGCAGCATCATGAATACAGTACAGTACAGTGCAGTCACTGTAATGAGTCCACAAAGTCCAGCTAAGTATGATAGTGTAATGTTAATGACATGTTATGATAGTGTAATGTTAATGACAATGTTATGATAGTGGCAGCACTCCTACCAGTTCAGTAGGTCACTGCCTGTGGATAAAAACTATCCTTAAACCTGGTGGTCTTTGTACGGATGCTGGGGAACCGGCGACCGGACGGTAGGGGGGAGAAGAGATGGTGCCCAGGGTCGTGGCGGTTTTGAATGTGGCGTGTTGAATATTATAATATAATTTAACATAATATATTCTGCCCTTAAACCCTTAATAAGCTGCAGTTGAAGATCTCACATCGTGTTCCTCCGTGCTGCCGACTCTCCTCCCGGTTTGGGTTTATATCAAGTCTGCGTTACCTTCCACACGGCTGCTATTACCGCCCGAGAAACGCCATTACCCTTAAATTGAACCAGACAAGCGTCCGGTCTGTTCCACGGTCGTCTGGCTGAATAGCGCGCGTGAGCAGCATTCTGCTGGTGGAATGGCAGCAGTCACCGGTGTGTGGGCCGGAGAGAGAGCTATGCAGCTTGATCCAGAACGATGTCCCGGCATGAGACACAACAACA
>CM051004.1:23709000-23734000 GCA_027704905.1 Muraenolepis orangiensis
TCCTCTCCTGTGACAGTGGACGGCACCTCATTCACTATTCAAGGCCCCATTCTGTAGGTTCTGGTCCGTTGGTTTGAATCACCGCTACACAGGGAAGGGTGAATAGATTCAAAGGGTTTTTTTTATTTCTATTTTTTTTTTTTATGAATTGTAGTGTGAAGTGTTGCCGGCTATCTTCTTATTTAATTGCTCACTTTCAGATTGAACATAGCAGGCCGTGCTTGTTTATAAAAGCATAGATCATTTTAAGTATTGTGGTAAATGTCATATTTCATATTGCATTGTGTGCCTCTAGGGTAGATTATACAATAGCGTGAGGACTTTATGGGGAGTGGCAGACACTCCCTTTTTTCCCAGTTTAGCCAATGCCCTGGTGGCTCTGCTGTGATTGACAGGTTCAGATAGACCAGGCCATTTGTGAATGGCCTGACTGTGAACCAGGTGAGCGTGTGGGTCTTTACAGCTCAGCCCGACAGGCCCAGGTAAGTAGAATGAGGTCAGGCGCAGGTCTGGCCCACCGGCCTCAGTGCCACCGTTGACCATGACTTCCGCCACTCGAGATGCTCGGGTCACCGCTGCTAGACGTCTTAACATAATCTCCTCCGGAAAGACTTTAGGAGGAATAAAAAGACTGGGCTTAGCCATGTGGGTCCCTGGAAGCAGGCAGCGATCATCCGCCATGGAACAGAGACCTTCTGATTTGTCCTGAAGGCTCACACATCCCCGTGCGTCTCCATCAGAGTACGCATTCAGTTACATGTGCTGAATGGTTTACAACGCTGTCCTTACTTGAATGTTTCACTATATTCTTTGTTGGCACCATTGAGTAAGTACAAGGAACAGTATGGCGATGTGGTCAAATGTGTATTTGTGTAGCCCTGAATCATAGTTCAGTCTCCAAGGGCTTCACAGGAGATGACACCCCTAACCTTTAAAGAGCAAGGGGGGGGGGGGGGAAGAAAACCATAAGGAGGAAACCCTGAGAAGGAAATATATGTGCAGTGAATAAACGGGGCTTGGAACATCAATTCTGGTTGAAATGGTTTATTAGTTTAGAAATGGTACAAATGTGGTACATAGTCTCAATCTACGTTCGCTGCCAAAAAGGTAAATCTATGCCACTGCCTGACTTTTAAAAACACAACAAAAAAAGATCTTCAGTAAACTGCGAGTCTACATGAGTGAATCAGTCAAATCATAGTAGCAAAGGACCCAGTTAGCAGGAGCACATAAGCAAGGTTGTGTGTGGCAATAAGACAACGTTACTAAAACTGGCACTGATGTAGTTTGATGACCAAGTCATGTGCATCCACGTATCCTCTTGTATTGTTAAATCAGCCGTGTATAAAAAAATATGTAAAAAAGACCGACCATCGTTAGATTCATAAAGCAATCCAGCTTTAACTTCAAATGACACCAAGCCGTGACGGGTATTTCTTCACTTATCCATTTGAGTATGGCTTCAAACCACAGAACTCTTAAACTAGCAGAAGGAAAACTACACGGTCGAGTAAAAGATAAAATCAGTCGAGAAACTCATCACGTTACCATTTACCAGTTTGGAGTCACTGAAAACCCTTAAAAAAAGATACATCAACTTAAAGAACCAGTTAACTCAATGCATTCAATGTTGGCATTTGACAAAAATGAGGGGAAAACAAAAAACTATGTATATACACACAGCACGGAAAATATTGTATGCAATATGCAAACGTGTCCTGTTGCTTTTGGTAACCCACCCCCAGCCCCAATAATATAAGCCAGTCTTCACTGAAGACCCCTCTGCCCACCCACCCTCTGCCCACCCGCTCACACAGAACATCACAAAAAACACGATTACGTCACTAAGCCTGTTAGTTTGGGGGATAAAGGGGATAAAAACAAGCCCAAAACGACCCAGACGACTGCAGTCTCTCCGTCCCCTCAGCCAGAGGACAGGGAGAGGCCGTCTCTCCGTCCCCTCAGCCAGAGGACAGGGAGAGAGGCTGTCTCTCCGTTCCCCTTAGCCAGAGGAGGAAGAGAAGGAAGAGAAGCCGTCCGTGCCGTCGCTCCACTCGTCCGTCTCCGGGTTGTACACCTCCAAGGTGTTGAGGAAGTCGTTGCCGTCGAAGCCGCCCACGGTGCACACCAGCTCCCCGAGCAGCGCCACGCCCGCGTTGCTGCGGGCCGACGTCATGCCGCCCAGCATCCGCCACTCGTTGCGGGCGGGGTCGTACACCTCCACGCAGCGGAGGGCGTGGGAGCCGTCGAAGCCGCCCACCACAAACAGGTTACCTGCGGTTACACAAAAAGGGACCACGCGGCGGCGTTAGCAATGCGGCGGCAAGGTCTTTCGACGGTTGAGCCGTCGATCGGACGACGACGATGGCAGCGGTGCGGAGGACTCACCTGCGTGGACGGCCACGGCGGCGCCCCTGCGCGCCACGTTCATGGGAGCGATCAGCGTCCAGGTGTCGTTCTTGGGGTTGTAGCGCTCCACCGTGTTCAGGCAGTTCCACGACTCCGCCCCTCCTATGGCGTACATGAAGCCGTCCAGCTCGCACACGGCAGCCTGGTGCCTCCCTGGTGGAAATCAGAAGATAGCCCGGTCACTTTGTGTTTGATTAACAGAGCGCGTGCTGACAAAGTCTCATTATGTCCACATACGGCTGTTGAGCGAGGCACAGTTGGTCCAGGCCTTGGCCACCGGGTCAAAGGCGTCACAGTTCATCAGGCCCTTCTGTCCACAGGGGTCCGATCCTCCCACAACATAGAGCTTGTTGTCCAAGGAGCAGACGCCTGGAAACGGGACAACAATGCGGAGAACATGAAAACCGGAGAAGCGGCATTAAAAGCGGGCAACGGAAACCTGCAGCGGAGCCGCGTGCCCACCTGCGTTACAGCGGTTGGTCCTGAGCTCCGGCACCTGAGTCCAATCGTCGGCCACCGGGTCGTACGTCTCGCCGCAGCTCAGCTCGTCAGAATGGCCGTTGGAGCCACCCATCACAAACAGACGACCCTGAGAATAAAACATAAGGGCCTTTTAGCTACTCGGCTTAACCCCAACCAAAATGCTTAGCCTTTTGTTCATAGTGAGCTCATTCCCTTGTGATGGGAAGCTAAAGGACACCTGGAGGTCATTGGGAAGCTAAAGGACACCTGGAGGTCATTGGGAAGCTAAAGGACACCCGGAGGTCATTGGGAAGCTAAAGGACACCTGGAGGTCATGGGAACCAGCGTACCATAAGCACGGCCATCTGGAAGCGGGCCCTGGGAGTGCGCATGGGTGCGATGAAGGTCCAGCGGTCCTCTTTGGGGTCGTAGCACTCCACAGTCCTCAGACACTCCTCTCGGTTGTACCCTCCTAAAACAAAACGATTTAAACCTCAGCTCATCGTTATCTGTGTGCAAGGCACATGCAGACCATTACACTTCCAGTAACACCTCACTACGCGAGTGTGCCATCTGGGTAGGATGAGCCTACAACACTCCCAACAGTCCCATATAAACATCTCCCGCGCCAACCTGCCGCGATGAGTTTGCCTCCGAGGGCGGCGGTGCCCAGGCCCGAGCGGGCGTAGTGCATGGGTGAGAGCAGCCGCTCCTCCAGCTCCTGGGGTTGGGCCTCGAAGCTCAGGCTCTTCAGAAGGCAGGGCGTGGCAGAGGGGGACGTCTGGGGGCTGCTGCGGCCGTGCAGGAAGATCACACACAGCGTGCCGTCCAGCACGGCAAGACACAGGTAGGTGTTGTCTGGGGAGGACAGAGGCGTTACGGCGGCGCAGAGGACAGTTTATTCTAACCTGCATCTGGGAGAGTCGGAGACAAAATAAATCAAGTAGATGCACGCTTACTGGTGGTCTTCTCCGAGGCGATGTACTTCCACTCGGTCCTGGAGCTCTGTTTGGGGGCGCCGGAGGGAGACAGGCTTCCCGAGGAGCTGCAGCTCATCGGTCTCTGGGTGCTCTCACGAGGGGGCTTCTTCTGCAAGAGCAGAGCGCAGCTACAGACACCCACAGCCAGCAGAGACCCCCCGGTCCCACCAGTGGCCCACACACCAACCTAATAGTGTCTCCCACGTCAACCCAGTCTACCCTTCAGTAAGCCTCGTCACCGTTATATAAAAGCTGCAGTGAAGGCACCCAAAGCTGAAACTAGAGGCCCGGGAGTGCCGAGAGGAACAAACCACTACAGCGAACCACTCGACAACGACTCCCACTTCTAAACGCACCACACCTAAAGCTACCAATCCCGGGCGGTGGTCCTCGAGAGACCGACTCGGCAATAATTAAAAGCACAGCAGCCGGAAGGCTGGGCTATAATCGCATCTAATGTCAGCCGAAAGCACCGGGTGAGAGCCGAGAGCTGCAACACTAGGGCCGGCACAAGCAGGCTAGGTCCAACCACCGCAGAGCCGGCACGGGGGGGAGGGGAGGGGGGGCTAGGCCAGGCAACCAGCTGCCGTGTACCTGCACAAACTGCAGGTGGTCCTCCTCGCCACCAAACACCTCAGGGTGCCCCTCAATCACCAGCCCTCCGTCCACCAGCTTGTGGTCGGCGGAGTAGTACAGCGTTTGAACCTGAAAGACACACAGCGACAACACATCCATGTGGCTGTCTCCATGGCAACACACCGAGCCCCCACAGCGTGAAAGTGCGTGTGAGGAGGAGGAGGAGGAGGAGGAGCAGCCGGGGATGTAGGGCAGGAGAACGACGCTGCTGGGAGGAAGGAGGAAGGGGGGGAGGGGAGGAATTCCTGGCTCTTCTGTCGCTTGGCTAGAGGGCGTTTCTTTTATTAATTTCCACTTGTATTCATTACAAGAAGACACTGCCGACGCTGCACGGAGAAGGTTAAATGGTGGCGTTGCAAGGTTTGCCCGTCCATTTTACAGAGGGTCCATTTCTTTCGGGTCTAAAAATACAAAAATGTAGAGAAAAAAACCCCGGCAGGAGGCAGAAGACCGGCTGGCAGCATCTGGAAACATCTTCAGTACAAGGGAGGAGGAGAGCAGGAGGGGTGGGGAAACATGGCGTCTCTTCTCCCCTGTGCTTGCAAGCAAACCCATCCTGTGTGCGGACCCGTCTGAGAGCCTGCCGTCACCAGCTTGTGTGGCTACTAAACAGCTACAAGCCAAGCCCATGGCCATTATTCACTGCTTTTCAAGAACATTTAGAGAATGTGAATAGAAATGTGTATACATTTAGGTGTAACCATTACTCATGAAGTGTAAAACAGAGGTGCCTGGCATATGTAGGTTAGGTATTTTGGTTGTAGGTTAGGTATTTTTGGTACAATTTGGTGAGAATGGAAACTGGATGGCACTTCCTTAAAAAGGCATATTTACAGTATATAGGGTGCATTATTAAAAGTACAAATCAGTTTTTTTCTTGAATACAAAATAAACGCCCGTTCTTGTGCAAGTGTGGCAGGGACAGATGGGAGCACAGTGTTGCTTGGCTGCAGAAAGAGTCGGTAGAGAGCCACTGCTTCTCTCCTCTCTTTTCTCTGACTCATTACCCTGGTGGCTCAGTCCTGGCTCCAGTCGGCTCTCCTGCTGCTGCTAATAATCCTAGGAGAGATAAATCAATGGGGAGGAGCGGCTGTTAGTACTAAAGTTACAAACACACACACAGAAACACGCACACACACACACAACCTGTGTAAAAACAGTGAGACCCAGTGACACGGCAGGGCACGGGGACATGCGTCTAAAAAGCTGCTCATAGTCGTGGAGAAAAGAGCGCTGGGAAAGAGAAATGCACACGCGTGACACGAGGCTGGCTAAGAAGATCGAGGCAAAGTCAAAATATCAAAAACACCTTTCTATTTTTATTCCTTCAGTGTGAACCAACCAGAAACCCAAAAGACAACAGGTGGTTAAATGAGCAAAACCGTAGTTATTTTGTTTTTGCTCACCTCTACCGTAGTATGGTTCGGGGGTACAGAGTCTTACTGCAAAACCTCAACAAATCAGAGAAAAGGAAAAAAAAAACACTCCTGAGAGTGCCATGGCAACCCCATGACACCTTTAGTTCAGCGCCCTTGATGTCAAAGACAGGAAGGAGCAGAAGTGGGAGGGAAGTAGTGAAGTACAGCAGCAGCTACTTGGGGAACTTTCCAGGAACCTGGTACTGACCTCCTCCATCAGCTGTTCCAGTTGGTCTCCGTTTTCCCACAGGCTGTGCTGAACCCAGTTGAGCACCTTGGTGTAGAGCCTGCCATTGCTGGGCAAGGTGAGGTTGTCTTCTAGCATTACTTCTAACTGGAAACGCACAAAAAAGTGGACAATGACAGAGAGTCAGTAGGTTGGCCAGCAGCAAGACATAACATTTGGTCCGGCCCATGCGCTTATGTGGACAACCAGCATTAGGTCTAATTGGTGAATGGACTGTGCTCAACATTGCCCTATGTATATTCCGGACCCCTTCTTTACACACGTGTCTAGGTCCCATCCAGCCAGAGTGGAGTCATCTGTACACAACTACTGCAGTTCCAAGAAGAGGACAAGTGTCCATAAAGGTAATCTGTTCACTTAAGGTCAGGCTTATTAGATTACAGTTTGGCTGTAACCTAGGACCCCCAAATAGTTTTAACAGGATCTACTGCAGCCATGTCTGAAACATGGGTGCAGCTCCATAAGCTTGGCTAAAGACATTCAAAAACATGTTGCTTAAACGCAGTGTTACTCAATGTTCTCTGCTTATGATGCAACGTGGATGCTAATATTATGCAGTTAATACTGGGGCTGTCAATCGATTACAATATTTAATCGTGATTAATCTAATGATTGAGTGACGAGTGAATCACGATAAATCACACTTTTTATTTATCTGTTCAAAATGTACCTTAAGGGGATATTTGAAAAGTATTTGAGAGATAATTGCGTTTAATACTGTCATTAACATGGGACAAATATGCTTGCTTTATGCAAATGTCAGTTTTTTGAAAATCAATAAACAAACCAAAACGTCTGTCAACTCCTCCGACTTTCTGGTCATCATACAAGTTGTGTATCTTCGATACAGTGGTGACTCTCGAAGGCAATTCATAAGTGGATGCAATCCTTTTTCTTTATCCATTGCTAGTAGCGGCGTTAAAACAAATTAGCGTTCACTTTGATAGCCCTAGTTTATACATATTTATCCAATGTGAATTAAATAGAAGCCATGGGAACCAAGGTGGAAGGGAGTGGGCACACTGGGCAGGCCGACACTCACCTTGAGGCGGGGAAGTTTGAGGAAATCGTCCTGCTCTGAGACGTCCAGCAGGTGATCCTGGATGTAGGCGTCCACTTTGGCCAAGACGCGGTTGTCCCCCATGGAGCTTGCAAAGTTCCGGAAAGAAATGGCATTCTGGGAGCCCATCTTAGATATCAGGTAGTCTCCACAAATCTGCGTGCGTGTCAAGTACAGAACATGGGACTGAGCGGCATTCAGATGATCAACATTTCATGTCCATTTTCTGAAGGGAAACTGGAAATCTACAAGCTGATGAGGTTATCATTTGTACCTGCTTGACCCGATCCATCTTGAACCTTTTAGCTGCAGAGTACACCTCCTTGACCAGCTCCTGGTCAGCCTTCAGTCTGACAAAAGACGAACAATCTTTCACAAAAGTGATACATGCACCTTTTCATTCCAACGAGTTCAAAAAAAGAGACTACAATTATTTTGCTAGCATTTTTTAAATGATGCATGTCTGGGTCTTAATTTAATCAAGCACTGCAGTCTTGACTGGATCTACAGATCTGTCACCTAATTCACACCAAAACCATCATGCCACAATTGATATAGTACGTGGTGGGCGCCTTAGTATTATTCAAAACACAATGCATACATACATACTTGGCTTCCGCAAGGCAAGAATGTATGCATGCATGCATGCATGCATGTTTTGAATGAAACTATGGTGGTTAGATGTTAAGATGAAAGGGAATGGTTGTACTGACTGGGCAGTGTAGGCATAGTGGAGAAGGATCTCCACAGCGGCAGGGTCGAGGTCCTCAAAGGTGACATGAGAGACCCCATGGGGTTCGATGTCACTGTTGAAGATCTCAAACAGGTAGGGGCTGCAGCAGGCCAGCACGGCGCGGTGAGCCATCAGCTCATGACCACAAACCTGGAGGGCAGCACAAGGACACCCCGCTCATTTAAAAAAGACAAAGCCATGTAGTACCAAGGGAGGGAACATGGGCCTCCAGGAGAACTTCTGAAGATATTGGCAAGTGTAAAGAGGCCTAGTCTGCGGTGATGGAGCCGAGAAAAGGGTGGACCGGAAGGGTAGCATTACTACGTGGACCGGAAGGGTAGCATTACTAAGGAGGTGACCAGGTTGGTTTTTATGGGTAACAGTCCAGGGGGGGGGGGGGGGGGGATGTAGAGGGCGTACCTGCAGCCTCACGTCACAGAACTGTCCACTCTTTCTCAGAGCATTCATCTTGGCCACAGTGGAATCCAGGAAACTCTCATCTTCAAAGACCAAATAACCGTTGGGAGTCATTTTGGCTGAAATTTCTTTAAAAACAAAAAAGATCTGAATTACAATACATAATACAACATGTATACAACCTCATTGCCAAAAATATGCTTGACTTCATAATGTCATGCTCTCAGTACTAATCCATAAAGCTACTTCTTATATACAAGCACAATGACAAGATAACAGTACCTGTGGCATGTGTATTGCATGACAAACATTGAGAACCTGTCATGCGTTGTTATGGCCTTACCTAATACAAGAGATGCACGTAAATCCAGAGAAAGGTTTTTGCAGAGGAAGGGTAACCAAACGAAGGCGACTGGAGGTCTTCTTCAGCGGTAGAGAGGGGTGAGGGAATCGTCAGAAGCAATGCTAGTCGACTAGCCGGAGTGAAGAGGACGAGGGGGAGCAGCCACACCAACACAAACTATCAGGCTTGAAGTGACCGTAATCAAGTCCTTGGGATCCCGTTGGCTATAGACTGGTACCTTTACTGTGTTGGTCGTACATTATAACCTGCAAGAGGAGGAAATAGAGAGCGCAGCGTTAGTCATTGGGTCCGAGGAGAACCAGACCACATGGTCATTGCTGCTAGTTATAGGCACCTGCTTGGCCCCCGTTACGGTGCCAAATGTGACTTAGCCAATGACCCCACTGGCCCTCCGTATGCCTATTGCATTCTAAAATAGCCTGCTGGTCTTCTCTAACAAGTGTAGCTTGGCAGCTATAAAGACAAGCGGAGCAATTAACAAGACAAGCTAAAAGGACTGGTCAGCTCATTCGACCATCATACATCAATGTAAAATAGTCTAGTCTAGGCCCCGCAATAAAGGCCCAGTCACTGACCCTCTGTTTGATAGCCATGCTCAAGCCTGTCGCACGCCCTTCCCCTTTAGGCCCGCTAGCGCCCACACCTGCTGCTATGCGCTTCCATGGCCCAGACGGAACAGTCTACTCCGCCTGACTCTTCTGCTGGCTTCCATACGGCATGCTAAAGAAGAGCCCCTGAAGTTAGCACCGCCCTCCTTACACACCAGAGAGCCCTTCATTCCACTAGTTTCCCACAGGGAAATGACCTTCAGCTGGTGACACCGGGGGTGATAAGTGTCACCGGCCACTTCCTTAAATGAATTGAGACAAAGTGGGCGGAGCTTGGAAAGGAGAACACCATTGGTACATCCCCTCCTATGAGAGAGAGAGCTTAAACACGGTATCCTCCCAAATTAGTAGCAGGTTAGCAGGGCTTATATAGCTCTCAAGACACTGCCGATGAAAAAGCCCCCGAGGAACAGAAAAACGGGTCTTGCCAACGCTATACTTACACATATACATACAGTGTAACCTTCCCGTTTAAGTCGGCTTTAAATCAATACTATAACAGTTTGGGAAGATGACTTTATTCCACTGTATCACACATAACAGCCATGGCTACTGGCTACGAGTAAAAATCAACTCCCACACAAACATGCCATAGATAAGAGTACAGATGCACCTATAGCATTCTAGTCAACAATAAATAAGACTTCATTGATCGATACATTAACCACTTGTTTATACAATAATCCCTTTAACTTGATAAATGTTCATTATAGGAGTATTTTTTATTAATGATTATATCAAATATATAATAGTAAACATGATTTACATTTTATATGTTGTGTGTTTGTGTGCGTATTTTATCAAATGACATTGACGCAAATGACGCTTTTATCCAAAAAGGCGTCTGCTAAATGACTAAGGAAGGTAGGTGAGAGACAAAACTAACAAAGGAAGGTGAGAGAACAACTCGTCACCAGAAGTCAAAAGCATTTCAAATAATGACAAGTAAAGCTTAACTTCTGTAATTAGATTTTGCTGTGTGTGCACGTGACTTTCTGGACAGCCCTGTGCTGCATGTGTCCAGTGCTATACAGCAAAGGCAGCTGACACACAAGTTCCCCTTTTAGTCCCCCCCCTGCAGGAGGGTAAAATGCTGTAAACTGTGGCAGTCTCTTCTCACTCCACCAGAATACCAAAATAAATTAGCTGAAGGCTGGGCTTGGTGGTGGCTAGCTAGTTACTTTCCAGTAGCCAAGCTTAAATACCCTTTTTTTTTTACCAGTCGATGGCTTGCTCTACTTTTCCAGATGTAAATTAAAGCTTCCTTCGACAGTCATAACCATGACGTAAATATAGGCAACTAGCCTTTCTTGGTGGTTGAGGGACAAATTGTACGAATATATGTATACCAAAAAAGAACACGGCCGATGCTCTACCATTACAAAAACCCTGGCGTTAAATACATTAGCTAGTGGGAATAATGGTTATCTCGTCAGCGGCAGAACAAAAAAATATATATAGTAAGTCAAGCCCAACATTCTGGTGAACCCAATGCCATGTATATTCGTTACCGGCAGGCTATATCCAGCTAATTGTACCCCTACTCATTTAGGGCATTCCTGAGGCTAAGTAAGCAAACTCAAACACGTAGAACCACTTCCACTACCATAAGGATGTGCTATATATATATATCCATCTATCTCTAGCTATCTCTACCTATACATCTATCTATATATCTATATCTATCCATATATATATCTATAAGTTAACACAGATCAAGAAGCCTTAATATGATATAGAAAGCAAGATATATATGGTAAGATGCATGCCGTAATAAAGAACCAATGGTTGCCAGCCCCCAGCTCAAGAACATTCTTACACATGTGCAGGAAATGAGATGTGGGTGGGGCGATCCAAGAGAACAAATTTAGGAACATCAACCATTCTCGAACCCAAATATGCATCAATCAAGGATCTAAACCATTATTTTCTGTTGAATGGTTTAGTATCTGTGGCGTTAGGACACAAATACATATAAATCCATGTGATAATGCACAGTGCCAAGGCAGCAGCAGGACAAGGCTTCCTTTGTCGGTACACTGGACAAGGGGGGGCTATACTAAAGCCCTGTGTGTGGAGGGGGTAAATTGACCTAGTTCTGTGGCGTTATGCAACGTTCGGGGAAGCAGACTATTATGACTACCCACCGACACCACGGCTCTCTGTAGTAATCAGAACAAACACCGTGCTGCTTCTCGGTCCTTTCCGCCGCTCTCAACGCCCCGCCCCTTAGACCATGTGTACACCAGTCCAGAGATGACACCATGAGGTCACCATTGCCAAGGACATATTTAATTACAGTTGGGTTGGTGGTCTCATCACATGTAAACGGCGTTGCTACACAAACCAAAACACATAACTGACGGAAATTGTGAGAAACAAATTTCGTAGGAAATCTGCAGATAAAGCCTCGACTCAACGCGTCACAAAGCCGCCGGGTTGCTAAGCAGTCTTTACATCCAGCATGTGGGAGCTGGGAACAGAGCACAGGAACCGGTGAGAGAGAAGGGGGAGGAAGGAAGGAAGACGGGGGAGGTTGGGTCCATAATGAAAACCTACACTCGGAGTCAACCCCCCCCCCCCCCCCGACGGATCGGCTGACCGATGTGCATGTGACAAAAGAGAAGCACTGGGGTTTTTTTTTAAAGGGGCATTTTTCTCAGCGACGTTTTCTTTTGTAACGCGGAGCGTAAAGGCGGGGCACATAGGAAACCTACTGCAGAATCAGGGGCTGCGCCCTCTAGCGCCGAGAAGGGGAATTGAGATTGCAATGGCATACATTCTGAGAGACTCTAAAGAATTGTTCAAACCAAAATGGAAATAAAACATCAATATGTTTGTAATGATGCTTTTAGTTTATTCACACCAAAAGCCATTGAATAATGAGAATTGGGCAGCAATCCCTCAAATGCAATTACATTACAAAAAAAACGGACCGATTGAATGATCCAAAAAAGGTGCGAAAAATCACTGCCCGTTGGAGAGAGAACAGTGTGGGTCCAATAGAAGACCCGCTTCATCCCACGTCTCCACTCCACAGCAGTAGGTCACCCAGTACGTGGTATTTTGCATATTCATGTAAATATATGTATACTAACCACAAGGTGACTGGGGAAGCATTAAAAAAAAAACACGCAAACTACTGATTTACCTTGACCCCCTTCTCAAAGTATAGTAGTCTCAGACCTTCGAGACCACCACCACCCTCTTTGCCACCTACAACGCAAGCCATTGGGCCAAACTACCAATATCTAAGTATATATATATATATCGAGTCATCAGAGCGAAACCCTCCACCACCAAGCTGCTGCCCGGCTAAATTACCAATTGAGCCCCGGTGGTGGCGGTGGTCTGAAGCGGGGGCCCGGCCGCCACAGCGGTGTCGGTCGCCGTCGTGAAGCGGGCGACCGGGGCCGCCGTCGTGAAGCGGGCGACCGGGGCCGCCTGCCCGCTAGCCATCGAGACACGACGACGGGCTATAGTCCTAGCCGCGTCCTAGCCCGTCCTATAGCCCGTCGTCGTGCCGCTACACGCTTCTCCCTCCCACCTGTGACCGCTCTCTCACGGGTGGAGAATTCGTACGAGCAAGGCGGACATAACGGTTGTCTTTAATGGCGTGTGTGTTGTGACCTAACGTCATCGTCGTCGATGTCACACACCGACCCCGTTACGGTACCCGCTATAAAATGTCATTTTTTTGTTAAACAAACGTGTATATATATACACACATGTATATATATACACACACACATCCTCACGGGAATTAAATGTCATTTAATATGTATTTTTTTGTCGCGTCAGTCATGGCGAAGCTCGTTTTTAAACACACATTTCACATTAACGTTAAACCACCACCACTACTCCACGGTTACCCGTTTCTTTATTCTCCCTATTCCACCCCCCAAATTGTCCAAAAAAAGCAAAGTTGTCTTACCTGAGGCGTTTTACAGCAGACGATATTAGACATATTTCAGAGAGGCAAATTCAGAGTTGTGGTTGTTTTCAGGGGGTTAGAGGAACAAAACGCAAGGGCTGTTCGTAGTCACAGGTTTTTAGTGAATACTCGACTGTCTGTCGTACTGAACGTCCGCTCTCCGTCTCGCTCCGTCCACCACTGCTACGACCGCGCGCTCTAAACGGCATCAGGTCCACGCGGTGACGGTGACGTCGTCGAGGCGGGGGTGGGGTGGAACAGTAAGCTCCGCCCACTTCTACTTGGAGGGGGGGGCGCTGATTTTGCATAATGACCCTTCAACCCAAACGATGGCTTGCTTTGTTTTTGTTTTTTCTGACCGTCACCCTTGGACATAAATGGACATAACCCCCCCCCCCCTCCCCATATCTTCACCTGCTGATCATTTAGAACTGTTCATCAATATCTAATGTGTAGGCTTGTGTCTGAGTGTGTGTTAACCTGTGTTATCAACCCAAATGGAAACTAAGACCATTTAGCGTGCTATTATATATAAAAATATGTTTTAAATGATCACACAGTAGTCTGCATCAGTGGTTCCTCCCAACCCTTTTTTCGTTGGAACGCCCCCCAACAACACCACAAACGTGTCTGAGGAAGGCACAAAAATAGTGGATGACCCCTCTCACCCCAACCATGGACTGTTTGCCCTCCTCCCCTCCGGGAGGTGCAATAGCTTTCCTAGTCAAGCAGGCTCAAGAAAAGCTTCTTCCCCTCAGCTGTCATCTATCTGAACTCTGTACCATGTATGATGACAGTACATTACAAATCTATATATTTGTAGGTTCAAAATTGATGCTCCTTCGTGGACTAACCTTCTCGGCAGGTGACTCAACCGTAATCTAGTCACGTAAACCCTTTGCAATCCATTGTGTCCGATAGGAGAGAACGTACCGACTGGGCCACTGACTTCTAGTTGGCAGGCGTAATCTTTAGACAAAGACAGACTCATCTTAAATAAGCAATGCGTGTATGTTATGTAATGTAGCCTACCACTAATAGTCTCGAAAAACCCTGAGGTGTCTGTTTGTACTATGCCAGGGGTGTCTAACCTATTTCCATTGGGGGCCACATAAAGGAGTCACAGGCCACACACCGTTTTAAAGCAGCAGTGTTCCACCCGGTTCTACAGTTATCAGCGGTGGCCAGTGAAGGTACTGCAGGAGGTCCATGAGTTCAATAAGTGATCCTAATGTAGTCGTCTAGCAGCTTCTTCTCACAAAAGAAAAGTTCCAAATGTTGGTTCTAACTCGGGATGGTGCTCCCTAATACAGCCTTGTGGAAAGAGAGGGGTAAGACAACTGTAGTGCAGGATAAGCGTGTTATGTAGCCTGATTGGGCTTATTAGCACATCAAATGGGCTAGTTAACTGTTAGATATTTGTATTACATTTAAGTAAAGCTCATTAACACATGACAAATACTGTCATACATTTTTGACTCACCGATGATGGAACAGCATGTCATTCAATGGGAGCAGTGATGCTGTGTCTTGGACTGAAGAAAGCAAACAGGCCATATTCCGCCATGGGCCAGGGGCCACAGTTGGCCCGCGGGCCGTCATTTGGTCACCTCTATACTAGGCATACGTGTATATTTTGCTTTACACTTTTGGTCAGGCTATTTGAAGTCCTCTTATACATCACTGACAGCAGGACAATAGTGTAATTAGTGTCCATAACAACGGAGGCCAAGGGGCAGTCAACAGAACAGATCACCATGGTGCTTCAGAGACAGCAACACAGATTACTTTTCTTCTAAAAAAGAAACGCATAGGTTACACACACATGGTTATGATCAGGTCATTCCGTCAGTCTGGGAGGTACATTCCGGACATTCTGTACATTACATGGGGAAACAAATGATTGTTTTTAGTCATGCATAGTTTGAACATATTTCTTGTTTTTGTATTATGCAAACCAATATTATATCACCTCCAACCTGTGTGTGTGTGTGTGTGTGTGTGTGTCTCTGTCGTCCGTCTGTCTATATGTCTGAAAACATTGAAGCCATAGCCCAACCTTTCGACGTGTCCTATACCGATGGCCTCTATCTATCACCATTAATAATATCTTGATTTATAAACAATGTATCTAAATGAACAGTCATCTTCTCATTGGTCTTCTCATTCCTCTGACAGACAGCTATAGCAGCAGCAGCAGCAGCGGTAGAGGACGTGTCCACAAGCCCTTCTCCTCAACACAAGCTCAGCAGAGCAGAGCCCCGCTGTGAGAGATGTGCTGAACGCAGCTCATGGACCACTGCCATCGCGGCCATAAGTAGAGCAAGATGAAGCTCAGCAGGTTACACACAAACGGGCACACAAATAGCATCGCAGTAGTATGAAGAAATTGGTCGTTTTGGTCATTCATGGGGAGACAAATGTCTTTGTAAGTCTCCATGGAAGAGGAAGAATACGATGATGACGATGATGTATCTAGATCAGATCAGATGAGATCCATGGAAGAGGAAGAATACGATGATGACGATGATGTATCTAGATCAGATCAGAATCAGAAGATCAGAAAGTACAACAAAATTGTCTAGCAATCCTCACGACACTCTACAGAAACAGTTGAAAAATATAAATTATTAAAAAAACGAAACTAAACTAAATAAGAAGAAGTGAGAAGCTAGAAGTGAAACAAATAACAACGAGAATCACAAAGGTCTATCTGAAGACCTTTGAGAACGATGCTTTTGCGGAAGTTTGTCTAAAAATAATGGTTTGCCAATATTTGGATTAAACTCAAATGAGCCTAAATGACATTCGGGGGAATGACGGCGAATGACGTTCGCACGCACACACACACACACACACACACGCACACGCACACGCACACGCGCACGCACGCACACACACACACACAGTTGAATTCAGACAGAGAAAGCTTGCGACATCAACTCCCTTCGTCATGCTGAGTCATCCTTGAATATTAAGGATCCTCTTCCCTTGGTTCTCCTCCTCAGCGATCAGGTTCAGTGAGGCTGCTCAAACGTGGTCTGAAAGGGACCCGATGAATACTTTGGCTTGTGGGCCCAACTTGTCCCGTGTGCCCGGGACTTCTGAATAACACACGTTTTGGAAGGGCGGAGGGGGGGGGGGCTTTGGGGCAGGGGGGGGCAGGGGGGGGGGGGGTGGGGAGCCCATCAACTATTTAGAGGAACACTGCAGCATCGGAGAGGATTTTCCCCAACCTTCTGCAGACACAAGCCTTATCTCTTCTTCATGTCACGGGGCTTGTTGTTGCAGACAGTGTGAGAGAGATATGTTTGTGAAACCACAATGAAAAAAACTCTGACCCTGTTCTCGACTGGGCAATTCATAGTTTCAAAAGAGAAATAACAATGAAAGAAAGTTTGTTTTTATAGTATTTTAGAATGAGTTTATTTAATTCTTTGATTATTTCATTAAGGTAATCTTTGTCTTTGGCTATAGATCAAATTAAATAGCTATGGCATGGTAGAGCATTTGGTGGCATTGGGCAGCAGCATAGCTCAGCCAGGAGGGACTTGGCTTAGGGACGGGAAGGTCACCGGTTCAAGTCCCAGAAACACCTGAGCGCTGCCAAGGCGCCACACCCCCTCCACTGCCCCCTCCACTGCTCCCCGGGCAGCTGTGTATACAATAGCTGCTCCCTGCTCCTAATACTAGGATTGCAGAGGAACTCATTTCACTGTGTGTGTACTTAGTGACCAATACCAAGACAATTCTATTCTTTGGATTTATGAATGGACAACCGGAGGGTAGTTGCAGGGTCGTTAGTCATGCCATGAGAAACGACAGATAATCCTTCAGTCATGTTTCTTAGGAACCCGAATTGTAGGGTATATAGTAGGATATCGTATTGGTGATTTGCCTTCTTTGATTGGCAGCCACTCAAAATCAATATCAACACATTTTTCCCTCCACACAAATCATTTTCTGTTCCTGGCATCCTTTATCTTTTCATCTCTCATGTCCCCAAGAAAACTACTGTGAATGACTGAATTGTATAGTAATACATTGTATATAATATTATCTTATTATAAATATAGAATAATATCTTATTGTGTCTTATGTTAAAGAAAAGTAATAAACTCACAATTTTACAGGGATAGTTTCTTTACGTATTCAGAGAAGTTAGATTGAATGGAAGACAGCGCTGATGCAATGCTAACCGTCAGGCTGACTGACTTACACACTCTCACACACACACACACACGCACGCACGCACGCACGCACGCACGCACACACGCACGCACACACGCACGCACGCACGCACGCACACACACACACACACACACACACACACACACACACACACACACACACACACACACACACACACACACACACACACACACACACTCTCTCACACACACAAGTTAGTAGTAGAAGGCCTTTATTGGCATTGCACAAGCACAAAAAAAACAACCACGTACACATTTTCAAACTGAAAACATTTAACATTTTAAACTAGCCACGCAACCCAGATAACAATGGACTGGGATCAGTCGAATGCAAACGAACCATCCTGCTGCTTCTCCCAGACTGCTGTGCCAGAAACACATCCACACAGGCCAGGGCCAAGTCACCAGAGTCAGCATGTATATCCTGCTGTGGAGGAACACAACTGTCCACTTACAACACACATAAAATACAGACACACACAAGACAGCACACACAATACGACAGCCCACTACAAGACAACACACACAATAAGACAAGACTCTCAACATGACAGCACACACAACAAGAAAACATACATTCAATACAACACACACACAACAAGACAACACACAAACACACAACATGACAGCACACACAACAAAACAACACACACAAAAAGATAACACACACACAAGAAGACAACACACAACAAGACAACACACACAACACGACAGCACACACAAGACAGCACACACAACAAGACAACAAACACAACAAGACAACACTCAACAAGACAACACACACAACAAGACAACACTCAACACGACAACACACACAACAAGACAAGATACATTCAAGACAACACAAACAACAAGACAACACACACACACAAAGATAACACACACAACATGACAACACACATCAAGACAAAACACACAAGACAGCACACTACAATAAAGCACACACAACACGACAACACACACAACAAGACAACACACAACCAGACAACACACACAACCAGACAACACACACAACAAGACAGCACACACAACAAGACAACACACACAACAAGACAACACACACAACAAGACAACACACACAACAAGACAACATACACAACACGACAGTACACACAACAAGACAACATACACAACACGACAGTACGCACAACAAGACAACATACACAACACGACAGTACACACAACAAGACAACATACACAACACGACAGTACACACAACAAGACAACACACACAACAAGACAACATACACAACACGACAGTACACACAACAAGACAACACACACAACAAGAACAAACACGACTCTGCACAAACTGCATAACTGCCACTATCTCTGTCTCACTGTAGAAGGCCATCGAACGCAGGGGGATGAGAGAGCACATTATCATTATTATGTGTTATGTGCTACTATACAATAAAACAATGCATTCCTATTAGCAGACACTTTTCATCCACATAGACTGACGGTGAGTCAGTGAGGAGGAATGGGTTCACCGGGTACACTATCCTGAGCCCTCTTGTTTGGGACACATACAGTAAGTTCCTGAAAAGCAACTGATCATTCATTATGATGAATGAGGTGTCATTGTTTCAAATAGCACATGGTTTTTGGAAAACCGTCTGGAGGAGATCAGTGATGAGTGTGCGCACATGTGTGTGTGTGTGTGTGTGTGTGTGTGTGTGTGTGTGTGTGCGTTCGCGCAGGTGCAGCATTGTGTGACTAAATTAAATATTAAATATTATTCAATAAATACATTACGCAACTAATAAAGCACACAATCACTCGTAATAACTCAGAATGAAAGACTTTGGCCGACTGAACTCTTTCACTCCAGAGATAAGTGGAAGGACATATGACATCAAATCCATTATCCCCAGCGGTGGTGGTGTTCTCTCTCGGTTCTCTCCTCCTCTTGCCCTCTTACTTTGACCTTTGAGCCTTCGTTCAGCCTAGTTGTCTGGTCTTCACGTTAACACTCCTGCTCCTTTCTTTCATTTGATATTCCTCAGGATGTTTTTATTGACTGTACACAGCAATTACACACACACACACACGCACACCACACGCACACGCACACGCACCACACACACACACGTGCACACACACACACCACCACACTCACACACCACACACACACCACACGCACACACACACATGGCACCACACCCACATGCACTCACACACACACACACACACACACACACTTTAATGAATATTGTGGAGTTTGTGTGTGTGGTTGGTAGCTGGTTTAAGCAGCTCACATGGGCAGACTTGGTTTGATTATCTGGTGGGGCTGCACACCTGTGAGTCATTGTTAATCAAGGCTCACAGGTTAAACCAGCCACCACACACACCACACACACACACACTCGAGGAGAAGAGCTCTAGCATGTTCCATCTGCTCTGTTCTCAAGGATTCAAACTCAAGAAACGCAATAACGCAATCAATTGGATTCCTCATCACCCTGGGTCCTTTTCTTCAGAAGGAGCCCTCAAGCAGCCTTGTTAATGGCTGTTGGCAGCGTTTTCTGCTACAAATTTGTGTTTTATTATCTGATCTGGGAGAGCACTTTGTTTCAGGAGTCTCTAGCCACATCACTTCATCACTTGGTCCATGGAGACAGTGGAAGCACAGTGGAGACCCACGAGAGGTGAACTAATTAGTATTGTACCGAATGGTGAGGTGTGGATCACACTGTACCCTCTATAATGAGCCTACTGGCATTACATCCCTTCAATGTCAATTCCCCAGTTCTGATAACCTCATAACCCTCATGCATTGTTCTCCAGAACTAACAGAAGCGGTTTTGGGGCGATGCAGAGTTGAGCTGCCTCCCTGTCCACTGTGAGTCATACTCAGTGTTATTTAAAGGGAATTTTCTGTGCTTTGAAATGTGCACTAAACCGAGGGGGGTGCTGATGTTGCAATTATGTGTGTGTGTGTGTGTGTGTGTGTGTGTGTGTGTGTGTGTGTGTGGTGTGTGTGTGTGTGTGTGTGCGTGTGTGCGTGTATGCGTGTGTTTGTGTGTTCCTTTCTGAATATTCCTCAACCAGGTGGTTTAGATTCCATCGCAGGTGAAAGGCCATTTCGACAAAAAATGCACACACCACACACACACATATATATATGTATATATTAAACTATTACTACTGGACAAATCTGACAAACAGGTTCTGTATATGTATCACTAGTCTTAAGTACACAAAAACAGTTCAATAAAGAGATTAGACCGAAAAAATGCAAGTTGTCCATACATTTCTTTAGAATTGTGGAAAACATAACAGAAAGCTATAGGTTTGAGTTCAGACCACTACGGTGAACAGAAGTGTGAGAAGGGTTCTGTGTGTGATCAACCAGATTTGTGTGACACCACCAAGCAGATGAACCAGTGGTGTGACCTAGATGCCGTATAGGTCATATACAGTATGAGTGTTGAAGGAGCATAGTACAGTACATTATAGTTCATTACTGTGACAAGACGCACTCGGACAGACTGATAGGATAGACATCGTGATAGCTGCATGGGTCCATGGTTAATGATTCATTTGACGAGGCAGGCTTTCTTCCCATATCTTCACCTGCTGATCATTTAGAACTGTTCATCAATATCTAATGTGTAGGCTTGTGTGTAGGAGTGTGTGTTAACCTGTGTTATCAACCCACATGTAAACTAAGACCATTTTTGCGTGCTATTATATATAAAAAGATGTTTTAAATGATCAAATTATCATTGTTCACTGATGTGTTGTTCACAATGAGCCAGTGAACGGTATTCTAATCTAATTTGTTAGTTTGTTACACACGTTTTCTGGTTTTCTGTTTCTGTATGTGGTCAGTGGGATCAGTTTGACTTTGTTTTAGTGGGTTCAGTATGGTGAGGGGTAGAAACCTTAGTCTCATAATATTATAATAAATCATAAAAAGCATCACGTGCACGTCGGCATGAGCTGCCCGATGTTCGTTTTTGAACAAAAATAAAGGATAGGGTTTCTATCGGTTATTGACATATTTACAAATTGTATGCAAATACATTGCAGAGAGTACTAGGGTCACAGATGACTTTAGAGCCTCCTCCCCGACACTGAGCCTGGTAGACGTCTGGTCCTGGAGCAGGGGAACTATCTGGTCCTGGAGCAGGGGAACTATCTGGTCCTGGAGCAGGGACATACTGTGCTATGATGCAGTACATTGGGATCCTCTTCCCTGTGCACCCTTCAAAGTTTGCCAGAATATCCCACGGCAGTCCGGTGAGAGTTGAGGTATGTGTGGCCCAGGAGGAGTCCTCATTGATGTGCGCCCCCAGGAATTTTAGAATGGAGTCTCTCTCCATGGCGTCGCAGTCAGAGGTCGGCCAGTTTGGCCACTAGTCTGTTGGGATCGACTGTGCTGAAGGCCGAACTGAAGTCCAAGAAGAACATCCTGATTTGCATGTCTGGTCTTTTCAAGTGATCCAGGGCGGTATGGAAGGCGAGCCTAATAACATCCTCTGTGGATCTGTTTAGCCAGTTGGCAAACTGGTGCTGGTCCAAGGGGGCAGGGATAGCACCTTTAATGAGGGCCAAAGTCAACCTCTCCAAGCATTTCCCCTCCAAGCATCCCCAAGGCTACCACCGGGGTGAATTAGATCAAACTATAGCTGTTCAGGCAAAGCAGATTCTTTTGCTTGGGGAAGGACACAATGATGGTAGATTTGAGGCTGATGGATGATCGGGAGAACAGTATTGTTTAGGGAGGGTTTAGCTGGTTAACAAATGGCCCAAACACACACCCTGGAACACCATCCGGTTCGGCTGCTTTACTTGTATTGAGCTGAACACTTTTTATGCTCGCTTTGGAAGGGGGAACTTTAACACAAATCGTTAACAATCGTGAGGATTGAATCCTCTTTATTGGTCACATACATGAAGACATACAGTGAAACGTGTTCTCTGCATTTAACCCATCCTAGTATTAGGAGCAGTGGGCAGCTATTCATACAGCGCCCGGGGAGCAGTTAGGGTTAGGGTCTTCCTCGACAGTTTTTGCTAGGAGGAGCGGGGATCGAACCAGCAACCTTCCGGTTGTGAGGCGACCGCTCTACCTCCTGAGCTAGACTGCCGCCCGACTTTGATCTGACCAACAAATTGGACATTCATCCAGAGGACTACATTCTACAATTGTCCGAGCCGAGGTCCGCAGAACCTTCAGGAGGGTGAAAGCAGGGAAGGCAGCCGGCCAGACGGAGTTCCATCCCGTGTCTTAAAGACCTGCTGACCATCTGGCTCCTGTGTTTACGAACATCTACAATGCATCACTGCAACAGTCTGTCGTCCCAGCGTGCTTCAAAGAGACAACCTGTGTGTTGTTACCCAAAAAGACCAAGGTAACAAGTCTCAATGATTGTCATTGACTTTAACACTCATAGCCATAAAGTGCACTGTATTCAATTAAATAGCTGCAATAAAGTTAAATTACGGTAAGTTATTGTTGAAATGTATGATACATTAAAAATTATTAATAATAGTTCAATCTAGGATCTGGGAACGCCTCGGGATCCCCCAGTCAGAGCTAGTCGATGTTGCCAGGGAGAGGGAAGTTTGGAGTCCCCTGCTGGAGCTGCTACCTCCGCGACCCGATTTCGGATAAGCGGGAGAAGATGGATGGATGGAGTTCAATCTATAATTTAAAACATTTACGCTTCTTCAGTGCTTTCGTTAATATAGACGTTATTTGGGTTGTAACTAAGAGGATGTGTTGATATAAGAACATCCAGGTCATTTTGGAGAGGGTTGAGAGGTCACCGTACAGGGCTGGAAGTGAATGATAAAGTGGAATGTATGATAAAGTGGAATCTTTATCATACGTAAGTTTAGAAGAATATCTATTAACTAACTAGCGACTTGATTGGGATTTTTTACATATTCAGTAAAGGTGCATTTCAAACGTCTCTTCCAAAGCCTGGTACAATCTCCCTAGGTCCCGAGGTTATCACTATTCAGTCACCAATTGTCTCTGAACCTGAGCGGTTATCTAACCTTTAGGGCCCCTTGAGATCCCTATGGATGAAGAGGGCCGCAAGGGAGACTTGTGGCCCTCCCACTCTGCCTTTGCTGATTCTCAAACGACTTTGGTCAGCGTCTTCCATCCCTTTTCACTATCCAGCTTGGCTGTCAGGCTCTCTGCTGGGGTCTTCCTGGCAGGGGAGTGGTGATGTGACAGTCTCCTGCCTTTTGTTTTGTGCTTGATGCAGAGTTTACCTCATCAAAGTTTGTTATATTTTAGACCACACTGCTGCCTGGCACTTATTCTCTATTTTGAAGTATTGTCTGTCCCTCTCATTGAGAGTGCATGAGCAGAAAGCGGCTGGTCGCAACTCGTGTTCCTGCAGTACAAACTCAAGTCTGTTTGCCCGCCTCCGACCCTCCCTGTCCCCTTCCGCTGCTAAAACCCTCATCCATGCCCTCGTAACCTCCAGACTCAATTTCTGCAACAGGATCCTCTACAGCTCACCCAACAAAATCCTCAATGAACTCCAATCACCCCTTTCCTCCACAACCTCCACTGGCCCCCGTTAAACACAGGATGAACTTCTAAATACTGCTCATCACCTACAATGCCCTAAATAACCTGGCCCCTCCCTTTCTCTCTGACGTCCTCCCCCATCACACTCCTTCCCGTCACCTCAGGTCCCCTGACACAAACAGCCTGATAGTCCTCAGGACTAACCTACGGACCTGGGGCGACAGGTCATTTTCAGTTGCTGCACCCTCCCTCTGGAACGCCCTCCCCATCCACATCCGTCAGGAAACCATCCTACCATCCGTCAGGAAACCACCCTACCATCCTTCAAACAACCACCGTACCATCCTTCAAACAACCACCCTACCATCCTTCAGACAACCACCCTACCATCCTTTAAACAACCACCCTACCATCCTTCAAACAACCACCCTACCATCCTTTAAACAACCACCCTACCATCCTTCAAACAACCACTCTATCATCCTTCAAACAACCACCCTACCATCCTTCAAACAACCACCCTACCATCCTTCAAACAACCACCCTACCATCCCTCAAACAACCACCCTACCATCCTTCAAACAACCACCCTACCGTCCTTCAAACAACCACCCTACCATCCTTCAAACAACCACCATACCGTCCTTCAAACAACCACCATACCGTCCTTCAAACAACCACCCTACCATCCTTCAAACAACCACCCTAACATCCTTCAAACAACCACCCTACCGTCCTTCAAACAACCACCCTACCATCCTTCAAACAACCACCCTACCGTCCTTCAAACAACCACCCTACCATCCTTCAAACAACCACCCTACCATCCTTCAAACAACCACCCTAACATCCTTCAAACAACCACCCTACCATCCTTCAAACAACCACCCTACCACCCTTCAAACAACCACCCTACCGTCCTTCAAACAACCACCCTACCATCCATCAAACAGCCACCATACCCTCCTTCAAACAACCACCCTACCACCCTTCAAACAGCCACCCTACCCTCCTTCAAA
>CM051004.1:23741500-23749000 GCA_027704905.1 Muraenolepis orangiensis
ACACAATACCTTTAAAATTAAAATGTGTTACATCCATCCATCCATCTTCTCCCGCTTATCCGAAATCGGGTCGCGGAGGTAGCAGCTCCAGCAGGGGACTCCAAACTTCCCTCTCCCTGGCAACATCGACTAGCTCTGACTGGGGGATCCCGAGGCGTTCCCAGGCCAGTGTGGAGATGTAATCACCCCACCTGTACCTCGGTCTGCCCCGTGGTCTCCTCCCAGTTGGATGTGCCTGGAAAACCTCCCTCGGGAGGCGACCAGGAAGCATCCTTACTAGATGCCCGAACCACCTCAACTGGCTCTTTTCTACGCGAAGGAGCAGCGGCTCTACTCCGAGTCTCTCACGAGTGACTGAGCTTCTCACCCTATCCCTCAGTGAGATACCAGCCACCCTCCTGAGGAAACTCATTTCGGCCGCTTGTATTCGCGATCTCGTCCTTTCGGTCATTACCCATTGCTCATGGCCATAGGTGAGGGTAGGAACGAAGACTGATCGGTAGATCGAGAGCTTTGCCTTCTGGCTCAGCTCTCTTTTGGTTACAACGGTGCGCCAAAGTGCACCCAATACCGCTCCCGCTGCACCTATTCTCCTGTCAATCTCACGCTCCATCCTCCCCTCACTCGAGAACAAGACCCCGAGATACTTGAACTCCTTCACTTGGGATAAGGACTCCCTCCCTACTTGGAGTAGACAATCCACCGGTTTCCTGCTAAGAACCATGGCCTCAGATTTGGAGGTGCTGATCCTCATCCCAGCCGCTTCACATTCTGCTGCAAACCGATCCAGTGAGTGCTGAAGGTCACATACTGATGACGCAAACAGGACCACATCATCTGCAAACAGCAGTGATTCAATCCTGAGCCCACCATACTGAAACCCCTCCCCTCCATGACTACGCCTTGAAATCCTGTCCATGAAAATCACAAACAGGATGGGTGACAAAGCGCAGCCCTGGCGGAGGCCAACACCCACTGAGAACAGGCCTGACTTTGTACCGAGAATCCGGACACAGCTCTTGCTTTGGGAGTAGAGAGATTGGATGGCCCTCAACAATGACCCCCGCACCCCATACTCCCGCAGCACCCCCCACAGTATTTCCCGAGGGACCCGATCATATGCCTTCTCCAAATCTACAAAACACATGTAGACCGGATGGGCATACTCCCAAGCCCCCTCCAGGATCCTTGCAAGAGTGAAAAGCTGGTCCGTTGTTCCACGACCAGGGCGGAATCCGCATTGTTCCTCTTCAATCTGAGGTTCGACTATCGGCCGAACCCTCCTTTCCAGCACCTTGGAGTAGACTTTCCCAGGGAGGCTGAGTAATGTGATACCCCTGTAATTGGCACACACCCTCTGGTCACCCTTTTTGAACAGGGGTACCACCACCCCCGTTTGCCACTCCTCAGGCACTGTCCCAGACTTCCACGCAATGTTGAGAAGACGTGTCATCCATGACAGCCCCTCAACACCCAGAGCCTTTAGCATTTCTGGACAGATCTCATCAACCCCTGGGGCTTTGCCACTGCGGAGTTGTTTGACTACCGCAGTGACTTCCTCCAGGGAGATTGATGTTTGCCGTCCTTCATCCTCCAGCTCTGTCTCTACCATTGAGGGTGTAGTTGGGTTAAGAAGTTCCACAAAGTGTTCTTTCCACCGCCCGATCACCTCCTCAGTTGAGGTCAGCAATGTCCCACCCTTACTGTACACAGCTTGGATGGACCCACGCTTCCCCCTCCTGAGGCGCCGGATTGTTTGCCAGAAACGCTTTGGTGCCGACTGAAAGTCCTTCTCCATGGCTTCTCCGAATTCCTCCCACACCCGCTGCTTTGCCTCCGCTACAGCCGAGGCTGCCGTCCTCTTGGCCTGTCGATACCTCGCAACCGAGTCCGGAGTCTCACAGGCTAACATAGCCCGGAAGGCCTCCTTCTTCAGCCGGACGGCTTCCCTGACCACATGTGTCCACCACGAAGTCCGAGGGTTGCCGCCCCTTGAGGCACCAATGACCTTGAGGCCACAACTCTCAACCGCAGCTTCGGCAATAGAAGCTTTGAACAAAGACCACTCTGGCTCAATGCCCCCAGCCTCCACAGAGATGCCCGAAAAATTCCGCCGGAGGTGTGAGTTGAAGGTCTCCCGGACAGGGGCATCCACCAGACGTTCCCAGTTCACCCGCACTACACGTTTGGGCTTACCAGGTCTGTCCAGAGGCTTCCCCCGCCATCTTACCCAACTCACCACCAGATGGTGATCGGTTGACAGCTCTGCCCCTCTCTTCACCCGAGTGTCCAAAACATGCGGCCTCAGGCCAGATGATACGATAACAAAATCGATCATTGACCTTCGGCCTAAGGTGCTCTGGTACCATGTACACACATACAAATGTGTTACAGTACAGCAAAAATAATTTAGCATTTAACCAGAGTGCAAATGTTGCAGTAAAGTTTACAGTTGCTAAAAGACAGTCTACTAGGTATAAAAGCAGTTATACGATTACTTATATGTGTGAGATATGAGTATAATAATATGTATATACTGTATATATACAGTTGCAAGAAAAAGTATGTGAACCCTTTGGAATTACCTGGATTTCTGCATAAATTGGTCATAAAATGTGTTCTGACCTTCATCTAAGTCACAACAATAGACAAACACAGTCTGCTTAAACTAATACCACACAAACAATTATATGTTTTCATGTTTTTATTGAACACACCATGTAAACATTCACAGTGCAGGGTGGGAACAGTATGTGAACCCTTGGATTTAATAACTGGTTGACCCTCCTTTGGCAGCAATAACCTCAACCAAACGTTTCCTGTAGTTGCAGATCAGACCAAACGGTCAGGAGGAATTTTGGACCATTCCTCTTTACAAAACTGTTTCAGTTCAGCAATATTCTTGGGATGTCTGGTGTGAATCGCTCTCTTGAGGTCATGCCATAGCATCTCAATCGGGTTGAGGTCAGGACTCTGACTGGGCCATTCCAGAAGGCGTATTTTCTTCTGTTGAAGCCATGCTGCTGTTGATTTGCTTCTGTGCTTTGGGTCATTGTCCTGTTGCATCACCCATCTTCTGTTGAGTGTCAATTGGTGGACAGATGGCCTTAAGTTCTCCTGCAAAATGTCTTGGTAAACTTGGGAATTCATTTGCAATCTGTCCAGGCCCTGAGGCAGGAAAGCAGCCCCAAACCATGATGCCCCCTCCACCGTACCACACAGTTGGGATGAGGTTTTGATGTTGGTGTGCTGTGCCTTTTTTTCTCCACACATAGTGTTGTGTGTTCCCTCCTCCCTTTTTTGGACAGCAGTGGCTTCCTCCGTGGTGTCCTCCCATGAACTCCATTCTTGTTCAGTGTTTTACGTATTGTAGATTCGTCAACAGAGATGCTAGCATGTCCCAGAGATTTTTGTAAGTGTTTAGCTGACACTCTAGGATTCTTCTTCACCTCATTGAGCATTCTGCGCTGTGCTCTTACGGTCATCTTTACAGGACGGCGACTCCTAGGGAGAGTAGCAACAGTGCTGAACTTTCTCCATTTATAGACAATTTGTCTTACCGTGGACTGATGCTTTTAGAGATACTTTTGTAACCCTTTCCAGCTTTATGCATATCAACAATTCTTAATCTTAGGTCTTCTGAGAGCTCTTTTGTGCGAGGCATGGTTCACATCAGGCAATGCTTCTTGAGAATAGCAAACTCAAAACTGGTGTGTTTTTTATTGGGCAGGGCAGCTTTAACCAACACCTCCGATCTGGTCTCATTGATTGGACTCCAGGTTGGCTGACTCCTGACTCCGATTAGTTCTTGGAGAAGTCGGGTTATCGGGGTTCACATACTTTCCACCCTGCACTGTGAATGTTTACGTGGTGTGTTCAATAAAAACATGAAAACATATAATTGATTGTGTGGTATTTTTTAAGCAGACTGTGTTTGTCTATTGTTGTGACTTAGTCAAGTCAAGTCAAGTCAAGTCAAGTTTATTGTCACTTCACAGTTTACAGTTTAGTATAAAGCAGTGATGTGAAAATCTTGTGTGCAATACCCGACGACAGACAGCAGTTATAAAATAAGATAAAATAAAAATAGATAAAAATAGAATAAAAATAGAATAAAATAGAATAAAGAAGAATATAAAATAAAAATAAAAAATGCAATTTATAAAATGCAAAAATCAGCACAGAAAAGAGCAATATGTATATATAAATCAATGTAATAAAATATACATTGTTATATGTTATACGCCCTTGTTCAGCAGCCTGATGGCCTGACTGTGGAAGCTATCTCTAAGCCTATTTGTACGACACTTGATACTGCGGTATCGCCTGCCTGACGGCAATAGTGAGTACAGTTCGTGGCTGGGGTGGGCAATGTCTTTTATAATTCGTTTGGCCTTGGCCACGCACCGCTGGTTGTAAATGTCCAGGAGGGAGGGGAGCTCACCTCCAACGATATACTGGGCCGTCCGCACCACTCTTTGAAGCGCTCTGCGCTCGAGTGCCGTGCAGTTCCCGTACCAGGCGGTGATACACCCTGTAAGAACACTCTCGATGGTGCCGTTGTAGAATGTTCTCAGGATGCGGGGGCCCATGCTGAATTTCTTCAGACGCCTGAGAAAATACAGGCGTTGTTGGGCCCTTTTCACCACGTGTGTGGTGTGCGTGGACCATGTGAAGTCCTCGGAGATGTGCACGCCGAGGAACTTGAAGCTGCTGACCCTCTCTACTGCAACGCCGTCGATGGAGATAGGGCTGTGCTCTCCCCTCTGCCTCCTGAAGTCCACGATCAGCTCCTTGGTCTTCTTGACGTTGAGGGCGAGGCTGTTCTCCTGGCACCACTGCTCCAGCGATCCGACCTCCTCCCTGTAGGCTGTCTCGTCGTCGCCGGCGATCAGGCCCATCACTGTCGTGTCGTCAGCAAACTTGACGATGACGTTGGAGCTGTGCATAGCCATGCAGTCGTGGGTGTAGAGGGAGTAGAGGAGAGGGCTCAGCACGCATCCCTGGGGGGCTCCCGTGTTGAGGGTCAGTGGCTCTGATGTGGTGCTGCCCATCCTCACCACCTGGCGGCGGTCCGACAGGAGGTTCAGTATCCAGCTGCACATGGATGGGGGTACGCCTAGACCTCTCAGCTTGGTGTCGAGCTTGGCAGGAACTATTGTGTTGAATGCTGAGCTGTAGTCCACAAACAGCATTCGCACATAACAGTTCTTTCCCTCCAGGTGGGAAAGGGCAGTGTGGAGGGCCATGGCAATTGCGTCGTCCGTGGATCTATTTTGACGATATGCAAATTGCCATGGGTCCAGCGTGGTAGGTAACACGGAGCAAATAAAGTCCTTGACCAACCTCTCGAAGCATTTGCTAACGATCGAGGTGAGGGCCACAGGTCTGTAGTCATTCAGGCATGTTACCTTGGTTTAGATGAAGGTCAGAACACATTTTATGACCAATTTATGCAGAAATCCTGGTAAAGGGTTCACATACTTTTTCTTGCAACTTTATATATACAGGTAAGTAAGTATAAATATTAAACAGGTATGCAATTATGAAAAACAGGATAAATATATATAAATGTATATACAGCAGGTAGTGAGCACCACTGGTTAACAAAAACCCTCATAGATGTTTCGATGCCCATTCTCAAGTGTTTAGTCCGTTTTAGTTTCTGGCCCATTGGAGGCTTTAGGGAATGTGGTCGCTGTCAAACTCAATCTCAGTGCAGGGCTGTACAGCCGGCGGAGACCATCAGTGAGAGCTGGTTAAATAAACAAGACAATAAACACGACTTTAATCAATTCCTGTCCTCCTCAGTTCATGTCCTCCATGTGTGTTCAAACAGGAAAACAACCCAGACAACATTTACCACTCACGTTGAATTCCCTTTTAAAAATGACCAATTCAATTGTCTAGGAATCTAAGGACGGTTTGGCCTCCTGTGTGTTTCATTTTGCTTGTCATAGTCTTCGCATACCAGATTAAATCCATTAAATCCATTAAATCCAGATAGCTTTGCCATTACTGGAGAGGAGCATATTTCAAAACGGAACAGGAGGACTATTATTGAATAATTAATATTGAGTGATGTGAATATGAAATTAAACAGTTAGAAGTCCACAAAATGGACTTCCCATGATAGAGAAAATACAAAGGAAACTAAAAACTGTTGTTTTTTCTACGCACAAGAACACAGAACCTTCTACTTATCCCTAATGGCCTGTACTGTAGATCCTCTTTCAATGTGATGGTTTTATAAACCAGCCTGGTCCTAAAATAATGGAACCTCAGATATGTAACAACAGATTTCAGATCTTCAGCTAACAGCAGCTCTTTAAGTATGCTTTAAGTATGACATGCCAAGCCCATCAAAATGTAGTATAACAAGAATTCGTTTTCACAATGAGTCTCATTTCTGACCTGTTGTTCATATATTTATTTATTTATATATATATATATATATATATATATATATATATATATATATATATATATATATACAAGCCTCAATGGAAATGCTTGGCGCTGTCTGCGTTAAGGGGCTTGGAGAACTGGGGGTTTAGGTTAGGATTGGGTCCTCTTGGATTACTGGAAAGTCATAAGGGAACGTCAATTTGAGGAATGAGCCCAAAATGTGTGACCCCTTAACTGTTTTGGATGACTGCAAAACAGCTTTCAAATGTTTTTTTGAAGTTAATTTCAAGATTCAAGATTCAAGATGTTGAATTATCATATGCAACTACAGTACAATGGAATGCTTACGCCCTATTACCTCAAATACAGTTTTAACACTATATACTCTATATCACTATATAAAACACTCCATACATTATATAACTGTTTTAAAGTCAAAGTTTCCACAAGACTACTTTCTCCAGTTTATTTATGACAAAATGTCATAGTCAAGGAATAAACCGCTGGGGTCAAAGGTCATGAGGTTGTGTAACGTGAGCTCTAAATGGATCTAATGTCCGCCGCTAGATGGCGACAGAGGGACAAAAGGACCCAGCGCGTTGCCTCCCCAGCCACAGGCCGGTCTTTTGTTAAGTCCTCAAGTCTCGGGTTACTGTTTTTATTCTAGAAAGACACGTCGAAACGTCGCTTTTTCTTTTACCCATGAATTAGAATAATGTGCAAACTGTATAAATTAAACGTGGGTAAGAGATAATATGTATATTGCATGTAGCCTCAGCCTGTGCATGCAATGCTCAAGGATTTAGGCATATAATGTTTTTTCTTCTCCAATGTGTGTTGTATTTGAGGGGTTGATCTCAGTGTCCTAGGGTTGGGGGGGGGGGGGCTCGCCATTGTCTTCCTTAGGTTAAATCTCTGCACTTTAATCCTCGGGGTTGGTTTTACGCACAGGGTCCCTCTTCTTCTTCCAAACCCCTGTCGTCCAATCAGAGGCGCGCTGTTCTGCATGGCTGGGCTCTCTTCTCCTCTCTTCTCTTCTTCCCCACTCTTTAAACAGTGCTCTATGTAATCTCAAGGCTTCACCAGAGACCC
>CM051004.1:23754000-23756500 GCA_027704905.1 Muraenolepis orangiensis
GAGGGAGGGGAGGGGAGGATAGGACCGTCAGACAAAGACCTGGGAGCGTGTCGGACCACAATGGATCCTTTTCAAGTCTTTTCATCTGGCGACCCATCTGTTGAAGTGCTGGGTGGGGGGAATATTAAGAGCACCTGTAATCTCTAAGGAGCAAAACGGCGCACGCCTCCTCGGCGGCCCTGCGGTGGCCCCTGCGGTGCTCCTGGAGGGATGGGCCCTCGACCCCGCTTGGCTTAGTGATCACAGCTCAGCAGTGATACGCCCCGTGCTTTCATCTCGCGACGGGAGTGCATACCTGGGAGCCGCTTGAGCAGGACCTGGAAGAGTTCCCGGGGCTGCTCAAGCCGCTCTGCTGCTTGATGATGAGGATGACCATGAGGATGAGGAAGGTGATGAGGACGATGATGATGAGGTTGATGATGAGGACGATGATGATCTGGATCAAGAACCTTTTTGCACTGTATGGCAAGGACATCCGTGTAATCTGTGTAATCATGTTGATAACATGCCACTTTAAAATGCTTTATGCACCATCCGTCATACTGTATGTATGTATACTGTATCATCCATCAGTCACTTTATTGTTATTTTTGTTGTGTATAGTAATGTTATAGTATAGTGTTGTATATAGTATAGCATATAAAAGGTAGTACATAGTGTTGTTTATAGTATATAGTATAGTATAGTATATAGTAGGTAGTATATAGAATATTCATATATACTGTATATATATGAAATATAGACGGCAGGAGTGAATGGGGAGTAAGCATTCCATTGTATTGCACATGGCAAATAAAAACATCTTGCTCTTGATCTTGAATGGGAGTCAATGGGGCAGCTAGAGGACCTGGACCATTGCACTTCACCAGCAACTAAATAACTCCTAATGCTTGAGTTACATCATCATTGTTTTGCCTCATTTAACACCATCCTTGAATCTCTCTTCAAATGGCGATTTGAGAATGACGGTGAGAGAGAGGTCTTCTCCGTCGTACGAGTGACATAGACAACTGTTTGTCAGAACAACCCTGGGAGAGGGTGTGTGTACACCACATTTCAATCGAGATTGACGAGAGATGTTGGCGAAAATTCAATTGTAAACGAGGCCAATTGATTGGTCAATGATTTATTCTTCAGCAACACGGGGGCTTCCCACTTCCGCCTTACCCAGTAGCGTGTGTGTGTCCTCCAGGACCATGACCTCACTCTGACCCCGTCCTGACCTTTTTCGGGGGCTGTCTGAATTCCAACCCCGATCATCATTGGGTGATTAACATCTTGGCTGACCTTGGCTGACTTGACTTGTTATCTTTAGATCATGCACTCAGGCCATGACCTTCAGACTACACGCCTTGGCTACAACCACAGCATTGGCTTAAAGTTGAAGTGAACAGAAATGTACTTTTTATATTTTATTAAGATTTAGGTGATTAAGGTTTAAGGTTTGTTTAACGGTCGTTTTGTCTCTGGGATTTGAATAATTGACCCTAAAATAGGTACAAACTTGAAATGAGCTGGGGCTTAATGCATCCCCGAGGAATCTGACCCCTGCCCTCTTGTCTGTTTACGGCACATGGATTTGTGCCGTAAACAGACCGTGTTTTGCAGGCCCTGTGTGTAAGGTGATTAGTTCCTGTTTAGGGGAGCAGACATGTTGACTTGACCTCGCTCTAACTCTTACCATGTGGCCATCGCTTAAGCAGCCACACACGTAGACAACAACACAACTCTGAGATACTATAGACATGGTTAAAGGGGCTAGAAAAACATGTTGTGGTGTCACGAATAAGTCATTTCTCCTGGGTAAAGTGGAGGAGGCGGCAAGGAGGTTGCTTGTTACTTGATGACGAATGAAGGAATATGATGCTTAAGAATACAGCATCATGTACACTAAAGTCTGTCCCATCATGACCTGCATGTTTGATTGCCACAGTACAATCAGTCCCATTCCAATCCCCTCCCTCTTCTAAAACGACATATTCCCACCAAAATATATGATTCATGAATTACTTCTACTTTTTGGTCCCTTCCTGAATGGAATATCAAAACTTAATTGTATAGCCGGATTTAACTAGAGGCTGGCGATCAGACTAGTCTAGACTCTTTAATTGTAGAAAAATAAAATGTTTCCCCGCACATAGGACTTTATAGTACAGAATTTCATTGGATTTTTATGGCTTTTCATCATGCTGTTGGAATCCGTCTCTCTCTCTCTCATTCAGGAACGATTTGATTTACCACCTTGTAGATCGGGTGCCAAGGACCACTTTTCCCCATAGCGTGGGTGGGTGTGTGTGGGTGTGTGTGTGTGGGTGTGTGTGTGGGTGGGTGTGTGTGTGTGCCCCATGGCTTCCAGAGTGACATCATGTCATTTAAAGGGGCTGTAAAATGTAATGCAACACATTCTTCATAATTGTACCTGGTTAGCTGCTTCTCCACATTATCACATCATTAACATCGATGTTCCCCAAGAGATTGTACTACAGGATAAAGGACATTA
>CM051004.1:23759000-23764000 GCA_027704905.1 Muraenolepis orangiensis
TAAACAGGGCTATCCACACACCCTCATCACACAGTACATATACAAACAAGACCGAGACCAGTTCTCTGGATTTGTTGTTGTCAGAGATCTCAGGCAGGTCACGCATTGGAGCTTCACACGCCCCTTTTCTTCCGCCTCTGCGTCTCACTGTCTCACTCGTCGGGTTTCCATTGCCCTATTTTGATTTGCATTTTTGAATTTGCAAGTATCGCATTATAAAATGTTGATGGAAACGGCCAAATCTGAATCAACTTCCTCTGATTCGCATAAAAGTAGATACGCTCGCTTGAGGTGGTTTTGGACTGATAAGAATCAAGTTTATTCCCAAAAGCAGAGATGGAAACTTCGCTGTGCCGAATCAATTCTGACATAGCGAACTTTGAACTCACTTTACTGACGTGACTAACGTTGGCTTCTTCTCAAGCGGTCACGCCAAATATCTGTCATCGCTGACGTAGTTTGTACGCTTCAACTAGTTGATGGAAACACAACTAATTTGCGTTTCAATTTTTTTGTGTGCAAACTTTCAAAAGTTTGCTTAAAATTCATCTGGACTGTTTGATGGAAACCCAGCTATTGTCTAGCATTCAGACACTGAGTCTGTGTGGTCAGTGGGGAGACACACACACACACACACACACACACACACACACACACACACACACACACACACACACACACACACACACACACACACACACACACACACACACACACACACACACACACACACACACACACACACACACACACACACACACACACACACACACACACCAACAACTCTCTCTCTGCTTTCTGTTTCATCTAACACTCACATGGTCCTCCTCATCACATCTCTCCTGGTTCTCGTGGTCAGCATCAGAGTCACGGCCCCCCGGACGGCCCAGCAGCTGACAGCGCTTATGTGCCTCCTTCCCCCGTTGGAGCAAAAGAGAGCCTGAGTCTGTGGGTCGGCTCACTGTTGTTGCTGTGCGATAATATGGTCCAACCTTTCTTGCTTTTATGAGCCCCATATTTTTTGTATTTGCGAAGGCCGGTTGTGAGGTGGCGAACGTTCCCATATTGGGGCATTAGGACTTGGACCGAAAGGTTGCCGATTCAAGTCCCCAAAACACCTGGGCACTGCCGATGTGCCCTTGAGCAAGGCACCAGACCACATACACTGCTCCCCGGGCAGCTGTATATACAATAGCTGCTCACTGCTCCTATTCACATATTTACCCTCCGCTGGAGTCACCTCTTTGGCAGTTCATTTTGTTGGCTCGCTCCAACTTTTGTCTCAACTGTAGGTTCATGGTCAGTGTGTGTGTGAATGCATGACTTTCTGTACAGCATTGTTCTGGTTGGTGTTCGTTCCTGCAATATCTGGAGCAGTCTCAGACGCTCCCAGTCAAAGTTACGTATCGTATTTCAGTCTTTTGGTTGTTGCAAAGTAAAACGTTTTGTTTTTTTTACAAAATAAATGCCAAATATATATATCCTTATCTTGCAATATCTACCACTGCCAAAGATGTCACATCCAGACAGATCTGCACACCACACACACACACACACACACACACACACACACACACACACACACCACACACACACACACACACACACACACACCCACACACACACACACACACACACACACACACACACACACACACACACACACACACACACACACATTCCAAAATATGGTGTGATTGGTCCCCCCATTGGTCCATTGCATTGTGATGATGATGTGGATGTATCTGTGAGAAGAGGTGACATCATGGGATCCCCTGTATCCGTAACCATGGAGACCCATGTGGTGGTGGGATACCTACTAGACATCCATCTGGTTCCACTCAGAGAGATTGGAGAACATTTAGTTTGATATATCAGACGCACTGCGTTTATCCGTTTGTGTGTGTGTGTGTGTGTGTGTGTGTGTGTGTGTGTGTGTGTGTGTGTGTGTGTGTGTGTGTGTGTGTGTGTGTGTGTGTGTGTGTGTGTGTGTGTGTGTGTGTGTGTGTGTGTGTGTGTGTGTGTGTGTGTGTGTGAGTGAGTGAGTGAGTGTGTGAGAGATTACATTCATCCTTTTACATGTATGCATGCATCCATATGTTTGTGTGTGTGTGTGTGTGTGTGTGGTGTGTGTGTGTGTGTTTGTGTGTGTGAGAGAGATTACATGTATGCACAAATCCGTGTGTGTGTGTGTGTGTGTGTGTGTGTGTGTGTGTGTGTGTGTGTGTGTGTGTGTGTGTGTGTGTGTGTGTGTGTGTGTGTGTGTGTGTGTGTGTGTGTGTGTGTGTGTGTGTGTGTGTGTGTGTGTGTGTGTGTGTGTGTGTGTGTGTGTGTGTGTGTGTGTGTGTGTGTGTGTGTGTGAATCTGTGCCAAATCCGCTCTCCAGCAGCATGCTAACTACACAGTGCGTTGGTCGCTGGCGTGTGTTTCCTCCGCCGGGCCTGAGCTCTCAGAGCAGACCGGTGGACCGGAGTCCAGACCTGAAGCAGCAGAAAGGAGCCCAGAGCCGTCACGCCTGGTTGCTGCTGTCTAGCCTGCTACAGCTGACACAAATCAATGTCTGGATAGCATGACGAGCTAAAAGGAAACAGGACAGAGTACAGAAGAACAATGGGCAGAGGAAGAGAAAGGAAGACAGTCAGACAGAGAGAGGGATGGAGAGAAGATGAACTGCGCGAGAGAGAGAGAGAGAGAGAGAGAGAGAGAGAGAGAGAGAGAGAGAGAGAGAGAGAGAGAGAGAGAGAGAGAGAGAGAGAGAGAGAGAGAGAGAGAGAGAGAGAGAGAGAGAGAGAGAGAGAGAGAGACACAGACAGACAGAAGACAGACTGAGAAAGAACAAGAACGAGAGAAGGACTGAGAGAGAATGAGAGAGAGAGAGACAGAATGAGAAGGACAATGAGAGGAAGAAGGAGTGAGAGAGAGAAAGAGAAATAGAAAAGGACAGAGAGAGAGAGAGAGAATGAGAGAGAAACAGCGAGAAGGACAGAGAGAGGGAGAAGGAGTGAGAGAGAGGCAGAAAGACAGAGAGAGAAAGGACACATTGATCTTAAACATTGACTTATCTCCCGTTCTAGTGTCATTAAACAGCTGAGGCAGTGCCTGGTTCTGAGCGTTGTATCCAACAGGTGATTGTCACATCTCTGTCATTCGGCGATTAAAAAGAGGAATAACAGTGTGTTCAAATTGCCAGGTTTTTAGCCTCCAGGAATGAACAAAAAATGAAGAAAGGAACAGACATGGTGTGTACGGACTGTTTTTTTCCATGACAATACCAATCTGTTGTTGTAGCCAAGAAACAAAGCAGCGTTGCTTTCCCACACTGCCTTATGAACGCATGTGCACATTTCTGAATCAAGATCCAAGCCCTAACAACATCTAGGTTAAAGTGATTTTCCTTACTGTCTTCCTCGATCTTCTGGATGGCTTCTGGAGCCCTGTGAAACTCTCCGGCCCGGTCGGATCCCATTTGGGCTGGAAAACATTAATGGGTGAACTTTGAATGGAAGGGCTGTGGAAATCCCTGCTGGGACTGTTGCCAGGAAACAGAAACTTGTTCTTGTTTCAACAGTGAAGTTGTGTGTGTGTGAGATTCCTAGTGAATGATCTGAAGCCTGAGTATCGAGTGCAGAGCTACCTGGTCAGTTCCATCACATCAGACAGAGTCTCTTGGGTGTCAAAGCACACATGTGCTTCATAGAGGGGTGATGGAAACTACTGGATTTGGTGTCTCTTTTTGCTGTGTCTACTCAGTGTTTCTCTGATGCCGGTTCACTCTCACAGCCTTGTTACCGGTTCACTCTCACAGCCTTGTTACCGGTTCACTCTCAAGGCTGTGTTACCGGTTCACTCTCACAGCCTTGTTACCGGTTCACTCTCAAGGCTGTGTTACCGGTTCACTCTCAAGGCTGTGTTACTGGTTCACTCTCACAGCCTTGTTACCGGTTCACTCTCAAGGCTGTGTTACCGGCTCACTCTCACAGTTGTGTTACCGGTTCACTCTCACAGTTGTGTTACCGGTTCACTCTCACTTGTAGCACAGCCGCAAGAGTGAACCGGTAACATAACTGTGAAAGTGAACCGGTAACACAACTGTGAGAGTGATCTGAGTGATTATCAACGCTTTTTATAGTTGTAGCTTTTGTTTCTTACCTTGGGGCCTACCAGTGAGTTCTGGTGTCATGGTACTCCCCCCCCCCCCCCCCCCCCCCCATATGGTCTCCGTGATGTGTTGAGGTTAGGGCACCGTCAGTGATGTGTGCGGAGGGAAGTCCTCAGAGTGTGTCCACTAGACTCCTGGGAAACGTTCCCCGCAAGGAAAAAGATGTCAGCTTTTCCAACTCTGAAGGGTTTGGCCGACGTTCCGTTTTTCCATTGGACTAACGGCGGACACATTTCCATGTTGGGTTTACAAAAAGAGTTCTGATTGCCACAAACGTTCCCCCCTCACCATCTCACTAAAGCGGACAAACAGATCATCTTGAGGGAAATTAAATCAGATTTTCGCTTAATTGTTCATTTCATGATTTGGGAAGGTTTGTTTTTTATTTGCCATCTGGTGTTCAACCCTGCTCACAAAGTTTAGGACAAAAGTTGTCTCAAAGTTTTGAGACAGCTCAAACTTCACCCTCTCCTAAAAATCGTAGAGCCTTTGTAATTGCCCACCTGCTAACAAGGAAACCCTTGTTTTACAATATGCTTACATGAGCAGAAAAGCAGTGTGTGTGTATGGGTGTGGGTGTGGAAGTGTGTGTGTGTGTGTGTGTGTGTGTGTGTGTGTGTGTGTGTGTGTGTGTGTGTGTGTGTGTGTGTGTGTGTGTGTGTGTGTGCATGTGCGTGTGTGTGTGTCTGGGAGTGCTTGTGTGTGTGTGTGTGTGTGTGTGTGTGTGTGTGTGTGTGTGTGTGTGTGTGTGTGTGTGTGTGTGTGTGTGTGTGTGTGTGTGGTGTGTGTGTGTGTGTGTGTGTGTGTGTGTGTGTGTGTGTGTGTGTGTGTGTGTGTGTGT
>CM051004.1:23771500-23781500 GCA_027704905.1 Muraenolepis orangiensis
ATGGTTTCGTTTAGGTAGGCAATTCGGTTAGGAGATGGTTAATTTGAGGTATTTGGCTGGAGATGGTTAAGTTTACTTGAATTATTTATGAGCTACTCATGAGAAGCCGTTCAGCGGTCAACGGCAGACGATAGGAAATGACACGCGTCCTTTGATGAGTGATTGGTTGGAGGGGCTCAGAGAGACGGCCTCCCCCTCCTGTTCTCAGAATCTCATCCCACCCCCCTCCCCTCAGAGTCAATATCTCCTCGACCTTGGTGACCTTCATGTTTCAGCCAGGCCGTGAATAACGGAGGTTAGCGATGTGTCTTCCTCGAGGACCTCATGTTTTGTTGTGAGCTCTCTGTTTGTTTTGGTAGTGCTGTAGTCGGAGGTGTCTGGCTGTTTGTTTTCTGACCTTTGCGGCCGCGTGTTACTTTTAACGGCTGTTGCTAAATCCACATTCACACATCATGGCCCACCACTGACCGTCCGTCTGGGGCTATCGGTTTATTTGACAACCTTTATAACTTTTCTATCGCTGATTTATTTGAAGCCAGGAATTTCCAGCTGTGTCCACACTTAACCTGCAGGTTAATCCCACGCTCAAGTCAACACATCAGCGTCGGAGCTTTACGAAGTAAAGCGAACAAGGCCCCCTGAATTTAGATGTCAAGTAGCAGTGGCTACACGGTTCTCTACCTTCATGCTGGGCCAGCCTTACTGAGGGACACACAGACAACTAGTCCCAGAGTGGCCTAGTCCCACCTGGCTCAGAGGGCCTACACCCACTACACATACTAAAGAACCACACAGTTTGGCACCTTTAAAATGCACTTTCCTCACGTCTAAATCTGGAGGATTGAATCCTCTTTATTGGTCCCATACATGTACACACACAGTGAAATGTGTTTCTCTGTATTTTACCCATCCTAGTATAAGGAGCAGTGGGCAGCTTTTGTATAAACAGCGCCCGGGAAGCAGTGTAGGGGTCTGGTGCCTTGCTCAAGTGAACCTTGGTAGGGCCCAGGTGTTACGGGGATTTGAACCAGTGGCCTTCAGGTTCCCAAGCCGAAGTCCCGACAGACTGACTGAGCTACTGCCGCCTCCCATGCTACTCAGTGAGTCGTACCAGAAAACTCTCCCAACCTGCGCCACTGGCAACCCTTTTCCCACGTCACGTCTGGGTTTTAAAAGCTTTTTCACCATTGTTGCTCTAACAGTAAAACGCTCTGTTTAGCGCTTTAAACAGAGCTGTTATTGATCTGGTCAACCACAACATAAAACTGATTTTGACCCTGGTCTCTGAAGGATTCGTACAGTATGTTAGCAGCGTGCTGGGCCTCTGCCCTCCATGTACCCCTGGTAAGAGAGACCTCACAGCATACACACTGAAACGTGTGTAGGACACTAAATATTCATTCAATTTGCGTGTGGCCTTGGCTACACCAGAAAGAAACCACTACTGTTTTTACCTGATCCCTAACACACTCTGGACCCCGTCAAATGATCCCCACTCTTGCTCCTCTGTGTTCTGGCCTGTTGTCTTCTCCCTCCATCAGCCCACGTGGGTTCCAGAGGCTGCTCTCGTGTGAACCACAGCAGCCTCTGTTGTGTTTCTTGGACACGGTGTGTGTGTGTGTGTGTGTGTGTGTGTGTGTGTGTGTGTGTGTGTGTGTGTGTGTGTGTGTGTGTGTGTGTGTGTGTGTGTGTGTGTGTGTGTGTGTGTGTGTGTGTGTGTGTGTGTGTGTGTGTGTGTGTGTGTGTGTGTGTGTGTGTGTGTGTGTGTGTGTGTGTGTGTGTGTGTGTGCTCCAGTTCCCCCGTCGTGCCAGTAGACCTGTATCTGGCCCTCTCACTCAGTCCCCAGTCTCAAGTGTGTTAAGAGCTGAGGATACTCAATAAATACTTGATAAATATAAAGAAGTGGTTTGAGTTTAGCGCTGCATCCTACCTAAGGGCCTGTGGTGTCTCTCTGCTGTCGGGTCAAGTCAGGTCAAGTCCATTTTATGTGTATAGCCCTTAATCACATTTGCCGTCTCAAAGGGCTTCACAGGCCACATGTTTACACCCCCCCCAAACCCTAGCCCCCCTAAGAGCAAGAAACAACTCCCTTAATGATGGAGGAAGAAATCTTGAGGAAGGAACACAGAGGGGGGGATCCCCCCTATCAGGGGTGGTTCAGGGGTGCAATGGGTGCCAAATAGTCAAATGAGAATATAATTAGTGTGTGGTGCTGGCCGGTCTCCTTCAGGTGGGGATCACAGCGGGGCACTGGAGAACAGAAGCAGACTGCTGTATGATGAGATGGGGTATAGGGTAGACCAGGACCATAACCTCTAGTCTAGTACCTAGCAGCAGCAGGGGGTATGCTAGTGCTGGCTAATGGGTCGATTTAGCTGTATTGAGAGCTGAGGGGCACTCCTAGGAGCCAAACGACTATGTAAAAAGGTAGGCTTTAAGTTTAGATTTAAATATTTCAACAGGTCCTGGTCACAGGTTGTATGTGTGAAAAAATGTTGGGATCCTTAGCTAATCAGCCTTTAATTTGTTACTGCGGTGGTTTATGGAGGGTTCACCTCCATAACCCTCTGACTCTGACCCTGGCTCTCTCTCTCTCTCTCTCTCTCTCTCTCTCTCTCTCTCTCTCTCTCTCTCTCTCTCTCTCTCTCTCTCTCTCTCTCTCTCTCTCTCTCTCTCTCTCTCTCTCTCTCTCTCTCCCTCTCCATGTGCCCCACTGAGAACAGCCCACATGACATGTGGACGATGTATGAGTGTAGAGAGCAGCTCTGTGTATTTGATTTCAAGGAACTAAACGGGTGACCAGAACTCGAGGGGGTGGCTCCCGCCAAAGCCGAGAGGAACGATACAGTAGATTTCATTCTGTTCACCTTGCAGAGCGTTCCTGGTTATCTCCGGAGACTCTGGGCTTCCCACCAATCTCTCCTGCATTCCATTCAGGACGATCACTGTTTTGCAGCCAGCTAACGGGTCATTCCAGCCGGGACGCTCATCCAGATAGGGGCTAAGGGATTCCACATGCTCTCATACATCCAGGTCCTAATATTTCATGCTCCGGTCCAAATCTACAGCAACCTCATCAGGCCCCTTTAGCTATAAATCTGCTCTGTTTGGTGTTGTCCGTACGAACCTCTGTGGGACTCGACGGGTTCTGAAAGATAAACCATCTGTCCTCTACCCTACTGGACTCACACGTCTCACCGCGGCTACGCTCGAGCGGAAAGCCTTAAGACACGCGGCTTTAAAGACAAGTGGACATAGCGGGACTAGGACCACGAGTGTTTAAATCAGGAAATGAGGGGCTTAATGACAGGGGGATTTCCATTGTTCCTTTAAGGCGGGACCCTGGGAGTGTCCCTCCTCCGAGTCATGACCCTATTGACCGACACACTAAAGAGCAGCGGCTCCTTCTACGGACCGCCGTTAGGTCCGGTTTAACGACCGTGACTAATTGTCGCGCCGAAGACGACTTGCGGAGGCATTAGCATGATGTTGCCCTTGTTGTCCGGCCCACCCACACGCCCCCCCCTCACGGGGGGAGGTGACCTCATGGGGAAACGATCTACTACTATCTGTGGAGTAGCTTCTCCAATGTCTCCTTTGGAACAACACAGAGAGTCCTAAACGTGTGTCCTCCTCACACAATGGCCAATGGCTCAACAACCACCGTGTGTCAGGCTGTTCTTGGTCTAGAGCAGGGGTCTGCAACCTTTTTTTAGCCCAAGGACCCCTTATGGACGAGAGACAAACAGAACAGCCCCCCCCCCCCCCTCCAGATGTAATTGTTTTAAAAAAAAGTGTCACATTTTTGGCCTGGCCTATATTTACTTTATTCCCCTTTTTTCACCTTATTAACCTATCTTTATACTTGGTTATTAGCCTTTATGTGTTCATGATTGATAAAGCGTTCAAGCCGAGGTGGGAGGAGTAGTCCTAGTTACAAATGCATCCATTCTGCTTCACTTATCATCAAGCTAGGAACTAAGTTAGTAACGTTATGCTATTTATTGTTTAACGTTAATTTCACAACGAAAACCAAACTTAATTTAACACATAGCTTGCTAGACAGGTGTTTTTTCAATCTTTCCCACCAATAGCGGCCTGGTGACGTTATGTAAGACTCTGCATCATTTATTTTGTAAATCGTTTTTGTCAAAAGTAGCTTATAATAATAATAAGCTACTTGACAAAAACGATTTTTCAAAATACAAAATCAATTCCTATTAGGGTAGTTTACTCAATATCATATTTGTTATATATTTTAATTCTCACCAAAACATTTGGTGAGCATTGTGAATTATTATGAGAAAAATTGGCGGACTCCCTGCAGTACCTCTGCGGACCCCCTAGGGGCAGCGGACCCCCGGTTGAAGACGACTGGTCTAGAGAATCTTAGGTGAATCTATAAAAGACTACAAAACCTCACTAAATGTTGCAAAACCGTAAAAGCACATTGTTTAATTTTAAGGTTTGTGTTAAATGTCCGGTCGTTGTTTTGGCTGGGACTTTAGTGAAGGGTACGGGGTTTCCATCTCCCGGTAACCTGTATTTCATGGTAATTATCCTGTCTCTATCCCCAGACACGCTTCAAAGGGCTTTTTGCCCCTGATGAATTGCCATAAACTCACTAGTTATGCACTGATTATGGTGTTTTTGTTTGTCCAATTAAAGTTTGACAGAATTCTCCCATCATTCGCTGTCTTTTAAAAGTTAATTATTTAGTTATGAGTGACTTGAGTTGCCTGTTTGCACAAGTCCACCAGTATATACTGTATATACAACATAGCCAGTGTGTAATGCAACATTTATATTGCCCTGTGTTAACTTATGTATACTTACTTTATACTAACCAATCTTTTACAATTATTTCAAGATCCTTTTCTTACAATTTTCTTTTTTTTTACTGTGATAAAAAAACATTAAGCTATGACTTAAATTGAACCATATCAATTCACTTGAAACAACTTAACATATGTTATTAGTAAAACACTTTAAAATACTTTAAGAGAAAAATGCTAAGTCTTAGCATTTTTAAAGAGAAAATCCGTTTTTTATTGAGAAGAGTTTTGATGCTGTGCTGCATTATTGACCACATGTGATGTTTATGATTATCCTCAACACATTCTATGATTGTTTCAACACAACAAAAATTGTGAGAAATACAACAGAAATCCATGACCATGTGGACGTTTTCCACAGACATCCAGCCAGGGAAGACACTCCGTCCGTATCTCTGGCCTGAGCACCATTGACTTCCGCGCCGGCTTTTCCAGGGAGCCCACCATGGACTTCAAGAAGACCATCAGTCGGCCGGTCCAGGGTCAGTGCGATCAATAACCGCTATCGGTCGTTCTCGCTGACGGCTCCCAGGCTTTAGGTCATTGGGATGTTCGTGCTCGGATTGTTTTATGGCCTTCTCCCTCACGGATTGTTGAAGTCGTTATCCACACTCTCTCCCCGTGGCGGTAATTCTGTATCGCATTACGGCACAGCCTTTGAGTTGTGGATGTATTAAATGCACGAGAGGCCGACATCTGACGGTATGTCGTCCTCGCTCACCTTAAACAGGCGTTCCGACCCACATCCTGCTCAACACCACGGGGCTGGCGCCTCCCGCTCGCGCCGACCGGCTGGAGCTGGTGTCCATCACGGGGGAGGTGGTGAAGACCCTCCCCGTGCTCTACTTCCCCGAGCGCCAGCCCTTTGGCCTGTGGAACATCACCGAGTTCATTCCGCCCAACGACGCCTTCTTCCTGAGGGTCACCGGCTACGACCTGGACGGCTTCCTGTTCCAGAGGGTCTCCAGCGTGGCCTTCTCCAGCATCGTACCAGGTGGGTGTACCAAGTGAAAGTGAAAGGGAAACCAATGGTCATTCTGTACAGTGATATGGTTACAACACAATTCCTACACAGTCTTCTGTGTAGGAATGTAAGTAATGCTATGTATGTAAAATGCTCACAGCAGTAATGATACAAAACAAAAACACAGAATTACTTTCAAAGATGCAATGAAAACTGAACTCCAGTCACGCCTACTAGTATACTACACCCAATCATGCAGCTATAGCTCACTGTGTAAGCTGCTGTTTAGAGGTCGGAGGGCAAGATATGCACCTTCATTTCATCACTTGACGACATGTTTCCACTCGGTGGCAGATGCCCCTAAGGTTGTGATGCCCGCCAGCACCCCCGGGTACTACCTCCAGGGAGGAGCCATCCGCTGCCTGGTGGACAGCCTCATCCCCTACACTGTGCGCTTCACCCGGGACGGACGGCGCCTGGGGGTGGACCAGCTCTTCAGGTACACGCCACCGGGCAGCAGGGCTGGAGAGGGTCTGCTTGTGTTAGCTCTGACTGTTTCAAGAATCAGAGAATACGATTCATAGTATGTTTGTGTGCTGATCCAGGTCGATAAATAGACAGGCAGACGGACAGACAGATCTGGAGTGATTCAAATTTAGATCTGGATTGATACACAGGTCTGCATAGGGTCATTGATCGATCTGGATTCATACCATCGGCCTGGGTTGGTTGGTAGATACAGCAGATAGATGTGGATTGACTGACCGATTGACTGACTGTTCTCAGGGGGTCGGACACAGCATCCTGGAAGATTTCCCCGGTCACCCTGAAGGACGAGGGCTACTACGAGTGCATCGCTATCAGCAGCGCTGGAACGGGACGAGCTCGCACCTTCCTGGACGTGTCAGGTGAGGAGGGAGGAGTAACCCGGGCCGTGTGCTAAACACACTACACTATCCTCCACGTCGCTCCAGTCACGATTGAGACCTGATTTGAGTTCAACCACCTTGGCAGAGTGTCGAACAGTGCAGGTCAGCGCAGTCGTCTCGGTTTCTGGGAAAAAAGGGTTCATGATTTCCCACCACGGTGCCTCTAGCTAGAAGGCCAATGTATCGCCTGCAATACATCCATCTTTTAATATTCTGATAATTACCGTGGTATCTGTCACATGAACTGTTATTATTATTATTATTATTATTATTATTATTATGAACTACCTCACAGTGAATGTTGACCGTCACTCATAGACTGATAGAGCGACAGATCCGGGAGAATGGAACTGAAAGAGGTGAATATAGAGTAACTCAAGCGACAGGGTCTGTTGGGTTAAGCAACGGCTCTCCCTCCCGTCTGTGGACGATTAGCCACACTACAGACTACACGACACGCTACACCCCATCACCGTGTGTAATGATCTGCTCATGCAGATAGAACACGTCCCAGGCAGACCGCTGGCACGCATTAGTGTGTGTGTGTGTGTGTGTGTGTGTGTGTGTGTGTGTGTGTGTGTGTGTGTGTGTGTGCAAACAGCGTCGTGCTTTTGATGGATTGCCCGAGATGTAAGTTACAGTAATTTAAAGAGTGCATTCCTTAATGCCACATCATCATGTACATAGGACCATGCACGCACGCACGTACACACACACACACACACACACACACACACACACACAAACATACCGTACATGCATACATACACACACACACACACACACACAAAATACCACAAGTCAAATGGTCCAAGAGTAACAGTGCAGTTTACGTCTTGCTCAGTCGAACATATGTTCACACTTAACGTGTGAACATACTGTATGTTCACACTCGCGCGTGCTACTTAAAGCGCAATGCACTGATCATGTATTTGTGGTTGTTATCCCCACACCAGGGGACGTGAGGCAGACTTGATTATCTTCAGGGATTCACAGCTCCAACTGTGTGTGCTGTATGGTGTGATGGTGTGGCGTGTGGTGGATTGGTTGAACAGTAGACTAACAGTAGCCCGAGTCATCGGATCAAATCATGTGCACACAATCTGGATTTGTTTCTGTCCTCTATGGTCCTACATAGCGTTAGTTTTCACATTATTTGTTACATTCAGTCCCAAAAGGCAGTTTTTCATGCAATTCCCGTGTGATTCAGTTTGTGTGCAAAGAGGAGGAACATCTTCCTCCACTGAGAGACGACGCGTCCCCAATGCTTTCCCCCGAGAAGCTACTCATTAAACCCTCTGTTGCAACGCAAACTTCATACAAAGAAAACCCCAAATCCTCTCTGTACTGTTAATGGTTCTGATGCTTTTGATTTGATTGATGACTGGATGAGTTTTTCCCTCATTCAATCATTTCCATAACAGAAAACAGCATTGTTGTGGTTGCCCAACTCTATGGAAAAAAAATGATCAAATACAAACTGTGGAATGGCACATTGTGACGAAGCGGATGTTGAAATATATGAATGTTGCCAAGAATACCAATGGGGATAATGAGCTTGTACTTTCATCCAAACAACAACCGGCTCCTGCCCACCACCCACACAACCAGAGAGAAACTATACAACCAAAAAAGTCCCATCCTCCTCTGCTCCCTCCCTTCCTACGTCTTTCCCCACCATTGAGAAGGGCACTTGTGATTGACAGGCCAGACGGATCCCCAGAACCAATCAAGGAAGAGACAATCGGTCCGAATCCAATCCAATCCTCACGGAGAATTTCACTCACTTAACAGCTGACGGATGGCTAGGCCATTTTCCAACACAGTTCACTCAAATGATAGCTCTTAAATCTTACCTGCAGCAGCACCTTACCACCTTACATCTAGCTCCTGGTGTCATCACCTCCTCTCTCTCTCTCTCTCTCTCTCTCTCTCTCTCTCTCTCTCTCTCTCTCTCTCTCTCTCTCTCTCTCTCTCTCTCTCTCTCTCTCTCTCTCGCTCGCTCGCTCGCTCTCTAGCACTCTCGCTCACTCACTCACTCACTCACTCACTCTCTCTCTCTCCCCCCCTCTCTCTGTCTCTGTCTCCAGAGCCCCCTCCGGTGGTCACGGCGGGGGCCAACGTGACCTCCTCCCCGGGCTCCGGGGCCCTGCTCACCTGCAAGGTGGTCAGCACCGTGCCCTTCAACGTCACCTGGCTGCGGGGCGGCCTGGAGGCCCGCCTGGACCCCCGGGTCTCCGCCCCGGACGACCTCTCCCTGGAGCTGAGCGCCGTGGGCCCCGAGCACGCCGGCTGGTACCGGTGCGTGGTCGCCAACGAAGGGGGCGTGGCCTCGGAGCGGGTCTACCTCACGGTTCAAGGTGACGCGTCTGTCTGTGTGTGTGTGTGTGTGTGTGTGTGTGTACTCACTGTGTCTACGCATGTGTGCCTGGGTGTATGGTGTGTCTGTGTATGCAGGATGGGGGGGGGGGCTGTGTAATGTGGGGGCTAGGGTGTCTCTCAACTGAAAGGTTCCGAGTTCGATCCCCTGCACTGTCTATAGTATAACCGTAGGCAGCCATGACCAAGATGCCCTTGTTCCCTGTAAGTAAGTGGCTTAGGGTCAAGTGTCTGCTGAATAATTAAAATAGCCATCAGACTAATCTAATCTAATAATCATTAGTTGCCTCAGTCACCCAAAAATGTGTTAAATAACAAGTGTGAGGGATGTATACTGTGTCTTGCTCAAGAACACCTCGACAGGGGATCTGACCAGCAACCTTCCGGTTGTGAAGTGACCGCTCTACCTCCTGAGCTACACTGCCGCCGATGTCAAAGCTCATCCACCACCAGTGTGTAGCTCCCACTGAGGCAGAAGCACACACGCGCTAACCGGCTGAGACCGGCTCCAAGTAGAAAGGGAAGGGGGAACAGAGGCAGGAAGGACATTCCTACACCAAAGTTGATGTGTTTTTCTTTCGCACATCATCTGAATACATCAACTCGGTGTGTGCGTGTATGTGTGTTTGTGTGCATCTGCGTGTGTGTGTGTGTGTGTGTGTGTGTGTGTGTGTGTGCGTGTGTGTGTGTGTGATGATTCAAAGTACATCGATTTATAGGGGATCTTCAGGTGTATAGGCACCCTCTCTCTGCCCCCCCCCCCCACCCCCGACCACAGCCTATTACTCACCCTGACGCCTGATGGGTGTGTGTGTGAAGATGATTGAGTGTGGTGACCCTCAGGCCAGAGGCTGGCTTGGAAGATCTCTCGCCATCGCTGGAACACAACCAG
>CM051004.1:23786500-23789000 GCA_027704905.1 Muraenolepis orangiensis
GGACGTCAGTTGTAATTACCAAGCGTATAGGGAGCCTTCTTTTCTGCTGTAGACGATACACACACTCAGAAGCATGCAGAGGCCCTCAATCATCTGAGACGCGATTACGTCATTTTTTGCTTGAATGAGACACAGATGGACGGCGAGACTAAAGCTGTGAAACCTCTTTTCTGTATCTCTTCTACTGTCTCCATCCTCTTCCTCTTCTAACCACCAACTCCCCCTCTTCCCCACCCAAACCTCCTCTCTTACTACCAACACCACCACCACCATCACCTCCACCACCACCACCTCCACTACTACCACCCCCACCACTACTACTGCCAACACTACTATCACCACACCACCAACACTACCACCTCCTTTACCTCCACCACCACCATCACTTCCACCACCACCTCCACTACCATTACCAACACTACCATCACTACACCACCAACACCATCACCTCCACCACCACCACCACCACCCCCATCACCTCCTCCTCCACCACCACCCCCAACAAACCAACAGCCCCGCCCACGTTCACACAGGAGCCGGGCGACGTGTCGGCTGACATCGGCTCCACCCTGGCCCTTCCGTGCCGGGCCCGGGGTTACCCCGAGCCGCTGGTCACCTGGAGACGAGGGGACGGGTCCTCTCTCCTCCACAGGGCCCCCTCGCCCAGCACCATCACCCAGAGCCGCGGGGAGCTGCACATCATCAGTGAGTGGGCCTCCTCCGATCCGTACTGTACTGTATGTATACATACAGTATGTACTGTATGTATACATACAGTGTGGTACAGTATGGAACAATACAGTATAGTATGTACAGTATAGTATGAAACAAGCTTATTTTAGAGTTATCAATTGCTTCTTTTATCAGTGAGAGAAATGTGGTCCCTCAGTGGACCACATGTTAGACTGGACTTGGGACACAACATACACTCGATTGTGGTCTTGTACTGTCTCACTTTACATTACATTACAGTCATTTAGCAGACGCTTTTATCCAAAGCGACTTACAATAGTGTGTTTCAACAAAGGAAGGTAAGAGAACAACTTGTCACCAGAAGTCAAAAGTGCATTTCATTTCTTGATTTCTTGTCATCTCTTGTTCTGTCTCACATGTCATCTCTCATCTGTCTCACATGTTATCGCTTGTACTGTCTCACATGTCATCTCTCATCTGTCTCACATGTCATCTCTTGTCTGTCTCACATGTCATCTCTTGGACTGTCTCACATGTCATCTCTCGTCTGTCTCACATGTCATCTCTTGTCTGTCTCACATGTCATCTCTTGTACTGTCTCATATGTTATTTATCATCCTGTCTCACATGTCATCTCTTGTACTGTCTCACCTGTCATCTCTTGTACTGTCTCACCTGTCATCTCTTGCACTGTCTCACATGTCATCTCTTGTCTGTCTCACATGTTATTTCTTCTACTGTCTCATATGTTATTTATTATCCTCTCTCACATGTCATCTCTTGCACTGTCTCACACGTCTTAAAAAACCTTTACCAGGTGAACCTAACGTGAATTGAATTGAATGCACGGATCAGTTAACACGACCGAAACCTCCTGTCTCTGGTCCCCTGCAGACCTGTGGGTGGAGGACGAGGCGGTGTACGTGTGCGAGGCCCACAACCCCTTCGGCAGCGCCCGGGCCCAGGCCAAGGTCACGGTGACCGGACTGGGTGAGTCAAGGAACGCTCGCTCCTCGCTTGATATAACTAAATCACATAAATACGGAGGGGAATTAGGAGATTACCGTGAAACTAAACCCATACGGATGTTCTCCCTCCCAGTCTGTTTATTTGTTGTTATTTGTTTAGTGGTTCAAGGGAGAAAAGGGTCTCTGTGTGCAGAGACTGTAGACGTTTGATGACTAAAGAATCTTCGACGGGGAGATTCTATAATTAAGTGGTGAACAGAGTAAGATAGCGGCCTTTATGCTGAAGTAGACACACATACAGGATATACTCCATGATATCCTACAGCAGGTCCACAGCAACACTCCAGTCCAAATACATTTCAAGGGGCTCAGTCAGTTAAATGTGCCAGTTCACCTCCTGGGCACTGCCAAGGTGCCCTTGAGCAAGGCACCAGAACCTTACACTGCTCCCCGGGCAGCTGTATATACAATAGCTGGCCACTGCTCCTAATACCAGGATGGGTTAAAGGCAGAGAAACCGATTTCACTGTGTGGTGTGCATGTATGTGACCAATAAAGAGGATTCAATCCTCCAGATTTAGATGTAGAACGAGAGTTACAAGAGTAACACCTTTTAAATGTCGAAATGAAGATTGTTTTTACAAGGGGAGTAGCTTGAGGAAGCAGGTAGCATTAAGAGATTCTTTAGTGGGAAGCAGTTATGGAGCAGTTATGGGACCACAGGGTGCATTTAGCAGGGAGAGGCCAGCCAAGGAACATGTGTGTGGACGGTTGACAGCAGATAAGATCGAATGCGATAAAAAAAAATAGCACCTTTACTATTGTGACCACCTAAAGCT